>CM053773.1:202654192-202690466 GCA_028658325.1 Potorous gilbertii | reverse complement strand
GACCATAGATGGTTATTTTCTTGGTGACCAGAGGATTGCGCCATTCTTCTCTGAGGACGCAGAGATCTGCTTACCATCAGGTAAAGACATAGGAGTCAAGGCCTCTGTATCCCAAATATCTGAAAGAGATACCCCATGGGCTCAGGCCATGGAGGAGCTCAAAAAGAATTTTGAAAAAAAGATAATTTTGATTGGATTAAATTGAAAAGGTTTTGCACAAACTAACACTAGGCAACCTAGATTAGGAGGGAAGCAGAAAACTGGGAAAGAATTTTTGCAATTAGTGTTTGTGATAAAGGCCTCATTCATAAAATATCTAGAGAACTGAGTCAATGTACAAGAATTCATTCCCCAATTGATAAGTGGTCAAAGGATATGAACAGGGAGTTTTCAGAGGAAGAAATTAAAGTTATCTATGGCCATATGAAAAAAATGTTCTAAATCACTATATATTAGTGAGATGCAAATCAAAAAAACTCTGAGGTACCTACATCACACCTAGCAGATTGGGTAACATGGCAAAACAGGGAGATAATAAATGTAGGAGAAGATGTGGGAGAGTTGGAACACTAATTCATTTTTGGTGGAGCTGTGAGCTAATCCAGACATTCTGGAAAGCAATTTGTAACTGCCCAAAGGGCTACAAAAATGTGCATCCCCTTTGACCCAGAATTGTCATTTTTGGGATTGTATCCCAAAGAGGTCATAAAAATCGAAAGAATTCCACGTATAACAGTTCTCACTGCCAAAGAACTGGACATCTAGGGGATGCCCATCAACTGGGGAATAGCTGAAAAAATTGTCGTATATGAATATAATGGAATACTCTTGTGTTATAAGAACAGGATGATGAACAGGAAGACTTCAGAGAGGCCTGGATGGACCTATACCAAGGGAGCTGAATAAAAAGAGTAGAACCAAGAGAACTTTGTATATAGGAAAAACCATAGTGTACAAATAATTTTTCTGGTAGACTTCATCCTTTACAGCAATGCAAGGATGTAAAAAATTCCTAATGGACTTGAGGCAAAATGCCTTCCACATCCAGAGAAAGAACTATGCAACTATATTCCAGAATAAAGCAGAACATTTTCTCTTGTCTTACATTATATTTTGTTTTATTTTCATAGTTTCTCCCACATACTTTAATTCTTCCATGCAACATGACTATGGTTAAAATGTATTTAATAATAATGCATGTGTAGAACCTATATGAAATGTCGGGGAGGGAGGGCTGGGATGAGAAGGTGAGGGGGGACAAGGGAGGAAGAAATCTAAAATATATGGAAGTGATTGTAGAAAACTGAAAACAAATTTATTAATTAATTAAAATATTAAAAATACAAAAAGAAAATATTGAAAAACATGTCAAATGTTGGTAAAGGGGACCCAAAAAGTGTTCAAGTAAATAACACTTTAAAAAATAGATTAACTCCAAGAGCAAAAGAAATGTAAAAGCCAATGAGGAGAATTTCATAAAAAGCAGAACTGACCAGATGAAAAGGATATTCAAAAGCTCACCGCAGAAAATAATTCCTTAAAAATCAGAATGGAGCAGATGGAAGCTAATGAATTTATGAAAAACCAAAGAATCATAAAACTAAGCCAAAGGAATGAAAAAATGGGAGACAATGTGAAATATCTTATTGGAAAAACAACTGACCTGGGAAAACAGATCCAGGAGAGACAATTTAAAATTATTGGACTACCTGAAATCCGTGATCAAAAAGATCCTAAGCATCATCTTTCAAGAAATTATCAATGAAAACTTCCCTGATATTCTAGAACCAAAGGGTCAAATACATACTGAAAGAATCAACTGATCACCTGAAAGAGGACCCAAAAAGAAAACTCCTAGGAATATTGCAGCCAAATTTCAGAACTCTCAGGTCAAGGAGCAAATATTACAAACAGCGAGGAAGAAACAATTTGAGTATGGTGGAAAAGCAATCATGTTTACAAATGATCCAACAGTTTCTACATTAGGGCATCAGAGGGCTTGGAATATAATATTGCAGAGGTCAAAGAAGCTAGGATTAAACACAAGAATCACCTACACAGCAAAAATGAGTATAATACGGGAGGGAAATGGTCATTCAATGAAATAGAGGACTTTTAAGCATTCCTGATGAAAGGACCAAAGCTGAATAGAAAATTTCACTTTCAAACACAAGCATCAAGAGAAACATGGAAAGGTAAACAGGAAAAAGAATCATAAGTGACTTACTGAGGTTGAACTGTTTACACTCCTCCATAGAAATATCAAATTTGTCACTGCTGAGATTTTTCTCAGTACTAGAGTAGTTGGAAGGATTATATACATATGGAACGAGGGCACAGGATGATTTGAATATGTAGGGATGATATCTAAAAACAATAAAATTAAGGTGTGAGAGAACATATTGGGAGGAGAAAAGGAGAATGAATAGGGTAAATTATCTCACACAAAATAGACAAAAAAAGCATTTTCAATGGAGAGCAAGAGGGAGTAAGTGAAAAGGAAAAAGTGAACCTTACTCTCATCACATTTGGCTAAAAGAGTGAATAACATGCACACTCAATTTGGTGTGAAAATCTATCTTACACCATGGGAAAGTAGGGGAGAAAGGGATAAGCAGGGCGTGTGGGTAATTAGAAGTGAAGGGAGGCATAAGATCAAAAGAGATAATGGAATAAATGGGGGACAGGATAGGATGGAGGAAAATACAGTTATTCTCTCATACTATGATGGTTATGGAAATGTTTGCATAACTTCGCATATATAATCTACATTGAGTTGCTTACCTTCTCAGTAAGGGTAGGGAGGGAGGAAGGAATGGAGAGTAGTTGTAACTCATAGTTTTAAAAACGAATGTCAAATACTGGTTTTATATGCAACTGGGAAATAAGATATACAGACAATGGTGTATAGAAATCTATCACACCCCACAAGAAAATAAATGGGATCCATATAAGAGATGTGAGAAATGTGATAGAAGGGACAACAGATTAGGGGTAAGGAATAATCAGAATGCCCGCTATTTTGTAGTGAGTGGAGGGGATAGATGGGGAGAACTTGACCTCTGGGAATTTATACTGCCATGGAAGAAACGAAGTAAGGATTAGGTCACTTTGTGTATGTATTAAATAAATACATTAAAATATAATATATTTAATACATAGTTTTAAATAATGTATTAAAATTGATCTCCTCGATGAGTTCATTAATTAGTTGAATGTTTAAGTTCTTGTTTCATTTCTTATTCCAGGTGTATTTCCAAAGAGAACCATGGCAATAAGAAGTCAGTCTGCAGTCTCTGAGTTCATTCTACTAGGACTTTCAGACCAGCCTGAGCAGCAGGCATGCCTGTCCTCTTTGCTTCTTCTTATGTACCTGATCACATATCTAGGGAATCTACTCCTCATTCTGGTCATTAGGAACAATTCATTTCTCCAGAACCTCATATACTTCTTGCTTTCCATCTTGTCTCTGGTCCACATCTGCTTCACATTGACAACCATCCCTAAGATGTTGGCAAATCTCACATCTGAATACAAAGTCATTTCTTATGCTGGGCCCCTAAAAGAAGTATTCTTCATTTGGTTCATGAGGATAGATTATATCTTTGTGTCTGCCTTGACCTATGAATGCTATGTGGCTATCTGTACCACATTATATTATTCTATGATCATGACCCCAAAGGTCTGTACCCTTCTGATACTAGTGTCCTGGATTTGGGCCTGCGATTTTACTCTGATATACACTGGCCTACTGACCTATCTTTCATTCTGTGGCCACAGTGAAATCCCTCCTTTGTTCTGTTACCACTGGCCGCTGCTAAAGTTGGCCTGCTCTAACACCTTCATCAGTGACCTTGTGGTCAGACAGTGGAGCTCATAATAATTACTTTCGCCTTCACTGAGATCCTTATCTTTTACATCCAAATATTTGTGGCTGTGTTGAAGATCCCACATACTATGTGGAAATGGAAAGCTTTCTCCACCTGTGGCTCCCACCTCACTATGGTCTCTCTGTCCTATGGGACATTCATTGGAGTATACTTCAGCGCTACACCCACTCACATAACTCAACAGCATACAACAGTAGCTGCGAGGTACACTGAGGTCATTCCTATGCTGAACCCTTTCATCTACATCTTAAGGAACAAGGACATAAAAGGAACCCTGAGTGTGCTCCTCACCAGGGAGCCAGGACTCTCGTTGGGGTGATGAAACATCCTCCAAAACCACTATCCAACCTAAATTAACCATATTGTTGCTAAAAATTCACCACTACTTCATTAATAGATGCAGAAAAACACTAGAAAGAATACGAATAAATGGAGCCTTTTTTATAAAGTTATAATTAGTATCTATCTCAAATCAAGAACAAGTATTATCTACAATGGGGATAAACTAGAAATTTATTAAGTATAAAGCAAAGGTATGCATTATCGCCATTAGGATTCAACATAGTGCGAGAAATGCTAGCTACAGGTATAAAACCCCTTTACAAAAAAACCAACACATTGGAGTGTAAATTGGAGAATTTCCTACTCAGACTTCTTGCTGCCGTTATGCTGAGAAAAACTCTCTCCCAGACTTTGACTTGAAGCCTGCATATCACACATCTTGCTGTTGGCAAATCTCACATCTGAATACAAAGTCATTTCTTATGCTGGGCCCCTAAAAGAAGTATTCTTCATTTGGTTCATGAGGATAGATTATATCTTTGTGTCTGCCTTGACCTATAGTCAATGAAGTCTATAACATCAAGTTTGAGACTAAAACTTCAGTGTCTATTGTCAGGAGGACTTAATCATTAGAAAAGGAGACCACAGAGGCAAAAGGATGTTTCAAGTAAGATGTCTGAAGGGGCAGATTGATCTAGCAGAAATATGCATGGCTGGGTGTTTCTTTTACGTTTCCATGGACTCTATTTTGTGCTGAACCATGACATCTTGGCCTTTCTTGACTTTTTAAACTTATATATAAATATCCCCTACCTTGTCTCTTGTATGTATTAAACAGATGTTTACAAGGCCATCACTGTCAAGAAGGTCCAAGGTTACACACTGTTTCATGGCATAGCAGTCATGATGGTCCAAGATTGGAATACTGGGCTATCTACTTACATTGCACTTGAAGACAAGCTCCACCACTATGTGCATGAAGGGAGGAAACATTCTGTGTGTGATTGTACATGTCTGTGTTTCTTTTTATTTTATGAAATTCACTTTTTTTATTTCCAAACTCTCCACTTCTCTAGACTCTCTCTTATCCATTTGAATATAATCTCTTAAATTCTTGTTTCATTACCTTTTTACATGTGCTCTTTAACAGACCTGAGGAATGAGAAATCACCCAATAGTCTTCAAATTCATACTCTGGAGCCTTTCAAACCAGCCAGAGGAGAAGATGTTCCTATTTGTCTTTCTGCTTATGTCCCTGATGACAGAACTAGGGAGCCTGCTCATCGTCCTGGCGATGAGAGCTAATTCCCACCTTCACACACTCAAATACATCTTCCTCATAAACTTCTCCCTGGTTTAGCATCTGCTTCATATCCACCACCATCTTTAAGATATTGTTTTATTATATTAATCTGATAGGAAAACAATTCCTCCTACCAGGTGTCTTACAATAGTGCTCTGTACTATTGTACACATGATTCAGCAGTATCCTAAAATGAATCGATGCAAAATGAAGTGAGATATCCACAAAAACACTTTGGATAATGATGGCAACATTGTAGGGTAAAATAGCTTTGAAGTGGATATGAATTTTACTCATCACACTGACTAAAAATGACTATGGAAGATAATTGATGAGCTATGCTACCTGCTCACTTCCAGTTGGAAAAAAAATATGTACACAAAATGAGGCACATCTTTTGGGACATTGGACTTTGTTTTGCTTAATGATGTGCATTTGTTTTTGTAAAGGAGGCTGTAGTATATTATGGATGTTTTGGAGATTATGAAAGAAAACAATTATTAATGAAAAGAAATAAAATCAATGAGTTGGAAAAGGAAGAAAAGAGGAGAAAAAGGAGACAAAGAAGGAGGAAAAAAGGAAGGAAGAAAGAAAGAAAGAAAAGGAAGAGAGTGGAGCCAAGATAATGGAGTTGAAAGATGCAAATACTCTTGCTCTTACCCCACAGCCCATAAAATACCTGTAAAGAATGACTCTCAACAACTTCCACAGTAGGAGACACCACAGAATGATGGAGTAGAGGACACTTCCAGTCCAGGATGACCTGGAAGGCCTATGGGAAGGGTTTGTTGCACCAGGTGCAGAGCAGAACCCAGCCCAGCCTTGAATGCACAGAGTAGGGAGGAGGACCCAGCAGGTTTAGGGGAAGTAATCCCCAGAGTCAGGAGCAGTAGTTCACAGATCCCTCAACCCACAAGCCCCAAGGTCAGGGAGATGTCCTTTTCAGCTGGCCAAGAAGAGAGAAGGGTTCACCCCATAGCTCTAGCCCCACGTGGCAGAAGCCTCAGGAGTGGGAGGCAGCTCCCAGGGCAGGCAGCAGCTGACATCCATTGTTGGAGGCCTCATTGTAAAGGCCCTGGGGGAACTGAGCAGCTAATCCGACTTCAGCCCTGAGTGCTGGCCTGGCAGAAATGGAGGTGAGGCTGTTGTGGAGAGGAAATTCCACTAGTGACAGATGGGCACAAAAGATTATGGTTATTCCCATATCTGTGTGAAGGCTTGATTGTGCCACTTTGGAGGAACTGAGATCTTAGGGGTCCCCAGAGTATACACTACTCTTGAAAAAGTCAAGTAACTGGTGGGGTAAATGCCCAAAAAAAGGAAGAAAAAATAAGACTATAGAAGGTCACTTCCTTGGTGAACAAGTATCTTCTCCCATCTTTTTGGATGAGGAAGAACAATGCTTACCACCAGGGAAAGACATAAAAGTCAAGGCTTCCGTATCCCAAACATCCCAAGAAATATTCAATGGTATCAGGCCATGGAAGAGCTAAAAAGGATTTTGAAAATCAAGTGAGAGAAGTGAAGAAAAAATTGGGAAGAGAAATAAGACAGATGCAGGAAAATCATGAAAAGTGAGTCGACACCTTACTAAAGAGACCCCAAAAAAATACTGAAGGAAATAACACCTTTAAAAATAGGCTAAGTCAATTGGCAAAAGAGGTTTAAAAAGTCAATGAGGAGAAGAATGCTTTAAAAAGCAGAATTAAGCAAATGGAAAAGGAGGTTCAAAAACTCACTTAAGAATATAGTTCTTTTAAAATGAGAGTGGAGCTGAGAAAAGCTAATGACTTTATGATAAACTAAGAAATTACAAAACAAAATCAAAAGAGTGAAAAAATAGAAGATAATGTGAAATATCTCATTGGAAAAACAACTGACCTGGAAAATAGATTCAGGGGAGACAATTTGAAAACTATGGAACTACATGAAAGCCATGACCAAAAAAGAGCCCAGACATTATCTTTCATGAAATTATGAAGGAAATCTGCCCTGACATTTGAGAACCAGAGGGCAAAGAAAATATTGGAAGAATTCATTGATTACCTCCTGAAAGAGATCCAAAAAGAGAAACTCCTAGGAATATTGTGGCCAAATTTCAAAGTTCTCAGGTCAAGGAGAAAATATTGCAAGCAACTAGAAAGAAACAATTCGAGTACTGTGGAAATACAATAAGGATAAGATAGGATCTGGCAGCTTCTACATTAAGGGATAAAAGGGCTAAGAATAGAATATTCCAGAATTCAAAAGAACTGGGATTAAAACCAAGAATCACCTACTCTGCAAAACTGAGTATAATATTTAAAGGGAAAAATGATCATTCAATGAAGTAGAGGATTTTCAAGCATTCTTGATGTAAAGGCCAGAACTGAATAGAAAATTTGACTTTCAAACACAAGAATCAAGAGAAGCATGAAAAGGTAAACAGCAAAGAGAAATCATAAAGGACGTTCTAAAGCTGAACTGTTTACACTACTACATGGAAAGAGAATATTTGTAACTCTTGAGACTTTTCTCAGTATTTGGGTAGGTGGAGGAATTATAGACCCACCCCACCCCCCGCCACACACACACGTAGACAGAGAACACAGATTCAGTTGAATCAGAAGGGATGATATTTAATGGATGAGAAGAGTATATTGGGAGGAGAAAGGGAGAAATAGAATCTTTCAAATTGTCATTCATAAAAGAGATAAGAAAAAATCTTTTTCAATGGACGAGAAAAGGGAGGTGAGAGGGGAAAAGTGAAGCTTACACTCTTCACATATAGCTTAAGGAGGGAATCACAAAATCTATCTTACACTAGAGGAAATTAGGGGAGAAGGGGACAAGTGGGATGAGGGGAATGATAGAAGCGAGGGCAAGTGGGACAAGGGAGTAACTAGAAATAAACACTTTTGGGAAGAGACAGGGTCAAATGAGAGAACAGAATAAAAGGAAGACAGGTTAGGATGGAAGGAAATACAGTTAGTGTTACACAATATGACTATTATGGAAGTCTTTTGCAAAATGACCCATATATAGCCTGTATTGAAATGCTTGCCTTATCAGTTAGGATGAATGAGGAGGGAGGAAGGGAGAGAAATTGGAATTCAAAGCATTAGAAACTAATGTTGAGAATTGTTATTGTATAGAACTAGGAAACAAGAAACATAGGTAATGGTATCTTGCCCTACAAGAAAAGAGAAGATGGGAATAAGGGAAGGGTAGGGTGTGATAGAAGGGAGGGCACATTGAGGGAAGGGGCAATCGGAATGCAAAGTGTTATGGGGTGGAGGGAGGGGAGAGATGGGGAGAAAAATTGGAACTCGAAATTTTGTGGAAATGATTGTCATAATCTAAAAATAATTTAAAAAAAAGAATTATCAAAAGAAAAAAGAAATCAGCAGTGACAAATTGATCTAGTAGAAACATGCATGGCTAAGTATTCCTTTTACATTTCCATGGACTCTGTTTTATACCTAACCACCACACCTTGGCCTTTCCTGACTTTTTAAACTTATATATAACTATTCCCTACCCTTTTTCTTTTATGTATTAAACAGATCTTTATAAGGCCATCTCTGTCAAGAAGGTCCAAGGTTTCACTAGTTCATGGCATAGCATGATGGGCTAAGATTAGAATATGGGGCTACCCACTTACATTGTACTTGAAGATAAGCTCTACCACTATGCATATGAGGGAAGGTAACATTCTCTGCTTGGTGGTGTGTGAGTTAATTTTTAATTTAAAAAATTCAGACTTTTTTCCAAGTTCTCTCTTTTTGCAGCCTCTTCCCCTCCATTTTAATTGAATCTCTTAAATTCTTGTTTAATTTTCTTTTCACATGTCCTCTTTAATAGATCCAGGGGAGGGGTAATCAGCCAGTAGTTTCCAAATTCACCCTCTGGAACTTTTCATACCAGTCAGAGGAGAAGATGCTCCTGTTCTTCTTTCTGCTTATTTACCTAATGAGAGGGCTAGGAAAACTGCTCATCATCCTGGTGATCAGAACTAATTTCCACCTTCACACTCATGTACTTCTTCCTCCTAAATTTGTCCCTAGTCAGCATCTGCTTCACATCCAAAAGAATCCTTAAGACACTGTTTTATTATGTACATCTGGGAGAAAATCAACTCATTCTACCAGGTCTTTGAGAGTAGTATTCTTTATTTATATTACATAATTCAACAGTATCCTAAAATGAATTGATGCAAAATAAGGAAGACTATCTAGGAAAACAATTTGGATAATAATGGCAATATTGTAAAAAAAAACAGCTTTGAAATGGTGATGATCCTTACTCATTACAATGAGTAACCATGATTCAGGAAGACAAACGATGAACTAGGCTACCTACTCACTTCCTTTTGGAAAAAACATATGTACTCAAAACGAAGCACATGTTTTGGGACATGAGACTTTGTTTCACTTGATTATGTATACTTCTTTTTGAAAAAGAGACTGTAGTATTTTGTGGAGATTTTAACGATTATGAAAGAAAACAATTATCAATAAAAAACCAAGTAAGAAGAATAAAAGAGTAGAAAAATGAGGTAAAGATGGAAGGAAGGAAGAAAGGAAGGAAGGAAGGAAATGTTACATTTTCTGTTTTCAGCTGTGATCATTCTGGATACAAAGAGCTGATCACTGGGAAAGGGGACTCTGGCCACATTCTGAGAAATTAGGAGTACTACCATAACCAAAATGGTAGAGAGAGAGAAAGAAGTCATGAAGGAGAGCACCAATATGAAAAAGTAACCTATAAGTAAATGAGATTGGACAG
The DNA here is from genome assembly GCA_028658325.1 of Potorous gilbertii. NCBI lineage: Eukaryota > Metazoa > Chordata > Mammalia > Diprotodontia > Potoroidae > Potorous > Potorous gilbertii. The sequence goes on along the minus strand of CM053773.1, from coordinate 202,680,224 downwards.
GCATCTAGGGGAAAGTTACTAATTACTGATACTTTCATATTTTACAAACACTGATATGAGTTCTAAATATCCAGAACTTGCATTCAGAGAACCATTGTTGAAAACTTAGCTCTTATACTTGTGACCTATGTTATCTTAGGCAATTGCTCTAACTTCTCTAAGGCTCAGTTTCATCAATTACTAACTTTCCTTTCAACAGTAAATCTATGATCCCATCAGCCTACATTTTCAGGTATGTATCTCTGCCCTGAGAGGGAAGTTGGTCACTACACCTGAGGTGGAGTGATGTCAAAGAGAAAAACTTCTGGTTTATCTGGGTGAAAGGAATGAACTAAAAAAGTAAGAAGACTGAATTACAACCTGGCTCTTAGTGATCCTTTCACATCACTGGGAGAGACAGTAAGATCCAGGGCAAAGAGAAATGATGATGAAATTAGATAGCATGGTTTGAAAGGATCGTTCTGGCATATATCTGTTTGCTTTCGGGTACATCACTTCACGTAAAAGACAGTTTATTTAATTATAAAATGAATAATTTGGACTAAATAGATGACCTCTAAGGTTCTCTCCAGGGTGAGATATATGATCACATGTCCCAAGTAAGACTCTGACCTGGAATGTATATACATCCTATTTCTTAAGACCTTCCCTAGTGTGGATATCTTATAATCTCTGTGCTAAGACCTGTAATAGTTTAAACCTTCTATGCTTCAAGATGTAAACTCCCTCTCCTGGAAGAGAACCAGAAACACAGGGAACCTTCAGTGTTACTGGGAGAGCATTCTGGCGAAAATGAATTTGAAAACTTAGGTCAACTTCTGCCCCAAAGGAAACAGAGCTCAGAATGGTATGGACAATTACCTAGTGTTTCTCTCTAACAAGGGGCTCTGGGAATTGGAGTCCTGGGTCCAAGAATACCCTGTAAACTACATACGATGAATGCCAAGCAGTATTTTTCCTAGAGAAGAAAATAGACGCTCATGGACATCACCCCTCATGCAAAGCTTCAAGACCTCTTCTTCCTAGAAGAACCTACAGTTTGAACTAGATACCTCCTTGAAACTTATCTGTCAGCAGGGGCCAAGGGAGGCAATAGCTTGGTCCTTCAAGAACAGAAGAGAAGATCCAGGCCAAACAACCAAGTAACTGCATAGACAGAAGGCACTTTTGGTTCATTTGAAGGTCAGTCTCACACAAAGCAATGTTGGGAATGTGGATCAAAGAATCGCAGAAATTTATTGCTAACAGGGATTTGAGAAGGTAGAATGTCAGCATATCACAACAAGAAGGCCTGATAGAATGTAGGATATTGGATTTCAAAGACAGAAAGGACTTAAATTATGAATAGAACTAGAGGACGTTTTAAATAATATTTCATATATGATGTATATATATGTATTATATTATGTATAATATTCAAATTAAAAGTAACGTAGTACATGGAATGTCAGCTGCATAGGACAGAAAATAAATTGCTGGTTAGTCTCCCTCTCTAAAGTCTATGCTAACTCCAGTTCAACCTCCACTCAGTGGTCAAAGTTATCTTCCTAAGTTATGGGTCTGATCATAATTGGGGTGAATCTCGGTTGGTTTTGAGATCAGATATAAAACCTTCTGCCTGACTTTTAAAACCATTCGTGATTTGAATCTTTTCAAATTTTCACAGCTTCTTTCATCTTGCACTTCTATTGATACTCTGAAACTAGTGACATTGAACTCCTTGTTTTTCCTCACATAAAAACCTCTCTGAACACAAGCATTTTCACTACCTGATCCCCAGGCCTAGAACTCTCCAATGTCATCTCCACCTGCCAGTTTCCATGACTCCCTTCAAGGCACAGCCAAAGTCCTTTCTTCTAGAAGATGCTTTTTCTAGTCCTACTTAATCCAAGTGCTTTTCCAATGAGACTTCCCAAAATTGTTCCTGTTTGTATCCAGTTTTCACATTGTTGTCAGCATACTGTTTGCCCCAGGAGAGTGGAAACTCTCTGAGAGCAGAGACTGTTCTTTGCCTTTATATTCCCAGTACTTAGCACAGAGTCTGCCACATAGAAATAAATGCTCACTGACTGACTGAGTGCCTAACTGAAGAGTTTCTTTGAGCATAAAATGTTGAAACTGGGAGGGACTTTAGAATGTAGGTCATACAGTAATAGAGTCCAAGATGACTCTCACATATGGTTCATAAAATATTAATGTTGAAAGGAACTTTAGAACTTAGAAAAGAAAATGTTAGGCCCAGTAGGAAAGGAAATCGTTTTTCAGAAACCAAATTGAGAAGTGGGCGGGAGCTCAGAGTCAATCTCTCAGTCAGTGTTCATTAAATGACTCTTTGTGATAGGTGATGCACAAACTGCTGGGACCCACCACAAAAGTGCAGTAGTCCCTACCCTCAAAAGCCTTCATTATAACTGTGGGAATGTCATGGACATATGCAAGCATTTACAGAATAAATCAAAATAAGTGAGAAGTGGTTTGGGGGAGGAAAGAGACAACCAGTTGAGTTGGCTGCTAAATACATCAGGAGAGGTTTCACATAAAAAGTGGTCAGCCTGAATTTGAAAGGACATTGGGAATTCCAACAGGCAGAGATGAGACAGCAAAGTATTCAAGGCATGGAGCACAGACAGTGGTACAAAGGCATGGTGCTGAGACTTCTTGCATACCCATGTGTACAAGAAGAACAGATAGGTTAGACAATATGTCAGTGGAAAGGGTTTTACTCTCACAATTACCTTTCCACAAGAATGTGGTATGTTCTAAAATGTGATATTCAACCTATTCCTCTCTCCATTCACAAAGGAGGAAAGAAGAATATCACAAAAGGAAAGAGAATCTACTGTATTGTTATGAATATGAAGAACTGTCTGGGAATCCAACCACATGAATTTTAGATTTGGTTTGCTTGCCCAAACCCACAGCTTGGGCTACTTAACTCTTTGAAATACATCTGAAAGGAGAGGCTCAGGGAAGGCAAGAGCCTGGTCCTTCAAGTACAGAAGAGAAGAGCCAGGGAAATCAACCAAGTAAATACATACATGGAGGGCCCTTTCTATTGATTTGAAGTTCAATCTTACACAAAATGCTGTCAATGGGCTTCAATTAATCTCAAAAACTTATTCCTAAAAGGGATATGAGAATGCATAAAGACAGAACTGGATAGGCCGTTGGCATGTAGAACCTAGGATTTCAGAGACAGAAAGGATTTAAAGTATGAGTAGGGCTAGAGAAGACTTTGGAATATGAAATGTTCAGGCTCAGAAGGAACTTAGAACAAAGAATGTCAGATACATAGGCCTAAAAATAGCATACCAGTTGTTCTCCCACAGGCATCGAAGCAGACATGGAACTTAATGATTCTTTAATTTAGTTGTATCATTTCTAAGATGAGTCAGTGGTTTGTGACACTAGGTTGTTTGAAAAATCAGGGAATTCAGAACTGCAAGATCCCTTGAAGGAAAAAATATCAGAGACAGAAAGTCCTTGAGAGTATATAATGTAACTGCCAAGAGAGGTTTTTAACAGAGATGTCCAACTATCAAAGCAGGAGTCATAAGGCCCTGACTCTCAAAAGTACTATCAGAACCAGATTAAACTGTAATTGTGAAATAATTTTTAAAAATAAATAAAAACATCATAAAACATAAATAGCATTACATTTTGAAAGTAAGTCATTATGTAGCATAGAGGAATCATTGTGTGTGAATTAGTGGACCCATTTCATATTGAATTTTACATCACCTCTTTAGAATACAGGTAATTGATGCTGAAAGAGCCCTTACAACATAAAATAACTGAATGGTGGAGCTGAAAAGAATTTGAGACCAGAAAGTACAGAATATTTAAGCTGTAATATCAGAGCTGCATGGCACCTTATGCAGTAGACTATTAGGCACGGAGATGACATAAAGAACAATTTGTGAAAACTCAGGTGCTAGGAAGAAAAACTGATCCAAGTAACAGAATCTATTATTGGAAGATCTGGGGCCCCAATGTAGATCTCTTGAGGTTCATTCCAATATTCTTTCTCCTTCACAATGATGACTCTGTTTCTAAAATCTGAAACTTTAGAGAGGAATACAATTTCCAGACAGGGATAAAGAAATTGTCACTTTCAGAATTTCTTGTCTTCCTTCACTCCCCAAAATATCCTTAGTCAGCATCATAATTAATTTCTATATGTCTATTGGCTTACAGAAATCATGAAGGACTTCCTTCTCCCCAACTCATAGTAACAGGTTATAGTTGACATGGTTTAGTGACCAGAGCTCTGGGCTTTGAACCAGGCTTGGGGTCAAGTCCTACAGAATTGTATGGTTGAGCTTATGATACTATTTTAACAATAGCTACTATTGTCTCCAGATCCAAATCTTCTCATCCAATACAAAGGATTACAGGGTAACATGGCTCTATGCAGAAAATACTACCAAGAAACCAAGTAAATGGTACTATCCTCATAAAAATAAAATTTTGAAATCAAAATGATAGAGATGACTGACTGAATCTTAAATTCCTCTGGGTACTACAACATAATAAGGATCTACCATCTTATGTATATAATACACCTTCCATTAATATCGATTATAATTCCTCTATGACTTCATTTGAGTGGTGCTGTAGTTAGAAAATCTCATCTTTTGTACAGTTGGGTGGATAAATTCTCTCAACTCAAATTAACTGGTCCTTAAACATTAGACACACATTTTATGATCACTAGAGTCATTTTCCACACCACATTTCCAGACTGAACCCTCAATTTTGATAAATAAAAATAAACCAAATAAACCAATTACAAACCTGGGCTGATGGCTCTTGTATTTTTTACTTTATAATCTAAAGTAACTTTGTTAAAATGTTGGTCCGATTGTGACATCTCTGGTCAGTGAGCTCCATTACCTCCCTATGTCTACCAATGACTTTTCTGTACTTTGAAATTCAATCTTTTAACTCTTGACCTGTTCAAATAGCATTCTGATACAGCATAGAACCACTTGTCAGCATGCATAGTACTAAATCTTCTTCTCTACTTCCCAGTTGTGTGATTTCTGGTCTTTAATTTTCTTCTAAATAAAAATTAAGGAAAAATTATTAAGAAAGGACTTCACAGAGCAAGACAAAATGATAACAATTCTCCAGGATCAATAGTCATGGATTTTCATTGTTTTCAGATATTTTCTACCACAAAGGATGGTGTTATGAATTTGGATTGGTTTTGTTTTTTGTTCTTTGTTTGTTTTATTGTTGTTACCGTGGCCTTTGCCATCCTTAGGATAGATGACTAGCTTTGGAATCTATGAGACAAAGGGCATGAACAGTTTAATCAAATACCTTGAACAATTCTAAAGGATATAACCATGTCTATCTTCCCACATAACCCCCAGCACTGAACATGATTAGCTTTTGTCATCCTAGCCAACTTTCAGACAGTGAAGTGAAAACTAAGAATTCTTTTCACTTACATTTCTTTTATTATCAGTGATGTGGAGCATGATTTCATGTGGTTAGATGTATTTTGATTTTTTTAAAAAAATATTGTTTATCTTTTTGCATTTATCACATATTCCTGTGGAACATGTTTTCTTGATTCCCTGGATATTTTCTATTTTAGGTAATTACCTTTGTTATTTTCTTCAATGCAAATATTTTTACACTGTCCTATGTGTCTTTTAACTCTATCTAGATAGAGTACAAAGGGAAAAAATCTCAAATCACGTTGTTTTAAATTTTTGTTTTCATTCTGTCCACATGTTTTCACAAACAGAACAATGGAAGGAGAAAATCAGTCAAGAGTCTCTGAATTCATCCTCCTGGGCCTTTCAGAACAGCCAGAGCAGGAGAAGATCCTGTTCCTTGTGTTTCTGATTATGTATCTGATCTCAGGGATGGGGAATTTGCTCATCATTCTGGCCATCAGGACAGACTCACGTCTCCACACCCCCATGTACTTCTTCCTTACCAACTTGTCCCTGGTTGACATTTGCTTCACCTCCACCACCATCCCCAAAATGCTGGTTAATTATTTGTGTGGGAACAAAGCCATACTTCACATTAGTTGCTTGGCACAAGTATTCTTTTTCAGTTGGTTTGCAATAGTAGATAGTATGCTCCTTCTCTCCATGGCCTATGACCGCTACATGGCTATCTGTGCCCCATTGCACTATAACATGGTCTTAACCCCAAACGTCTGTGTCCTTCTGGTAGCAGTGTGCTGGTTTTGGGCTTTTGCTAATGCCCTCACTCATACTCTTCTGCTGACACGACTCTCATTCTGTGGTCACACTGAAATTCATCATTTCTTCTGTGAGCTCAAAGTGATGATAAGATTGGCCTGCTCAGATACCTTCATTAATGATTTGGTGATCTACATAATGGGAGAACTGACAGCTGTAATTCCATTCCTTGGTATTCTAATCTCCTACGTTCATATTTTTGTGACTGTCCTAAGGATCCCATCAGCTCAAGGGAAATGGAAAGTGTTCTCTACCTGTGGCTCTCACATCACTGTGGTCTGTCTCTTCTATGGGACATTCATTGGAGTATACTTTAACCCAACATCCACCTACACTACACAACAGAATGCAGCATCAGCTGTGATGTACACTATGGTCACTCCCATGCTGAACCCTTTCATCTACAGCCTAAGGAACAATGACATGAAAGAAGCCCTGAGGATGCTCTTCACCAGAAAGTGAGGTCTCACTTTGTGACTAGGACACACCCTCCTGGGCTTTCTCATATTGCAGTTTCCCTAGTGTTACTAAAGGTTCTCAATGAATCTTTACTAGTGTAAGATTTGAACTATTCACTCCTAACCTGCCCAATAAATGGAGTATTGTGATGGATAGAGCACCAAACCTATTGTCAGAATGCCTTAGTCTATCATTTCCTTACTGAGTAACCCTAAGTTCACCTGATTTTCAGTTTCCTTACCTATAAAAGAACCCCTATTCATTTGGTACATTATGTGGTTGTTCAGTTGTCTTCTTCATGCCTGACCCTTTGTGACCATTGTTGGTCTTTTCTTGGCAAAGAGACTGGAGTGGTTTGCCATTTTCTTTTCCAAAAGATTAAGGCAAACAAAGATTAAGTGATTTGCCCAGGATCATGCGATTAGTAAATGTGTTAGGTTGGATTTGAACTCAGGTTTTCCTGACTCCAGGCCTGTGACTCTACATAACATACTGTCCAGCTGCTAGAGCTAGACAAAATACAAACAAAGTGCACTTAGAGGTATACAGTATGCAAATCTCAAAGAAAATATTTATTTAAAAATGTTAAATATAACTGTGAAGTAACTAAAGTATCTTTGACCCATAGTATCTAAAGCTGTTCAAACACCTTAAAAAAGTCTCTGTATATGAAGAAAAATTTCATATACAAAAAAAATTAATAATTATTCTTCTGTGGTAGCAAAGATCTGAAAGGAAATAGTTTCCCATCAATAAAGTAATCTTTAAACAAGCAGTTTTAGAAAAATGCAAATTATAATCAACCATATGAAGATTGATCTTTGTCACAAACAAGAAATGAAATCAGTCAGTCCAAAACTGAGAAACTTCATATCACACCCAGAAAACTGAAAATGATAACAAATATTCGAATATTCAGTTTTAGAGGAGCTATGGCAACAAATAGCACATTGGTGGAGCCATAAATTGACTCAACTATGCTAGAAAGTACTTCCGTGTATCTGAAGAATGAGGTACAACCTGTTCAAAGGGACAGAGATAGGAGGTGGAGAGTGATATGTAAGGAACAGTGGAAAGGTCAATTTGGATGTATTGAAGAGTGAGTTGTAGCAGACAGCCCATGCCCCTACACAGTTCGGTGATGTGGTTGAAGAAAACAGTTATGGGATGCGGGAAAAGATGCACCAGTTCCGTTTATTGATCTGAGGGTTAGAGTATATATAGACAGAAACTGCAAGTCTATGTGACATTCTGCTTGTCTCCTGTCCCAGTGATTTGTCTTAAAATGCTTTTAGCCTAGAGGACATGTATTTTACCTATCCCATGGTTTCTGTAGTTCCCATATTTGTCTCATGGAGACAATAACATCTGCAGGGCATGGAGAGCCGTGGATGATAATGAGCCCTGTCTCAAAGAACAGTTTCCCCAAGGTCTTTCCTGATCTTGTCAACAGGACCCTTGCCCTCAACAGTGAGTGAAAGGGAATCATGTACAATAACACTAGAAAGGGCAATGGGAGTTAGGTTGTGAAGGGCTTTAAAAGACAAACAAACATATTTTATCATACTAGGAATAGGAAACCACTGGAGATTATTGAAAAAAGAACCATATGGGAAAATCAGGGTTTTGAGATGATCACTTTGGTAGGTATGTGGGCAATAGATTGGGTAGGAAGAAATTGGAGTCAGAAGACCGAAATGATGGTGGTTACCATGGTAGTATTGTTATGACTGTCCTCCACTAGAGTGGTAGATTTCTCCAGTAGCATTCAGCAGTACCATAGAGGAGGCAGCAAATGGTGAGTGTTATTGAGGTTTTGGCAAGGGACTTTCCCCAGTTCAGAGTTTCCTATTCCGTAAGTGATAGGAATGAGCCCATTAGAAACCCATGCTTTGTGGGATTAGGCACTGCTCACTATGGAGATAGATATACACTGTGTCTCCTTTCTGACTAACAACATGTACTATACTAAAATAATCCAGACAACTCACTGGTACCCAGTAGTTGGGCTGTCTCCAACGTGATTGATGATTGTGAGGCAGGTGAACACAGAATTTTGACAAGGAACTTGACAAGGAAGTCTATAGAAAATTTGGAGAAACAGCTCTACCACTTCTTTTTCGGGCCTTTTTTTCAAAATTTTCTCTGCCTTGAACTTCCAATGAGATGTGGCAGGAATTTCTCACTTTCCCCACTGTGCAGTGCCAATGATGATAAATAAAAGTCTGACAAGAGCCTCCTTAGGCCAACCACTCCCCACTCTGTAGTGTGACCAGTATGCAACCTAGTAAAGTTCACAAAAGTTTCAGATGGGTCTGTTACAGGTTCATGTGATGAAAGGGCCCTTTTACATACATGCAAACACATACACAGTCACACACATACACACATTGACTTCAAAGAAAGTTCACCCTCTGACTGCTTCCTGGTGTCCTTGATGACTCAAGAGTTTGTATTTTATACTGAAAAACCCTTTCATGAACTTGTAAGCTGGAACCCAGTGATAATGAAAAAAGTGTGATTCTTGCCACCCACGCTTGTTCTTCCTGTCAGATATGACACTCAAGGATATGTCTCTGAGTTATCAGGAAGACTGGGAGCAAGTGCATATCTCCTTTGCAGATGCAAGGTGAGAGCTCATATCCCCCCCCAAAAAACTTATGCTGCTAATGGAACTATTTCCTTTGTCACAAGAACTGTGAACTACAGAAAAGTATGTGGCATTGTGCCCTTCCTGAGCAATCAAGTAGTGGCATAGCTTCTGACAGTGTGGTTGCAGAGTTGCCAGCAGCAGGAACAGTTAGATTGAAAGGGAAAAGTCACCAGGTAGACATTGGAGAGACAGAGACAGGAAGACAGAGACAAAGACAGAGACAGAGAAGGAAAGGAGGAGAGAGGCACACAGAGGAAGGAGAGGGAGGGAGGAAGGTGGAAGGAGTGTTAGCTAATACTTATAAAAGTGTTTTAAAACTCACAAAGTCTTTAACTTATGTATTTTCATTTGATTCTCACAAAGATAGCTTCCATCATTATCCTAATTTTATAGATGAGGAAATTGAAGGAGAGAACAGCAAAGTGACTTATCCAGGGTCACACAGTGAGAAAGGGTCTGGGGTGAAATTCAAACTCAGATTTTCTTGATTTCATATCCAACATGATGTCAACAGTTCTAACTGGCTTTTTGAATTACGGAGTTCATGAGCAAGGTATGAGGTACCCAAAAGAAAAATGCTTCTGAAACAGTACATTTCTCAGAGGAAAAGACCACCAGGAATAGGATGATCCCATAACTGAAGGACTAAAAAAGTCATCCCTTGAATAGTTACTTGGACAGTGCAGATCTGAGGTGATTACAAAATAAGCATTCAGAAGTACCATAAAGATGACATTACTATTTCTGGGAAGTATAATGAATAAAATGAATCATTTCATATCCATTATGTTTTGCCATTTGTTCATACAATGACCTCATGTGAAAGTCATCAGGTCTTTCAGAGATTTGTTGGGATGGAGAATAAAGCACTATCCTCTACTAAATATGAGTACTATACATTGAATAGATTTTTCAGAAGGTGCTTTTTGTTCACAGGTGGCAAAACACCAGCCAGGAGCATTTGCTAAGTTTGTTTTTGAGATTGTCCAGGAATTTCTCTGGGGGAAAGAGCACAGAACCATAGAGAAGGCTTGTCAGGCATGTAGACAATAGACTGGAGAGGGAGGATATTGGGATCAGAAGACCAAAATGATGATGTTATCATAATAGTCCAATATATTGTTATGACTGGCCTGCACTAGGGTGGTAGTTACCTCCAGTAATATTCAGCAGCCCTTGAGTAGTGGAGGAAACAGCAAATGATGAGAGTAAATGAGGGTTGAGACTTGCCCCCAGTACACAATATTCCATTACATATGTAATAGAAATGAACCTATTGGGAACCCATGCTTTGTTGGGTTAGGCATCACTCACTATGAAAGTAGATACATCCTAAGTAGTAGTGTAGCTGCTGACAGTGTTATTGCAGAGTCACTAGCTCTGCAGACAGGCTGAAAGGGAAGAGTCACCAGGAAGAGATAGGAGACAGACAGAGAGAGAAAGTCAGCCAGAGAGACAGAAACAGAGATAGAGACAGAAAGAGACAGAGAGAGACTGGGACAGAGAAGGGAAGGAGGAGAGAGGGGGAACACAGAGAGAGAAGAGGAAGGGAGGTGGATGGAAGGAGAGTTGCTTAATGCTTATAATAGTGCTTTAAAGCTTGCAAAATCTTTTATGTGTTATTTCTTTTGATCCTAATAATAGCCCTGTGATACCATCATTATCCTAATTTTATATATGAACAAGGTGAGTTATCTAGGGTCACACAGTTAGAAAGGGTCTAAGATGAAATTCCAGCTCAGAGCTTCTTGATTTAATATCCAATATGATGTCCACTGTTGTATCTAACTACCTTTTTCAATTACAAAGTTTCTGAATCAGGTACCAGATAAACAAAGGAAGAATACTTCTTAAACAGTATAATTCTCAGAGGAAAAGATCACCAGCAGCATGATCATCCGATAACTGAAGGATGTTAAAAAAAAGGTCATCCCTGGGTTGGCAACAAGATATGGATCTTTTGAGTTAGTTGGACAGTGCAGATCTGAAGTGAATGCACAATAAGCATTCAGAAGTACCACAAAGTTGGCATCAATATTTCTGGGGAACATAATGAATGAAATAAACTATTTAATATGTTTTATGTTTTCCTATTTCTTCATGAGCTGAGGTGATTAACTCTTTCAGAGTTTTTGTTGTGAGCAGGAAAAAAGCACTATCCTGTACTAAATATCAATATTATACTTTGAATAGCTTTTCAAAAGGTACTTTTTGTTCAAATGTGCCAAAACACTAGCCAGGAGCATTGGCTAAGTTGTTTGAGATTATCCAGGAATTTTTCTGGGTGGGGGAAAGAGCACAGAACCTGAGAAAAAGAAGGTTGGTCCCTTATTTTGGCATTACGTCATCTAGGATTCAAAGTGGTTCCTCATTAGTAGGTATAAGTAGAGTCTCTAGTAAGAATATGCTGCTTGGGTTACAGAGGGCATCAAATCAGAGAGCTTAGTTGAAGTAATCCCTGGGGTTTTTCCTTGACATTTTATGAAACATATTCTAACTTCATGTGCTCTTTGTTCTAAAGATGCTTCCAGGTTAGATATTCTGAATTCTGTTCCATTGGAGCAACTAGGTGGATAGAACACTGGACTTGGAATATGGAAGACTCATCTTCCAGAGTTCAAATCTGACCTCAGACACTTACTGTCTCAGACACTTAGCTGTGTGACCCTGGGCAAGTTACTTCACCCTGTTTGCCTCAGTTCCTCGTCTATAAAATTAACGAGAGAAGGAAATGGTAACCATTCCAGTACCTTTGCCAAGACAACCTTTAATGGGATCATGACAAATTGGACATGACTGAAAAATAATGACAAAAATTATTTTCAACTGTGAAATTATATGTATACAGCTCTCTTCATATTCTACTATCATAAAGACTACAATCACTTCCAGCTCCACAAATAAATGTTCTTGGTAATCAAGTCCCCTCATGCAATGAAATTTTATGCATTGCAGAAAACATGAATCTCTCCCTTTTCTTTTAGGAATAATTCATGAGATGAGGGAAGGGTTGACAGGCTTTCCCCTTACGTTCCCAGAACTTTTGCAAGGCAGTACCAAGTTAAAAGAATACCACTTTTTTACACAATGACCACACTGGGATTTGAGGAACCCAGACAGTGTGAGAGAGAAATGATAGTGCTCCTCTGCTATAGGCAGACAGGGAACTCAGTGGAGAGAGCTTTAAGTCTGAAGTCAGAAAAACGAGTTCGCATTGATCCCCAGATGCTTACTAACTATACAGCCCTTGACAAGTCACTTACACCTCCATTTACCTCAGTTCCACCAACAGTAAAAAGGGGATAATCATAACACCTAACCTTAGGGTTATTGTGAGAATTAAATATGAAAGTGGATTGTGCACAGTAATCACTATATATATATATATATATATATATATATATATATATATATACATATGTATATATATATATATGTGTGTGTGTGTATATATATATATATATATATATATATATATATATATATATATATATATATATTGTTTGTTATGATACCCATGAGAGGTGTCACATACACATATAGGAGAGGCAGGATCTACATTTTGGACCAAAAGTACTTGACAATTCTAAGTCGGCATTAAGCAAAATGGAATTGGAGGAAGAATCTCTTGTAAAATGTAAGGGAGTATTGTTGTTTGTCCTTCGATTTAAAAGAAAACCCAAGGATGTCATGAGTGATGTCTTGACTCCTTCATGAATTGGATTTAAGCGAGGAAAAGTTGCATAGTCATCAGCCTCACTCTCTCCTCCAGAATCATTGAAGTCCAGTGACAATAGAAAAATTCAGATGACTGCTGATGGCACAGTGGATGACTTTGGCGTCTTTCTTCAATATCTAAGCACTCCACAATGCCAGCTTCAGATGCCTACATTGCCATTGGAATAAATTGTTCTCATGTGCCATTTCACCAAGGAAAGTCTTCACATGCTTGGAATAAACATACCCCTAACTCACCAACAGGGTTGAGGCTTGTTGGTTCCCCTAAATTTGGGTTAGACCATCTGCCGAGATGTTTTTTACCAGAATGTGGTTGCTGTGCATCCTACAACTTCTTGGAACCATAGCTGAGAGTTGGGTGCAAGGTGGATGAGTATCCCTGAAAAGATGTCAGCAAAACTTCACATGACCTACATACTCCACATACCCTGATAAGACAATAATTATTCTTCTAGACCCCTGAGAGAACTCTTGTTTATGGGGCCAGAGACCACAGGAAATCCAGAACAAGAAAAGAGGTATTCAGTGGAAAAGTATTCATTTTTACGCTATGATACAGCCTACCAGGTATTCTAGAAATGAAGGGATTCGAATAACCTGGAAAGGAGAAATATTGATAATTTCTGGAAGACTATGGGGACAAGAATCATAGACCATAGGATTATCAGTAGAGGAGAGTGAAAACGATCCATAGTAGAATATACAAATCCTGCTGACTGCTAGAGGAATGAACTGCAGGGAAATCAAATTTTCAAAGGTCATGAAAAGAGCCCAAGAAGAAACAGAAATATGGAGGAGCAACCCTCAGACATCCATGTGACTGAAGTTGCAAAGGACTGGACTGTGTGGGAAGGAGATTCACTGGTGATATCATCATTTTTTGTATATATATATTGTGTGTGTGTGTGAGTATAATAGCCTTGGTCATGAAATTCAAATCTTCTTTAAGAAAACTCTCCTCTTAACCCATTGTTGACAATCTAATGGCTCCTTCTCTGGTACTGACTCATCTCAAATACACAGACAAAGAAATAGGAGCATGAATTATATTATTTGATGCATATAACAAACTCCTGGAAGGTGGTTAGGTGACACAATGCATGGAAAGAATTTCAAGCCTGGAGTCAGGAAGACTTCTTTTCCTGAGTTCAGCTTTAGCCTCAGATACTTCATAGCTGTGTGCAAGTCACATTACCCCATTTGCCCCAGTTTCTTCATCTATCAAATAGCAAACTAATCCAGTATCTTAGCTAAATAAACCCCAGAAGAGCTCATGAAGAGTCAGATATGACTGAAAAATGAGTAAATAAAAACAAACCTCACAGATGAGAGAGGTTCCTCTACCAAAGCAGGTCAGCACCTTCACTGAAAGTTAGATTTTTAGAGAATTGCCTAGAAACTGGAAAAGTAGAATAGTTTCCCTAGAATTATATCTCCACTAAATATTAAGAGTAGGTTTGTGTGCTGCTCTTGCTGACTCCAAGGCCCTTTACTCCCTTTGTCTTTGAAAAGAGAAGAAGAAGAGGAAGAAGAAGAAGAAGAAGAAGAAGAAGAAGAAGAAGAAGAAGAAGAAGGAGAAGGAGAAGGAGAAGGAGAAGGAGAAGGAGAAGGAGAAGGAGAAGGAGAAGGAGAAGGAGAAGGAGAAGGAGAAGGAGAAGGAGAAGGAGAAGAAGAAGGAGAAGAAGAAGAAGAAGGGGAAGAGGAGGAGGAGGAGGAGGAGAAGGAGGAGGAAGAGAAGGAGAAGGATGAAAAACAACAACATTTATATAGTACTTTGAGCTTTACTACCCTATGAGGTAGGTAGTATTACCATTCCCATTTTACACAAGAGACAGTTGAAGAACAGAAGAAAATAAGAGATTTGCCCTGGGTCACACAACTAGCCAGTGTGTGAGGCAGAATTCAAATTCATTTCTTCCTGGTTCCAAGTCCTGGGATCTCATCACCTCATTTAGTGTACCACCTGTGCCACTAAAGTCACAACTTCCTTTCAAGGATCTTTAAACCCGCAGCAATAGTTACTGAATTTCTTCTAGTGACACCATTGGTATTCACAGAAATCAGTGGCAGTGAGGAGGACATTATCACATTTAAGCATATCCAGAGAAGGACCAAAAGAATGGTGAGAAAGCTAGAATTCAGGCCAGAAAATGTGTTTACAGCTGGGCCTGACTCAGGACAATGCCCTGATAATTCACATTTGATAATAAAACAAAGTGAGATAGTTGTAGAACAATCAACAATTAAGAAAAGATGATTTCATAAGTCATAGCATTTGAAAGATATACAACAACAGTAACCATGAATGACACCCCAAGGGGATTCATCTAAACTAACCTCCCTGAATTGAGTTGCCCCTAGCTTTCCACCAATCAAAAATTAGTAAGCACCTAGAGCTCCTTATGATTTTTTTTGTATTCAGAAAACCAGAAAGCAACGTCAGTTACTTGAGTTTTTAATGTCCTGAAGTAATCAAATTTCACAACTGTTTTGTATAACTTTTAAGGAAGCAATTAGACTAACTTGCATGGAAGCAGTGGTTAGAATATTGCTCCCCACAACAGAGAGATGAAAAGAAGAACCTGGGAATGTGTAGACCAAAAAAGAAAAGACCAATGAAGAACATGATAACTGCCTTCTGATTTTTGAAGGCTCGTCAGAAGGAAATAATTCAGGTTGATTCTACTTTGCACTTGAAGACAAAACTAAAAACAGTGTCATCTTCAAAGCAAAAGATTTTGTAGGGAAGAGTCTTGCTCCATTTATCAGTCAGTGAGATTAACTGTATGCTTCCGGTAACTATGGGAGGGGGAAGAGCTCATAGGATGATAGATTTGATGCTTAAAGGGGCTGTAGAAGTAGTTTTGGTTCAACCTTCTGATTTTACAGATCAACAAAATGTGGCACAGATGGAATAAATGACTTGATCAAGTTCACACGAGGATGCAGTAATGCAACCAGATTCAAAATTAGGTCCTCTGTCTTCAAATCCAACACTATTCCTGCCCATGAATTCTTTAAATTCAATTGGTGTAAATGTACATCTACTATCAGTAATCAATCAATTCAATAAAAAGCATTTATTAAATTCCATTTTTATAAGTCAGGCACTCTACCTGGCTATGAGGATATAGACAAAAATTAAATGTCTTCCTTCTGAGAACTTATACTCTACTAGAACAAAAGAGATAAAGGTCAATTCACCTCTTACATGCATTAATTAGATATAGTATATTAAAATATAACATATTAACTTAATACAGTTCTAAATAATGTGCAAAATTGATATCATAAACGAATCCATTAATCTGTTGAATCTTTAAATTCTTGTCTCTTCTCCTATTTCATGTGTATTTCTCAACAGAACCATGGAAAGAAGAAATCAATATGGATTCTATGAGTTCATCCTCCTGGAACTTTCAGACCAGCCTGGAGCAGTAGATACTACTGTTCTCCTTGTTTCTCTTTATGTACGTGATCACGACAGGTCTAGGGAATTTGCTCATCACTTTAGCCTTCATCACCAGTTCATTTCTCCACACCCCCATGTACTTCTTCCTTAACAACTTGTATTTGGTCCACATCTGCTTCATTTCCACTACCATCCCCAAAATGCTGGCAAATCACATATCTGGAAACAAAGCCATTCCTTATGCTAGGTACCTAATACAAGTAATCTACTTCATTTTGTTCACAGGGATAAATAGTATCTTTCTTACTACCATAGCCTTTGACTGACATGTGACTATCTGAGCCCCACTACATTATCCCATGATCATGAGGCCAAAGGTCTGTGCCCTTCTGATAGTAGTGTCCTGCGTTTTGGGCCTAAGCTATTGCTCTGATACACATTGGCCTACTGACCCATCTATCATTCTGTGGCCACAGTAAAATCTCTCATTTCATCTGTGATATCAATCCTCTACTAAAGATGGGCTGCTCAGACATTTTCATCAATGACCTGATAGTCAACATAATGGGGGCACTAACAATTATCATCCCCTTGATTGGAATCTTTTTCTCCTGTCCCTGAATTCTTGTGATTGTATTGAAGATCCCATGTACTGTGGAGAAGTGAAAAGCTTTCTCCACCTGTGGCTCCCATCCCACTGTGGCCTATCTCTTCTTATGGGACAATCACTGGATTGTACTTCACCCCCACATCTGCCCACATAACCCAGCAGGACATAGCATAGCAACACCTGTGATTTGCACTGTGGTCACTTCTATGTGGAACCCTTTTATCTACAGCCCAAGGAACAAGGATATGAAAGGAGCCCTGATGATGCTCCTTGACAGGAAGTCAGCCCTTTCTTTGTGAATATGAGACATCCTCCATAACTAAGCTTGATTTATACCAGGAATGGAAGAATGGTTCAATATTATGAAATCTATCAAACTTATATTAACCATATTAATGATAAAAATAACAATTACACTAGAAAGTATAGAAATTAACAGAACTTTTCCTAAAATGAAAATTAGTACTTATCTAAAACCAAGAACAAGCATTATATGTAATGGAGATAAGTTAGACATTTATCAAGATTATTGGTCTCCATTATCCCCATTACTATTCAATATAGTGCTCAAAACGCTAGCTGTAGGAATGAGACCCCCTTCCAAAAACAAATTGAATTGTAAATAAGAGAATTTCTTGCTCAGATTTCTTGCTGCCATTGTGATAAGAAAAACTGTACCCCGCACTTTGTCTTGAACTTCCTGACACTGTTTTCTTGAAACATGCAGATCACACATGGACTCAAGATTGTAACATCAGGATTGAGACATAAAATTCAGTTTCAATTTCCAGAGGCTTTAAACATTACAAGAGGAGACCAGAGAAGCAGAAGGAAGTTCCAAGCAGGAAGTATATAGGGGCAGATGGATCTAATACAAATATGCAGGGTTGGGTGTTTCTTCTATATTTCTTTAACTCTGTTTTATAATCTGAGATCCATCTTCTAACTTTGGTTTGTGACATGGTGTTAATTTCCTGTATTAACTTACTAGCTACCTAACTGAATGACAAAACTTTGGTCTTTCTTGACTTTTAGTCTTATATACTACTATTTATACTACTATTTCCTACCTTGTTTCATAGCATAAGGCTATCATTGTCAAGAAAGCCTAAGTTCTAAGCCTGGTTCTTGTCATATGGCCATCACTATCAAGATCATCCAAGATGAGAATACTGGGCTATCCACTTTTTTGCACTTGAGTATTAGCCCTACTACTATGCATACTACCGGAGACAACATTCTCTTTGTGTGTGTCTGTGTGTTTCTATTTATATTTTATAAAATTCATTTTTTTAAGTTCCAAGCTCTGTCTTTCTCCAGCTTCTCCTCCACCCAGTTGAATAGAATCTCTTAAATTTTTGTTTCACACTTTCCACATGTGTTCTTTAACAGATTCAGGAAAGAGGAAATCAGTCAGTAGTCTCCAAGTTCATCCTCTATAGCCTTTCACACCAGCCAGAGCAGAAGAGGCTCCTGTTCTTTCTGCTTATCTACCTGAGGACAGGACTAGGGAATCTGCTCATCATCCTGCAGTTCAGAACTAATTCCCACCTTCACACACTCATGTACTTCTTCCTCATAAAATTGTTATTGGTCAGCATCTGCTTCACATCCACCACCATCCTTAAGATACTGTTTTATTATACATCTTGAAGCAAGACAGCTCCTCTATCAGGTGTCTGACAGTAGGGTTCTTATTTCACAGGATTAGATAGTATCCTAAAATGAATTAATAGAAAATGAAGAGAGAAATTCTAAGAAAGCACTTTGGATAATAATGGCAATATTGTAAAGCAGATCAACTTTGACATGGTTGAGATCTTTATTCATCACAATGGCTAACAGTGATTTCAGAAGACAAATGATGAACCACAGTGCTTATTCTTTTCCTGTTGAACAAAAATATGTACTCCAAATGAGATATGTGTTTTGGGATGTGGGACTTTGTTTTATGTGATTATATGTATTTGTTTTTATATGTGAGACAATAGTGTTTTATGGTGATTTTAGAGAGCATGAAAGAAAACAAATGCTTATTAATTAAAAGAAATAAAACCAATAAGGAGGAGGAAAAGAAGAGAGAGAATGAAAGAAAGTAAAAGGAAAGAAAGAACAAAGGAAGGAAGGAAGGAAGGAAGGAAGGAAAGAAGGAAGGAAGGAAGGAAGAAAGAAAGAAAGAAAGAGAAAAAGAAGCTACATTTTCAATTGTCAGCTGTGGTCTTTCTGGATATAAATATCTGTTCCCCTGAGAAAGGGAATTCTGACCACCTTCTGGGAAATTAGAAATACTACAATAATCATAACAGAAACGTTAGAAATCAATGCTTTACAGAAAGTGAAAGAATCCATGAAGAGAGTACCAATATGAAAAAGTAACCCAAAAGTAAATAAGATTGGACAAGCCTCTGGGAGAAAGTTATTTATTACTGACAATTTTATATTTTGCAGACTCTAAATACCCAAGCTTTAGACTCAGAGTTTCAAGCTTTGAAACCTCTTATATTTGTGAGCTATGTGACCTTAGGCAATTCCTTGAACTTCTCTAGGGCTCAGTTTCCTCAACTGTAAGATGATTACTCTAACATTCCTTTCAACACTAAATCTATGATCATATCAGTCTACATTTTCATCTCTGTGAATCTGTGCCATGAAAAGGGAAGTTGGTCACTACACCCGAGTCATCAAGAAAAGAAATTCTCAGTTATCAGGGTGAGAGGAATGACCTGGAAAAATAAAAAGACAGAAGTACAACTGATGGGGTGCTTGGGCCCCAATACCAAAATCATATTTGTTTTTAAAAGTCACATTTCTCCCTAGCCTTGAAACAATATCCCAGGCAGTTTCTCCCCAGCCCAAGGACACTGACTACCTTAGTAACAATAGTTACCTCCCTTCCTGCTATAGTAACCAGCTGTACCTATAGAATTTATTAGTTTGAACCAGATGTGTACCGGCTGAATGGGATGTGCTCTGGGTCACAATGACATTTACTACTCACTGAACAATCATATGTATCCTAAACTTAGACACATGTATACTCCCTTACAATTTATCTTGTCTAACAACACATTGATGAGAGCAACTTGATATTTCTGAGCCAGCCCTGACCATTGGTTGACTTAGTGACATTACAGGCCTAAAACCATACCCCCAAGTAACCCCCAACTTGGGATATTCCCTGATGAACTTTGGGTAATATACCTTCACAGTAGACACCAAAAGAGCATGTTCCTTTAAGAACTGACCACTCCTTAACCACTCCCAAATCCCATCCCAAAACACCTAGTTAGAATATTTGGCACATGCTTTACTGTGGAATATCCTATATAAACTTTACCTATACCCCTCCAAGGTTGTAGTTTCCCTAAGAACTCTTGCCTGCTGAAAAGCATAATAAATCTTTACCTTGACCTCAACAATGCTTGAGTCCATGAATTCTTCTCTAGGGGACCTGCCCTTGGTACCCTGGTCTTTTTGGGGGTATCATACCCCACTTCCAGCCCTCATGACAACCAGGCTCTTAGTGGTCCTTGTACATGACTTGGGAAGTTTAATAGTAATTTAAATTGGAAAACCTTTCCCAGTCATTAATAGGCCCATGCGACCTGCTTAAATCACATGGAAGCCGTAAGTCACATGTGGAGGGAGGAGTTTGCTGAATGGGTGGAATAGGAAAGGTGAAGCAGAGCTGGGAGTAAGTTAGTCAGGCTAGTCAGAGCTGGGAAGGACACGGATAGGCACAGCGTTGGTTTCCAAGTGTTTGTTTGTGGGAAGGTCACAGCAGGGGTCAGGAAGGTTTGGGAATGGCTTTGCCCCTGCAGTGATAATGTGTATTAACTTCTGAGTTACTATGACTGATTTTGCTTTCTGGTTGTGGGATTTGACTTTCTCCTGTCTGAGTAAATGTTTTTCTTCTGCCTTCTATGTGGAGAGTGTGTTACACTTTGCAAGTGAGAACTAAACTAGCTCATTCAAGTCATCACTGGTGCTGTGAATATTGCCTTGGTGATCTATTGGGTGTCATGAACAGGATCTAGGGTATAAAATCTCATTTGGAGTCAGAAAGGATTTAGAGGAAGACATTAGTATTCCTGGATGGGGATTTATTGTATTTTTCACTAGCACAGGAATGGGCCAAAATCAATGGACCCTGTGAAAACTGGGAATTGAGGTTACAGGTGAGAGGACCTAAAGATTTGGAAAGGTTTCCGGAAACACCAATAAAACCAGTCAGATTGCTGGTAGGGTTAAGTGGGAGAAACTGGATTTTGTGTGTGGAAATAGAAACAAGCTGCTGAAGGAAAATAATCAGATGGAAAAAGAATTAGCTGGTTTGCATGGGAATTCTCAGAATTCGAGCTCTCCTTTAAAAGAACAGGTTGAGGGGTCTCAGGTGGAAGGGAAGGATGTTCGTTTAAGTAAGAAGAATAAGAAGACTGGCAAAGAAGTGTGCATATGACCTTTGTACAGACTCAATCTAGTTGCCATGATGACTACTGCCAGAACAGCAGGGGAGCAGAAAATGTAAGAGTTGAAAAATGAAACAATGTTATAGGAGGAGACTTCCAAGACCGAAGTTTGCCCCATAGTAATGCAGAAACAAGAGAACCAAGAAGAGAACATTGTGTTTAAGGAGCTAATTGAGGATTTTACTCACCAGGAGGTAACAGAAATTTGGAGTTGGTTCACACAAAGTATGGGAGAATTGTTAATATCTTAGATAGTGAGAATCAGTGATGAAGGGCCCGGAGGGTTACTGATAGATGCCGTGGATTGTATGATATTTATTAGTATCAGTCAGAATCCATTTGTAGAGCAAGTTTTATAGATTACAGTGTGCAAGAAGGTAATAACGCAACTCATCTGTTTGGCTGCAGAAGGGTGCAGTAGGCAGTATCCTACTGACTCTATGTGGCCTAGTGGAGATAGACCCTGGTATTCAGATAGGGAATGTATAAAAAAGTTAAAAGAGAAGGTAATGAAGATTGCCATAATTATTGGAAATACATGCATGCTAAGATTACCCTCTTTGCAGCTTCTCATAGGAGTGTAATAGTGAAGACAACTCCTCCTGCTTACAAGCTCTTAGTTTGGCTCCAATAATTGAGGAAATAGGGAACCCTCTTTCAGAGACACCGGACAGGATTTCACAGTTAAGTGACCTAGAGACTGAGGAAAGGATAATTTCCTCGAGAGTGAAAAGTAAATAGCCAAAGGATTCAAAGTCAGAATAGAATTACAAGGAAAGAATTGTTTACTGCTCTTTTGAGAGCAGGGGTTGATTTTAGAAACATAGATGGTATTCCAATTAATGAACTATTCAGAATGTACCAAGAAAAGGGGCTTGATACTAGAAGGAATAGATAAGCAGTAACTGATCATACAGATCCTTCTGAACCCTTGTATACACGTTCATCACACTGTCAGGAAGAATAGAAAATTAACAGAGACCCATGTCATATTAAAGAAATACACAGATGGGATTATAGACCCCATAGAAATTTGACCATATATTGGAAAAACGGATCAAATACTGTAACTAGGGCATTAATAGACATTGGGGAGGAGGGCTCCTTTATATATGGAAACACTGATAAGTTTAAAAATGGAATTCCTGTCACCATCACAGGACTGGGAGGGACTGAAATATCAGACAGACAAGTCAAACTATGAAAATGGGACAACTACCTAAGAAGGAATGTAACATGGTATTTGTACCCACTCCTGAATACATTATTGGAATAGATATACTGAGAGGTACAACTCTAAATTTAACTGAGGGGAGATATCAATTTGCAGTAAAAAAAAGATAGGAATTAGTACAATTTTAGTGGGTAAAATAAAAATGGACCCAATCATTTTACCGAACCTTCTGAAGTATTTGAAGTAACTACTTTATAATTTTTTTTTAGGGGGGGAAGATGGAACATTTAATATGTGGTTTTCTGAATTGTAAATTATCCTAGACTTTCTGAACTGTAATTTGTAACAATTGCCCCAAGATTATTAAATTATGACTCCAACTCCATGAGGATGCTACTAGTCTTCTACCACAACCATGCCAAAGAGAAAAGAAAGGAACCTGTATGTACAAACATGTAGAGCACATTGTCTTCTTTTTTTATCTCAATTATTATTTTTTATTTTTAAATGTTCAACAATCAATTCCTTAAAATTAAGATTTTATCCCCACCACACCTTCCCCCCGCTACCTCCCTCCCTCCCCATGACAGCATACAATTCTGTATACTTTCTACATATACTTTCCTATTGAGCACATTTTCACTATAGTCATGTTATGTAGTTTCACTAACATAAATGGAAGAAATCATATAATAAACCAAAACATAATAGGCTAAAATGCACACACACACACACAGACATTCTCTGCTACATTCTGCGAATGACTTCCATATTTCTTTCTCTGAGTGTGGAAGGCATTTTGCCTTAGAAAGACACCATTGGGATTTTTTTCCCAGTAAGTTCTTCTGTTATTACAAAGTTCCAAGTCTACCAGAAAAAACTCTCGCACACTGTGGTCGTTGCTGTGCACAAAGTTCTCCTGGTTCTGCTCCTTTCACTAAGCATCAGACCATATAAGTCCTTCCAGGCCCCCCTGAGGTCTTCTTGTTCATCATTTCTTATGGCGCAATAGTACTCCATTACATTCCTGTAGCATAATTTATTAAGCCATTCCCCAATTGATGGGCATCTCCTTGATTTCCATTTCTTGGCTACCACAAAGAGTACTGCTATAAATATTTTTGTACATGTGGTACCCTTTCCCATTTTTATAATCTCTCGGGGATACTGTCCTTGTAACGATATTGCTGGGTCAAAGGGTATGCACATTTTTGTAGCCCTTTGGGCATAGTTTCAAACTGTTCTCCAGAATGGTTGGATGATCTCACAGCTCCACCAACAATGAATTAGTGTTCCAACTCTCCCACATCCCCTCCAGCATTTATCATTTTCTTGTTCTGTCATGTTTGCCAATATTATAGATGTGATGTGGTACCTCAGAGTTGTTTTGATTTGACTCTATATAATCAATAGTGATTTAGAGCACTTTTTCATATGATTATAGATATCTTTAATTTCTTCCCCTGAAAATTGCCTGTTCATATCCTTTGACCATTTATCAATGGGGGAATGACTTGTACGGTTATATATTTGAGTCAGTTCTCTATATATTCTAGACATGAGGCCTTTATCCCCAAGCTTAGCCGTAAAATTTTTTCCCAATTTACTATATCCCTCCGAATTTTGGATGCATTGAGTTTGGCTGTGCATTTTCAGTTTAAAGTAATCAAAATTATCCATCTTGCATTTCATAATGCTTTCTATCGTTACTTTAGAAAAAAATTCTTCACCTCTCCAAATAATCTGATAAATACACTATTTCTTGCTTCTCCAGTTTATTCATGGTATCAGTCTTTATACCTAAATCATGTACCCATCTGCATTTTATTCTTGTGTATGGTGTCAGCCTAATCGACGCCACACACTTAACCAGTTTTCCCAGCAATTTTTGTCAAACAGTGAGTTCTTATCCCAGAATCTGGGGTCTTTGGGTTTATCAAACAGGAGGTTGTTATATTCCTTGCCTGCTGTGTCTTGGGTGCCAAGTCTATTCCATTTGTCTACCCCTCTGTTTCTTAGCCAATAGCAAGTGGTTTTGATAATTGCTGCTTTATAATACAATTTGAGGTCTGGTAGTGCTAGGCCACCTTCCCAAGCCTTTCTTTTCATTAGTCCCTTTGATATTCTGGACCTTTTGTTCTTCCAAATGAATTTTGATACTTTATCCAGCTCTAGAAAATAATTATCAGATAGCTTAATTGGTATAGCACTAAATAAGTTAATCAAGGTAGGTAGAATTGTCATTTTTATTATATTACCTTGGCCTACCCATGAACAACTGATGTTTTTCCATTTACTTAAATCGGACTTTATTTGTGCAAAAAAGTGTCTTGTAATTGTGTTCATATAATCCCTGGGTTTGTTTTGGCAGGTAAATTCCTAAGTACTTTATAGTGTCTACTCTAGATTTAAATGGGATTTCTCTTTCTATCTCTTGCTCTTGGACTTTGTTGCTAATATATAGGAATGCAGAAGATTAGTGGGGGTTTATTTTGTAACCTGCAAACTTTGCCAAAGTTGTTTATTATTTCAAGTAGTTTTTCACTTGAATCTCTGGGATTCTCTAAGTATATCATCATATCATCTGCAAAGAGTGATAATTTAGTTTCTTCTTTGCCTATTCTTATTCCTTCAATTTCTTTATCTTGCTTAGTTGCTACTGCTAACATTTCTAGTACCATATTGAATTATAGTGGTGATAGTGGGCATCCTTGTTTCACTCCTGACCTTATTGGAAATACACCTAGCTTACCCCCATTGCATATAATGCTGGCTGAAGGTTTTAGGTAGATACTGCTTATTATTGTATGGAAAGGTCCCTTTACTCCTATGTTCTCCAGTGTTTTTAATATGAATGGGTGTTGTATTTTGTCGAAAGCTTTTTCTGCATCAATTGAGATAATCGTATGTTTTTTGTTAGTTTTGTTGTTGATATGATCAATAATGCTAATAGTTTTTCTAATATTGAACCAGCCCTGCATTCCTGGTATGAAACCTACCTGATCATAATGTATTATTCTCTTGATAAGATGCTGTATTCGTTTTGCTAAAATCTTGTTTAAAATTTTTGCATCTATATTCATTAGAGAAATTGGTCTAAATTTTCTTTCTCTGTTTTGTCTCTTCCTGGTTTGGGTATCAAAACCATATTTGTATCATAGAAAGAATTTGGGAGAACTCCTTCTTCCCCAATTTTGAAAAATAGTCTATACAGTATTGGAATTAACTGTTCTTTAAAGGTTTGATAGAATTCACTTGTGAAGCCATCTGGTCCTGGAGATTTTTTC
>CM053773.1:202608590-202653692 GCA_028658325.1 Potorous gilbertii | reverse complement strand
CTCTGTCCTTCTGGTTTGCCTCTTCCACCTTAGGAGGAATCCCCCTTAGCTATTTTCCTTGTCTCAGGTATTATGAGACTACTGGCCTCCTTCTGCTGTTTTTACTGATCTGGGATTTTTCTGGGGAAATATTTTATGGTTCTTTCATGGTCATCAAGGGGGGAGGAGAGAGCATTTACTGATCACTCCTCCATTCTTGCTCCCGGAGGTTCAAGTAGGTGACTTACCAAAGTTTGATCTTTGGGCTGAAGGTCGCAGGAGCTGCTGCACTGATTTCTGGCCCTCGGTGGCTCTCACTGACTAGGTTTGGCTTGTCTCCCGCCCTTGGTGCCTGCCAATCCTCTGGTTCTGCCCACCACTCAGGTTTCTTGGATCCTTTCCACTCCACTGTGCTGACTTTGCTGCTCTGTGTGCTATGGGCTGTGTGCTCACCCCCGTGGAACAGATCCTTCCTGTGGACCTTCCAGGCTTACCTCAGCTCCGACTCTGTCACCGTTTGTGTCCCACTGGATTCTGCCCCTCCAAAATTTTGTCAGATTCTCCTTTCAGAGGTACCTGAAGGAGTTTTTCTGCGGGCTTAGGTGAGTTGTTGCTCTCACTCTGCCATCTTGGCTCCACCTCTGAAGTAATTACTTTAAAGCAGTACCTTATTCCAGGTGAGCTTGATGAAATTACCAAAACTATAAAGGAGTATGTTGAGGCAGGAGAGTTAGCTTCTACAACCACTTGATGGAATAATCCTGTCTGACCAGTATAAAAGTCAAATGGAACATGGACGATGATGGTGGACTAAAGATAATTGAATAAAGTCACTCCTCCCTTGTATGTTATTGTTCCAGACACAGCTACCTTTTTAGAAAGGATCCAGAAACATGATGAGACTTGGTACCAAGGTATTGATTTTACCAATGTGTTCTTTACTCTTCCAAAAAATTCTAAACAATGAGATCAATTTGCTTTCACTTGGCAGAGCCGACAATATACTTTTGCAAGCTTGCCAGAAGGATATCTGCATAGCCCCACTATTTGTCATGGGGTTATTGCTGAATATTTAGATGAATTAGAGCTAACAGGTGTACAGCATACCAACTAAATAGATAATATTATGATACAAGCAAAAGTGTAAAAGATGCAGAGAAAAGTTTGACACTTTTAATTGAATATATAAAAAGCAAAGTGTGAGAACCTGCAAAGATTCAGGGGCCAGCTCAAATCATAAAACGTTTGGGTATAAAATGGCGTAAGAGACTGTGAGAGATTCTCCTGCAAGCCCGCCAAAACGTTCAGGATTTTCCTATCCCCACCAGTAAAAAAAGAAGCTCAAAAGTTTATAGGATTATTTGGATATTGGCAACATAACAAACTCATCTAGGACAAATTTTGAAACTCATATAATATTACTGGGAAAAATATGAATTTGATTGGAAACTTGAACAGAGTAAAGTTTTTGAAGAATCAAAAAACGCTATACAATTAGCCCTAGATTTATAGCCTATACAAAGTGGTCTGTTGGAATTACAAGTAACTGAATAGGATGAATATGCATCTTGGAATTTATGGCAAAAGCAACAAACCCAAAATGTACCCGTCAGGATTTTGATCTAGGAAAATTGCTTCGTCTGGAATTCACCATACTCCTTTTGAAAAGCAGTTGTTGGATACATACTGGGCTTTGGTAGAGACTGAACAACTGACTTTAGGCCATGAGGTAATATTAAGGCCTGGAATCCCAATTACGACCTGGGTAATGAGTACCCCAGTTTTTCACAGAATTGGACATGCTCAAGAGGCTAGCATAATTTAATGGAAATGGTATATTCAAAATAGATCTAGAGCAGGCAAAAAGTGGAATTGCTACTTTACATGAATCTATAGCAAACATAGATACTAAGGGAAAGATACACCACTTACACCAAACCAACAGCTGGTACAGTCCTTGGTAAAGTGGGAGGAGGGATATGATGGATTAACTGAATAACAAAAGAGACATGCATAGTTTACTGATGAAACAGCAAAATATTTGAGCCCCATGTGTTCGAGTGGAATGGTGGGGTGCTTGTGCTTAACCCCACTCTAAGACATAGTTTCATGTGCTTATTTTGCAGAATTCCTGTTATATTGTTGTAAAGTTCTGTTGACACCAGTTGCCTAAGATACTGTTTTATATGCCTATATTCTGTTATCCCTGTCATAATTCTGCTCATACCACTTACCCCACCAACCTAGGTAATGAATACAAAAGATCTTGGGACCAAATGTAGTGGTAATTTAAATGAGAAAATCTTTCCCATTTATTAATAGTCCTGCTTAAATCACATGGAAGCCTAAGTCATATGTGGTAGGAGGAGCTTGCTGAATGAGTAGACTAGAAAAGGTGGAGCAGAGATGGGAGGACGTTGGTCAGGCTAGTAAGAATGGAGAAGGATACAGGCTACAGGAATAGCATATGTTCCTGAGTATTTATGTGTTTGTGGGAAGGCCCCAGCAGAGGGAGAGGAGGCTTGGAAATGGCTTGCCCCCTGGAGTGATAATGTTTATTGACTTCTCAGTTCCTATGACTGATCTGGCTCTCTGGTTCTGGGATTTGACTTTCTAGTGTCTCAATAAATGTTTTTCTTCTGCCTTCTATATGAAGAGTCTGTCATACTTTGCAATTGAGAACTACACTGGCATATTCATAGTCAACACCACTTCCGTTAATATTGCCTTGGCAAAACAGGGAGATAGTGAGATTCAGGGCAAAGTACACTGATCCTTAAATTAAGCTGCCATTCTTTAAAAGGCTCTTTCTGGGGTATATCTGTTTGATCTTGGGCACACCACTTAACCTACAATTCAAGTTCATTTCTGAAATGAATAATTTAGAATAAATGTATGGTCTTGGAGGTCACTTCAAGGTCTATATATCACATCACGTGATTCTGTGCCCCAAATGAAACTCTGACATGGAAGTTACATACATTCTATATCTTAAGACTTTTCCCAGCACTGATGTCTTTCAGTCTCTCTGCTAAGACCTATATCCTTACAAGCTTTCTGTAATCTAAGTTGCAAAATCCCTTTCCTGAAAGAGAACTAGAAATACAAGGAGCTCTCAGTGTTGCTGGGGGAGCAGTGTGTTGATAATATATTTTAAAACTTAGGTCAACTTCTTCCCCAAAGGAAGCAGAACCCAGAGTGGCATGAAGGACAGATACTTACCTAATGTTTGTCTCTAACAAGGGGCTCAGGGAATTGGAGCCCTGGGTCTAAGAACTCCCTGTAAATTATTTACAATGATCCCCATGTATCATTCCTAGAAAACAAAAAAGACACTTTATCTCATGCACATCACCCCTCAGTCAAAGACTGAAGTCTTCTTGCTCCTAGAAGAACCCACAGCTTAGGTTAGTTATCTATATGAAATTTCTTTGCCAGTAGGGGCCCAGGGAAGGCAAGAGTTTGATCCTTCAAGAACAGAAGAGAAGATCGAAGCAAAACATCCAAGTAGGTAAATAAGCAGAGAGCCCTTTATGTTCATTTGAAGTTTAGTCTCAAAGTAACATTGGGAATGTGTCTCAAAGAATCTCAGAAACTTATTGCTAACAGGGATTTGAGATGGTAGAATTTCAGAACTAAAAAGGCTATTAGAATATAGAATACTGGATTTCAAAGAAAGAAAGGACTTGTTCCAGGGATGAAAGAGCCAACCAGATGAGATGGCCGCTCAATACATCACGAGAGGTTTCACATAAAAAGTGGTCAGGCTGAATTTGAAAAGAAACTGGGAATTCCAAAAGGTAGAGGTGAGAAAGTAGAACATTCAAAGCAGTGAGTGCAAAGAGTGGTGGAACATCGAGACTCATATATGTCAGGAAGAACAGGGAGGCTAGGAAATATGTCAATGGAATTGGTTTTACTCTCACAATAACCTTTCTATAAGAAGATGCTATTTTGTAAAGTTCAAAATTCAACCTACTCCTCTCTCTATCCACAAAAGAGGAAAGAAGAATATCACGGAAGGAAAGAGAGAATACTATATTTTCATGAATGTGAACATCTGTCCAGAAATCTAGCCATATGGCTTTTAGACAGGGTTTGCTTGCCCACAACTAAGAGCCCACAACTTGGGCTAGTTACCTATTTGAAACTTATCTGAAAGTAGGGGCCCAATGAAGGCAACAGCTTGGTCCTTCAAGAACAGAAGAGAAGATCCAAGACAAAGAACCAAGTAAGTGCATAGGCAGAGGACACTTTATGTTCCTTTGAAGGTAACTTGCACATGAAGTAATGTGAATGTGCCTCAAGTATTCTCAGAAACTTACTGCTAAAAGGAATTTGAGAATGTAGAACATCAGAACTTGGTGTGCTGTTGGTACATATAATATGTATTTCAAAGACAAAAAGAAATTAAAAAATGAGTAGGGCTAGACAAGATCTTAGAATATAAAATATTCAGGCTCAAAAGGAAAGTAAAACATAAGAATATCAGGAAAGCATAAGGCTAAAAATAGCTGACTGGCTGTTCTCCAACGAGCATGGACGTGGACATGGAACTTAAACTTTTGCTTTAACTTATTTGTATCATTTATAAAGTAAGTCAGTGGGTTCTGAAAATAGATTGTTTCAAAGATTATTGGATTCATAACTGAAAGAGCCCTTAAAGCAAAAAAAATGACAGACAGGTCCCTCACAATATAGAACGTAATAGTCGAAAAAGGTTTTCAACAGAGATGTCTAACCCTCAAAGAAGGAGGCATATAAATATGGCTCTCATTAATACTGTCAAAGTTACATTACAATGCAATTGGGAAATTTTTAAAAATATAAAAAGCATAATAAAACATAAATAACTTTGCATTTTGAAAATATCATTATGTAAATTAGTGGAATAATTTCATTTTGAGTTTCACATCACCACTGTAGAACAAGAGTAATTAATGCTGAAAAAGCTCTTGAACATAGAAAAACTGAATGCTAAATAAGAAAAGAATTTGAGACAAGGAAAAATTGAGTGTTAGAGCAGGAACATCAGAACTGGATGGGACCTTATACAATAGACGATCATGCATGAAAAAGACCTAAAGAGTAACTTGTGAAAATTCAGCTACCAGGAGCAAAAGCTGATCCAAGTCACAGAATATATTACTGGAAGATGTGCGGCTAGAAACTAGGTTTCTTGAGTCCCATTCCAATAGTCTTTCTCCTATACAGTGGTGACTCTGTTTCTCAAATCTTAAAATTTCGACAAGAATCCGATGTGCAGACAGGATATAGAAACTGTCATGTTAAAAAATCTCCTTTTTTTATTTCAGTCCCCAAAATATACATAGGAAACAGCATAATTGAATTCCATGTACTTATTAGCGTACTGGACTTTCTCCTCCCCAACTAACTCAAAGTAACAGGTTACAGGTTACATGGTCTAATGAACAGGGCTATGGACTTGGAACTGGAAAGACTTGGGGTGAATTCCTGTGAAAATCATAGGCTTAGTTCATCTTTATTTTAGGAAAGCATTTGCAAAATCTTTCATGCAATTATTATGGACAGCAAGGAGAGATGTGGGCTACATGTTAATACGATGAAATAGTCCACCTTCAGATGTGGTGGGTTCCATATCACTTAAGGTATTGAAGTGGAGGTGACATCATCATTTAAGAGAATATTATTGAAATATTTCTATTCAATTGTGGGTGAACTCCATGGCTGAGACTACAATACTAGTTTAAGCAAGACTTGAAGGAATTCAGAAAAAAAAAAACTAGAAGGTGGAGATGACGTGGTAGAAAATGGCATGTGGAACAAATAGTGTAAATGCCCAGAATTAGAGGATGAAGGATCTTCTGTAAGGAACACCA
This sequence comes from Potorous gilbertii, assembly GCA_028658325.1. NCBI lineage: Eukaryota > Metazoa > Chordata > Mammalia > Diprotodontia > Potoroidae > Potorous > Potorous gilbertii. The sequence goes on along the minus strand of CM053773.1, from coordinate 202,647,852 downwards.
AAGAGGACAACGTCACTGGATCACAAAATGGAGAGTATAGGGAAGTAAGGTGTAAGAAGTATGGAAAGGTAAGGGGGGATCGTGTTTTGAAGAACTTTGAAAATCAAATAGAAGACTTTATATTTTATCCTAGAAATAGTAGGAAGTCATTGCAGTTTTTTTTTTTAATACAGAGGTGTCATGGTCATTCTGGCACTTTAGGAAGATCAGTTTTATAGCTGAGTGAAGAATGAACTGGAATGAGGAGAGACTTGTGGCAGGGAGAACAATCAGCAGCCTAGTGCAATAATCCAGGTGTGAAGTGAAGAGGGCCTGAACCAACACGAGAGCAGCATCACAGGGGAGAAAGAAGTGTATAAGACAGCTATCACAGAGTTCAAATTGATAGAATTTGACAAAAGGATTTATATGGGCTGGAGTGGGGCGAGAGTGAGGAATGGTAACTGGAAAGAGGATGGTGCTTTCAACAGTAATAAAGAAGTTTAGAAGAAAAGGAGGTTTAGGCAGAGGAAAGAAGATAATGAGTTCAGTATTGGACCTGTTGACTTTTTTCCCAATTTATTTATTTTTAGTTTTCAACATGCATTTCCACAAAATTTTGCGTTCCAAATTTTCTCCCCATCTGTCACCTACCCTGACTCCAAAACACCCTGCGTTCTGATTAACCCTTCCCCCAATCAACTCTCCCTTCTATCACACCCCTCACTTTCCTTATCCCCATGTTCTCTCTTTCCTTGTAGGGCAAGATAAATTTTTATACCCCATTACCTGTATTTCTTATTTCCCAGTTACATGCAAAAACAATTCTCAATATTTGTTCCTAAAATTTTGAGTTCCAACTCTCTCCCTTCTTCCTTCCCCACCCATCCCCACTGAGAAGGAAAGAAATTCAGTATAAGCTATATATATGCAGTTTTACTAAAGACTTCTGTAATAGTCATGTTGTAAAAGACTACCTATATTTCCCTCCATCCTATCCTGCCTCTCCATTTATTCTATTCTCTTTTTTGATCTTAACCCTCCTCAAAAGTGTTTATTTATAATTACCCCAGTCCTCTCAATTTCCCTCCCTTTCATTATCCCCCCACACCTCACTTACCCCTTTCTCCCCTACTTTCCTTTAGTGTAAGATAGATTTTCATATCAAATTGAGTGAGCATATTATTCCCTCCTTAAGCCAAATACGATGAGAGTAAGCTTCATTTTTTCCCTTTCACCTTTCCCTTTTCCCCTTCAATGAGAAAGCTTTTTCTTGTCTTTTTTATGAGAGATAATTTGCCCCACTCCATTTGTCCCTTTCTCCTCCCAATATATTCTTTTCTCACCACTTAATTTTATTTATTTAGCCATATATTTAGTTATACATATCCATAAAATCCCTCCAACTACCCAAATACTGAGAAAAGTTTATAGAGTTACAAATATTATCTTTCCATGTAGGAATATAAACAGTTCAAATTTAGTAAGTTACTTATGATTTCTATTTCCTGTTTAGCTTTTCATACTTTTCTTGATTCTTGTGTTCGAAAGTAAAATTTTCTATTCAACTCTGGTCTTTTCATCAATAATGCTTGAAAGTCCTCTATTTCATTAAATTACCATTCTTTCTCTTGAAGTATTATACTCAGTTTTACTGGGTAAGTGATTATTGGCTTCATTTCTAGTTCCTTTGACATCTGGATTATCATATCCCAAGCCCTTTGATCCTTTAACGTAGAAGCTACCAGATCCTGTGTTATCCTTATTGTATTTCCCCAATACTTGAATTGTTTCTTTCTGGCTGCTTGCAATATTTTCTCCTTGACCTGTGAACTCTGGAATTTGACTAGGAGTTTCTCTTTTCACATCTCTTTCAGGAGGTGATCAGTGACTTGTTTCTATGTTTATTTTACCCTCTAGTTCCAGATTATCAAGACTGTTTTCCTTGATAATTTCATGAAAGATGATGTCTAGGCTCTTTTTTTTATCATGACTTTCAGGTCGTCCCATAATTTTTAAATTGTCTCTCCTGTATCTATTTTCCAGGTCAGTTGTTTTTTCCAATGAAATATTTCACGTTATGTTCTGTTTTTTCAAACTTTTGGTTTGTTTTGTAATTTCTTGGTTTCTCACAAAGTCACTAGCTTCCATGTGCTCCATTCTAATTTTTAAAGAACTATTTTCCTCAGTGAGCTTTTGAACCTCCTTTTCCATTTAGCTAACAGTGATCTTTAAAGCATTTTCCTCATTGACTTTTTGGGACTCTTTTGCCATTTGAGTTAGTCTATTTTTAAAGGTATTCATTTCTTGAGAATTTTTTGGACTCCTTTTAGCATGCTGTTGACTTGCTTTTTATGATTTTCTTGCATGGTTCTCATTTTTCTTCCCAATTTTTCCTCCACCTCTCTTACTTGATTTGCAAAATTCTTCTTGAGGTCTTCCATTTCCTGAGACCTGCGTGTTTATTTTGGAGGTTTTGCATGCAGAAGGCTTGCCTTTTAGGGCTTCCTCTGAATATTTAAATTGTTCCTCCTCATCCAAACGGATGGAAGAAAATACCTGTTTACCAAGAAAATAACCTTCTCTTGTCATATTCTTTTTCTCTTTTTTGGGTATTTTCCCAGTCAGTTACATGACTTTTGTACTTTGTCAAGAGGAGGGTGTACTCTGGGGACCTGTAAGTTCTCAGTTCCTTCAAGGTGGCACAATCAAGGGAGAGGAGTTTATTCCTCTCCTGGCTTGAGCTCTGGTCCGTGAGCAGGATTTCTTCTCCAGAGCCTCCACCAGCTTCACCAGGTCAGCCAATACTCCTCCTCACCCCAGGGTCCCCACTCAGGGTTAAGATTCAGATCAGCTCCTCAATTCTCCTAGGCACTTTAGAGCAGCATTCCAACAATGGAAGATGCTGCTGCCTATGGCTGGGGCTAGACCAGTGCATTCCTTTCTCACCCAAGTGAAAGAGCTTTCTCAGAAGAAAAGGAGGTTTTAGGCAGAAGTAAGAAGACAATGAATTCAGTATTTGACATGTTGAATTTAAGATATCTGGTCTCTGACACTTATTTGCTGTGTGACCCTGGACATGTCCCCTAATCCTATTTGTGCCAGTTTCTTCAATTGTAAAATTAACTGGACAAGGAAATGGAAAACCATGTCTGCCACAAATGCTCTAAATAAGGTCATGAAGAGTCCGACATAATTGAAACAATGAAACAAAAAAGTGGACATCCAGTTCAAGTTATCCAGTGGGCAGTTGCAGATGGGATACTAGAGATCAAGAGAAAGATTAGGACTGATAAGAAGATTTGAGAATCATCCAAACATCAATAATAATCGAATCAACCTTATTCCTTCCATCTGTTTCCTGGATTTCCTTCCATATGTATGTGGTTTAAATATCTAGTGCTACTTGACCATCCATCTCTTTATGTCTTTTGTCCTTTTGTATGAGATACACCATAACAAAATCATTTTAATCATGGGTCTCTCCACACTAAGTCTTAGTGATAGAATTTAAAATGTGCATCCTATTACAAGGAATCATCTTGATCCTCATCTACACTTTGTGCATTTTTACACACCTCTGAGGCCATGGTATAAGCTTGACTGTGGTCTCCCTTTTCGTTTATTCTCCCCTGTGAATCACTTTTTCTCTACTGGTCTTATATCTCCTGACCTATGTTTCCTACTAGCTCTGGGAATAGCTCTTACAGTAGCAATATAATGCAAAACAATAAAAACAGTTACTACAAGATCTTTATAGAAAAGCAGAAAATCACTTCTCATCTATAATATACATGTATATACTTGTCTATATGTGTTCAATTCCTTTGTTTTCTCACTTTTATGATATCTCCTATGCATATATCCTTAAACCACTTAATAATGTCCCATGAGATTGAAGTACCTCAAACCAATTTTTAGTCTCAAAAATCGTAATTGTTGCCTAAATCCCAGGATCCCAAAGCTCCTATAGTGATAGAATTGGTGTATATAACAACATATCTCTCATTAATCAGATGTTGGCCCCCTATTTGGCATTTCTATCAGTCAGCATCTCCGATCGTTACCAAGGCAAAATTTCTTCTTTCAAAGGAAAGAAGCACGAGTGACCATTGCAGCTATGGTCTTATAATCTCAAATTAAGTGGGTATCTTTTAGTACAGAAACAGTTGAGTACACAAGAAATTCGGTGCTCTCTGGTATGCTTATTAATTTTGTAAATTTATTTAAAATAGTATTTTGTTATCAGGTGTTATACAAAGGACAGAGAGGAACATTTCTTTCTGTGCCTTGTACCAATAGCTGGTATTATTTTCAAATAAAAATCTTCTCATTCAATACAAACGAATACAGTATAAAATGGCTCTATAGATAAAATACTATCAAGAAACCGTGTAAACCACCCCACCTTCATTAAAATAAAATTTTGTGGTCAAAAAAATGGAGATGACTGACCGAATGTTCAGTGCCTCTGGTTACTACACTATTTTAAGAATCCATCATCTCATGTAGGTAACACTCCTTCCACTGATGTAGAATATAATCTTTTGATAGTTTCATTTGAGTGGTGTTGTGATTGAAAAACATCATCCTGTACACAATGAGGTGAGAAAATTCTCTCTACTCAAATAGTCTGGTTCTTAAACACTAGAAACACATTCCATGATCACTAGAGTCATTTTCCACCTCACTTTTCCAGGCAGAGAACCCTGGATTTTGACAAATACAAATAAACAAAATCAACCAATTATAAACCAGGTCTGAAGGCTCGTGGCTTAGTTTATCTAGAATCGAAAGTGTTTTTTTTAAATAAAATATTGTTCTGATTATGACATCTCTGTAGTCAGTGAGTTCCATTAATTCCCTATGTTTTCCAATGAATTTCCTCTAATTTGAAATTCATTCTTTTCACCTGTTGACCTACACAAAGCAGTGTGATATGATAGAAAGCAGAATCAGTTGTCAGTAATTCTAATTCTCCTTCCAAATTCTTCTTGGACTACCTGTAGCTATATCATTCCTGGTCTTTAATTTTATTGTTTATAAAATTAAGAGAAAATTATTAAAAAGGTACTTCATAGAGTAAGACAAAATAAGAACAAAATTACAATATCAAAGGTCATTTAGTGACTATTTTCAGGGATTTGCTTCTACAAAGGATGTTGTTATGAAGTTTGGGGATTTTTGGTTTATCATCTTTATAGTTCCCTTTGCCTTCCTTAGACTATCTACCTAGTACTGGCATTTCTGAGAAAAAGTACCTTGAACAATTCTGAATTGAAAATGCATGCACTTGGACCACTTCACAGCTCTGCCAAAAGGACATAACTATGCCTATCTCCCCACAGAAACTCCAATGCTGACCATTCTTATTTTTGTCATCTTTTCAATTTTCAGAGTATGAAGTGAAAATGAAGAATTCTTGTTATTCTCATTTCTATTATTATCCGAAATTCGGAGAATTATTTCATGTGGTTATTTATAATTTGCCCTTCTTTTAAAAAAATGTTTATCCCTTTTCCACTTATCAGTGGTTATTGGGGGCATCCTTTTGTGATTCCTTGAACATTTCCAATTGTAGTATATTAGCTGTGATATTTTCTTCATTACACATATTTTTCCATTCTCCTTCAAGTCTTTTAACTCCATCATCCCTCATTTTAACAGATAAATTCTCAAATCAACTTTGAATGGACGGTTTTAAATTTTTATTTCATTTTGTCCACGTTTTTTTGCCAACAGACCCATGGAAGGGGAAAATCATTCAAGAGTCTCTGAATTCATCCTCCTGGGACTTTCAGACCAGCCAGAACAGGAGAGGGTCCTGTTCCTTTTATTCCTGCTTATGTATCTGATCTCAGGACTGGGAAATTTGCTCATCATTCTGGCCATTAGGAATGACTCACATCTCCATACCCCCATGTACTTCTTTCTGAGCAATTTGTCCCTTGTTGACATCTCCTTTACTTCCACCACCATCCCTAAGATGCTGGTTAATTATATATCTGGGAACAAATCAATTTGTTATATCAGCTGCTTGGCACAAGTCTTCTTTTTCATTTGGTTTGTAGTATTAGATAGCATGCTCCTTGTTTCCATGGCTTATGATCACTACATGGCTATCTGTGCCCCATTACACTATAACGTGGTCTTAACCCCAAAGGTCTGTGTCCTTCTAGTAGCAGTATGCTGGTTTTGGTCTTCTGTTAATGCCCTCACACATACTAGTCTGCTGGCCCTACTCTCATTCTGTGGCCACATTGAAATCCATCATTTCTTCTGTGACCTCAATGTGGTGATAAAATTAGCCTGCTCAGATACCTTCATCAATAACTTGATGATCTACACATTGGGAGGGTTGACAGCTATTGTTCCATTCATTGGTATTCTGATCTCCTACATTCACATTTTTGTGGCTGTGCTGAGGATTCCATCAGCTCAAGGGAAATGGAAAGTATTCTCTACCTGTGGCTCTCACATCACTGTGGTCTGTCTCTTCTATGGGACAATCATTGGAGTGTACTTTAACCCAACATCTACCCACACAATCCAACAGGACACAACATCAGCCGTGATGTACACTGTGGTCGCCCCCATGCTGAACCCCTTCATCTACAGCCTAAGGAACAATGATATGAAAGGAGCCCTGAGGATGCTCTTCACCAGGAAGTCAGGCCTCTCTTTGTGACTCTGAGACATCCTCCTGCATTTTCTCACATTGCAAATTCACTGCTTTGACAAAAGTTTCTCAATGACAAAAATCACAGTTTACAGAGTGTATTGTGCACAGTAATCATCATGTAAATGTTTACTGTTGTTGTTTGTCATAATATTCATGTGAATTACTACATACACAGTTAGGAGGGACAATATCTAGATTTTGAGAAAAAGGTACTTGACATTTTGAAGTCACCACGAAGCAAAATAGAATTGGAGAGAGACTTCCTTGTAAAATGTAAGGGGATATTGTTGCTTTTTTTCCTTTGAATTTGAAGCAAACCAAGACATCAGGGGTGATGTCTTAACTTCCTCATGAACTAGATTTAAGTGAGGAAAGGTTGCATATCTGTCAGCCTCACTCTCTCCTCCAGAGCCATTGAAGTTCAGAGACAAGGCAAAAATAGAGATATCTGCTGATGGTTCAGGATGCAGTGAATGATTTTGGTGTCTTCAATATCTAAGCACTCCAGAGTGCCTGCTTCAGCTGCCTGCATTGCCATTGGAATAAATTGTTCTCCTGCTCTCATTTCGCTGAGGAAAGTCTTCACATGCTTGGGGTAGATATGTCAGTAACTCAATAACAGGCTTGAGGCTTGTTGATTCCCCTCTGCTATGATGGTTTACCAGAGTATGGCTGCTGCACCTACTACAACTTCTTGGAACCACAACTGAGAAATTGGTGCCAACTAGAGACCAAAAGTGGATGAGTAGCCCTGAAAAGGGCTCAGTGAACCCTCACACAAGAGGGGCTAGTACTCCTACATACAGCACATCCTTATAAGGGAATAATCTTTCTGTAGATCCCTGAGGGAAACCTTGTGTATGAGGCCTGGGAAGAGAGGAATTCTAGACCAAGAAATGAAGCATTCAATGTCAAGAGATTCATTTCAAGTCATGATACAGCCTACCAGAAATTCTAGAAAGAAAGGAATTATAATCCCCTGGAAAGGGGAAATATTTTCAATTCCTAGGAGACTAGTAAGTCAAGAATCATGAACCACAGGATGATCAGTGGAGAAGAGTGAAGGAAATCCATTCCAGAGCACACAAATTCTGAGGGCTGCTAGAGAAATGACGTGAAAGGAACTCCAAGTTTCAAGGGTCATGAAAGGAGTCCTACAGTGATCAACAATAAGGAGGTGCAACCTCCAAACATCCGTGTGAGTGAAGTTGCATAGGACTATGGGTGAAGGACATTGCCTGGTGGTATCATTAACTTTTTTGGACTCTAATAGGAATGTTAAGTATACTGGATTTGGAGTCAGAGGGCTTGGGTTTGAACATTAAGTCTGTTGTTTCCTAGCTGGGTGAGATTGAGTACGTCTCTTCATGTGTAAAATAAAAAGTTGAGATAAGATGTTTCTGGCTCCAAGTATGTAATACTCTGATAATGTATCATATGAGAACATTGAACACCAGGAAAATATTTATTCTATATCTGAAAGTCTCTCTTAAAACTAGTATCTCCTTTTCTATGTTCTAAGTCCCCTTCCAACTCCAGTGTTCTATACTTCAGGATATAAAGTCTGTTCTTTGGAGGACAATCAGAAACACATGGTGCTCCACACATTCCTGGAAACACTATTATGTGAAAAATAAATTGAAAAACTTAAGCCAAGTGTTGTCCAAAATTGTGCATTGTCCAAGTGGGTTAGAGTGAAGATTGGACATTTATCTGGTGTTTCTCTCTAACAAGGGGCTCAGGGAATTATGTCCCAGAGTCCAGGGAGTTCTTGTAAAAGTTCTCATAAAACCCCTTACACTCATCCTAGAGGACAGAGCAGATGCCTACTCTCACACACACCACATCAGCTAAAGTCTCAAGTCTTCTTTCTCCTGGAAGGACCCATGACTTGTGAAAAACAAAATAGGCCTGGATTCCTCAGGAACTGAACAGAAAAACTAAACCAAAACCCAAGTAAGTGCATCTGCAGGTAGCACTTTCTCTTCATCTTAAAGGAAAAATTTCTTAGAAAATAATGTTATGAACTGGAGTCTCAGAGAAACTTGTGCCACTCCAGTCCATCTTTTATTCAACTCAGTTTCTTAGTTATACTGATCTTGCAAAAGCAAGGATCTGACTATAATCCATTTCCCCATCATGCCACCGCTCAATAAACTCCAGTGGCTCCTGTCATCTACAGAGCCATATAAAATATTCTCTGTTTGGCATTCAACCTTCCTAACCTTCTTTCTACCTTTCTGGTCTTCTTCCATCTTACTCTCTTCTCATCCCTTCCACATACACTCATGAGTTTTTGTTCCAATGACATTGGTGTCCTTGCTGTTTCTCTCACAATACACACCATTTCCAGATGTCAAGTCCCTTCAGTGGCTATCTCCCATGCTTCATTTTCTCTGTGTCTTCCTCTCTCCTTCCTGACTTCCTTCAATTCCTGGCTAAAATCAGATTTTCTTTAAGAAGCCTCTGCAGATACCCATCAATGCTACCACCTTCCCTCTATTGATTAACAACAATTAGCTTCATTTTAGCTTTTAGTATCATGAGATTGAGCAGTAACTTTTGGGACATCCTATATGACTGAAGAAAAAAAGGCCAAATGTCCAAATGTAGTCTTAGTAATTTTGAGACATTAGACAAGGCATAATTTTTATCTACTGCCTTCAAGTGCTGATCAATGAAATTTTGCAATTAAAACACTGAAAACTGAAAATAGTATAGAAGTAATTTTTTGAGGTAACTGCCATGAATTTAATTTTGATTTTATTTATTGCATTCCTACTATATGCAAACCACAGTATTAGGTGTTATTGGGAATACAGAAAATTATATTGCTCAGAGTACATAGCTTTCCCCTTAAACCTGCTCTTTGTTGTGATTTCACAGTTTATGGCCATGGCAACACCAATTCATTCAGTTTTTCCATGATTAAAACTTTGGTGGTATCTTTGACTTTTCCTTTTCCTCACTTTTCATATCCAATTCCAAGTCCTATTGATGCTACTTCCATAATTTTCTACCCTCAGATAGGATAAGCTTTGCTGTCTCGTGCCATATTCTAGTCTCATATTTTCTGTCCATTCAAACCATCCTTTATGTTGTAGCTACATTTATTTACATATTATACTTAGTTACATCAATCTTCTTCATACCCTTCCAGTGACTGTCTATTGAAAGTTATCTTCTTTTATCCTCTACCTAATTCAAAACCCTCTACGATTTGATATTGTACTTTTGCAGCCCTAGCTCATATTATTTCCCTGTGCATTTGTTGTTCCAGTTAAACTGGATTACTTGCTATCTCTGCAATTAACTCCTGCAATTAATTTTAAAGTAGTATTTTTATTGATTTATTTACCTTTTAAATAGTAGTCTTTCCTGGATTTACTGCCTAGTGGGAGATGAACTCACCTGTTCTTCCTCCACTGAGCTCTCCTTTGTAACATCCCATCTCTCCACAATTAAAAATCTAAACCCATCAATTAAGCACAACAAACCAAACCAGCAAAAATTTTGAGAGTTATGCAACACTGTACCCACACTACCCTCACCTCTCTACGTGGAAGAGGGATGTTTATTTGTCATCTATTGAGGATCCCACTTCATCTTCACAATTATTATTTCCTTTCAATGTTATTTTCGTTTATACTGCTGTAATTATATGAACATTGTTCTTTTGGTTCTGTTTATTTTGCTCTGCAATTTTTTCACAGAAATTTTCTCATTTTTCTCTGAATTTCTCATTCATCATATTTTGTTGCACAATAATACTGCATTTCTCTTAGTGTTATCTCCTCTAATTCTAGCTTCATTGATTTTGTTTCCCAAAAGAATCTTTAAAAATTTTACGTATTCTGAGTTGTCTATTTTATGTTTTTTTTAATTTCTTCCTCTTTTTTTCCTATCTTACCTCCTAACATTGCTCATATTTCATAAGTCTTTTTTAATCTTACCCATTGTTTAAAGATCTTACTTATCAATTAGACTCAGTTTTTGCTGTTCAAAATATCCTTCCTGACTCAAAGCAGTGTCATGATCAAATAAAATTATATATGCCTAAGCACGTTTTTGATTTGTTTTTTTAAAAAAAAAAGATTAGCTAGCCAGAATCTACCTTCTCTTTTCCTCTCCCACAAGCCTATTCACTGAATGGGTACATCTCACTCAAAGTGAAAATGTGATAAGACCTTAGTGTTAAAGGGCCAGGGTCTCCCATTTCATCCTGGGCCATCTCCAGTCATTTTGACGAATATTAGGCCACTGGACCCAGATGGCTGAGGAGAAGAAAGAGAGGTTAGTGCCTTTGTACAACCTCAATCAAATCAAAGTCAACTGCAAGTCATGTCATCATCTTGACGTCATGGTCCTCTTCAAAAACAAAGGGTAAACACAACAACAACTAATCCTATAAATAGCTTGTTTATAATTACTTATTTGCAGATTGTCTCCACCACTAGATTGTGAGCTCCTTGAGGGCAGAAAGTGTCTTTCCCTTTCTTCATAACTCCAGCATTTGGCATAGTTCTTGAGACACAGCCAGTGCTTAAAAAATATGTGTTGATTTTTTTACTGACTTCATCTATGGCAAAAAGCCATATGTGTGTGTGTGTGTGTGTGTGTGTGTGTGTGCGTGCGTGTATGTATATGTTTGTGTGTGCGCGTGCGTGTGCACATGTGCTTGTGTGTGCATGTATGTGTGCATGTGTCTGTATATACATGTATATCTGCATAAATGTATATCTGCATGCATATATACATATATGAACATATATGCATATACACATACATGTGTGTGTTAACCTAATAACCTTGGTTTTGAAATTCAAATCTCATTTAAGGAAATTCTCTTAACTGATTATTCACAGCCTAATGACTCCTTCTTTACTGACTTACCTTAAATAAGCTGACAAAGAAATAGGAACATGAATTATTATTTCATGAATCTAATAAATTCCTAGAAGATGACACAATGCATGGAGGGAATGCCAGGCCTGGAGCCAGGAAGATTCTTCTTCCTTTGTCCAAATTTAGCCAGAAATATTTAATATCTGCGTGGGTAAGTCACTTAACCCGATTTACCTCAGTTTCCTCATCTGTAAAATTAGCTGAAAAAGAAAATAGCAAACCACTCCAGTACCTTGGCCAAGAAAACCCCAAAAGGCGTCATGAAGAGTCAGACACTACTAAAAAATGATTTAACGCAAAAATTCCTAGATGACAGAAGAGGAAGGAGAAGAAGAAGAAGAGGGAGGAGAAGAAGAAGAAGGAAGAACATTTACATAGTGCTTTAAGATTTATGAGGTGTCAGGGGCGGAGCCAAGATGGCGGAGTAGAAAGACTCACATATGCTAGCTCCGAGTCCACAGCCCATGAATCTCCTATAAAAAGAACTCCTAACAAATTCTGGAGAAGGGGAAGTCTCTCAGAAACAGAGTGAAGGAAATTTCTGTTCCAGAGAGGCCTGAAAATCCTGATCCCAAAGGTTCGTCGCACACTGGACGGGAGCAGAGCCCAGCCCTGCCCTGGCCGAGTGGCACTGAGAGGAGCAAGCAGATCTGAATAGGCTTCAGGGACAGAATCTCCAGCGGCCGCGAAGGTCCCTCCACCCACAGACACACAGGTCAGTGAAAGAGACGTCTGGACTGGCTGAAAGGGGAGCTGGGTGTCTCCATGACTCAGGCCCCCTCAGGAGGCAGCAGCAGAGGCAGCAGGTGGCCAGAGGCTCCCAGAGCAGGCAGGAGCTCAGCGGCAGCTCCATTACAAAAGGTCTCTGCATAAACCCTCTGAGGGAACTGAGCCTGGGAGGCGGCCCTGCCCCCACCTGAGAACCTGATTTAATCTTACCCTTAATAGCAACCAGGCCAGCCACCAAAAGCCCTGAGGTTGGGTAGCACCATTTGAATCTCAGACCCCAAGCACTAGCTGGGTGGATCTGGAGGAAAGGTGGGGTAGAGAGGACTCTCAGAAGTCAAGTAACTGGCTGGGAAAATGCCCAGAAAAGGGAAAAAAAAATAAGATCATAGAAGGTTACCTTCTTGGGGAACAGATGATTCCAACCTTCCTCTCTGATGACGAAGAAAACTGCTTACCATCAGGTAAAGACATAAGAGTCAAGGCCTCTGTATCCCAAACTTGAAATCAACACTCAGGGAGGGACAGGATCAAAAGAGAGAATAGCAACAATGAGGGGCAGGATAGGTTGGAGGGAAATATAGTTTGTTTTACACAACACGACTTTTATGGAAGTCACTTGCAAAACTACACAGAAATGGCCTGTATTGAATTTCCTGCCTCCCCAAAGGGAATGGGTTGGGAGGGAAGAATGGGGAGAAGTTGGAATTCAAAGTTTTGGGAACAACTGTCGAGTATTGTTCTTGCTACTAAGATAAAGAAATACAAGTAATGAGGCATAGAAAGTCATCTGGCCCTACAAGACAAAAGAGAAGATGGGGACAAGAGAAGGGAGGGATGATAGAGGAGAGGGCAGATTGGTGATATGGGAAATTAGAATGCTCAGTGTACTGGGGCGGGGGAAGGGGACAAATGGGCAGAAAATTTGGAACCCAAAATTTTGTGAAAATGAATGTAAAAAGTTAAATAAATTTATATTAAAAAAAGATTTATGGGGTGTCTTATGTATGTTAACTTATTTGATCGTTGTAACAACCCTGTGAGCTAGGTGCTATTACTATGTTCATTTTATGCAGGAGGAAACTAAAGAACTGAAGAAAATAAGTAACTTGCCCTGGGTCATACCATTAGAGAGTGTTTGAGGCAGAATTCAAAATGAGTTCTTCCTGATTCCAAGCCCTGGGATCTCATCACCTCACTTACTGTACCACCTGTGCTGCTGAAGTCACAGTTTCCTTTCAAGGAATTTTTAATTCACAAAAAAGCTTACTGAATTCCTTCTAGGGATTTCATTGGTGTTCTCAAAAATCAGTGGCAATGGGGAGGACATTATCACAATTGAGCACATTCAGTGAAGGACTAGAAGAATGCTGAGAAAGTAAGAAATCAGGCCAAACAATGTGTTTGCATCTGGACTTGACTCAGGGCAGTGTCCTGTTAATTGATATTTGATAATCGAGCAAAATGAGATACCTGTAGGACAATCAACAATTAATAAAAGTAGATTTCATTAATAATAACATTTAAAAGATATTCTCCAAGAATAGGCAAGGAGAACACCCCAAGTTCATTCATCTATGCTAAATTCCGTGACCTTAGCTTGGTGAGCACCTAGTTTCTCATGACATTTTTGTATTCAGTGGACCAAAAAGCAATATCAGTAGCCTGAGTGTTTAATGTTCTGAACAAATCAAGTGACAAGGATGATTTGTACAACTTTTAAGGAAAAAATAGACTAATTTGCATGTAGACTAACTTGCATGGAATCAGTGGTTAGAATATTGCTCCCACCACATAAAGATGAAAAGAAGAATCTGGGAATGTGTAGAATGAAGAAGAAAAGGTCAATAAAGTACATGATAACTAGCTTCTGTTTTTTGAAGTCTTGTCACAAGGGAAAGAGTTCAGGTTTATTCTACTTTGCCCTAGAGGGCAGAATTAAAAGTAATTAATGCAATCTTCAAAGCAAAGGGCTTTGAAAGGGAAAGTCTTGCTTCAGTTATCAGTCAGTGGGATTGACTGTTTGCTTGAGGTGACAGAGGGAGATGGCTAGATCTCATAGGGTGATAGATTTGGTGCTTGAAGAAACTAGAAGTGATTTGGCTCAACTTTCTGGTTTTACAGATCAACACAATGAGGAGCACATGGAATAACTCGATTTGAGCAAGTTCTCACAAGAATGTGTTGATGAAACCAGAAACAAAATTAGGTCCTCTCTCTGTAAATCCAACATTACTCCTGCCAGTGAATTCTCTAAACTCAGTTGGGGTAAATGCACATCCGCTGTCAGGAATCAATCAATCCAATAAAAAATTCCTATTAAATTCCTCCTTTATGAACTGGGTTCTGTACTAGTTAGTCTCTGAAGGTACAGAGATAAAAATTAAATAGTGCCCTCTGGGAAGTTGCACAGTACCAGGACAAAAGAAGTAAGGGTCAGTTTACCTCTTGTATGTATTAAATAAATATAGTATATTAAAATACTAATTTAATACATAGCTTTAAATAATGTATTAAAGTGATATCATCCACGAGTTCATTAATCTGCTAAATCTTTAAATTTTTGTTTCTTTTTCTCTTATTCCATGTGTATTTTCCAATAGAACCATGGAAGGAAGAAATCAGTCTGGAGTCTATAAGTTCATCCTACTGTGACTCTCAGACCAGCCTGAGCAGCAGACATTTCTTTCTCTTCCTTTCTTCTTTTGTACCAGATCACAAGTCTACAAAATCTATTCATCATTCTGGCCAAGAAGATCAATTCAAGCCTCCATACTCCCATATACTTCTTCCTTAGCATCTTATCCCTAGTCTTCATCTGCTTCAACTCCACTACCATCACCAAGATGCTAGCAAATCATATATTTGAAAACAAAACCATTCATTATGCTCACACAAATATTCTTCTTCATTTGCTTTGCAGGGGTAGATAGTATCCTTCTCACTGCCATGGTCTATGACCGCTATCTGTGTCCCACTCCATTATTCCATCATCATGACCCCAAAGACCTGTGTCATTCTAATACTAGTGTCCTGGTTTTGGGCTTATGTTATTGCTCTTATACACTGTGACCTACTGACCCATTTTTCATTCTGTGGTCACAGCGAAATCCCTCATTTCTTCTGTGAGCTCAATCCCCTGCTAAAGTTGGCCTGCTCAGACCCCTTCATCAATAACCTGACAGTCCACACAGTGGGAGCACTAACAATTATCACCCCCTACATTGGTATCATTATCTCCTACACTTGAATTTTTGTGATTGTGCTGAAGATCCCATCTACTGTGGGCAAGTGAAAAGATTTCTCCACCTGTGGCTCCCACCTCATTGTGGTCTCTCTGTTCTATGGGATTATCATTGGAGTGTACTACAGCCTCACATCTTCCCACACAGTCCAAAAGGACACAGCAGTAGTTGTGATGTACACTGTGGTCACTCCTATGTTGAATCTTTTCATTGACAGTTTAAGGAACAAGGACATGAAAGAAGCCCTGAGAATGCTCTTCACCAGGAAGAAACCGGGCTTTTATTTGTGACTATGAGACATCCTCCATAACCAGTCTTGATTCATACCAGGAATGCAAGGAATATTCAGTATTCAATATAAGGAATATTCAATGTTCACTATTAGGAAATCTATCAAACCTATATTAAGCATATTAATGATAAAAATAACAATTATTACTTTAGTACATGTAGGAAGTCCCTAGAAATTATACAAGTAAATGGAGCTTTTGTTAAAAATGATAATTGGTATGGGTGTAAATTCAAGAACAAGCATTATCTATAATGAGAATAAGCTAGAGATTTATCAAGGATAAATCAAGGATGTTCATTATCACCATTAGTATTCAATATAGTGATGGAAACGTTAACTGTAGGAATAAGACACCATCACAAAAACAATAAATTGAAGTGTAAATAAGAGAAATTTCTTGCTCAGGTTTCTTCCTGCCATTGTGCTGAGAAAAACTCTCCCCCAGACTTTACCTTGAGCTGCCTGACACTGTTAGCTTGAAACATGCAGGTCACACATCTGCTGAAGTCTGTAACATCAAGTTTGAGACATAAATTTCAGTTCTAATTTCCAGGGGGACTGATCACAAATCAGCATGCCTGGTTCTAATTCATCTATTACTGCTTCCTACCTGTATGATTCCTAATCCTTAAGTTTATGATCTTTAAAATAAAGGGATAATTACTGAGGAAATACTTCATTGAGCAAGACAATATAATAACAAACTTCCAGAATCAATAGTCATTTATCTTCTTTGTTTTCAGGTATTTGCCACCACAAAGGATATTGTTATGAATTTGGGTATTTTTTGGTTTCATTATTTTTTATTATTGCCTTTGCCTTTCTTAGAATATATGGTGAGTACTGGGATCTCTGAGATATCATGAGCAGTTTAGTCAAATATTTTAAACAATTTTGAAATGAAAGGTAATATATTTGGGTCATTTCACAGATCTTCAAAAATGACATAACCATACCTGTCTTCCCATAGAACCACGAGCAATGAACTTTCTTATATTTTTCATGTTTGCCAATTTTCAGTGTGTGGAGTAGAAACTAAGAATTCTTTTCATTCACATTTCTCTTATTATCAGTGATTTGGAGCATGATTTCATGTGGTTATTTAAAATTTGCCCTTCTAAAAAAATACTTATGCTTTTTCCACTTACCAATTATTGTTGTGGGGCATGATTTCTTGATTCCTTGGATATTTTCCACCATGAACTATTAGGAAAAATGTATTTCCACTATCTTATATGTCTTGTAACTGAATCTTCACTGATTTTAATGGAAAAAAATCTCAAATTCATTTTGAATGGTTTGTTTTAAATTTTTATTATGTTCTTTCCACATGTTTTTTCCCACAGACCTATGGAATGAGAAAATCATTCTAGAGTCTCTGAATTCATTCTTCTGGGCCTTTCAGAACAGCCAGAACAGGAGAAGATCTTGTTCCTTGTTTTCCTTTTTACATATCTTATCTCAGGACTGGGAAACTTGTTCAACATCCAAGCAGTAAGGACCGAATCATGTCTCTATACCCCCCTTATATTCCTTCATTACCAACTTGTCCTGGACAACATCTGCTTCACCTCCACCACCATCCCCAAGACGCTGATAAATTATATTTCTGGGAATAAAGCAATTTTTTTACATCAGCTGCTTGGAACAAATCTTCTGCAGCTGATATGCAGGATTAGACAGCATCCTCCATGCCTCCATGACCTATGACCACCACATGACATTCTGTTCCCCATTGCACTATACCATGGTCATGATGTCAAAAGTCTGTGTCCTTCTCACAGCAGTGTGTTAGTTTTGGGTTTAGGCTAATGCCCTCACACATACTAATCTGCTGACCCAGCTCTCATTCTGTGGCCACACTGAGAATCATCATTTCTTCTGTGACCTCAATGTGGTTATGATACCTTTGTCAATAACTTGGTGATCTACACATTGGGAGGACTGGCAACTGTAACTGTATTCACTGGTATTCTGATGTCCTACATTCGCGTTTTTGTGACATAGGAAATGTAATGTTTTCTCCACCTATGGCTCTCACCTCACTGTGGTCTGTCTCTTCTATGGGACAATCATTGGAGTGTACTTTAACCCAGCATCTACCCACACAGTACAACAGGACACAGCATCACTCATGATGTATGCTATGGTCACTTCCATGTTGAACCCTTTCATCTACAGCCTGGGGAACAATGATATGAAAGGAGCCCTGAGGATGCTCTTCACCAGGAAGTCAGGCCTCTCTTTTTGACTAGGAAACATCCTTTTGGGCTTTCTCACATTGCAATTTCACTGTTATGATAAAAGCTTCTCAGTGAGCCTTCTCTGGTGAAGGACTCCAACTGCTCACAACTAATTTGTCCAATAAACAGAGCCGAGTGATGGATTGAGCATGGAACCATTTGTCAGAATTCATTCTACTTGTCTTTGTAACCCTGAGTTAACTTGGTCTTCAATTTCCTTATTTATAAAATAAAAGAACAACTACTCATGTGGTATTTTATGTTGTTGTTCAATTGTTTCGGTCATGCTTGACCCTTTGTGACCACATTTGAAGTTTTCTTGGAAATCACCATTTCCTTCTCCAATACATTGGAGCAAACAAAGGTTAAGTGACTTGCTCAGCTTGCACAATTAGTAAATGTATTAGGTCAGTTTTGAGCTCAAGTATTCATAACGCCAGGCCTGTGACTCTAACCACTGCACCATTCAGCTGCTAGAGCTAGAAAAAATAATAAAGTTCATTTAAAGGTACAATAGGTCCAAAATCTCAGATGAAATAAATTTTTAAACATTGTAAAAATAGCAGAAGAAATAAAGGAACACATAACTTAACCAGTGAGGTTAAGAATCAGTTTAAGCATTCCAGAAAGCAATTTGAAATCATGTTAAAAAAAAAAAAAAACAAAAGCAACAAAAGTAACTTTGATCCATGGTTTCCAAAGCTGGGCAAATAACTTAAGGAAGTCTCATCATATGAAGAAAAGCTTCATATACAACAAAATAGTGATAACTGCCCTTCTGTGGTAGCAAAACCTGAAAAGAAAGTAGTTTCCCATCAATAAGGGAATCTCTAAACAACAATTGTTTCTACAACAATAAAAAAAAACCCTGCACATTATAATCAACCATATAAAAGATTACTCTTTGTCACAAGTAATGAAATTAAAATCAGTATAAACTGAGGCTTTATCTGACACCCACCAAATTGAAAATGATTACAAACAGGTGAATACTCAGTGTTGGAGGTGCTATGGAAAGAAAGTATACAAATATCCCCTTGGTGGAGCTGTGAATTGACTCAACAATACTAGAGAATCCTTTGGTCCATTTGAAGACTGAGGGACAATCTGTACAAAGAGACAGAGATAGGATGGGGAGGGTGTTATGCGAGCAACAGCAAAAAGGTCAGTTTGGATGTACTGAAGAGTGACTGAAAGGGACTGATGTACAATAAGGCCAGAAATAGAGATTAGATTCAGCCTGTGAAGGGTTTTAAAAGCCAAGCAGAGGAGCTTGTATTTTATCCTAAAGGGAATAGGAAGTCACCAGACATTATTGAACTAAAGAGTCAGATGGTAAGATATGAGTTTGAGATGATCACTTTGACAGACATGTGGACACTAGCTAGAAGAAGGAAGAAACTGGAATCAGACAATGAAAATGATGGCAGTTATCATAATAGTCCAACACATTGTTATGACTGGCTTGCACTAGGGCGGTAGTTTCCTCCAGCAGCGTTCAGTAGCACATGAGTGGTAGAGGAAAAAGCAAAAGATGTGATAATTGAGTATTGGGTAAGGGAATTGCCCCCAATCCACAATTCTTTATTCTATTTGTACTAGGAATAAGCTCATTGGGAGCCCAAGTTTTGTTGCATTAGGTACCACTCACTATGGAAGTGGATATAGACTATGTCTCTTTCCAGAAGAATGTGTACTTTATTAGGATGACTGAGGAATCCCCTCATTGATACCCAATGGCTGGGTGGTCTCAAACATGACTGATGATTGTAAGGGAGGCAGGGGGACATAGAATCTTGACAAGAAACATCTCTGAGATCTGTAGGAAGATTACTGGAAACAACTCTACTCCTTCTCTTTTGGCACTTTTTCAAAGTTTCCTCTGCCTTGAACGTCCGACCAGTTATGGCAGGGTTTTTTTACTTTCCTTCCTGCCCAGTGACAATGATGACAAATACAATTCTGATAAGAGCCCCCTTAGGCCATCCATTCCCCCTTATGGAGTGTGATCACTATGCAATCTAGGAAAGTTCACAAAAGCTTCAGATATATATGATATTGGTTCATGTGATAGAAGGATCCTCTAACACACATGCAAACACACACACACAAACACACATGTACATGCGCACACTTCCCTCTGAGTGCTTTCTGATGTACTTTATGTCTCAAGTGTATATATTTTATAATGAAAAGCTTTTGAACTAGGACTCAGATCATAAAAGGAAGATTCTTGCCACTCAGGCTTCTTCTTCCCATTAGGAATGACACACAAGAATATGACTCTAAGTTATAAAGAAGGTTGGGTAGCAGGTACACATTACTCTTGCTGACACAAACTGAGAGCTTATATCCTCCCCAAATAATCTTATACTCCTATGAGAACTATTTCCTTTGGCACAAGAACTGGTGAACTCCAGAAAAACAGGTGGCATTGTACATTTCCTAGGCA
Organism: Potorous gilbertii; assembly: GCA_028658325.1. Taxonomy (NCBI): domain Eukaryota; kingdom Metazoa; phylum Chordata; class Mammalia; order Diprotodontia; family Potoroidae; genus Potorous; species Potorous gilbertii. The sequence goes on along the minus strand of CM053773.1, from coordinate 202,627,328 downwards.
ATTAAGAAGAAGCCTAGCTGCTGACAGTGTGGTTGCAGAGTCACCAGCAGCAGAAGCAGACAGGTTGAAAGGCAAGAATCAGCAGGTAGAGATAGGAGAATGATAGACAGACAGAAAGACAGATAAAGATAGAGAGACAGAGAGAGACAGAAACAGAAAGGCAGTCAGAGACACATGGAAAGACAGAGATAAAGAAAGGAAGGACAGAGGGAGAGGTACAGGGAGAGAAGAGGAAGGAAAGAAGATGGAAGGATTGTTACCTAATACTTAAAACAGCTCTTTAAAGCTTGCTAAGTCTTTGACTTATGTTATTTCATTTAAACCCTCAAAACAGCTCTGTGATGCCATCATTATCCTAATTTTGTAGGTGAAGAAAGTGAGGCAGAAAAAACAAAGTGACTTATCCAGGGTCACACAGTTAAAAAAAAAAGTCTGAAGTGAAATTCATACTCAGATCTTCTTGATTTTATATTCAACATGATGACCAATGTTCTATCTGACTGGCATTTTGAATTACAGGGATTCTGAACAAGATACCAGCTACCCAGAGGAAGAATATTTCTTAAACTGTACACTTCTCAAAGAAAAAGATTACCAACAGTACAATCATCCTATAACTGAAAGAATAAAAAAAAAAGTCATCCCCTGAGTTAGCCATGAAATCTATACCTTCTGAGTTACTTGGACAGTGCGGATCTGAGGTGAATGCAAAATAAGCATTCAGAAGCACCACAAAGATCACATTACTATTTTTGAAGAGTACAATGAATGAAATGAGCCATTTCATATCTTTTATGTTTTCCCATTTGTTTATACAATGACCTCATACTGAAGTCACTAGATCTTTCAGAGATTTGTGGGGAGGAAAACATGTCAATATCGTACATTGAACAGCTTTTCGAAAGGTGCTTTTTGTTCACATGTGGCAAATCACCAGAAAGCAGACCTTGCTAAGCTTGTTTTTGAGATTGTAAAGAAATTTCTCTGGGGGAAAGAGCACAGAACCTAACCCCCTGTTTTGGCATCAGGTCATGTAGGATTGAATGTGGCTCCTTGTGGAGCAAGAGTCTCTTGTAATCAGAAGCTGCCTAGGCTGGAGGGGGACATTGAACCAAAGAGCTTAGTTCAAGTTTCTGGGTTTTTTCTTCTGATATTTTATGGTATATGTTCTAACTTTATGTGTTCTTTGTCCTAAAGCTCCTTCCAGGTTAGATATTCTGGATTCAATTCCATTGGAGTAGCTAGGTGGCCTGATGAATAGAGTACTGACATGGAATGTGGAAGACTCATATTCCTGAGTTCAAATCTACCCTCAGACACTTACCAGCTGTGTAACCCTGGGCAAATCACTTAGCCAGCCCTGTTTGCCTCAGTTCCACATCTGTAAAATGAACAAGAGAAGGAAATGACAAACCACTCCAGCATCTTTGTCAAGAAAACTCCAACTGGGATCAAGACAAACGACAGGACTAAACAAAACAAAAATTGCCTTTCAACTCTGAAATTACAAGTATAAGGCTCTCTCCATATTCTACTATTATTAGGACTACATTCCCTTCCAGCACCAAAAATCTGTGCTTTTGGTAATCAAGTGCCCTCTAGCAAGAAAATTCTATGCATTGCAGGAAATTCAAATCTCTCAGTTCTCTTTTAGAAGCAATGCATGAGGTGAGGGGAGTGTTGACAAGCTTTCCTCTTATTTTCCCAGAACTTTTGCAAGGCAGCACCAAGTTAAAAGAATACCCATTTGTTACCCAGTGACCACACTGGAATTTCATGAATCTGGAGAAACAGTGAGGAGTGCTTTTCTTCTATGGACAGATAAGCAGCTCAGCGGAGAGAGCTCTGAGGCTGAAGTCAGAAAACGTGAGTTTATATTGCTCCTCAGAGTCTTACTAACCCTATATTCCTTGGCAAGTCACTTAACCTGTTTTCCTCAGTTTCCCAAACTGTAGAAAGAGGATAATAGTAGTACCTACCTCTTAGGTTCAAATATGACATTTGTAAAGCAGTTTCTGGAATGTGTTGCACGTAGTAGTCATTATATAAATCTTTACTATTGTGGTTGTCATTTGTGATGATACCCATGGGAGATGTTACATACACAGGTAGGAGTCTAGATTCTGATCTAGACTCCTATGATCTAGATTCTGATCTAGATTCTGAAAAGGTCTAGGCACTTTTAAAGTCACCATCAAACAAAATGGAATGGGAGGGAGACTTACAGAATGTCATGGAATATTGGTGTGGCTTGTCCTCTGACTTTGAAGAAGACCAGTGACATCACAGGCCATGTCTTGACTCCTTCATGAATTGAATTTAAGTGAGGAAAAGTTGCAAACTCATCAGTCCCACTCTCTCCTACAGAGTCACTGAAGTCCGGAGACAAGACGAAATTCAAGATGACGGCTAAAGGCATGGGATGCAGTGAATGACTTTGGCATCTTCAGATGCCAAATTGTTCTCATCCTCCCATTTCACTGAGGGAAGTCTTCACATTCTTGCAATAGACATACCCCTAACTCACCAACAAGCTTAAGGCTTGTTGGTTTCCCTCCAATTGGTTTAGTCCATCTGCCAAGATGGCTTACCAGAGCGTGTCTGCTGCACATGCTGCAGCTTCCTGGAACCACAGATGAAAGTTAGGTATCAGGTAGACACCAAAGGTGGAGGAGTCGCCCTGAAAAAGGTTCAGCAAGGCCTCACATAAGAGGGGTGATCTGATAGTCTAGGGTGATGGTAGGAGAGGTTTAGGGAGGGTCTTGAGGAATCAAGACTGGCCAAGTGGAGGCAATCCAGAGATATCAGAGAATGGAGGGTGTAGGTGGGAAGCAGTTGGGACAATCAAGAGATAACAGATAATGGCTACAGATTTTAGTATGAAAGGTCAGGTTAAGTGGGGAGATTCAAGGAGAATTCAAGGAAGTGTCCAGAGTCTGAATCCCATCAGCACGAACTGTAAGAAAATCAAAGCTGCAAGGGAGGGGGCAGCAATAGAGAAGGGTAACCCCCAAACATTCATGTGAGTGAAGTTGCATAGGCCTATGGTGGAAGGGCTTTCCCTGATGGTATCATCCTTTTCCTTGGATTCTAATAGGACTTCTAAGAGGATTGGTTTTGGAATCAGGGGACTTATGTTTGAATACTAATTGTATTACTTCCTAACAGTATCCTTTCTGTTCCTGTTTCTTCAAGTATAAAATGAGGAGTTGGGACCAGATGACTAATAAAGCTCTTTCTGGCTCCAGATCTGTAATGATGTGATAATATGTCATATGAAAACATTGGACACCAGGAAAGTATGTATTCTATGTCTGAGGATTTCTCACTACTAATATCTTCTGTTCTGTGTTCTAAGACCCCTTCCAACACAGGTGTTCTATGCCTCAGTATCTGATGTCTGATCCTGGGAGGACAATTCTAAACACATGGTGCTTCACACATTGTTGAAAGCACTGTTTAGTGAAAAATAAAGTGAAAAACTTTGACCAAGTACTATCCAAAAGTGTGCTTGTCCAAAGGCATTAGGGAGAAGAATGGACAATTATTTAGTGTTTCTCTGTAATAGTTTACTCAGGGAATTATGCCCCAGAATCCAGAAGGTCCTTATAAAAGTTCTGATAATAATCCCTTACGCTAATCATTGGGGCAGAGTAGATGCCTACTCTCACACACACTACATCAGCTAAAGTCTCAAGCCCTCTTTCTCCTGCAAGGACCCACTGCTTGGACTAGTATCCTATGAAAAGGGGAATAGGAAGGTCAAAGGGGCTGTATTCCTCAGGAACTGAATATACACCAAACATCTAAACAAGACAGCACTTTATTTTATTTCAAGAGGAAAATGTCATACAAAATAATGTTGTGAAGGGGAGTCTCAGAACCTTGTGTCATTTCCTGCTCATCTTTCACTCACCTCCATTTTTAGTTAAATTGATCTTACTAAAGTGAAGCCTGACTATGACATGTTCCCTCACCATCCCACTGTTGAGGTTCCGAGGTGATCAAGACCCCAAAATACAGACAGTCCGGGTCCTGCTCGAATGAATTCAACTCAAGGCTTCTTAAAGTCAAAGAAAACAAAATTTATTAAGGATTCGCCAAATTGGGTTGCCTCTTAAGGAGCCCAATTATTTGTAATGCTTGTATTCACAAGCAGGCCAGATAGAATCCCAGCTAGACAGAGTCTGAGCTGAATTGGATCTGAGTACCTTCATGGATGCAAGATGGAACTTAAATACAGAAAAGAGTATAGGAGGGATCTGGGGAGGGGGGGATGTCTGGTAGTCCAGGGTGATGGGAGGAGGGGTTTAGGAAGGGTCTTGAGGAGAAGTCCAAGGAGGGTCAAAGGCTGGAAACACCTGGAGGCTATCAGGAGATATCAGAAAATGGAGGGTTTGGGTGGGAGGCAGGTGGGGCAATCCAGAGATCTTGATAGGGGCAGTATGGGAATGGAGTTTTGATGGGATCAAGGGTGGGGAGTGCAAAAGACCTGAAATGATAATGAAAAGCCCATGGGCTTCCTGAGACTGCCAAATGGGAAGATTAGATTTGAATAAGAAAGGCCAGATTAAGTGGGGAGATTCAAGGGGAGCTCAAGGACCCTCCCAGAATCTGAACCCCATCACCACCACTCAATAAACTTCAGTGGCTCCTAGTGTCTCCAGAATAAAATATGATATTCTTTGTTTGGCATTCAACCTTACTAACCTTATTACTACTGTCTAGTCTTCTTCCATCTTATTCTCCTCTCATCCCTTCCACATACACATATGCTTTTATTATCCCAATGACACTGACTTCCTTGCTGTTTCTCCCACAACATATACCATTTCCAGAATCAAGTCTTTCCAGTGGCCAGTTTCATGTCTCAGTTTCTCTGCTCCCTAATCTCTCCTTCCTGACTTCTATCAAGTCCTGGCTAAAATCAGATTTTCTCCAAGGAACCTATTCAGATCCTCACTAATGTTACCACCTTTCATCTGCAAATTATCTCCATTTCATCCTATATGTAACTTGTTTGTGATTAGTTGTTTGCAGATTGTTCCCCCACTAGACTGTGAGTTCCTTTAGACTTTTCCTTTCTTTGCAACTCCAGCACTTAGCACAGTGCTTGGGACATAGTGCTTAATACATATGATGATTTTTGACTGACTTCATCTGTGCCCAAGATCCATTTATATGTATGTGTGTGTGTATGTGTGTGTGTGTATGTGTGTGTGTATGTGTGTGTGTGTACATATATGTGTGTGAATATAATACCCTTGGTATTGGAATTCAAATCTCATCTACTGAAACTGTCCTTTTTGCCCACTCTTCACAGCCTAATGCCTCCTTCTCCTTTACTGACTCACTTTAAATAGACAAACAAAGAAATAGGAACATGAACCGTTATTTGATGAATATAAAAAACTCCTGGAAGGGAACTAGGTGACACAATGCATGGAAGTAGGGCCAGGGTTGGAGACAGGAAAAATCCTATTCCTGAGTCCAAATTTAGCCTCAGACACTTAATAGTTGCGTCCCCTTAAAGCTATTGCTTCAGTTTCCTCATCTGTAAAATTAGCTGAGAAAGAAAACAGCAAACCACTCCAATATCTTGGCTAGAAAAAACCAAAAGAGGTGATAGAGAGTCAGAAATGACTGAAAAATGATTGAAAAGAAAGAAAACTCCTTGATGAAAGAGGTTCCTCTATCAATGTAGGTCAGCACTTTCTCTGAAGCTTACAATTTTAGAGAATTGCCTAGAAGACTGAAAGAATGAACGGTCTCCCTAGAAATACATCCTCAGTGAGTATCAAGAGCAGGGTTTGTGTACTGCTCTTGCTGACTCTCAGGCCAGCTCTTTACTCTCTATATCTCTCAAAAGAGAAGAAGAAAAGGAAAAAGAAAGAGGAGGAGAAGGAGTAGGACAAAAAGAAGAAAGGAGTCAAGAGCAAGAAGGAAGAACACCACCGATATTTATATAACCCTTTAAGGTTTATGAAGGGCCTTACATATTTTAATTAATATGATCCTCCCAAAAACCCTATGAGGTAGGTGCTATTATTACCTGCATGTTACAGATGAGGCAGTTGAAGAAGAGAATAACTGACTTGCCCTGGGTCATACAGCTAGAGAGTGTCTGAGGCAGGATTCAAATTCAGTTCTTCCTGATTCCAAGTCCTGGGACCTCATCACCTCACTTACGGTACTACTTGTGCCACTAAAGTCAAAAGTTGCTTTCATGAACTTTTCAATCCATAGCAATGCTTACTGAATTCCTTCTAGTGATATCATCGATGTTCACAAAAATCAGTGGTATTGGGGACGACATTATCACCTTTGTGCACACCCAGGGGAAGTCTATAAGAATGGAGGAAAAGCTAGAAATCAGGCCATAGAAAGGGGTTACAACTGGACCTTACACAGGACAGTGCCCTGCTAACTCATATTTGATAACAGAGCAAAATGAGCCACCTGTAGGACAGTCAACAATTTAAAAAAGGGAGATTTAATTTGTCACACTATTTGAAAGATAAGTAACAAGAATAGCAATGGAGGACAACCTGAGGTGATTCATTTAAGCTAACCTCTCTGGCCTGAGTTGCTCCTAGTTGTCCACCAAGCAAAAATTAATGAGCACCTAGAGCTCTTCATTACTTTTTTTTTTTATTCAGGGAATCAGAAAGCAATGTCTTCAGTCTGAGTCTTTAATGTCCTTAACCAATCATGTTTCAAGGACACTTAGCATAGCTTTTAAGAAAAGAAAATACTTTTTTTCTAATTTTCATGGGAAAAGTGGTTAGAATATTGCTCTCACTAAAAAAAGATGAAAAGAAGAAAGTGGGAATGTGTAGAGAGAAGAAGAAAAACCAATGAAGAACATGATGACTGCCTTCTGATTTTTGAAGGCTTGTCACAAGGAAAAGAGTTCAGGCTTATTCTACTTTGCTAGGGAAGACAGAACTAAAAGCAATTAGTGTAATCTTCAAAGCAAAGGATTCTTTGGGGAACAGTCTTGCTTCAGTTAGCAGTCAATGGGATTAACTGTTTGCTTGAGGTAACAAAGGGAGATGGCAGGAGCTTCTTAAAAATACACTTGACACACAAAAGGGTATCAAGGAAATTTATTAAAGTAGAGTGGAGAGGAGTTGAATGCCTTGGCCAAGGTGAACTTCACCCTTCTTCAGAGAGAGAGAAAGGGAGAGATACAGAACTGAGGGCATTTTTATAAACTTCATGTAGGACTGGTTCTCCCATCACAGGATGCATTTGCCAATTCTTTTAGGTCACAATTTTTTGACATATCCACTGTACATCATCAACAATTGCAGCTGAATTTTTAGATTTTACAATGACTTTACATTCTTCTTTCTGATAGACTTTCCATCAAGGAGCTTGTAAAACCTGCACACAAGTTTCTGACCTTCTTCACCTGACTGCTACTTCACAATTCTGATTAGCATTCCCCACTGAAAGTTTAGACCTTGTAGAAATGGAACCTCATCCTTTGTTTCTCATCAACTCCCCTCTATTTTTCTTTATCAAAATTTCTGTTTCCATAGCTAAATACAATCAATACCTTTGCACTTTCTTTTCCCTATGAATTCTGTCCTCCATCCATCTCCTGTTTATATGAATATTGAAAGAGAGCAAAGTTTACTGAAGCATTGACAAATTATAAGGGGGCAGTACCCTTTCATAAATACAGATACAAAGAGTCAAAAGAAAAAAAGCAAATCAATGAATTGTCCTTTTCAAAGTTCCATTTCATACAGCAGTCTGGGGAGAAACATTATCTGATGCAGTTTTCAGATCTAGATGGTCCTTCAAGATGTCTTCAGCACAGCATCTCAGCATCTTCTTCTCTTTATCTTCTTATAGAAATCGAGACGTCCACCCTCCTATAAAACTGACCTTGATAAAATCTTAGATTACCATTCCTAAGCCTGATATCCTTATCAGTTTCAGAAAAACAAAATTAGAACTTCGGCCAATTGCCATATCTAAGAAATCCACATTAGAACCTAATTTTTACATTTTACGTTAATTCACTATACATTTCCCCCATCAGGAGAATGAGATTTTACTAAGGAATTAATAACAGACTCCAGTACATACATGCATATAATAAATATTTTTAGCACAGTATATATCACATCTTAAAACATTTCCAAATTCTGGTCATGTGATGCTTCTTTTAAAGAATTTACAAGATGGACAAGAAACCATTTTTCTTTTAACATTAACCAACTGAGATAAGAAAAATAACAACTAAGTATGCTAACATCACAGACTCTCAACCTACCTGTCTCCATGGGACCCTAACTTATTGTTGCTGGTTAAAGGTTATAAGGTTAATAGCATAAGTTTTGGATTTAACCTCAGATGTTCCCCTACTAACCAACTATTATTTAATCAATCTAATATTATGCGTATAAAACTCTCCATTACGGGAAATTGTCATTAAGAGTAGGAATATATCAAGGGAACATCTCCTTAATTTCATGTCAATTCCAAACAGGATTAGATTGTCAACTGATATTTTAGTCAAGTTGAAAGTCTGCCAGGTGTCTGTGAGGAAACTGAGTCAGGAGAATTCTACTTCAGCTCAGGTGGAATAGCCATTCTCCCAACCTTCCCATGAGATCACCTTTTTGCAGTTCATACCAGCGTCTCACAGGTTCACTGGCAATATTGATCGGTGACTTAGACAGCCTTTCTTACTACTCACACCTGGAGTTAGATTCACAAGATCAGTCAGTTAAGAATTCATAAAATCTTAAAATAGGAAGCTCCAATAATTAGTTTCAGATAGGACTATAATTTCACATTGTCTGAGGAACATCTTTAAAGAAGACAAGTCTTGGGGGTTGTAGTCAAGATGGTGAATTAAAAGGAAAGATCTGTTCTAGTTCTAAACCCATAGCCCATAAGTTACATGTAAAAAATGACTCTAAACAAATTCTAAAGGAACAGAAGGAAACAAAAGACAGAGTGAAACAGATTTCCAGCCCAAGACAGTCTGGAAAGCTGACAGAAAAGGTCTATGGCATGGGGGTGCAGAGTGCAACCCAACCTTGACCACATGATGTAGCATAGACAGGAATATAGCAGACTTCAGGGAGTGGAATGACGGGTAGTAGCTGCAGTTACCAGATTTCTCAGCACACAAATGCCAAAGACAGCTTCAAAGTTCAGGGAGAAATCCCTCTCACCTGAGAGAGAAGGGAGAGGGTGCCACAGGATGGTGGGAGCCACTGGGACAGCAGCATCCATTTTTGGAGCCCTCAGACTAAAACCCATGGGGGAATCAAAAGGTTGATCTGGGTCTCAGTCCTGAGTGGTGATCCTGCGGTGAGGAAGAACACTGAGTTGGTGCAGCTGATAGAGGCTCTGGAGAGGGAATCTTATTCACATATCCTGGGCAGGAAAGCTGGTGGCTGCTTCCAGACTAGAGCACAGAACAGAAGAGGAAAAAACTACTCTCCCTTAATTGTGTCACCTTGGAGGAATTGAGAACTTACAGGTACCTAGAGTATACACTTCACTTGACAAAGGATGCAAAAATCAAGTAACTGACTGGAAAAATACCCCAAAAAGGGGAAAAATAAGAGGGAAAAATAAGACTAAAGAAGGTTACTTCCTTGTTGAACAGGGATCTTCTTCCATCCTTTCAGATGAAGAAGAATGAAGCATACTAGGGGAAAAAGACCTAAAAGTCAAGGTATCTACACCCAAAACCTCCAAAAAAATATGCAAAAGTCTTAGGCCATGGAAGAGCTTAGAAAGGAATTTGAAAATCAAGTAAGAGAAGTGAAGGAAAAATTGGAAAAGACAAATGAGAACAATGCAAGAAATCATGAAAAGTGAGACAACAGCCTGCTAAAGGAAACCTCAAAATATGCTGAAGAAAATAACACCTTTAAAAATGGATTAACCCAAGTGGCAAAAGAGGTCCAAAAAGTCAAAGAGGAGAAGAATGCTTTAAAAGGCAGAATTGGTCAAATGGAAAAGGAGGTTCAAAAACTCACTGGAGAAAATAGTTCGGGGGAGGACCCAAGATGGCGGAGTAGAAAGATACACATATGCTAGCTCTGAAACCACAGCCTATAAAATATCTGTAGGGGGCAGAGCCAAGAGCACAGAGTAGAAAGACTCACATATGATAGTTCCGAACCCACAGGCCATAATTACTTATAAAAAGAACTCCCAACAAATTCTGGAACAGTAGAAGCCACGCAGCAATGGGGTGAAAGAGATTTCCATTCCAGAGAGCACTGAAAAACCAATCCCAAAGGTCCATCGCACAACTGACAGGAGTGGAGCCCTGCCCTGCCCTGGCCACGCGGCACAGAGAGGAACGGATCTGAGTAGGCTTCAGGAATGGAATCTCCAGCAGAAGCGAAGGTCCCTCCACTCACAGATGCACAGGTCAGTGAGAAAGACTTCTGGATGGGCTGAGGGGGCAGCGGGGTGTCTCCATGAATCGGGACCCATCGGGAGGCAGCAGCAGAGGCAGTTGGTAGTCAGAGACTCCCAGAGCAGACAGGAGCTCAGCAGGAGCTCCATTATGGAAGGTGTCCACATAAACACCCTGAGGGAACTGAGCCTGGGAGATGGCCCTGCCCCCACCTGAGCACCAGCAGATAAGTTCCCATTGAATAGCAGCCTAAAATCTCTCCTCACTCTGGTTCGTCTTCCACTCAACTGTCAAACTGATCTCCCAAAGGAACAGGTCTTGGCCACATCACTCCTCTATTCAAGTGGGTCTCAGTTGGCTTTGAGAACAAATACAAAATCTTCTGCTTTGCTTTTAAAACCTATTATAATTTGAATCTTTTCTAGTTTTTCCAGCTTCTTACATCTTACACCTCTGCAGGTACTGTGAAATCTAGTGACACTCACCTTTTTGTTTTTCCTCACACAAAACCTTCTCTGAATATAAGCATTTTCACTGGCTCATTCCCATGCCTGGAACTCTCCAATTTCATCTCCACCTCACAGGTTCTATGGTTCCCTTCAAGGCTCAGCTAAAGTCCATTCTTCTAGAAGAAGACATTTTCCAGTCCTCTTTAATCTTAGTGCCTTTCCACTGAGACTATCAGAGATTGATCCTGTGTGTATCCAGGTAGCACACTGTTGTCGGTATTTTGTCTCCCCCCTGAGAGTGGAAGTTCCTTGAAAGCAGAGATTGTCCTTTGCCTTTGAATTTCCTGTGTTTAGCCCACAGCCTGCCATAGAGTAACAAACTCTCACTAACTGACTGAAAAGTTTCTTTGAACATAGAATATTCAAACTGGGATGGATTTTAGAACGTATGGGGTTTTAATAGCAGAGTACAAGATGAAAATCACATAGTTAATAGCATATTGATGTTAGAAGGACATCTCTGTTAGAAGTTACTCTCTATTTTCTAAAATGCAAAATTCAACCTACACCTCTCTCGATTCACAAGAAAGGAAAGAAGAAGATCACAAAAGGAAAGAGAGAATGCTGTTTCTTCATGAATATGAACATCTCTCTGGGAATCTAGTCATATAGATTCCAGACCTGGTGTGATTGCCCACAGCTAAGAACCCACTGCTCGAGCTAGTTATCTATTTGAAATTTATCTGAACTTAGGACCCCAGGGAAGGCAATTGCTTGGTCCTTCAGTAACAGAAGAGAAGATCCAGGTCCAACACCCAAGTACTTAAATAGTCAGAGGGCACTTGTTGTTCATTTGAAACTTGTGTCAGTTTCACACAAAGTAATGTTGTAAATGTGCCTCACAGAATTTTAGAAATTTATTACTAAAAGGAATTTGAGAGTACAGAATGTCATAACTGGGCAAGCTGTTGGCACATAGAACATAGGACTTCAAAGAGAGAAAGAGTTTAAAAAACGACTAGAACTAGAGAAGACATTAGAATATACAATGTTCAGGCTCAAAAAAGAACTAAGAACATAGAATGTCAGAGATACAGGGGGCTAAAAAATAGCCTGCTCCTTCATGTCCAACAGCAGGGACAAGGACATGGAACTTAACCTATTGCTTTAACTTTTTTCTATAATTTAAAAATGAGTCAGTGAGTTCTGAGATTAGATTATTTCAAAGATCAGGGGATCCAGAAGTGAGAGAGCCCTGAAAACAAACAAAAAAAAATATCAGAGATAGAAGGTCCTTCACAATATAGAATGTAAGAGCCGAAAAAGTTTCAAATAGAGATGTCCAACCCTCAAAGCAGGAGGCATGACTTCCCAGGACTCCCTAAATTACTATCAAAACCAGATTAAAATGGAATTGAGAAGTATTTAACAAAATAAATAAAAACATAATAAAACATGACTAACATTACATTTGTAAATTATGTCATTATGTAGATTACAGGAATCTTTATGTATAAATTAGTAGACCCATCTCATTTTGAGTTTAACATCAACACTTCAGACTACAGGTAACTGATGCTGAAGGAGTCCTTAGATTATAGAAAAACTGAATGCTAGAGCTGAAAAGGACTTGAGACCAGAAAATATAGAATGTTAGAACAGAAACGTCAGAGATGGATGGCACCTGATACAACAGACTATCAGGCATGGAAAGAACAACTTGCGAAAACTCTGCTATCAGGAGCAAAATTTCATCCAAGTCACTGAAACTATTAGTGGAAGATGAGGCTAGAACCTAGGCCTCTTGAGTTCCATTCCAATATTTTTTCTCCTATACAATGATAACTTTGTTTCTCAAATTTTGAAATTTAGAAAGGAATCTAATTACCACAAAAGGATTCAGAAATTGTCACTTTCAGAATCTCCCATATTACCACATTCTCGCAAACGTGATTTAGCAAGATAATTAATTTCCATGTGCCTATAAGCCTAAAGGAACAAGAAAGGATTTTCTCCCACAACTCAAAGTAACAGATTACATTTGGCATGGTCTAATAAACAGTCCAGGGCTTGGAACTGGAAAGGCTTGGGGTGAATTCATGTGAAAAACAACAGACTTGGTTCATCTATATTTTAGGAAAGCATTTGAAAAGTCTGATACAATTATGGTGGACAGCAAGGAGAGCTGTGGGCTAGATATTAGTACAATTAAATAGTCCTCTTTCAGATGTAGTGGGTTGCCTGTCTATGAAGGTTTTTAAGTGGAGGTGACGACCATTTGTGGGAAAATTAAAGAGGAGATTGCTATTAAAGTGTGCATGAACTATATGGTTGAGCCTACGATGTTACTTTTTTAAATTAATTTGCTTTTAGTTTTCACCATTCATTTCTACAAGATTTTGAGTTCCAAATTTTATCCCCATTTCTACCCTCCCTCACCTCAAGACTATACATTCGGATTCCCCTCCCCTGAATCTGCTCTCCCTTCTATCACACCCCTCCTTTCCATTTTCCCCATCTTCTCTCTTTTCTTGTAGGACAGGATAGATTTCTTTACCTCATTACTTTATACTTCTGGTTCCCCAGTTGCATGCAAAAACAATTCTCAACATTCATTCCTAAAACTTAGAGTTAAAACTTCTCTCCCTTCCTCCCTCTCCACCCATTCCCACTGAAAAGGCAAGCAATACAATACAGGCAATATATGTATAGTTATGCAGAAGACTTCCACAGTGGCCATGTTGTGAAAGAATAACTACATTTCCCTCCATCTTGTTCTGTCCCCTATTTATTATATTCTTATTTTTGACCTTGTCCCTCCCCAAAAGCGTTTACTTCTAATTACTTACTCTTCCAATTTGCACTTCCTTCTATCATCCCCCACATACCTTACTTATCCCCTTCTACCCTACTTTCCTGTAATGTAATGTAGATTTTGATACCAAATGGAGTGTGTATGTTATTACCTCCTTAAGCCTAATGTGATGAGAGTATGCTACACTTTTCTCCTCTCACCTCCCTGCCTTTTCCCCTCCATTGAAAAAGATTTCTTCTTGCCTCTTTTATAAGAGATAATTTGCCCCAATCCATTTCTCCCTTTTTCTTCCCAATATATTCCTCTCTCACTCCTTAATTTTATTTATTTTTATATCATCCTTTCCTATTCAACCCACCCTATGCCCTCTGTCTATATGTATATAATCCCTCCAACTACTTAAATACTGAGAAAAGTCTCAAGAGTTACAAATAATATCTTTCCACGAAGGAATGGAAGCTGTTCAACTTTAGTAAGTCCATTATAATTTCTCTTTCCTGTTTACCTTTTCATGCTTCTCTTGATTCTTGTGTTTGAAAGTCAAATTATCTATTCAGCTCTGGTCTTTTTATTAAAAGTGCTTGAAAGTTCTCTATTTCATTGACTGACCATTTTTTGCCCTGAAGTGTTATACTCAGTTTTGCTGGGTAGGTCATTCTTGGTTTTAATCCTAGTTCATTTGACTTCTTGAATATCATATTTCATGTCCTTTGATTCCTTAATGTAGAAGCTACTAGATCTTGTGTTATCCTGATTGTATAACCATAATACTCAAATTATTGTTTGCTGGTTAGTTTCAATATTTTCTCCTTGACTTAGGAACTCAGGAATTTGACTACAAATTCCTAGGATTTTTTTCTTTTCAGATCTCTTTCAATATACATATTTTACCCTCTGGCTCTAGGATATCTGGGCATTTTTCCTTGAAAATTTCATGAAAGAAGATATCTAAGCTCTTTTTTTTATCATGGCTTTCGGGTAGACCCGTAATTTTGAAATTGTTTCCCCTGGATCTATTTTCCAGGTCTCTTGATTTTCCAATGAGATATTTCACATTGTCTTCTATTTTTTCATTCTTTTTTCTTTTGTTTTGTAATTACTTGGTTTCTCATAAAGTCATTAGCTTCCATGTGATCCATTCTAATTTTTAAAGATCTATTTTCTTCAGTGAGCTTTTGAATCTCTTTTTCCATTTGGCTAATTCTGCTTTCTATAGCATTCTTCTTTTGCCATTTAGGTTAGTCTATTTTTCAAGGTGTTATTTTCTCCTGCATTTTTTGGGGTCTCCTTTAGCAAATTGTTGTCTTGCTTTTCATGACTTTCTTGCATCGTTCTCATTTCTCTTCCCAACTTTTTCTCCACCTTTCTTACTTGATTTTCAAAATTATTTTTGAACTCTTCCGTGTCCTGAGACCATTGCATATTTATTTTTGAGGTTTTGGATGCAGAAGCCTTGATTTTTTTTTTTTTCTTCCTCTGTTGATATGCATTGTTTTTCTTCATCTGAAAGGATGGAAGAAAATACCTGTTCACCAAAAAAGTCACCTTCTATAGTCTCATTTTGTCCCTTTTTTGAGTATTTTCCAAGCCTGTTACTTGACTTTTGAGTCCTTTGTCAAGTTAAGAATATACTCTAGGGAAGTTTAAATTCTCAGTTCCTCCAAGGTGGCACAAACAAGGGAGAGGAATGCACTCCTTCCCTAGCCTGCACTTTAGTCTGGAAGCAACCACAAGTTTTTCTGCCCAGGATCTGTGGGTAGGGTTCTCTCTCTAAAACTGCCTCCAACTCCACCATGCTAGTGTTCCTCCTTAACCCAGGACCATTGCTCCGAGCTGAGAACCAGGTCAACCTCTTCATTTCCCCAGGGTATTTAGGCTGAGAGCTCCTAAAATGAACACTGCTGCCTCAGGGACTACTGCCTCCCTGGGGATGGGGTCAGACCACATTCCCTTCTCAGCCAATCGAAAGAGCTTTCTCACTGAACTTTGAAGCTATCTTTGACATTTGTGAGTTGAGGAATCTGGGGACCATAGCTACTACCCATGATTCTGTGGCCTGAAACCTACTTTGGTCCTGTCACTGTTGCACAACACAGTCTTCTCTGAGAGTGGTGTGATAGAACTTTACTATCAGACTTCTAGGCTGTCTGGGGCTGGAAATTTATTTCGCTGTGTCATATTATGGCTTCTCTTGCTCTATAATTTGTTTATAGTAATTTTTAACAGGTACTTTATGAGCTTTGAGGTGAGAGCTAGAGTACGTGGGCTTCTTTCTACTTTCTACTGGGCTATCTTGGTTCTGCCCATGTTTATGATATTATTTTAAATAAGACTTGATGGAATTCAGGAAAATTAGAAGTGGAGATGAGGAGGTAGAGAAAGGCATGTGGGGCAACCAGTGAAAGTGACCAGAACTAGAGGATGAAGGCCCTTATGTAAGGAAGAGCAAGAAAGTCAAAGTCATTAGATCGGAAAATGGAGAGTATAGGAAAGTAAGGTGTAATAAGACTGGAAAATTAGGAGATGATCAGGTTATGAAAAGCTTTGAAAATCACATTGAGGATTTAATATTTGATTCTAGAAACAATATAAAATCATTGGGTTTTTTAAACACATAGATGTTATGGTCATTCTGGCACTTTAGGAAGATTAATTTGATAGCTGAGTGAAGAATGAAATGGAATGAGGAGATACTTGTGGCTTAAAGACCACTCAGCAACCCAGTGCAACAATCCAGGTGTGAGATGAGGAAAGGAGGGCCTGAACCAGAATGGGGGAAACATCACAGGGAAGGAGGAGACATATAAGAGAGACATCACAAAGTGAAAACAGATATAGGACTTGGCATGAAGATTTATTTGAACTGGGGTGGGGTGAGAGAAAGTAAGGAATTTTAACTGGGAGGATAGTGGTACCTGCAACAGAAATGAATAAGTTTAGAAGAAAAGGGGCTTTAGGCAGAAGGAAGAAGATAATGGTTTCAGTATTGGACATGTTAAGTTTAAGATATGTGGACTTAATATCTGTGTAAGTCACTTAATCCTGCTTGCCAAAGTGCATTCATTGATAAAATAGAGAAAGAAACTGTAAACCACACCAGTATCTCTTCCAAAAAAATCATGAATAGGATCAAGAAGAGTCAGACACAATTGAAACAACTAAACAAAAAAGTGGACATCCAGTTTAAGATGTACCAGTTGTAGATGGTACATTAGAGATAAAGAGAAAGGGTAGGGCTGATAAGAGGATTGGAGAATTATCCACACAGAAATAATAATTGCATCCACCTGTTCCTCACCTCTGTTCCCTAGAACTTTTAACTCTACCTTTAATGATTTTAATGGGAAAAACATCTCAAATAAACTTTGAAGTGACTTTTAAATTTTTATTTCATTGTGTCTACATGTTTTTCCCAACAGACCCATAGAAGGGGAGAATCATTCAAGACTATCTGAATTCATTCTCCTGGGCCTTTCAGACAAGCCAGAACAAGAGAGGTTCATATTCCTTGTATTCCTGCTTATGTATGTGATCACAGGGCTGGGGAATTTGCTCATCATTCTGGCTATTAGAACAGGTTCACAACTCCACACCCCCATGTACTTCTTCCTTACCAGCTTGTCCCTAGTTGACATCTGCTTCACCTCCACAACCATCCCCAAAATGTTGGTTAATTATATATCTGAGAACAAAACAATTCTTTACATCAGCTGCTTGGCACAAGGATTCTTCTACACTTGGTTTGGGGGCCTAGACAGTGTTCTTTTAACTGTCATGGCCTATGATCGCTGCATGGCTATCTGTGCCCCACTACATTATTCCATGATATTGACCCCAAAAGTCTGTGTCCTTCTGGTAGCAGTGTCCTGGTTTTGGACTTGTGCTAATGCCCTGACACATACTTTTCTTCTGAACCAACTCTCATTCTGTGGTCACACTGAAATTCCTCATTTCTTCTGTGACATCAATGTATTGATAAGATTGGCCTGCTCAGATACCTCCGTCAATGACTTACTGGTCTACACAATGGCAGGACTGACAGCTATAATTCCATTCATTGGCATTCTAATCTCCTACATTCAAATTTTTATGACTGTGTGGAGGATACCATCAGCCCACAAGAAATGGAAAGTTTTCTCCACTTGTGGTTCTCACCTCACTGTTGTCTCTCTCTTCTATGGGACAATAATTGCAGTATACTTTAACCCCCAAACTACACATACAACCCAAAAGGACATAGTATCAACTGTGATGTACACTGTGGTCACCCCCATGCTGAACCCTTTCATCTACAGTCTAAGGAACAACGACATGAAAAGAACTCTGAGGATGCTCTTCTCTAGGAAGTCCAGCCTCTCTTTGTCACTATAAGACATTCTCCCGGGATTTCTCACACTGTAATTTCATTGCTGTGACAAAATATGTTCTCAGTGAATCTTCTCTTCTGTTAGATTCAAACTATTCACCCCTATCCTGCCAAAGAAATACGGCAATGTGATGGATAAAGCAAGGAATCAGTTGATAGAATTTGTTAGAATTTTTCTGGCTCTGTAACCCTGACTTAACCTGATCTTGAGATTCCTTGATACTTTGCATAGTTTTTCAGTTGTTTCAGTCATGATTGACTCTTTATGAGTACATTTGGACTTTTCCTGGCAAAGTAAAAACCACTGGAGTGGTTTGCCATTTCCTTCTCCAACAAATTATGGTCAACAAAGGTTAAGTAATTTACACAGGATTACACAATTAGTGTCATCAGATTTGAACTCAGATCTTCCTGACTCCAGGCCTATGATTCTAACCACTGTAACACCCAGCTGCTAGAGCTGACAAAAAATAGTAACAGAGGTAATTTAAAGGGGCACAAGGTCCAAAATCTCAAAGCAAGTAATTTTTTTTTTTGTTTTTTTTTAACTTTTTATTGTTTTCTTTTCTTTTCTTTTATTTATTTATAAATGTTCTACAATCACTTCCTTAAAATTAAGATTTTATACCCCCACACCTACCCCTCCCTACCCCCATCCCTCCCCATGACAGCATACAATTTTGTATAGGTTCGACATATACTT
>CM053773.1:202577483-202600513 GCA_028658325.1 Potorous gilbertii | reverse complement strand
AATATTCGTAATTCTTGAAATTTTTCAGTATCTGGGTAGTTGGTGGTATTACACACACACACATACACACACGTACACATACACATGTACAGGCGTGCACACACACACATTCACACATGCACACACACAGAGACAGAGCACAGAGTGAATTGAACAGGATGGGATCATATCTTAAGAGAAATCAAGGTAAACAGTGAGAGAGAATGGAGTGGAAGGAGAGAGGGTGAGAAATGGAATGGGATAAATTATCTCTGATAGATGAGGCAGGCAGGAGTCTCCTTAGTGGAGGGAAAAAGAGAGCTGAGAGAAAAGAAAAAAAACAACATGACGTTTGCTGTTATCACATTTGACTAAAGGAAGGAATAAAATCCACAATCATTTTGGTATGAAAACCTATCTTACAATACAGGAAAGTGGGGGAGAAGGAGATAAGCAGGGTGGGGGCGGGATGATGGAAGGGAGGGCAATGGAAGGAGGGATCAATTTGAAGTCAACACTCGGGGAGGGACAGGATCAAAAGAGAGAATAGAAACAATGGGGTCAGGATAGGATGGAGGGAAATATCGTTAGTCTTACACAACACGACTATTATGGAAATCATTTGCAAAACTACACAGATATGGCCTATATTGAATTGCCTGCCCTCCCAAAGGGAATGTGTGGGGAGGGGGGAATGGGGAGAAGCTGGAACTACAGGACAAAAGAGAAGATGGGGTAAGGGAAGGGAGCGATGATAGAAGAGATGGCAGATTGTTGATATGGGTGATTAGAATATCCAGTGTATTAGGGAGGGGAGAGGGGACAAATGGGGAGATAATTTTGGAACCCAAAATCTTGTGAAAATGAATGTAAAAAATTAAATAAATTTATTTCAAAAAAATAAATAAATAAAAGAAAATTGGGGAAGAAGTAGTCCTCCCAAATTCCTTCTATGATACAAATATGGTTTTGATACCCAAACCAAGAAGAGCCAAAACAGAGAAAGAAAATTATAGACCAATTTCTCTAAGTAATATAGATGCAAAAATTTTACACAAGATTTTAACAAAACGAATACAGCATCTTATCAAGAGTATAATACATTATGATCAGGTAGCTTTCATACCAGGAATGCAGGGCTGGTTCCATATTAGGAAAACTATTAGCATTATTGATCATAACAAAAACAAAACTAACAAAAATCCTATGATTATCTCAATAGATGTAGAAAAAGCTTTCAACAAAATGCAACACCCATTCCTATTAAAAACACTGGAGAACATAGGAATATAGGGAACTTTCCATAAAATAATAAGCGGTATACACTTAAGACCTTCAGGAAGCATTATATGCAATGGAGGAAAGCTATATGCATTTCCAACAAGGTCAGGGGTGAAAAAAGTATGCCCACTATCAACACTATTATTCAATATGGTACAAGAAATGTTAGCGGTAGCAATTGGACAAGATAAAGAAATTGAAGGGGGGTGGAGCCAAGATGGCAGAGTAGAAAGACTCACATATGTTAGCTCTGAACCCACAGCCCATGGATTTCCTCTAAAAAGAACCCCCAACAAATTCTGGAACAATGGAAGCCGTGCAGCAAAACAGTGAAGGAGATTTCCGTTCCAGAGAGCCCTGAAAAACTGATTCCAAAGGTCCATCGTGCACCAGCCGGGAGAAGTGCCCTGCCTTGCCCTGGCCGTGCAGCACAGAGAGGAAATGATCCGAGCAGGCTTCAGGGACAGAATCTCCAGCAGCCGCAAATGTCCCTCCAACCGCAGGAGCTACAGGTCAGTGAGAGAGACTTCTGGAATGGGTTAGAAGGGAGCGGGGTGTCTCCATGACTCGGGCCCCCTTGGGAGCCAGCAGCAGAAGTAGTGGCAACGAAAGGTTCCCAGAGCAGGCAGGACTTTGGCAGCAGCTCCATTATGGAAGGTCTCTGCCTAAACCCCCTGAGGGAACTGAGTCTGGGAGGCGGCCCTGCTCCCACCTGAAAACCTGATTTAATCTTACCCTGAATAGCAGCCAGGCCAGCCACCAAAAGCACTGAGGCTGGGAAGCAGCATTTGAATCTCAGATCCTCAGCACTAGCTGGGCAGATCTGGAGGAAAGGTGGGGTAGAGAGGACTCTCAGAAGTCAAGTAACTGGCTGGGTAAATGCCCAGAAAAGGAAAAAAAATAAGACCACAGAAGGTTATCTTCTTGGTGAACAAATGATTCCAAGCTTCCTCTTTGACGAGGAAGAAAACTGCTTACCATCAGGTAAAGGCATAAGAGACAAGGCCTCTGTATCCCAAACATCTGAAATAGATATCCAATGAGCTCAGGCCATGGAAGAGCTCAAAAAGGATTTTGAAAATCAAGTTACACAGGTAGAGGAAAAACTGGGAAGAGATATGAGAGAGATGCAAGAAAAGCATGAAAAACAGGTCAATACCTTAATAAAGGAGACCCAAAAAAATGCTGAAAAAAATAACACCTTGAAAAATAGGCTAACTCAGTTGGCAAAAGAGGTTCAAATAGCCAATGAACAGAAAAAACGCTTTCAAAAGCAGAATTAGCCAAGTGGAAAAAGAGGTGCAAAAGTTCACTGAAGAAAATAGTTCTCTCAAAATTAGAATGGAACAGATGGAAGCTAATGACTTTCTTAGAAACCAATAAATCACAAAGCCAAATGAAAAGAATGACAAAATGGAAGAGAATGTGAAATATCTCATTGGAAAAACAACTGACCTGGAAAAGAGATCCAGGAGAGACAGTTTAAAAATTATGGGACTTCCTGTAAGCCATGACCAAAAAAAGAGCCTAGACATCATCCTTCATGAAATTATCAAGGAAAATTGCCCTGATATTCTAGAACCATAGGGCAAAATAAGGTTTCAAGCAATCCACCAATCACCATCTGAAAGAGGTCCAAAAACAGAAACTCCTAAGAACATTTTGTCCAAATTACAGAGTTCCCAGGTCAAGGAGGAAAATATTGCAAGTAGCTAGAAAGAAACAATTCCAGGATTGTGAAAATACAAGCAAGATTACACAAGATCTAGCAGCCTCTACCTTCTAGGATCGAAAGGCTTGGAATAGGATATTCCAGAAGTCAAATGAACTAGGTCTAAAACCGAGGATCTCCTACCCAACAAAACTGAGTATAATACTTCAGGGGAAAAACTGGTCTTTCAATGAAACAGAACTTTCAAGCATTCTTGATGAAAAGACCAGAGCTGAAAAGAAAATTTGACTTTCAAACACAAGAATGAGAAGAAGCATGAAAAAGTAAACAGCAAAGAGAAGTCATAAGGGACTTACCAAAGTTGAACTGTTTACATCCCTATATGGAGAGATATTATTTGTAACTCCTGAAATTTTTCAGTATCTGGGTGGTTGGTGGGTGTACACACACACACACACACACACACACACACACGCACGCACACACACATTTACACGTGTGCACGCACACACATACATGCATGCACACATAGAGACAGAGAGCACAGAGTGAATTGAATCGGATGGATCATATCTTAAAAGAAATCAAGGTAAATGTTGAAAGAGAAATGTAGTGGCAGGAGAGAGGGTGATAAGGAATGAGGTAAATTATCTCTCATAGAAGAGGCAAGCAGGAGACTTCTTAGTGGAGGGAAAAATAGAAGAGCTGAGAAAAAAAAAAGATGAAGTTTACTCTCATCACATTCGACTAATGGAGGGAGTAAAATGCCCACTCATTTTGGTATGAAAACCTATCTTACAATACAGGAATGTGGGGGGAAGGAGATAAGCAGGTGGCATGGGATGATGGGAGGGAGAGCAATGGGAGCAGTGAGCAATTTGAAGTCAACACTCGGGGAGGGACAGGATCAAAAGAGAGAATATCAACAATGGGGGGCAGGATAGGATGGAGGAAAATGTAGTTAGTCTTACACAACATGACTGTTATGGAAGTCACTTGCAAAACTACACAGGTATGTCCTATATTGAATTGCCTGCCTTTCCATAGGAAATGGATGGGGAGGTAGTGATAGGGAGAAGTTGGAACTCAAAGTTTTAGGAACAATTGTTGAATATTTTTCTTGCTACTAGGAAATAAGAAATACAGGTAATGGGGAATAGAAATTTATCTGGCCCTACAGGACAAAAGAGAAGATGGGGTCAAGAGAAGGGGGGCCCGAAGATAGAAGAGAGGGCAGATCGGTGATAGGGGAAATTAGAATGCTCAGTGTATTTGGGTGGGGGGAGGGGACAAATGGGAAAAAAGTTTTGGAACCCAAAATCTTGTGAGAATGAATGTAAAAAGTTAAATAATAAATTTATTTAAAAAAAAAAACGAAATTGAAGGAATAAAAATAGCCAAAGAAGAAACTAAATTATCACTCTTTGCAGATGATATGATGATATACTTAGAGAATCCCAGAGATTCAAGTAAAAAAACTACTTGAAATAATAAACAACTTTGGCAAAGTGGCAGGTTACAAAATTAAACCCCCACAAATCTTCTGCCTTCCTATGTATTAGCAACAAAGTCCAACAGCAAGAGATAGAAAGAGAAATCCCTTTCAAAGCTAGAGTAGACAGTATAAAATACTTAGAAGTTTACATGCCAAAACAAACCCAGGGATTATATGAACACAATTACAAGACACTCTCTGCACAAATAATGTCAGATCTAAGTAAGTGGAAAAACATCAGCTGTTCATGCGTAGGCCGGACTTGTATAATAAAAATGACAATTCTACCTAAATTAATTTACTTAGTTAGTGCCATATCAATTAAACTATCAGATAATTATTTTCTAGAGCTGGATAAAATAATATCAAAATTCATTTGGAAAAACAAAAGGTCCAGAATATCAAATGGGCTAATGAAAAGAAATGCTTGGAAAGGTGGCCTAGTGCTACCAGACCTTAAATTGTATTATAAAGCAGCAATTTTCAAAACCACTTGGTATTAGCTAAGAAACAGAGGTGTACACAAATGGAATAGACGTGGCACCCAAGACACAGTAGGCAAGGAATATAGCAACCTCCTGTTTGATAAACCCAAAGACCCCAGCTTCTGGGAAAAGAACTCACTGTTCGACAAAAATTGCTGGGAAAACTTGTTAACCGTATGGCGGAAATTAGGCATAGACCCATGCCTGACACCATACACAAGAATAAATTCCAGATGGATACATGATTTAGGTATAAAGATTGATACCACGAATGAACTGGAAAAGCAAGAAATAGTGTATTTATCAGATTTATGGAGAGGGGAAGAATGTTTTTTCTAAAGAAATGATAGAAAGCATTATGAAATGCAAAATGGATGATTTTGACTACTTCAAACTGAAAAGGTTTTGCACGGAGAAACTCAATGTATCCAAAATTCGGAGGGACGTAGTAAATTGGTAAAAAATTTTTACGGCTAAGTTTGGGGATAAAGACCTCATTTCTAGAATATATAGAGAACTGACTCAAATATACAACCATACAAGTCATTCCCCAATCGATAAATGAATATGAATAGGCAATTTTCAGGGGAACAAATTAAAGATATCTATAATCATATGAAAAAGTGCTCTAAATCACTACTGATTAGAGAGATGCAAATCAAAACAACTCTGAGGTACCCCATCACCCCTATAAGATTGGCAAACATGTCAGAACAAAAAAATGATAAATGCTGGAGGGGATGTGGGAGAATTGGAACACTAATTCATTGTTGGTGGAGCTGTGAGCTCATCCAGCCATTCTGGAGAAAGGGTTGGACTATGCCCAAAGGGCTACAAAAATGTGCATACGCTTTGACCCACCAATATCGCTACTAGGACTGTATCCCCAAGAGATTATAAGAATGGGAAAGGGACCCACATGTACAAAAATATTTATAGCAGTACTCTTTGTGGTAGCCAAGAACTGGAAATCAAGGAGATGCCCATCAATTGGGGAATGGCTTAATAAATTATGGTATATGAATATAATGGAGTACTATCGCGCCATAAGAAATGATGAACAAGAAGACTTCAGGGAGACCTGGAAGGACTTATATGATGTGATGCTGAGTGAAAGGAGCAGAACCAGGAGAACTTTGTGCACAGCAACGACCACAGTGTGCGAGAGTTTTTTCTGGTAGACTTGGAACTTTGTAATAACACAAGAACTTGCTGAAAAAGAAAAAAAAATCCCAATGGTGGCTTTCTAAGACAAAATGCCTTCCACACTCAGAGAAAGAAATATGGAAGTCTTTCGCAGAATGTAGCAGATCATGTTTGTGTGTGTGGGGGGGTAGTGTATTATGTTTTGATTTGTTATATGATTTCTTCCATTTGTTTTATTGCAACTACATAGCATCACTACAGTGAAAATGTGCTCAAAAGGAAAGTATATATAGAACCTATACAGAATTGCATGCTGTCATGGGGAGGGACGGGGGTAGCGGGGGGGAATGTGTGGGGGGGGTAAAATCTTAATTTTAAGGAAGTGATTGTAGAACATTTAAAAATAAATAAGTTTTAAAAAATTAAAAAAAAGGAATTAAAGGAACGTAAGTTATTGTCGTTGGTTTAAAGTCCTAAGCTTGATAGCTTAATTTTAGACTTAACCTCAGATGTTCCCCTACCAACAGTCGATAATTTAATGGATCTGTCATTAACTTACAAACCTTTTGACTACAAGAAATTGCCACTAAGGGTAGGGACATTGCAGGGAAACAATATATCCCCAACTTCTCATTGGGGAAATTAAGTCAAGAGAATCCTACCTCAACCCAGGCTGTACAGCTGCTCTCCCACCCTTCCATAAAATCACCTTTTGCAGTTCATACCAGCATCTCACAAGCTTACTGGCATCATGGATTGGAGGCTCAGACCGCCTTTCGTGCTATCCATACACTCAGAAGAACAGTCAGTTAATAGTCAAATAGAATCTTAAAATAGCAAGTTCCAATAACCAGGTTTGAGATTTCACATTGGCTAAGGAACATCTTTTGAAGGAAGTCTTAAGTGGCTTACATTCCTTTCTATACATGTTCTAGTTCCTGATTAAATATCAATCATAAAATCAAATTTACCATTAAAAACTTAACTTTTCCATCAATGCTAAATTTTACCTGAAGTTACCTGCCTCTAGGAAACTTAGACTAACATTTTTTTCCCAAACTAAAGATGTCTCTGATTTAGTCTCAGTAATAAATTCAGTCAATTGTTTTAATACTAATTGCTTTTACATTACTTTGTAACATGTCTAATTTTTCTCCCCATCTCTCCCCTCCCCTACCCCCTAATACCTTGCATTCTGGTTACCTCTTTCCTCAATGAGCCCTCCCTTTTATCACACCCCACCCTTCCCTTTTCCCCATCTTCTCTCTTTTCTTGTAGGGCAAGATAAATTTCTATACCCCATTATCTGCTAGTGTAATGTACTAGCTATCTTACTGAACCACTGCACCTTGGCCTCTCCTGACTTCTTAACCTGATATACAACTGTTTCCTACCCTATTCCTTCATATAGGGACATCACCATCAAGATGGTCCAATATTAGAATACTGGGCGAACCACTTACATTTCACTTGAAGACAGGTCCTATAACTATACATCAGAGGGGAGGCAACATTCTCTGTGTGTGTGTGTGTGTGTGTGTGTGTGTGTGTGTGTATGTGTGTGGATTTTTTATTTTATAAAATTTCATTTTTTTTTGTTCCAAGCTCTCTCCTTCTCCAGCCTCTCACTCATCCATTTGAATAGAATCTCTTAAATTTTTGTTTCATTTCCTTTCCACATGTCTTCTTTAACATTCCCAGGGAAGGAGAAATCAATCAGCAGTCTCCAACATCATTCTCTGGAGACTTTCACACCAGTCAGAGCAGAAGTTCTTCTTTCTGCTTATCTACCTGATGGCAGGGATAGGGATTCTGCTTATCAACCTTGTGATCAGAACTAATTCCCACCTTCACACACTCATGTACTTCTTCCTCATAAACTTGCCCCTGGTCAGTATCTGCTTCACATCCACCACCATCCTTAAGATATTATTTTGTTTGATATCTGGGAGCAAAACATCTCCTTATATCAGGTCTCTTACAGTACAGTTCTTTATTGATTTCACAGGATTAGACAGTATCCTAAAATGCATTAATGGAAGATACAGTGAGAAAGTCTAGGAAAACACTTTGGATAATAATGACAATATTGTAAAGCAAAACAGATTTGAAATGGTAGATATCTTTACCTATCACAATAACTAAAAATAATTAAAGAAGACAAATGACGAACCAGGCTAGCTACTCACTTCCTGTTGATAAAATCTATTTATGTTCTCAAAATGAGACATGTTTTGGACATGGAACTTTTATTCCCCTGATTATGTATATTTGTTTTTGTATTTGAGACAGTAGTGTTTTGTGGAGATTTTAGAGAGTATGATAGAAAACAAATGCTTATTAATTAAAAGAAATAAAATCAATGAAGAGGAAGGAGGAGGAAAAGGAGAAGCAAAGAAAGAAGGAAGAAAAGGAAGAAAGGAAGGAAGTAAGGAAGGAAGGGAGGGAGGGAGGGAGAAAGGGAGGGAGGGAAGGAGAGAGAGAAAGAGAGAGAAAGGAAGAAGTCAGAAAAAAGACAGAAACAAAGAAAGCAAAGCTACATTTTCAGTTTTCAGTTATGGTCATTGTGGATACAAACAGTTGGTCTACTGAGAAAGTGAACTGTGGCCACTTTCTGGGAAATTAGGAGTACTGCAATAATCGTAATAGAAATATTAGAAATCAATGCTGTGTAGAGAGAGAAAGAAACCATGAAAGACAGGACCAGTGTGGACAAGTAACCATTAAGTAAATGAGATTGGGAAAACTTCTGGCAGAAATTTATCAATTACTGATGATATATATATATTGGAATTCAACATTGTCTTCAAGTTTTATTGGCAAAAAAACAAGATAGTCAATGATAAAGGGTTAAGTTTTATTTTTGTGCTTCAAGAGTAATACAAGGATAGGCACTAGATCTTGACCGGGGGATTTTTAAATATTAACGTTTCAATTTTTAAATAACATCAATCAAGGAAAAAAAAACCTCAAAGGAATCACAAATACATCCATTATATTCACAGATGATTTTGCAAATATCTTTATTTTAACTGCAGAACTTTGACCCTAGGATATTTTTCTTTTAATTACTGTCAAATATATCCTTTTCCTCTTTCAAGGGTGCACCTGAAATATCAACATTTAGCTAGGTAGCTTTCTTAACAAAAAAACTTCTACATGCAAAAGACATTTTCTTTTGGAGTCAACTGCCTACACCCTTTACTAATCACTGACATTTCAAAAAGAGAAACCTCTCAAGAAAAGGGAGCCCAAACAAACACCTTAGAAACTTCTCAAATAAGCCCTACTCCATTTACCTTTTTATTCTGAACTTAAATATCATAAAGGAAGTATTTCTCTGTAGAAAGGACACAAAAAGAGTATTACATGAAAATGTAAACCTACATTTCAGAGCACTTGCTTATAAAAAAAGTATATAATTCCACATTTTACCTTCAAAACTTTTCTTGCTGTCTGTATTTCCATCTGAACTTTCTTCTGTTCCCTTTTGTACAAGCCCCACCCAATTTAACATAGATCAACTGGCACCAAAAAAAGGGAGAAACACAGTCTCTTTTTACAGGTATATGAAGTACATTAGGGAAGCTCTTCCTCAGTGGCCTGAACTTCATTAGGCTCTTCTGGCGTCACCTTGGTTTGGCAATGGGGGCACCCAAAGCTCTCCTTCATGACTGGGTGTCCAGCAGGGCACTGCTCTTTCTGGTAGATCAGATGGTACTGTGGTTTCCCCTCAATTTTTTCTGAAGTCGACCAACACTGAAACTCACAACATGATCCAGGAAGGACTCAAGGCTCAAAGCAGTTAAGCAAGAACCTAAATCGAGGGGAGGGATTTTGGCCAAGTACAAAACTTCATTCTTTATGATGTTTTCCAGGCCTGCAAAGAATCTTTAAAGGGTCCAGAACAGTATAGCAGACAGGGTTAGCCTGCTTCAAAGCTTTCAATTCAAAGCTTGCTTTCGATCAAATTCCTAGGAGAGGATATCTGAAGATGGTTTGACTATGGGTCCCAAGCACCAGTATATCTGACAATTATAAAATGCCAGGAAGCCCTTTGCAAAGTGTAGAACCAACCTGGGTAAGTGGTCCTTCCAGTCTCCCTTCTTGTTGGCTTTTGTGGCTCTGGAGTACTCCCTTGCCTGAACGCAACCAAACATACCAAAGGGAAGCAAAGCCAAGGCCCAGAATTTTGAGAAGTATTTAGCCACCAAGGTTTATTAAGAGGCTCCTTTTCTTCTTTCCCAAGCTCAAGGGCTTTAACGGTTAATGATGAGCCAGGAACTTCTTGTCCATCTAACCCTGAGGTAGATTCAAGCTTATGGTTGCTTATCTCTTTTGGGAATTTCACTTCCTTTTGGAGATGCTTTGGCAATAGGAAACTGTCGGAAAGCCCCAGGTCTTCAATTAGGCCAAAATTAAGGTATAAATTCTTTCCATGGACCTGTGAATCCTGGAGTCGCAGCATCTCTAGCATGTTAGGATTTATCTTCTTACTATTGCCCCCTACGGTGACCACCAGTTGACCCACAAATGGAGCCATCAACCGGTGGAACTTCCTCAGAGATAGCCCTTCTGGCATTCCTCTAGAGAACAGCACCCTTTGGGAGGTAGGTGGGAGGTACGTGGGAGCGAGCGGGGGTGGGGGGTGCGGGCTCTACTGACCCTTGCAGAAGTCGACACAAGATCCCAGAGAGGCCACTGGCGGGTCCAGGGTCCCAGAACTTGCAAAGCTCGAGTGGAACTTGACCTAAGAACCTGCCGGGCTTCCCGACCCTGGCACGGGAGTGGGAGGGGAGAAGGGGGGAAAGTTCAAGCACAGATGGAAACAGCACAGTGGAAAGGTCCCGCTCCCGATGATTTTATATTTTACAAACTCTGATATGAGTTCTAAATACTCAAGATTTAGACTCAGAGGACCAGGGTTTGAAACCTAACTCTTACACTTGTGAGTTATGTGACTTCAGCAACTCCTTTAATTTCTCTAGGGCTCAGTTTCCTCAATTGTAAGATGATCAATCTAACATTCCTTTCAACACTAAATTGATGATCATATCAGCCTACATTTTCAGCTCTGTGAGTCTGCACCTTAAGAAGGGAAGTTAGTCACTACCTCTGAGTTGCAGTGTTGCCAAACAGCGAAATTCCCAGTTTATCCGCGTGAGAGGAATGTACTGAAAAAGAAAAAATACAGAAGTACAATTATGCCCTTAGTGGTCCCTGCTCAAGACTTGGGGATTCAGTGAGATTTAGGGCAGAGTTCATAGATCCTGAAATTAGGTAACTTGAATTATAGTACTCTTTCTGAAGTATACCTGTTTGATTTTGGGCATATCAACCTAAAATTCAGTTTCTTCATTTGTGAAATGAATAATGTAGAATAAAATGATGATCTCTGATGTCCCTTCCAGGGCTAGATCTGTGATCACATGATGTTGTACCCCAAATTAGAATTTGACATGGAAGTTACATACCTTCTGTGTCTTAAAGACCTTTCCTAGCACTGATGACTTATAGTCTCCTTGCTAAGACCTGGATCAGTTCAAACTTTCTAGCTTTGAGATCTAAACTCCCTTTCCTGGAAGAAAACAAGAAATACAAGGAGCTGTCAGTGTTGCTGGGAGAATAGTGTGGTGAAAATAAATTTTAAAATTTAAGTCAACATTTTCCCCAAAGAGCCCAGAGTGGCAAGGAAAATTACCTAGGGTTTGTCTCCAATGGGGAGCTCAGGGATTTGGAACCCTGTGTCCAGGGACTACCTGTAAAATATTTACAAGAATTCCCATCAACCATTCCTAGGAAATAGAATAGACTCTTGCTCTGATGCGCATCACCCCTCAGTCAAAGACTCAAGCCCTCTTGCTCCTAGGAGAACCCACAGCTTGAGCTGGTTATCTGCTTGAAATTTCTCTGCCAGTAGTGGCCCAGGGAAAGCAATAGCCTGGTCCTTCAAGAGCAGAAGAGAAGATCCAGGCCAAACAGCCAAGTAGGTAAATAGGCAGAGGGCACTTTCTGTTCATATGAAGGCCAGTCTCACACAAAGTAATGTTGGGTATGCGGATCAAAGAATCTCAGAAACTTATTGCTAAAATAGATTTGAGAAGATAGAATGTCAGAACTGAATGAACTGTTAGAACTTTGGATTTCAAAGACAGAAGAGAATTAAATTATGACTAGGGCTAGAGGAGATTTTACAATATAAAATATTCAAGCTCAAAAGGAACTTTAGACATAGGAATTCAGAGTTCCAAAGGACAGAAAATAGACTGCTGGTTAGTCTCCCTGTCTAAACTCTCTCCTCCCTCCAGTTCATCCTGCACTCAGTTGTCAAACAGGTAGATTTCAATTGGCTTTGCGATCAAATATAATGTCTTCTGCTCAGCTATTAAAATGATTGATAGTTTGAATCTTTTCTACCTTTTCCAGATTCTGACATCTTATACCTTTGCAGGTTCTCTGACATCTAGTGACACCAGCCTCCTTGTTTTTTCCTCTCATAAAACCTACTCTGAGTACAAGCATTTTCACTGGCTTGTCCCTATGTGCAGAACTCTCTCAAATCTCATCTCAACCTCCAAAATTCTATGGGTACCTTCAAGGCTCAGCTCAAGTCCTTTTTTCTAGAAGAACTCATTTCCAGTCCTCCTTAATCTTAGTTCCTTTCCACTGAGATTTCCATCAAATTGATCCTGTATATATCCAGATTGCACATTGTTGTCTGTATGTTGTTTGCCCCATGACAGTGGAAGCTCCCTGAGAGCAGAGACTGTTCTTTGCTTTTGTATCCACAGTGCTTAGCATAGAGCCTGTCACATAGTAATAAACGCTGACTGACTGATTGAAGAGCTTCTTTGAGCATAAAATGTTGAAACTGGGAGGGACTTTAGAATGTAGGACATAGAATAAAAGAGTTCAAGATGACTCTCACACATAGTTCATAGAATATTAATGTTGAAAGGAACTTTTAGACTTAGAAAAGATATCATTAGACTGAGTAGGAAAGGAAAGCTTTGCTCAGAAACCACATTTAGAAGTGGAAGGGAACTCAGAGTCAATCTCTCAGTCAATATTTATTAAGCGAAAGGTCATGTGCAAACTGCAGGAGACCCAACACAAAACAATAATAGTCATTGCCCTCAAGGAAAGTTCATTATAACTGTAGAGATGTCATGGACATATGCAAGCATTTACAGAATAAATCAAAATAAGTGAAAAGTGTTTTAGGGAAGGAAAAGGGAGATGGTTGCTCAAAAGATCAGGAGAGGTTTCACATAAAAAGCTTTCAGGGAATATTTTAAAAGAAGCTAGGAATTCCAACAGGCAGAAGTGACAAAGTAGAACATTTAGGTATGGGACAAGGCAGTGCAGTGCAAAGGCACAGTGGTAAGACATGGAGATTCATGTATGTCAGGAAGAACAGACAGGCTATGAAATATGTCAGGGAATGGATTTTACTCTCACAATTACCTTTCTACAAGAAGATGTTAATTTCCAAAAAGCAAAATTCGATGTACTTCTCTCTCCATCCACAAAAGAGGAAAGAAGAATATCACAAAGGGAAAGAGAGAATTCTGTGTTGTCATGAATATGAACATCTCTCTAGGAATCTAGTCATATGGATTCTAGACGTGATCCGCTTGCCCACAGATAAGAACCCACCACATGAACCTATTTGAAACTTATCTGTCAATAAAAGTCCATGGAAGGCTTGGTCCTTCAAGACCAGAAGATCCAGGTCAATCAACCAAGTAAGTGCATAGGCAAAGGGCAATCTCCGTTCATTTGAAGGTCAGTCTCATGCAATGTAATGTTGTGAATGTGCCTCAAAGAATCACAGAAAGTTATTGATTTGAGAATGCAGAATGTCAAAATTGAATAGGCTGTTGGCACAAAGAACAGTAGATTTCAAAGTCAGAAAGGTTTTAAAATATGAATAGGGCTAGAGAAGACCTTAGAATACACAAGGTTCAGACTCAAAAGAAACTTAGAATATAGAATGTTTGAGATGCATAGGGCTAAAATTAGCCTGCTAGTTGGTCTCTCACTAGCATGGACATAGACATTGAACTTAACCTGTTGCTCTAACTTAGTTGTATCATTTGTAAAATTTATTAATGTGTTCTGAGACTAGATGATTTCAAAGATCAGAGGATTTAGAACTGGGAGGGCATTTGAAGCAAAAAAAAATAAATAAATAACAGAAGAGAGACAGAATGTCCCTGACAGTATTGAATGTAAAAGCCAGAAGAGGTCTTTAACAGAGATATCTGTCCCTCAAAGCAGGAGGCATATGATCCACAACTCTCACAAGTATTACCAGAACCATATTAAAGTGTAGCTGGGAAATATTTAACGAAATAAATAAAGACATAATAAAACAGATATAACATTACATTTTTATACTTGACATGTAGCCCATAGAAATTTTTATGTATGAATTAGTGGACCCATTTCATTTTGAGTTTGACATCACTACTTTAGAAGAGAGGTAATGGATGCTGAAAGAACCCTTAGAGCATAGAAAAACTGAATACTAAAGCTGAAAAGAATTTGAGACAGAAAACAGAGAATGTTAGAGCAGGAACATCAGAGCTGAATGGGACCATATACAATAGACTATCAGGTATGAGTTAGAGGAGAAATGAGGCAGGTGACCTTTCACAGCCCTCCCTCACTCAAAAACAAAGCCAAGTAATGTCATCATTTCTCTGATGTCACGGTCTTCTTCAGCAATGAAGGACAAACACAGTCAGGCATGAAGAGGACCTAAAGACCACCTTGCAAAAACTAAGCTGCAAGGAACAAAAGCTGATCCAAGTCACAGAATCTATTAGCAGAACATCTGAGGCTGGAACCTAGGTCTCTTCTGTCCCATTCCAACATTCTTTCTCCTATACAATGATGACTCTGCTTCTCAAATCTTAAAATTTAGAGAGAAATCCAATTTCCAGACAGGAATCATGAAATTGTCACTTTCAGAATCTCGTATCTTATCTGCGTTTCCCAAAATGTCCTTAGTCAGCAACATAATTGACCTTCATATCTCTATTAACTTACAGGAACAATGAAGGACTTCGTCTTCCCCAACTCAAAGTGACAGGTTACAGTTGGCATGGTATAATGAACAGAATTCTAGACTTGGAAGTGGAAGGACTTGGAGTCAATTCCTGTGAAAAGGGACAGGCTTGGTTCACCTGTATTTTAGGAAAGCATTTGCCAAGACTTTCATGGAATTAGTGTGGACAGCAAAGAGAGATGTGAGTTAGATATTAGTACAATGAAATAGATGTGGTGGATTACCTATCTCTAAAGCTTTGTAAGTAGAGGTGGCATGACAATTTATGAGAATATTACAGAGGGGATTTCTTTCTATTCAAGTCTGGGCAAATTGTATGGTTGAGCCTATAACACTATTTTAACCAAGACATGAAGGAATTCAGGAAAACTAGGAGGTAGAGAAGAAGAAGTAGAGAATTGCATGTGGAATAACCAGTGAAAATGCCCAGAAACAAAGGGTGAAGTAACATCTGTAAGGAACACCAAAGAAGTCCTGTGCACAATCAGATGAGGACATTCTCGACTCAATGTGACTGGTCCTTAAATATTAGATACACCTTCCATGACCACTACAGACATATTTCAGACTGAATCCTGAATTTTGACAAGTGAAAATGGGCAAACTCGATGAATTACAAGCCTAGGCTATGGCTCATGCACTATTCTCATTATTCTTATCTATCATCTAAAAGGTTTTTTTTGTGAGATGTACGCGGAATTACAACATGTTTGTGGTCAATGAGCTCCATTTGCTCCCTATTTTTTTCCAGTGGCTTTTCTCTAGTATGAAATTCTTTTATTTCACTTGCTGACCTACACACAAAGCATTTTGATGTGATAGAGCATAGAACCAGTTGTCAGCTTTCCTGGTTCTAATTTTTCTTCTACTACTTCATAGTTGTATGATTTCTAGTCCTTAATTTTCATATCAATAAACTTAAGTGAAAATTATTAAGGAGGTACCTCATGGAGAAAGACCAAATAATAACAGACTTCCAGAATCAACAGTCATTGATCTTCTTTGTTTTCAGGTATTTTTCCATCATAAAGGCAGTTGCTACAAATTTTTTGGTATCTCCTATACTTTGATTGTTGCCTTTGCCTTCCTTAGGATATATGCCCAGGACTGGAATCTCTGAGATAAAGAACATGAACAGTTTAGTCAAATATCTTGAATAATTCTGAATTGAAAATGAATACATTTGAGTCGCTTCTCAGCCCTGCCAAACTGGCATAACCATGCCTATTTCCCCACAGAATCACTAGCACTGAGCATTCTTATCTTTTCTCATCTTTGCCAATTTTCAGAATGTGAAGTGAATACTAAGAATTCTTTTCATTCACATTTCTATTATTATCAATGAATTGGAGCATGATTTCATTTGACTATTTATATTTTGCCATTCCTCCAAAAAACTTTAGTTTATTCTTTTTGCCACTTACCACTTGTTATTGTGGTCCACCATTTCTTGATTCCCAGGATATTTTCCATTCTAGTCTATTAGCTTTGATATGTTCTTCAGTGCAAATATTTTCCACTATATTATAGGTCTTTTAACTCTATCTTCATTGCTTTTAATGGAGAAAATTCTTAAATCAATCACCTTTGAAAGAACTGTTTTAAATTGTTATTTCATTCTATCTACACATTTTTCCCAACAGACTCATGGCAGGAGAAAATCATTCAAGAGTCTCTGAATTCATTCTCCTGGGCCTTTCACAACAGCCAGAGCAAGCAAGAATCATCTTCCTGGCAATCCTACTTATGTATCTGATCTCAGGTTTAGGGAATTTGCTCATCATCCTGGCCATTAGGACAGACTCATGTCTCCACACCCCCATGTACTTCTTCCTTAGCAATTTGTCCCTGGTTGATATCTGCTTCACCTCCACCATCATCCCCAAGGTGCTACTTAATTATATATCTGGTAACAAAACAATTCTTTACATGAGCTGCTTGGCACAAGTATTCTTCTTCATTTGGTTTGGAGTGGTAGACAGTGTCCTCCTCACTGTCATGGCCTATGACCGCTATGTGGCTATCTGTGACCCACTACATTATTCCATGATCTTGACCTCAAGGGTCTGTGTCCTTCTGGTAGCCGTGTGTTGGTTTTGGGCTTGTGCTAATGCCCTGACACATACTATTCTGCTGGCTCAAGTCTCATTCTGTGGCCACACTGAAATCCCTCATTTCTTCTGTGACATCAATGCATTGATAAGATTGGCCTGCTCAGATACCTTCATCAATGACTTGGTGATGCACACAATGGGAGGACTGACAGCTATAATTCCATTCATTGTCATTCTAATCTCCTATTTTCCAATTTTTGTGACTGTGCTAAGGATACCCTCAGCTCATGGGAAATGGAAAGTTTTCTCTACCTGTGGCTCTCACCTCACTGTCGTCTGTCTCTTTTATGGAACAATCTTTGGAGTGTACTTTAAGCCAACAACTACCCATACAGTCCAACAGGACACAATATCAGCTGTGATGTACACTGTGGTCACCCCCATGCTGAACCCTTTCATATACAGCCTAAGGAACAATGATATGAAAGGAGCCCTGAAGATGCTCTTCACCAGGAAGTCAGGCCTCTCTTTGTGACTGAGACATTCTCCTGGGTTTTCTCATACTGCAATTTCACTGCTGTTCTCAGTGAGTCTTCTTTAGTGTATGATTCAAACTATTCACCCCAATCCTGCTCAAGATACTGGGCAATGTAATGGATAGAATATGGAACCAGTTGCCTGATTACATTGTTCTACTTCTTCTGTAATTTTCTTTCTGTATAACCCCGAATTAATCTGAACTTCATTTTCTTTATCTATAAAATACAAGAACTGCTACTCAGATGTTACTTTTTGTGGTTGATTCAGTCATGCTTGGTACTTTGTGACCTCATTTGGGTGCTTCTTGGCAAAGATACTGGAGTGGTTTGCCATTTCCTTCTCTAATAGGTAAAAGCAAAAGAAGATTATGTGATTTGTTCAGGATCACACAATTAATAAATTTCTGGGGTCAAATTTGAACTCAGGTCTTCCTGACTCCAGGACTATGACTCTAACCACTGTATCATCCAGCTTCTAAAGCTAGACAAAAATAACAATAAAGTAAATTTAGAGGTACAAAAGATCCAAAATCTCAAAAAAGTAATTTTTAAACTTTCTCAAAATAGCTGTAGAAGTAAAGAAACACTCACAGCTTACTACTAAAATTATGAATTAGTGTCAGCACTCTGGAAAGCAATTGGAAATCATGTAAATAAAGTAGCTAAAGTGCCTTTGACCCAAGGTTTCCAAAACTGGGAAAATACCTCAAGAAAGTCATTGTATATGAAGAAAAACTTCATATGCAACAAAGTATCAATAACTGCCATTCTGTGGTAGCAAAGACCTGAAAAGAAAGTAGTTTCCCATCAACAAGGGAATTTCTAAACAAATAGTGCTTTAAACCAAATAAAAGTCTGCAAACTGTAATACCATATAAAAGATTCATTTTTTTCCCAATCAGGAAAAGAAATGAAAATTATTACAAATCTAAAACTTCATCTAACACCCACCAAATTGCAAATCATAACAACTATATGAATAGTCAATGTGGAAGGTGTTATGGAAAGGTATACAGATAGCCCATTGGTAAAGTTCTGAATTGACTCAGCCATGCTACAGAGTCCATTCAAAGACTGAGGGACAAGCTGTTCAAAAAGACATAGATAAGAGATAGAGAGGGATATGTGAGAAATAACAAAAAGTCAGTTTGGATGTATTGAAGAGTGACCGAAAGAGAATCATGTACAATAAGAAAGGTGGATTGGAGTGAGACTGTGAAAGTCTTTAAAAGGCAAATATATTTCATCCTATAGGAAATAGGAAGCCACTAGAGATTACCGAACAAAAGAGTCATATGGTAAGATCTGGGTTTCAAGATGATCATTTTGGCAGATACATGGACAATAGATTGGAAAGGGGAGAAATTGGAGTCAGAAGACCAAAATGACAGTGGTTACCATAATAGTCCAACACACTGTTATGAGTGGGCTGCACTAGGGTGGTAGTTTCCTCCAGTAACTTTCAGCAGCACATGAGTAGTGAAGACAAAAGGAAATGGTGAGAATAATTGAGTGTTAGGAAAGTGACTTTCCCAGGCCACAATTTCCTATTCTATATGTAATAGGAATAAGCCCATTGGGAGCCCATGCTTTGTGGGATTAGGCAACAATCATTATATAAGTGGATATGCACTATGTCTCCTTCCTAAACAACATGTATTTTGGTAGGATGACACATGCAGATCCTCATTGGTTCTCAGGAGTTGGGCTGTCTCAAACATGATGGATAATTGTGAGACAGGGAGCATAGAATCTTGACAAAGAAGTTCTCTGAGGTCTATGGGAAGATTTGGGGAAACAGCTATACCCCTTCTCTTTTGGCACTTTTTCCAAGTTTTCTCTGCCTTGAACTTCTGACAAGCTATGGCAGGATTATCTCACTCTTTGCCTCACCTGTTTGGCATTGATACCTTGGAACAAGAACAAATAAAAGTCTGACAAGAGCCCCTTTAGGCCAATCACTCCCCCTTGTAGAGTGTGATCAATATGCAACGTAATGAAAGTCACAAAAGCTTCAGATCGGTCTGTTTCCAGGTTCATGTGGCAGAAGGGTCCTTTCACACACATCGAAGCACACACACACACACACACACACACACACACACACATTCACTTTCAAGAAAAAGTGCCCTCTGAGTGCTTCCTGATTTCATTGATGACCGATGGGTTTATATCATTTTAATGAAAAATTTTTTATGGGCTTCCAAGGTGTGACTCAGTAGTGATCATGAAAGGGTGATTCTTGCAACTCAGGCTTGTTCTTCCTGCCAGATAAAACACTCACTAATATGACATCATATTATTGTTATCAGGAAGGTTGGGAATCAGGTGCACATTTCCCTTGGAGACACAAACAGAGACCTCATATTCCCCTAAATAATCTTATGCTCATGATAGAGCTATTTCTTCTGGCACAAGAATAGGTGAACTACAGAAAAGCAGGTGGCATTGTTCCCTCAATTAAGTAGTAACTTTGCTGCTGACAGTGTGGTTGCAGAGTCACCAGCAGCAGTAGCAGACAGGTTGAAATGGAAGAGTCATCAGGTAGACATAGGAGACAGGCATACAGAGAGAGAGAGACAGAGAAGCAGAGAAGGGAAGGAGGGGAGATGGAGTGACCCAGAGAGGATGGGGGAGGAGAGTTAGTTCATACTTAGAATAGTTCTTTGAACCTTACAAAGTCCTTTACCTGTGTATTTGACCCTCCAAGCAGCCTTGTAAGATAGATGCCATCATTATGTTAATTTTATATATGAAGAAGTGAGGCAGAGAAAAGCAAAGTGACTTATCCAGGGTTACATAGTTAGAAAGGGTCTGAAGTGAAATTCAAACTCAGATCCTCTTGATTTCGTATCCAACATGATGTTCTCTGTTCTATCTAGTTGACTTTTTGAATTTCAGAGTTTCTGAGCCAGGGGAAGAATGCTTCTTAAACACTATGCTTCTCAAGGGAAAAGATCACCAGTAGAATAATCATCCAATAAATAAAGGACTAGAAAAGGTCATGCCCTAGGTTGACCCTAAGATCTGGACCTTATTTGGATAGTACACATCTGAGGTGAAGGCAAAGCAGGCATTCAGAAGTACCAGAAAATTGACATTACCATTTGCAGGGAGTATAATGAATGAAATGAGCCATTTGATATCTTTTATGTGTTCCCCATTTGTTCATACAATGACCTCATGTTCAAGTCATTAGGTCCTCCAGAGTTTTGTGGTGAAGAGAGGAAAGCACTACATACGTTAAATAATTTTACAAAAGATAATTTTTGTTCACATGTCAAAACACCAGACAGGAGCGTTTGCTGAGTTTGCTTTTGAGATTGTCCAGGAATTTCTCTGAGGGAAAGAGCACAGAACCATAGAGGAAGAAGCCTGGTCCCCTGTTTTGGCATGAGGTCACCTAGGATTGAGCGCAGTTATGTGTGGAGCAGGAGTCTCTTGTAAGCAGAAGCTGCCTGGGCTGCAGGGGGCACCAAAACAAGGAGCTCAGTTAAAGTAATCTCTGGGATTTTCTTCTGATATTTTATGATATATATTCTAACTTCATGGGTTCTTTGTTCTAAAGTTCCTTCCAGATTAGACACTCTACATTCTCTGCCACTGGAGTAGCTAAGTGGCTCAGTGGATAGACCACTGGGCATGGAATCTGGAAGACTCATCTTTCTAACTTTAAATCTGACCTCAGACAGTCACCACCTATGTGACCCTCTGCATGTCACTTCACCCTGTTTGCCTCAGTTCCTCATCTGTAAAATGAACTGGAGAAGGAAATGGCAAACCACTCCAGCATCTTTTCCAAGAAAACCACCAAATAGTGCTACGACAAACTGGACATGACTGAATAACAACAAAAAATTATCTTGCAACTCTGAAATTATATGCATAAGGCTGTCTTCATATTCTAGTGTCATAAGGTCTACAATCCCATTCAGCTCCAAAAAGCTCTGATCTTGGTAATCAAGTCCCCTCTAGCAAAGAAATTCTAAATCTTGCAGCAAATACAAATCTTTCACTTTTCTTTTAGAAGTACTGCATGAGGTGAGGGGAGTGTGAGTAGGCTATCCCCTTATTTTCCCAGAACTTTTGCAAGGCAGCACCAAATTAAAGAAAAACTCTTATTCCTTAATTATCACACTGGAATATGAGGAATCTAGAGAGAAATGATAGTGCTTTTATGCTATAGACACATGGGCAACTCAGAGGACAAAGCCGAGTCTGAATTAAGAAAAACTTGAGGGGAGGAGCCAAGATGGCAGACTAGAAAGATTCACATATGCTGGCTCCGATTCCATAGCCCATGGATTTCTTGTAAAAAGAACTCCCAATAAATTATGGATCAGTAGAAGCCATGCAGCAATGGAGTGAAGGAGATTTCCATTCCAAAGAGCCCTGAAAAACTAATCCCAAAGGTCCATCGCGCACTGGCTGGGAGCCGAGGCCAGCCCTGCCCCGGCCATGTAGCACAGAGAGGAAATGATCCGAGCAGGCTTCAGGGATAGAATCTCCAGCAGCCGCGAAGATCCCCCCACCCCCAGGAGCTACAGGTCAGTGAAAGAGACTTCTGGAATGGCTGAGAGGGGAGTGGGGTGTCTCCATAACTCAGGCCCCCTTGGGAGGCAGCAGGAGAGGCAGTGGGCGGCAAGAGGCTCCCGGAGCAGGCAGGACCTCTGGACCATTACGGAAGGTTTCTGCATAAATCCCCTAAGGGAACTGAGCCTGGGAGACGGCCCTGCCCCCACCTGAGAACCTGAAATTAATTTTACCCTGAATAGCAGCCCCGCCCGCCGAAAGCCCTGAGGCTGGGGAGCAGCATTTGAATCTCAGACCCCAAGAACTAGCTGGGCGGATCTGGGTGGGGGTGGAGAGGAATCTCAGTAACTGGCTGGGAAAATGCCCAGAAAATAGAAAAAAATAAGACCATAGAAGGTTACTTTCTTAGTGACTAGATGTTCCCTACCTTCCTTTCTGATGAGGAAGAACAATGCTTACCGTCAGGGAAAGACATAGGAGTCAAGGTAGAGCGAATTGAATAGGATGGGATCATATCTTAAAAGAAATCAAGGTAAATGGTGAGAGAGAAATATAGTGGGAGGAGAGAGGGTGAAATGGAATGGGGTAAATTATCTCTCATAGAAGAGGCAAGCAGGAGACTTTTTAGTGGAGGGAAAAAGGAGAGCTGAGAAAAAAAAACATGAAGTTTACTCTCATCACATTTGACTAAAGGAAGGGATAAAATGCACACTCATTTTGGTATGAAAACATATCTTACAATATAGGAAAGTGGGTGAGAAGGAGATAAG
>CM053773.1:202540676-202576983 GCA_028658325.1 Potorous gilbertii | reverse complement strand
CAAATGGGGAGAAAATTTTGGAACCCAAAATCTTGTGAAAATGAATGTAAAAAGTTAAATAAATTTATTTAAAAAAAATCCTTTTACAATATTTTTTGGGGAGAGGGCAACTAGGTGGCACAGTGAATAGAGATGTAGGCCTACAGTAGGGAAGGGTGAGTTCAATTCCAGTATCACTTGCTGGCTGTGTGACCCTGGACAATTCACTTAATCTTGTTTTCTTCAGTCCCTGACCTGCAAAATGAGGTAGAGAAAGAAAAAGCCAACCACTGTAGCATCTTTTCCATGAAAACCCCAAATGGGGTCACCAAGAGTTGCACATGACTCTGAACAACTGAACTCTTCAACAAAAAACCTAATACCCAAAAGACCAAGGATAACTCATTGGTATAGAAGTGGCACTCCTTCATGTGGTATGGAAAATACTTACTCTTGTGGCTCCTTGAAGATTAAAGCCCTTACAGAGCAAGACTCAGTGCCTTCTACCCTCTTTAAAACCAACAATTTATGATTATATGCCACCACCACACTCAAATTATTCCAATCTCTAGCACTGTTGATAAAAATTTTCATGGGACTGGGGCACACATCTATATTCATCTTCCATTACTTGCCCTTGATTTTTTATCTTCTGAAAAAATATTTCTGAAAGCTATGATGGTCAGGACACTCCCTTTGTAATTTTATCTTTAGTTTCTTTAGACATTTATATCTTATTTTTCTCATCACAGCTGCTTGTGTTCAAAGGAATATTCATTCTTCAGAGCTTTCCATTTCTCCTTGCTGTATAATGTTTCAAGCTGTGGGATACAAAGCATCTTCTTTCTGAACTCTTTCAACCTTGTTTTCCTGAAATCAGTAGTAAGTATCATATAATATTTCCCTTGACTGCCCTTTATCATACATTTCAAGTTAGAGTGGTCACATCCTCTCAAAGTTGTTGTTTCAAGGTCCCATCTTTTTAATTTCTACCTCAAAAATCATTTTTCCACATTGGTTATAATCAGATTCAGACTCATATACCCCCTTGCCTTATGGTTTCCTTCCCACATTTTTGAAACCAAAATTACTTTCATAGCAATCCAAACAATGTATTGGCTTTTGTGCTTTGAGCAGCAAAAACTACCCACATATGTACATAATTATTACCTTTTCATGTCCTTTCCCCAGGCTTGTACTCAGTTTCCCAAACTCTTTACATACTTATTTCTTCTTGATAAGTAATGTATTGTATACTACAACCATAGTATTGTTTCTCTTTCTCTTCCCATTGATCCTGAGCAAAACGTCAGACAATTATTATTCAGCCAGTAAGTATTTATGAAGTATTTACTATTCATTAGACACTGTGATAAGCACTGGGGATACAAA
Organism: Potorous gilbertii; assembly: GCA_028658325.1. Lineage (NCBI taxonomy): Eukaryota > Metazoa > Chordata > Mammalia > Diprotodontia > Potoroidae > Potorous > Potorous gilbertii. Next base: position 202,575,612 of record CM053773.1, on the reverse strand, counting down.
GAAAAATTTTTTAAAAACTGTTTCTGATCTCAAGAAGCTCACGGTCTAACCAGAAGACAACATGGAAAAAACTACGTCCTGGCCTATGGCCTGACCCAGGACAAGTTTTTAATAGATGCTTATTCTCTTCTCCCTTTCTCTCCCTAAGTCTAAACCACTCTGGAAACTTTTGCATCTCTGTCAACAGAGAGTCCCATGCCTATCTTGCCAAAATCCTTCCAATAGTCAGAAATTATGTCTTTTGTCATATTTCCAAGTTTTCAGAGTATGAGATGAAACTGCATAGTATCACAATTCATGATTTGGAAAATGCTATGGTTTATAATTAACATTCATATTTAAAAAAGGATTTATTTCCTTCCTTTGATTCAGTGTTTATCAGGGAATGTCCCTTATGCTGCACATCTTTTGTAATTCCCCATATGTTTTGGATCTCAGACGATTAGCGGCAACATTTTGTTTAAGGCAAATATTTTTTCATTATTCCATTTCTCTTCCAATTTTATCTTTCCTGATTTTGTTCATACAAAAATGTTGAGACCAAGTTAAATGGGCTGTTTTACTTTCATTTTCTTTCCCCAGGTGCTTCCTAACAGACCCATGGAAGGAGGAAATCAATCAAGGATCTCCAAATTCATCCTCCTGGGCCTTTCAAACCAGCCTGAACAAAAGAGGCTTCTGTTTTTCCTCTTCCTGGTTCTGTACTTCATCACAGTGCTGTGGAACCTGATCATCATTCTGGCCATTAGAAGTGACTCCCACCTTCACACCCCCATGTACTTCTTCCTTAGCAATTTGTCCCTTGTTGACATCTGTTTCACATCCAGCACTGTCCCCAAGATGTTGGTTAATCACATATTCGGAAATAAAGTAATTTCTTATATTGGTTGCCTGACACAAGAGTTCTTCTCCACCTGGTTTGCAGGATTAGATAGTATCATCCTTACCTCCATGGCCTATGACCGCTATGTGGCTATCTGTGCCCCATTACACTATACCATGATCATGACCCAAAAAGTCTGTGTTCTTCTAGTAGCAGTGTGCTGGCTTTGGGGCTTCATTCATTCCCTGATTCACACTGTCTCCCTGATTCGACTTTCATTCTGTGGTCATAATGAAATCCCTCATTTCTTCTGCGAACTCGGTGTGTTGATAAGATTGGCCTGCTCTGATACCTTCCTCAATGACTTGCTGATCTACACAGTAGGAGGACTGGCAGTTGTCATGCCTTTTATTGGCATCCTCATCTCCTACATGCACATTTTTGTTGCTGTCCTAAAAATCCCCTCAGCCTATGGGAAACAGAAAGTTTTCAACACTTGTGGCTCCCACATCACTGTGGTCTGTCTCTTCTATGGAACAGTCATTGCAGTGTACTTCAACCCTATATCCACGCACACGGCCCAAAAAGACACAGCATCAGCTGTGATGTACACTGTGGTCTCTCCTATGCTGAACCCTTTCATCTACAGCCTAAGAAACAAGGACATGAAAGGAGCACTGAGGATGCTCTTCACCAGGAAACCAAGAAACCTCTCTCTCTGACTGTAGGCATCCGCCTGGACCTGGGCGCCTGTGTCTCAAACAATAATCCAATGATTTAAAAAAATTTCAATAAAACTTCTTAAGTGTCATAAGTGAAGTCAATTACTCACCTCTCTACTTACACTAGTGCTGATGTAGCATCATAAGAAGATCATGGGATATTTGCTTCTCCTGGTTCTACCCACTTCTTAGCTGAACTGTCATAATCTTTTATGCTTCAGTTTCCTCATCTGGGAGATGAAGCGGCAACTTCACAGGGAATACTTTATAGAGCTAAATAAAATAAAATTCTGCAATTTACAGGCTTACTTTAATGGAGCACTGAATAGTCTCCATTGTGAGAGGTAGTCTCAGGCCTTCCTGGTTTCAAGACCTATCCTTCTATTTACTATGCCACACTGATGCTCTAAGGAAATCTGACAATAAAGAATTTAGATAAACATAGAAGGGCTTTTAGGAGCTAATGCAGAGGTAAGCAAGCAGAAGCAGGACAATAATATTCATATACAACAACTAATAATTTAAATGAGTAGAAAAAAGCTCAATTCAGAATAATTATGGGAAAATGTATTACCCTGTCATATTTGCATACGTGAGAGACTCTGGGTGTGGAACATTGTGTGCATCATCTTAAATCCTCAATGTGTTGGTTGCTTTCATTAAACTTTTAAAAAAGTTTTCCAGGCAACAGGAAATCAGCACTTACAGAAATGAATGATACACTAGCATGAAAAGCTTGAAGATAAGCAAAAGCGTGGGAACAGTAGAGAGGGAAATATGCTGATGGAGATGGGATGAAATGGGATTTTTTGTGCATGTTGACTTTGTCAAAGTGAAGGGCCACTTCATCAGGTGAGACAGCAGTGAAAGGAGAAAGAGTTGTAGAAGGCAGCTGGGTGACATGAGGCAATGAGGAGGGGAGAAAAAGATCTCTTTATGAATGACATCAGATTTTTCAGTAAAATATGAGACAAGGTTCTCATTTGATAGGATGGCAGGAAGAGGAGTCTTGGGAGATCTGAGAAGGGATGAAAAGATTGAGAAGTGAGTGGACAGTAAGTAAAGTAAGGATGAATAAAAGGATTGCCTAGCCGCAGTGAGGATCCAATTAAAGTTATGTAACAAACTTGTGTGCCAAGGACACTCTTGCTGACTGATTATATGATCTTCTCTATCTTTGTTCATCAGTCTGATAAGGTGGGGAAGGGACACAGGAGAAGAAGACAATGTACAGCTGAACTTTGCAGGAAGTAGGCCAGGAGAGATGACCCAAGAGAGAACTGACACATCAAGAGATTAAAGGTCACAATGTAGATGAAGAACAGGCTTTGGTATCAGAGGGCAGGAAGAGAAGAGGAATGCTAAGAGACTGTGATCAGATCGGGGAAGTAAAAAAGAACAATTTCAGTGTTCACGTGGGAAGAAAAAGCACAAAAGGAAGTCAAAAAAGTGATGGGGGAGAAAGATAATATACCTGCTTAAAGGACATGGTGACAAAGTTTTGAGAGTCTTAAATATAACAGGATAGTGAATGATGTCTAGCCCAACTTGATCTGTAACAAAAATGAAGATTCCCAAGAGACACTTAACATTGATCTTCTTCACAATTGAAGGACTACCAACAATAGTATTTCCTTACATTTTAGAAGGAAGTCTCCTTCCAATTCCATTTTGCTTCATGGTGATTTATAAGTGTCAAGTGCCTTTGACTCCAAACTCTATATCATGTCTGTCCTTCCCAAATAATGTAACACTTCACGTGGGTGTCACAACGAACAAGAAATATTTATACAGTGACTACTATGTCAACTCACTCTGGAAAGCACTTTATATCATCTTTGGTCCTCATAACAATCCTAGGAGGTAGGTGTTATTATTATAAACTTTTTACAGTTGAGGGAAACTGAGGTAAACAGAGGTGTAACTTGTCAAGAGACATACACTTAGTAAGTGTGCAACGATCTATATGAACTCAAGATTTTCTGACTTCAGACTCATCTCTCCCCACTGAGTTGTCCATCTGTCCACAGCATAAAAGTACTATCATTTCTTTCCCTCATTTCTTCTCCAGATTCCTCAAATTCCCCTGTGATAATTGGGTAACAAGGGTTTTTATTCACAGGAGACAGTAATCTAAAAGGGAACCTACAGTCAAGACAAGACCATGACCTCAGTGGTCTATAAAAATGCACATAGTGCAGATGAGGAGCAAGATGCATCCTTGTAACAGGTTGCCCATTTTAAATTGTATTATTGAGATTTGAGGGGAGAGACCAAAGCTAAAATGACTTTGTTAAAGTGTATCTCATACAAAAGGAGAAAAGAGATAAAGAGATGGGTGGTCAAGTAACATTAGATGTTTAGACAATATCCTTATGGAAAAAATCTAGGAAACATGGGATGGACAAGGTCTATTCAATTATTATTGGCATGTGGATGATTCTCAAATCCTCTTTTGAGGCCTAACCTTTCTCTTGATGTCCAGTGTTCCATCCATAAGTGCCAACGGACATCTTGAACTGGATGTCCCCTTATTTGTTTAGTTATTTCAGTTGTGTCTGTCTCTTCTTGATCCCATTTTACATTTTCTTAGCAAAGCTACTGATATGATTTGCCATTTCTTTCTCCAGTTCATTTTACAGATGAAGAAACTTTAGGAAGTAATATTAAGTGACTTACACAGCTAGTAAGTGTTTGAGACCAGATATCTTACACTCAACATGTCGAGTACTGAACTCATTATCTTTTTCCCTCTGGCTAAACCCCCTTTTCTTTTAAACTTCTTTATTGCTGTGGCAGGTACCACCATCCTCCCAGTCACCATTCCTTATTCTCTCTCAGCCCACCTCAGGCCATATAAATCTTTTTGCCAAGTTCTATCAATTTTAGTTTTGTGATGTCTCCCTTATATACCTCCTTCTTCACTGTGATGCTACCCTCATGCTAGTGGAGGCCCTCCTCTCTTAACATCTGGAGTATTGAAAGTTGTTGGTCTTGATTGTTGATCTTCATGCCACAAGTCTCTCCTCACTCCAGTCCTCTCAGCTGTTGATCTGATCTTCTGAAAGCTCCAGACGGACCATGACACCTCTGTTTTAAGAAACTTCCAAAGACTTCCTGTTATTTCCAGGATCAAATATAAATCCTCTATTTAATATTCAAAGCTTTGCATAACCTGGTCCCCTCCTACTTTTCCAGTCTTCTTACACCTTACTTTCTTATACTCTCTGTTTTGTAATCCGATGACTTTGACCTTCATCCTCTGATTCTGGGCTTTTACACTGGTTGTCGCACATGTGATTCTTTACCTCATGTCAACCTCCTAGTTTTCCTGAATTCTTTCAAGTCTTGCTTAAAATAAGATCATAAATTGAACCATACCATTGACCTACATTTGAATAGAAATCCTCTCTATAACATTCTCATAAGTGGTCATGTCATTTCCACTTAAGAACCTTCAGAGATTAGCAACCCATCGTATCAGAAGGAGTACTATTTCACTGTACTAATATGTAGCTCACATCTCCCCTTACTGGCCACAGTAATTCCATAAAAGACTGCAAATCATTTCCCGAAATACAGATGAACTCAGCCTGTGGTTTTTCACAGGAATTGACCCCAAATCTTTCCAGTTCCAAGCGCTGTATTCTGTTCATTTGAACATGCCAACTGTAACCTATTACTTTGAATTGGGTAGGGGGAGTAAATCCTTCATTGTTACTGTAAGCTAATAGAGACATGGAAGTTAATTATGTTGTTAAGGATACTTTGGGGTGTGATGTAAGAGAAGAGATTCTCAAAGTTACAATTCCTCTCTCTCTGATTGGAAACTGAATTCTTCTCTAAATTTTAAGATTTGAGAAACACAATCTTCATTGTGTAGGAGAAAGACTATTGGAGTGGGACTCAAGAGACATTGGTAGCCCCAGATCTTCCACTGATAAATTCTGTGACTTGGATCAGCTTTTTCTCTAGGTAGCAGAGTTTTCACAAATTTATTTTTAGGTCTTTTCCATGCCTGATAATCTATTGTATAATGTCCCACTCAGCTCTGATTTTTCAGCTCTAACATTCTTTATTTTATGGTTTTCAGTCCTTTTCAGTTCTGTCATTTAGGTTTTCTATGTTCTAATGACTCTTCAGTATTATTTACCTCTATTCTGGTGCAGCTCGGTGGTTGTATTGGATAGAGTACCAGTCAGGAGGATCTGATTTCAAATCTCACTTCAGACACTTGACAGTCACTAGCTGTGTGACCTTGGGCAAGTCACTTAACTCCAGGTACCTCATCCTGGGTCATCTCCAGTCATCTTGATGAATATCTGGTCACTGGAATAAGGTGGTTCTAGACAAGAAGTGAGTCTGGTGACCTGCACAGCCCTCCCTCACTCAAAACAAAGTCAAGTGCAAGTTAAGTCATCATTTCTCTGACAGCATGGTATTCTTCGACCACGAAGGATGAATACACACACATCTCTGTTCTAAAGTGGTGAGGTCAAACTCAAATTTAAATGGGTCACTAATGCACACATAAAGATTCCTGTAGTCTACATTATGACTTACTTTCAAAATGTTATGTTATTTGTGTTATATTACACTTTTAGTTATTTTGCTAAATATTTCCCAATTACATTTAAACCCAGTTCTGGTAGTACTTTTGAGAGACTTGGGCCACATGCCTCCTGCTTTGAGCATTGGAAGTCTCTGTCAATAGTCTCTTCTGGCTGTTACGTTCTAAAATGTCATGGACCTTCTACATCTCACATTTTTTTTTTCTTCAAGGGACCTTGCAGTTATGAATTCCTCTATTTTCACATAAATGCGTTTCAGAATCCACAGACTCATTTTATAAATGTTACAACTAAGTTAAAGAAACATGTTAAGTTCTTTGTCTATGTCCACAGTAGCTGGAGATCAACTAGCAGGATGTTTTTATCCCTATGCATTTCTGACATTCTATGTTCTAAGGTCGTTCTGAGCCTGAACATTTTGTATTCTAATGTCTTCTCTAATGCTATTGATATCTTAAATCCTTTCTGTCTATGTTCCAACACACCACATAATTCTGACATTCTGCATTCTCAAATCCCTTTAAGCAGTAAATTTTGAGATTCCTTGAGGCCTGTTCACAACATTACTTTGCATGAGACTGACTTTCAAATGAACAGAAACTGCCCTCTCCCTTTACACCTACTTTGGTGTTTGGCCTGGATTTTCTGTTCTTTTAGTCTAATTTAGAATACAGCACTACAGATCTAGCCCTGAAAAGGAACTAAGAGACCATCCATTTATTCAACATTATTTATTTCACAAGTGAAGAATCTGAATTTTAGGTCAAGTGATATGCCTAGCATCAAACACATACCAGCTAATTTCAGGACCAATGAACTCTGCCCTGAATCTCACTCTCTCACTAAATCTTGTGCCAGGATCACTAAAAGCCTGGTTACAGTTCCATCTTTTTTTTTTCTTTTCATTCCTCTTATGGTAATAACCTGGGAATTTGTCTCTTTCACAATTCTCCAACTCAAGTGTAGTGACCAGCTTCCCTTCTTAGGGCACAAATTCACAGAGCTGAAAATAAAGGCTGATGAGATCATAGATTTAGTGTTCAAAAGAGTATTAGAGTGATCATGATACAACTGAAGAAAATGATCCCTAGAGAAGTTAAAGGAATTGCTACGGCCACATATCTCAGAAGTATAGGAGTTAGGTTTCAAACCTTGCTCCTCTGAGTCTAAATCTTGGGTACTTTGAACTCATATCAGAATTTGTAAAATATAAAATTATCACTCATTAATAAATTTCTCCCATAGTCCTGTCCAATCGCATTTACTAATAGGTTAATTTTTCATTTTTGTGCTCTCTTTCATGGTTTCTTTCTCTCTTTGCAAAGCATGGATTTCAAATAGTTCTATTAAGATTATTGAGTACTCCTAATTTCCAGAAGGTGGCCAGGGATCCCTTTCTCAGTGGATCGGCGGTTTTTATCCTCAATGAGCACAACTGAAAAATGAAAATACAGTTTCTTTCTTTTCTTTTTCTTTCTTTCTTTCTTTCTTTCTTTCTTTCTTTCTTTCTCTTTCTTTCTTCCTTCTTTCCATTTTCTTTTTTTCTCCCTCCTCCTCATTGGCTTTAATTCTTTTCATTAATAAACATTTGCTTTCTTTCATACTCTCTAAAATCTCCACGAAACACTATTGTCTCATATACGAAAATGAATATACATAATCAAGTAAACAGAAGTGTCATGTCGCAAACATATGTCTCATTTTGAGTACATAATCTATTTTCAACAGGAAGTGAGTAGGTAACCAAATACATCATTTATCTACTTTAATCATTTTTTTGTCTTTATGATGAGGAAAATTTAAACCATTTCAAATCTGTTTGGCTTCAATATTATCATTATTATCTAAAGTGCTTTCCTAGACTTTTTTCATTTTATCTTCCATTAATGCATTTTAGGATACTGTGTAATCCTGTGAAATAACTGAAGAACCCTACTGTCACAGACCTGGTATAAGGATGTATAATAAAACAGCATCTTCAGAATGGTGGCGGATGTGAAGTGGATGCTGACCAGAGACAAGCTTATAAGGAAGAAGTACATGAGTCTGCGAAGGTGGGAATTAGTCTGATCACCAGATGATGAGGAATTTCCCTAGCCCTGTCATCAGATAAGGAGAAAGAACAACAGGAGCCCCTTCTGCTCTGGCCTGTGTGAAAGTCTCCAGAGGATGAAGTTGGAGACTACTGGCTGATTTCCCCTTGCCTGTATCTGTTAATGAGCACATGAGGAACACAAGATGAAACAAGAATTTAAGACATTCTATTCAAATGGGTGGGGGAAAGACTGGAGAAAGAGGGAGCAAGGAACAAAAATATTAACTTTATAAAATAAAAATCAACAAACGCATGCACACACACACACACACAAAGGGAAAGTTGCCTCTCTTCTTACGCATAGTGGTGTGGCCTATCTCCAAGTCCAACGTGAGTGAATCGCCCAGTATTTTCATCTTGGGCCATTGTGATGGTGATGACGCTAGACCAATAAACAGGGCAACCTTGGACCTTCGTGACTGTGATGATCTTATGGCAAGAAACACGGTAGGAGATATTTGTAAATCATGTTAAAAACTCAGGAAAGGGTACGGTATGGTGATTCAGTAAGATGGCTAGTAAGTCAATAAAAGAAAGTAAAATCATATCAGAAAAAAAAGTTAGAAGATGGATCCCAGGTTACAAAATGGAGTTCAGGAAATATAAAAGAAACACTCGGTCATGTATGTTGCTACTAGATCAATCTGTCCCTGCAAACATCTTACCCGGAACTTTTTTCTGCCTCTGTGGTCTCCTCTTCTAATTGGTAAAGTCTTCTTGTAAATTTGAACTTAAGTTTAAGACTCAAACCTGATGTTAGGGATTTCAGCAGATTGTGCGACCTGCGTGTTTCAAGCAAACATTGTCAGACAGCTCAAGTTAAAGTCTAAGGGAGAGATGTTCTCAGCACAATGACAGGAATAAGCCTGAGCAAGAAATTCTCTCATTTACAATTTAGTTTGTTTCTTTTGCAAGGGGATTTTATTCCTACAGTTAGCATTTCTAGCACTATATTGAATACTAATGTTGATAATGAATATACTTGCTTTATCCTTGATAAAATTCTCTAGCTTATCCCCATTATAGACAAGGCTGTTCTTGGTATTAGATGGATATGAAATATCATTTTAACAAAAGTGCCATTTCTTCCCATTATTTCTACTGTTTTTATGCATCTATTGAAATAATAATAATTTTTTATTATTAATATGGTTAATAGAGATTTGATTCATTTCTTAATATTGACCTATTCTGTCATTGCTGGTATAAATTAAGCCTGGTTATGGAGTATGTCTCATACTTCCAAAGACAGGCCTAGTTTCCTGATGAGGAGCATCCCTAAGGCTCCTTTCATGTCTTTGACTGCAGATGAAAGGGTTCCTCGTAGGAGTGACCACAGTGTACATCACAGCTGCTGCTGTGTCTTATTGGGCTGGGAGGGTTCATGTTGGGCTGAATTTTATTCCAATATTTTCCCATAAAACAGAGAGATCACAGTGAGGTGGGAGGCCCTGGTGGGGAAAGCTTTCCACTTCCCCATAGTAGATGAGATCTTCAGTAGTCACACTAATTCGAGTGTAGGAGATGGGGATCCTAGTAAAGGGGATGATAATTGCTAGTGCCTCACTGTGTGGACCATCAGGTTAATGATGAAGGTGTCTGAGAAGGCCAACTTTAGCAGGGGACTGAGGTCATAGAAGAAATGAGTGATTTTACTGTGGCCACAGAATGAAAGATGGTTCAGTAGAACAGTGCACAGCAGAGTAATAGCGTAGGCCCAAAACCAAGACACTACTATAAGAAAGGCATAAACCTTTGTGGTTATGATCATGGAATAATGTGGCACTTATAGCAACATCACAATTACAGTCCAAGACAATGAGAAGGATACAATTTACCCCCATGAACCAAAGAAAGAATAGTCATGTTAGAAACCCAGAGTAAAGAATGACTTGGCTTGCGGATACGTGATTTGACACCATCTTGGGGGTGGTAGTGGAGGTGAAGTAGATATGGACCAGGGACAAGTTGGTAAGGAAGAAGAACCTAGGGGTGTGGAGAGAAGAATTGGTTCTGATGGCCAGAATGATGAGCAAATTCCCTATACTTGAGATCAGGTACATAGGAAGAAATGAGGAGAACAGGAGTGTCTGCTGCTCAGACTGGTCTGAAATTCCCAGGAGGATGGACTCATAGACTTCAGACTAATTTCTTCCTTCCATGGTTCTTTTGGGAAACACATCTGGAATAGGAGATGAAACAAGAATTTAATGATTCAACAGATCAATGGTCTCCAGCATGAGATCAATTTTAATACATTATTTAAAGCTATGTATTAAATAAGTATGTTGCATTTTAATATACTATATCTATTTAATACATGCACGAGGTGAATTGACCTTCCCTTCTTTTGGTCCAGTTGAGCTTAAGTTCCCAGATGGCAAGTAGTATTTAGCTTTTGTCTTTGTATCCTCGGAGTCTAGTGCAGTGACTGTCACAAAAAAGAGGAATTTAATAAATACTTCTTACTGAATTGATTGATTCCTGACAGTGTATATGCATTTCCCTCAATTGAGTGTAAAGAATTTGTGGGCAGAAATAGTGTCGTATTTAGAGACAGAGGACATAATTTTGAATCTGATTTCATTGTCGCACCCTTGGGTGAACTTGATCAACTCACTTATCCCATGTGCTCCTCATTTTGTTGATCTGTAAAACCAGAAAGTTGAACCAAATCACTTCTACAGTCTCTTCAACATCAAATCTGTCATCATTTGAGGTCTTGCTATCTCCCTTTTACTCCTCAAGCAAACAGTCAATCCCCCTGACTATAACTGAGGCAGGACTCTTCCTTACAAAATCCTTTTCTTTGGAGATTACACTGATTACTTTTAGTTCTTTCTCCTAGGGCAAAGTAGAGTAAACCCAAACTCTTTTACTTGTGTGAGGCCTTCAAAACCCAGAATCCAGTGATCATGTTCTTTATTGATCTTTTCTTCTTCAGTCTACATATTCCCAGTTTCTTCTTTTCATCTTTGTGTATGTGTGTGGAGCAGTATTCTAATCACTGTTTCCATGAAACTTGGTCTAATTTTTTCCTTAAGCAAACATCCTTGAAACTTGATTGGTTCAGGACATTAAAGACTTAGTCTAAGAATATTGGTTTCTGGTTCCTCTCAATACAAAAAAAGTTATGATTTTTGTTTGGTGGACACCTAGAGAAACTTGCCCAGGGAGTTTAGCTTAGATGAATGAACTTTTTGTGTTCTCCATGCTTATTCTTTTTTGAAAAATCTAATTATTTTTAGTTTTCAATTAACACTTCCATGTGATTTTGAGTTCCAAATTTTTTCCCCTCTCTCCCCTCTGTCCACTTCAAGACAGTGTGTATTCTGATTACCACTTCTTCCAGTCTTCTTTCCCTTTTCTCATGCCACTCCCTTCTCTTATTCCCATCCTGTCTATTTTCTTTTAGGGCAAGATAGATTTCTATACTCCATTGCCTGCTTATTTTATTTCCCAGTTATGTAAAAATGATTTTTAACATTCATTTCTAAAACTTTTAGTCACAGCTACTCTCCCTTCCACCCTTCCCACTCAACCCCAAAGAGAAGGCAAGCAATTCAATATAGCTTATATTTGTGTATATACAAATCCCTTCCATTACAGTCAAATTTGCAAAGAATAACTCTATTTCCCTCCATGTTAAGCTGTCCCCCTTTTATTCTATTCTATCTTTTGAACCTATCCCTCCTCAAAAGTGTTTACTTCTAAGTACCTACTCCTCCTATTTGTCCTCCCTTCTATCATCACCCTACCACCACACTTATCCCCTTTCCTCCCTACTTTCATGTCGTGTAAGAAACGTTTTTATACCAAGCTCAGTGTGCATGTTATTCCCTCCTTAAGCCAAATATGAGGAGACTAAGGTTCACTCTTTCCCTCTTACCTCTCCCCTCTTCCCCTGCATTAAAAATCTTTTTCTTGCCTCTGTTATGTGAAATAATTTGCCCCACCCTATTTCTCCCTTTCTTCCCCCAATATAACACTCTCTTGTTCCTTAATTTCATATTTTTGGATATCACCTCTACCTATTCAAATCACCCTATGCCCTCTGTCCGTAGTTATATAACATCTATATGTAAATAATCTATATATGTATAATACGTATGTAGTGCTCAGAAAAGAGCCCTAATTTGTTCACATGAATTCTTTTGCTAATCAGTTTGCCTTGGGTTTGGCACTTTGGATGAATGAGAATATTTAGCTTGGAAAGGATAAATCTACGACCAATCTAGCATTCTTCACCACACATTGCCTTTGTCATTCTCACATCTTTTCTGTCTCTTCTCCTTAATATCAGACTGTCTATTAGATGCCACCGTTTGCTGCAAGGGTGCATCCATAAAGTTGTATTGGTTTAGGTAAATGGTAAACCATGTTGGTAATGCGAAGGTAATGTGATGCACAAGTCTTCAGCATTGACCATTCCTCTTGCTGTTTCCAAATCCATTCCTCTCTAGGACTCCCTGCCAAGTTCAGTAGTCTGAGGGTACTCTAGCATTAAAGTCACACAGAATTATGAGGTTGTCTTCTTTTGGCACATTGATGATAAAGGTCTCTAGGTCTTCATAAAATTTTTCTTTGATCTCATCAGTGTTCATTATGATGGGAGCATAGGCACTGAACAGAGTGACATGTCATTTACCTTCAAGTGGCAATCGTATTTTCATGACCCTATCATTCACTCCTTTTGGCAGAGATACCAGCTTGTTGGCTGGGATAGTTTTGATTGCAAAACCTAGCCAGTTTGACAGTGCTCACACTCACTGCGGCTGCTCCAGAAAAAAGTGTATCTAGCTCTGACTTCGGTAAGCTTGCCTTCATTTGCCAGCCTTGTTTCAACCAGGGCAGTTATGTGGTTCCAATACCTGTTGCAAGAAGAGCAGTTCATCTTTCAGTTCTACCAGATTTTGTGTTGCATATAAGTGTGCACATGTTCCATGTGCTGATGGTGAGTGCAATCATTTTTGCAGATACTTCTGTACTTTTTGTAGATTTTTTTGTGTTTTGACCACAGAGTGGGATTTGCCACCTACTGCTATAATCAGACCAGAGTTGGGTAAGCAGACAATTTTTAGGGTACCTATTCTAGCCCCCTTCCTCACAACTTCCTCACAGGAAGTGAGCAGTGCTATCTTTAAAAGGCTGCTCAGATACCCAGGGAACTCCCAAGTGGCACTGCTGTATCCAGTGAGAAATGAAGCTATGTCCTGTGTGTGGTGTTGTGACTACATCTCTCAGTGTATCTGCACCTGCTGGAGGGAGTGTTGGTGCATGTTTGCTGTTTGCAGATGATTGCGCACTCAATACATCCTCTCGAGCTGATATGCAACAAAGTGTGAATCAGTTCTCTGCTGCTTCTGCTAATTTGGGCCTAATAATTAACAATAAGGAACCACAGCTGTTTCATTGGCCACCACCACAGCATTCATACTTGGAACCATCAGTCAAAACAAATGGAACAGTTTTGAATTCCGTGGATAAGTTCAGTCACCTTGGTGGTGTACTTTCCAGGATGTACACATTGACAATGAGGTGGATGCATGCATTGCCAGAGCTAGCTCAGTGTTTGGGAGGCCCTGAAGGAAATTATGGGAGAGAACAGGTATTAGATTGACTACCAAACTGAAGGTCTACAGAGCTGTTGTGGTGACCTCATTGCTGTATGTCTATGAAACATGGACAGCCTACCAGTGCCATGCCAGGAAATGGAATAGCTGCTATTTGAACTGTCTTAAGAAGAATCTGAAGATCACCTGGCAGCATAAGTAACAGACATTAACATTCTTGTTGTAACTAAAATGCCAAGCATTCAAACTATGCTTCAGGGAGTGCAACTCCTATGTCCTGGCCACATTGTTTGAAAGCAGAATATACACTTTCCAAAAAGATTATTTTATGGAGAACTTGCATGGGGCATGTAATCGCATGACGGTCAAAAGAAGTGATACAAGGACACTCTCAAGATCTCTCTCAAGAACGTTGGATTCGATTGTTAGACATGGGAGACACTGGCACAGGACTGCTCATCATGGAATGCCCACATCAAAAAGTGTTCTCTGCTCTATAAGCAAATCAGAATTAAAATGGTACAAAGGAAATACAGAATACTCAAATTTGGAGTATCCTCCAAATGTTCATACAGACTATCTGTGCCTAATCTGTGGTAGAGTATTCCAAGCTTGTGTTGGTCTGATAAGCCACAGGTGTACACACTGAAACTTCACTTTATCATGATGATGTCATTTTGGTCCTTTTTGAGAAGAAAGGACAGCAATCAATGTATATAACCCCTGCAACTCCCCTTGTACTGAGAAAAGCCTCAAGAGTTTCAAATATATTTCCGTGAAGGAATATAAGTAGTTTAACCTTAGTAAGGTTCTTAAGATTTCTCTTTCCTGTTTACCTTTTCCTGCTTCTCTTTTTTCTTGTGTTTGAAAGTCAGATTTTATACTGAGCACTAGTTGTGTCAGCAAGAATGCTTGAAAGTCCTCTCTTTCATTGAATGACTATTTTCCTCCCTGAGATGTTATCCTCAGTTTTCCTGGTGATTGTTGCTTTTAATCCTAGCTCCTTCAACCTCTGGAATATCATATTCCAAGCCCTCTGATTTCTTTTATTTTAGTTAATTTATTTAAATTTTCAACATGCACTTCCAAAAAATTTTGGGTTCCAAATTTTATCCCCATTTCTTCCCTCCCCCCACCCCAGTACCCTGAGCATTCTTATTTCTCCTATCACCAATCTGCCCTCTCTTCTATCTTCCCTCCCTTCCCTTGTCCCCATCTTCTCTTTTTTCCTGTGGGGCAAGATAACTTTCTATGCCCCATTACCTGTATTTCTTATTGCTTAGTTGCAAGAACAATATTCAAGAGTTATTCCTAAAACTTTGACTTCCAACTTCTCTTCATCTCTCCCTCCCCACCCATTTCCTTTGAGAAGGCAGGCAATTCAATATAGACCATATTTATGTAGTTTTTCAAATGACTTCCATCGTAGTCATGTTGTATAAGAGTAACTATATTTCCCTCCATACTCTCCTGCCTCCCATTGCTTCTATTCTCTCTTTTGATCCTATTCTTCCCCAAGAGTGCTCATTTCAAATTGCTCCCTCCTCCCACTTTCCTCCCTTCCATCATCCCCCCCACCCTACTTATCCCCTTCTTCCCCACTTTTCTATATTGTTAGATAGGTTTTCATACCAAAATGAGTGTGCATTTTATTCCTTCCTTTAGTCGAATGTGACGAGAGTAAGCTTCACTTTTCTCTCACTTCCCCTCTTTTTCCCTCCACTGAAAAGTCTTTTGCTTGCCTCTTTTATTAGAGTTAATTTGCCCCATTCTATGTCTCCCTTTCTCCTCCCAACATATTTCTCTCTCACTGCTTAATTTCATTTTTTTAAGATTTGATCCCATCCTATTCAATTCACTCTTTGCTCTCTGTCTCTGTGTCCATGTGCAGATTTGTGTTTGTAATCACACCAACTACCCAGATACTGAGAAAAGTCTCAAGAGTTACAAATATTATGTTTCCATGTAGGAATGTAAACAGTTCAACTTTAGTAAGTCCCTTTTGGCTTCTCTTTGCTGTTTACCTTTTCATGCTTCTCTTTATTCTTACGTTTGAAAGTCAAATTTTCTTTTCAGCTTTGGTCTTTTCATTAAGAATGCTTGAAAGTTCTCATTAAAAGACCATTTTTCCCCTGAAATATTATACTCAGTTTTACTGGGTAGGTGATTCTTGGTTTTAGTTCTAGTTCCTTTGACTTCTGGAATATCATATTCCATACCTTTTTGTCCATTAATGTAGAAGCTGATAGATCTTGTGTTATCCTGATTGTCTTTCCACAATACTGGAATTGTTTCTTTCTAACTGCTTGTAATGTTTTCTCCTTGACCTTGGAACTCTGGAATTTGGCCACAATGTTCCTAGGAGTTTCTCTTTTTGGATCTCTTTCAGGAGGGGATCAGGGGATTCTTTCAATATCTATTTTGCCCCTGATTCTAGAATATCAGGGCAGTTTTTCTTGAGAATTTCATGAAAGATGATGTCTAGGCTCTTTTTTTGATCATGGCTTTCAGGTAGCCCCATAATTTTTAAATTGTCTCTCCTGGAACTATTTTCCAGGTCATTTGTTTTCCCTATGAGATATTTCTCATTATCTCCCATTTTTTTAATTCTCTTAGTTTTGTTTTGTAATTTCTTGGTTTCTCATAAAGTCATTAGCCTCCATCTTTTCCATTCTAATTTTTAAAGAACTATTTTCTTCACTGAGCTTTTGAACATCCTTTTCCTTTTGGCTAATTCTGTTTTTTAAAGCATTCTTCTCCTCATTGGCTTTTTGAACATCTTTTGCCAATTGAGTTAGCCTATTTTTAAAGGTGTTGTTTCTTAAGAATTTTTTGGAATCTCCTTTAGCAAGGTGCTGAACTGCTTTTCATGCTTTTCTTGCATCTCCCTCATTTTCTCTTCCCAGTTTTTCCTCCACCTCTCTTACTTGATTTTCAAAACCCTTTATGAGATCTTTCATGGACTGAGACCATTGAATATTTGTTTTTGATGTTTGGGATACGGAAGCCTTGACTTTTATATATTTCCCTGATAGTAAGCATTTTTCTTCCCCATCTGAAAGGATGGGAGGAAATATCTGTTCACCAAGAAAATAGCCTTCTATGATCTTATTTTTTTCCCCTTTTTTGGGCATTTTCCCAATCAGTTACTTGACTTTTGGGCCTTTTGTCAAGAGTAGGGTATACTCTGGGAGTCTGTAAAATCTCATTTCCTGCAAGGTGGCACAATCAAGTGTGTACTGGTCTGGGCACAGCAGAGGATTTCTGTGCCCAGAATCTTAGCAGAATATCCTCTCTACAGCCACCTGGCCTCCAGTTCCACACAGCCATCACTAGGGGGCTGGGATTCAGTCAACCTGTGGGGGCAGGACCACCATTCAAGGCGAGACAAAGACCAGCTGCCTAGGGGTGTCTACAGAGGGCTGAGGTAAGACTCAGCTCTTCATTGCCTCCAGGGGTTTTTACACTCCAACAATGGAGCAGTCTCTATAGGCTTCTTTACAGCCTCTCTGGCCATTGCCTGAGGAACCCCTGCTGTGAATAGAGATTCCTCCCCTGATGTGTCCTCCTACCAGAGTCTTGTGGCACACACCCAAATCTGGGCTGCACTCCGCTGTGCATCTGGCTCAACTTGGTCATGCTGGGGGTTCCCACTCCAGAACTGCTGCAGAGTCATATTTACAGGTGTTTGGATGGGTTTGGGGAGAGTATGAGCAAGTCCGTGCAATTATTCTACAATACTTAGCCCTCAGTGCCCTCCATACCTATTCTTCTTGAATATATGTCAAGTGCTATGACTAATTTGATCTCCTTTTCTTAATTATTCAGTGTCCTACAGGTGTCTTGTTTTGTTCTACTATGACATACCAATGAGCAGTTTACTGTCCTCAATTAGGTCCAGTTGTAAACATGTTGCATGTCCTTATTTCTGGATATCTCACCATTCTTATGGTCTTCTGCTGGGTATACTCAAAGGTGATAATGTCCTCTCTGCTCTCATTAATGTTTTTGAATATTTATGGTATCATTAGAAGAAATTCAGTAAGCATTAAGGATTAAAAAAGTCCTTGAAATGAAGTTGTGGCTTTAGTGGCACAGGTGGTAAAGTAAGTGAAGTGATAAGATCCCTGGACTTGAAATCAGGAAGAACTGAATTTGAATCCTGCCTCAGACACGCTAGGTGTATGACCTGGGTCAAGTCTCTGATTGTCTTCTGTTCTTTAGTTTCCTCAAGTATAAATAGCACTAATCATCATTTATAATAATATAATAGCACCTGCCTCACAGTGTTGTGAGTATCAAATCACCTAACACAAAAAGTGCTATATAAATGTTGTTCTTCCTTCTTGTTTTTGTCCCCTTTCTTTTTTCTCCTCCTCCTCTTCCTTCTTCTTCTTCCTATTCTTCCTTTTCTTTTTCTTCTTCTTCTTCTTCTTCTTCTTCTTCTTCTTCTTCTTCTTCTTCTTCTTCTTCTTCTTCTTCTTCCTCCTCCTCCTCCTCCTCCTCCTCCTCCTCCTCCTTCTCCTCTTCTTCTTCTTCTTCTTCTTCTTCTTCTTCTTCTTCTTCTTCTTCTTCTTCTTCTTCTTCTTCTTCTTCCTCTTCTTCTTCTTCTTCCCTAGGAGGAAGCAAGACCAGTACACAAACACTATTGTAGATACCTACTGGATAGGTAACCCTAGGAAGAACATTTATCACCATAAAATACATACTTCTGAGTTATCATGGACATTAGAATACAGTGAGTATGTGAGCGAGAACCATTTTCTCATGTATTTCCGGAAGCAGCCTGCTTAAAATTTTCATTTCAGTTATCTTTTTGAATTAGAGAGTTTCTGAGCCAGGTGTCAGCTTCCCAGAAGAGGAAGAGTTCTTTAATAGTATACTTCTCAGAGAAAATAATCACGAGCAGCTGTATCATCCTGTAACTGAATGACTACAAAAAGTCACACCCTTGACTGGCCATGAGAGTTAGACACTGAGTTGCTTGAGCAGTATACACCCAAGATGAATACAAAATATGAGTTTCCCACTCCCATAAAGCTCACATGACTCTCTATTAGGAACAGAATGAATATAATAGGTCATTTTATATGTTCCATGTTTCCATTTATTCATGTATTTAGTCCATTGTGTATTTTCAGTTTCTGAGAGGGAGGGAAAAAAACATTGTCCTTTACTAGATACTAACATTGCAAGTTGAATGGCTTTGCAAAAGGTAACCTGTTGCTCATATATGGCAAAACATTAGTGAGGAGCCATAGCTAAATTTGTTTTAGAAATATTCTGGGGAAGGGACAGCAAAATCAGAGAGAAAGAAGCCTGACTCTCCTTTTGGGGTCAGGTCAGTTAGGATTGAATTTGGATTCCTAAGAACCAGAAACCTCTTGAAAATGCTGCACACAGTGTAGGGTGCACATAAAATCAAAAGCTAAGTTTGGGAGAATGTGGAAAACCTAGACAATAGAATATAGGCAAGGGAAGAAATGGAGTGGAGGGAAGAAAGCCTTCTATCATGGTTAAATCACATCTGGATTATTGTGTTGAGTTACCACCACAGAAGCTCAGAGATTGAAAGGCTGTCAGAAACCACATTAACATCACCCCACTTTGACTCACAAGTCCTCTGTACTGTATTCTCATAAATGATCAGACTATCTCCACTTAAGTATTTCAATTCTACACTGCCCTCTTGGCTTAAAGGTAGTGCTGGTTAAGAGTGATCTTTCAGTGAGGCTTGGTAAGTCAGAGTTTAAAATATTGTAAGTTGTCCAAGACTCAAAAGAGGAAGACAGTTACATTAGTTCACCAAGGAATTAAAATGGAGAAAAGAGGAGATGGTGGCTGGTGCAAGAATGAGGACATTGGGGATAAGAGAGAATCTGAGGGATTAGAGGTCACTGTGTGGAAAAGGAGTAAGATTTGGTAAGGGAAGTTTGAAGAAGAGGAGGAGAGCCAATAGATTATTGTCACATAAGTGGATTTCATGTTTCTGAAACTTGAAGATGGTACATTTGCAGGTTATGGAAGTGAGGGAAGTGAGTAGGTCAGTGTATTATAGAAAGTTAACATGTATGTTATATGATGGCAGAAGATAGAGGAGAGAAAAATTATCAAGCAGTACTGAACTCATTGAGAAAGGAAGGAGAGTGATATGGACATCTGTAGACAACAGCTACTAGGATTTTGATTGGTGGAAGATGTGGATTCTGTGAATGTCAGAGTAAGAAAGGTTACTTTGAGGTAGGATGAAAACATGGAAGTGGCAATGGAGAATAAAATACTACAACCCCCTGACTGTGAGTGACCATTTACCCAGGAGTATGGGTGAAAGTGCAGACAGTACATGTAGCCAGGGAAATTGTGTCATGAGTCAAAAACAAGGTCTTGGTGATTGCCAGAAGACAGAAAGAATGAAAAATGAAAATATTAAGGTAGATGCAAATTAGTTTGATTATGGAAGCCCATATTCTGGAGGCCATAGTGGAAGGAGCGCATTGGTTGATTCTTGGGGTAGAAGGTTTGAAGGAGGTAGAAAGGAATCAAGTGGTGCAGGAATTGGGTGTGGATGATGACCTACCATAGCCCAGAGTCTCTGGAATGTAGAAGGCATGACCAGAAAATGAAAATCTGACTGCCCATCACCTTTCTTCTTCCTCTTCCCTTAGAAGACACTCACAGCAGATTGATGCTCCACAGTCTGGGAGATTACTTGGGGTTGAACTCTAAGAAAGACCTCAGGGAACTGGAGTCTCAGTTCTGAGGACTCCTTATCACAGTGGCTCTTCTCATTGCAGGTGATGGGAAATGAGACTGGGAGGTGCAGCAGAGGGTGGAAATTGCCTTGCATTGGCAGAGATGAAAGGGTCACCAAGCCCCCTTTACTGTCTTCCCTCAGGAAACATACATAGCTGTGTTATTATCCAAATGTATGCTCAAAACAATCTTGTGAGGCAGATACTATTATTATCCCCATTTTATAGTTGAGAAAGGTGAGGTAGATAGATTTTAAGTGACTTTCCCACAGTCACACAGCTGAGAATTTGAGATGAGATTTGAATTCATGTCTTCCTGACTCTAGACATACTATGAGATACCATAAGATTGTGAGTTCCTTGAGACCAGAAAGTACTTTTGCATTTCCTTGTGTCCCCAGGACTTAGCACACTGCCTGCCTGCCTTATTTATTGACTGACTATCCCCTGCTACCCTAGCTGTCCAAAGAGCACTGAATTTAGAGTCAGGGGAGCTGAGTGTGAAGTTTAGCTCTAATACTCCAAACTATGTGACCTTGGGCAAGTCAATTAACTTCCTAAGGTTTTATTTTCTCAACTGCAAAAGGAGGGCATAGAAGTAAATGATAACTGGATAAATTGGTTCACTAATCCTGGTGTGGGGTGGTGTTGGATACTGAAGTTTCCAGTTTCCCTGACAGAGAGGAATGAATTACAAATGTGAGAATAAAATGCAACCACAGACCATGGAGGTGTCTTGGGAAGGAAGTGTATTTATTTTTATTTTATTTTTTTTAAGAAAGTGTATTTTAGAGGGAAATTCACTGATCCTGAACTCAGAGATCATGGTTCCAAATGAGTGCTATAAGCATGAGATGCTTGCCTGTTTGACCTTGGGTAAGTAACATAACTGCCCCCAAATTCAGTTTCTTCAATTCTAGAATGAGTGATTCAGACTAGATATATGGTCTCTGAGTTCCCTTCCAGCTCTAAACCTATGACCATATAGTGCTGTGCCCAAAAGGATTCTCTGATATGAAGGTTACTTATATTATATGTCTTAAGTTCCTTCTCTGCTCTGCTATCCTGTGGCATGAAAAATGAAATGCATTTGAACTCTGTTACTCATTGCTGTCTAAGTTCCCTTCCCTGGAGGAGAATTAGAAACTCAGGGAGTCCATATCATTCCTAACTCAATAGTATTGTGAAAATAAATTAGACAATGACACTCAACTTCTTCCCCACAGGAAGTTGAGCCCAAAGAGTGTGGAGTGGAAGGTGGACACTTACTTGGCATTAGTCTCTAACAAGGACCTCTGGGAACTGGAGCCTTGGGTCTAAGGACTCTATGAAAAAGTACCTACAGTGATATTCACTCATCCTTCTTGGTGGATAGACCAGACTCACTGTAACCCATGTCCCATCAGCCAAACCCTCAAGTCCTCTTTCTCCTGGAAGGGTTCATGGATTTGGCTAGTTCTCTGGTCTATTTATGGGAAGGACACCAGAGAAAATATCAGAGCTTGGACCTTCAGGAACAGAACAGAATATTCTGACCAAAAACCAAAGTAAGTGAATCTGTAGAGGGCACTTTTCATTCATTTCAAGGGAGAAACTGAACAGAAAGTAATGTGGTGAATGCGTAATGGAATCTTAGAAACTTCTTGCACAAAGGAACTTGAGAATACAGAATGTCAGAAGTGCAATGCATCTTTTTTCTTTGACATTTATCATATATTTATTTTCTTTCCTTTTATCTTTATTGATAGATGTGCAAAACACTTTACCCAAGCAATCTCTTTCTATAATTCATCCAAAAACAAACAAAATGTTTTATCTACTAAAATAAAAAAAATTAGATTCCAAAATGAACTTTTCTCAAGTACATATTAGTTATTGTCAACCATAATGCAACATACCTTTTGATATTTCTTTTGTAAATAATGTCATGAGAATTCATTTTACGACATTAACAAAACCTAATCAAAGATGTATAAGGGAGAATTTTTGCTTCCATTAGGGAAACAAAATCATAAGTACCCTTCGGACACCCTTCAAGAGTATATGGTTTTCATAAGAATAAAATATTCAGTATATAGATAACTTAACTTTAAACATTGATTTAGTATTTTGGAATTCAGTAGAAATACTCTGCATTGATTGGGAGAAAAAGGATTTATTTCCAAAATATTAACAATATTAAGGCATAATGACAATAGTATAAAAATTTTTGAGGCACTGGGACAAAATGTTCAGCTTTCTCAAAGTATCTCTAACAACATATGTGTTTGGCTACATTAGCATGAAAGTAGATAGAAAATTTTCAATAAGGAATATTTAAATAATTATGGGGGCAAGTACCAAGTTAAACCACTACATATAGTAACAATATCATTTAACTACTGACAGACAAAAAGTAGAAATAACTTCAAATAGAGACAAGTTTTCCAAAATTCATTTAGGGAACACACTGGAAAGAGCTAAATTCTTTGTGTGTGAGAGATGAGTCCTTAGCATTCCTATCTCAATAGCATTGTGAAAGAAAATTGGACAATTTCACTCAATTTCTTCCCCACAGGAAGTTGAGCCCAAAGAGTCTGGAGTGGAAGGTGGACAAATACTTGGCATTAGTCTCTAACAAGGACCTCAGGGAACTAGAGATACATATATATTGTATACATAAATGTATGTTGTATAAATATAAAATGTATATAAATCATTAGGGATGTTTACTAAATGGAGATTAAATACCTACTTCTTGTCTCAGTCCACACCAGATAGGTACATAGATCACCAAATATTGAATAAAGGTGTACAAAAGATCTAGTAAAGTATCATTAGTTATGCATTTTGTGATAATAACTGATAATTCATCATTCATTTCATTTGACTAACCACCAAACAGTAGTTCAGCCAAACAGAACTTCTCACACTTAACAAACTCAGAAGGGCAGTCTCTTTTAACTTTTACACCACTTTAATTCTATGGAAGTTCATAAAGTTTACTATAGGTTATTCACTAGTATATTATTATTATATATTATTCACTGAATGATGAAAAATGCAACAAGAGGAATAATTGAAATTAAACAGCATTTGCTAAAATGAATAACAATTTATGTTATTGTGCATTATACGTTATTCATGTATGTCAGATATGCAACTGATGAAACTTACAAAATTGCAGAATTCCAAATTTGAAAAAAAAAAAAAACAAAACAAAATAAAACAAATGTATACTTTGGCCCACAAAACTGAAGTTATAATCTGAACATAGTTAAATGCTTTTCCTCAATGCCCAATATTTCAAAGTCATTGTTATACAACAACTTCCCTTTTCTTCCTGGATGAAAGGTTTTGCCAGGCATTTGTGTAGCAAAGGGTGCACACATGAGGAACTGACTAACAAGAAGTTCTCTTGAATGGCATTAATTTATACAAGGTGGCAAACTATTGTACCAAGATAACTAGTTTCATAAAGTACTTTTTGATGAAATATGAATATGTACAAGTATAAAGATTAATGTTAATATTCACAATTGTCAATGTGAAAACAAAAAAAATGTAATTCTAATGAGTTGTGCATTCAGTAGAATCCTTACAGGAAGCATAAAAATAATTTTGTAATTAAAAAAATCTCTAGCTATTGAACTTTTTTGAGTTTTGTTTTACTTTCAAGTTTTTTAACTCAGAGAAAATGTACTGATTAAGGAGGCTTCTGGCCTATTCCAGTATGAGGACTTGGAAGTCTAAATTTAGTCTAAATGGTGGGTCCAAAGAAACTAACAGTTACTTACTTAGCTTTGAGTTGTTAACATTCTAGCACTTTGTAACTTGGGTTGTCCCCTAAACGGGTTAACCAGTCAAATTTAAGATTGATTATGCCATTCAACAATAAGCCCAGTGCTCCATTAGAAGTCGTTATGGTTCACTGATCCCCTGCATGAAGCTTTGTTGAGGTACAAATGTATTTGCTTCTGGTGTCATTTGCACTATGAATGTGTTAGACCAAAGAGGGGTAGAGATTGTCAAAACCAACGATCTGTGATTGGCAGGCAATGAATAGTTCAAGGCAGTGAGCTGACATAACCTGCTGAAAACTACTGAATGTGCTTGGATTTAGAATGGGGAAAGGGGACTTTCCAACAATACAAGAATTTTTATATTACTATACAATAAAGAAAGTGCATTTAAAGTTTCCTTTAAAACAGATTAAAATTAAATTGTCACTCCAAAGACAGAAAATTTTTATTTTCTTATTCCACCTATACCCATGATCAGTCACATTTCTTGTTTTGTATGAGTTAATATCAATGCTCCTTAATGCATCTACTCCTTGTGAGACCGAAATACGTTTTCTCCAACTTCTGGTATTTAGAAAATTATGGTGATAGGCATCTTTTCTCTAAAGTTGAGTCTTAGTTGTTTATTGTTCTTAATAGTCAGTCACCACCACGAATTCTCAAATTAGGGTGCTGTTCTCAAGAATATGAGTCAGATTTAGGGACTTAGGTACTCTAGGAATGTATAGGAGTACTCTGTATTCCTATGACAATAATGGCCCTGTCTAGAAGCTTCTGCTTCCTAGAAGCAGATGTAAAGGAACCCAACAAAGGAAGGCTTTGATTTTTCCTTCTAGTAATAAGAACTATTTTTTCCACTTCAAAATAACATAAATCCTAATTTTTCCTAAACAATGTTTTTTGAGTTAAAAAATATTGAAGAATTTATATTTACTTTTTGGTTTACAAAACACTTTACATGTTAGCTCATGTGATTCTCACAACAAACTTATAAGATAGATGCTACTTTCCCACTTTACAAAGGAAACAACTGAGACTCAAAAATGTTTATTGATTTTCCCAGACATGTATGATTAGCAAATATCTGAGACAGTATTTGATCACAGTCTTCCTATCTCTAAACTCATAACTATATTTCATGCACCAGAAATCCTAGTGCTCCAGAGTTTATGACCTATATTCTCATCCTAAAGCCAGGTTCCCCTTAAGAATGGGCACTTTCTACTGATTATGTTGAATTTAAAGAAGGGAGTAAACACCAGGTTTTGGTCTGTAAGGACTTTAATCTTCATGCATCCCCAAGAGTGAGAATTCCCCACACCTACATAAAGTAACACCACCGCTGCATCTGATGAAATCCCCTTGTTCTTATGGAGGCCACTAAAGAGGAGGCTGGTGGCAGTGGTGACCAAGGCTACTGACCATTGATATAGCATAGAGGGAAGAGACACTTTGTGTGGACCAACTTAGAGATCCCTAGACCCAGGGCAATCTGGTGGAGGAGAGAGTCTGGAAATGGAAAGGCTGAGAAAAGAAGGAAAGTCCCACAGGAAGGGAAAATGGAAGAAGATGTGGAGGAGAAGGAGGAGGAGGAGGAGGAGGATTATAGGAGGAAGAGGAGAAACGACTCAACAGCATTTTGGAATTCAAAAACAGAAAGGATTCAGTATATAAATAGGCTAGAAGTGATCTTAGAGTAAAAAATGTTCAAGCTGAAAAGTAACCTTGCACTTAGAATGTCTGAGTTGCAAAGGGCTAAAAATATCCGACTGAGTCTCCTTGCTACATGTCTCCCCTCATCCCAATCCATCCTCCACTCAACTATCAAAACGAACTTCCTTTAGCATACATCTGACCATGTTACCCCAATCCTCAGTTTTATAAACTCCAGTGGCTTCTTATTGCCTCTAGATTCAAATATAACATCTTCTGCTTTTCTACCTTTCCTGTGTTCTCAATCACGCATCAATACTCTGTAATCTAGTGACAGTGACTACCTTGTTATTTTTCACACAAGACAATCCATCTTCCAACTTCAGAATTTTCATTAGCTCGTGCTACAAATGGTATGTGTATAAGTTTAGGCTTGGCAAGAAATTGCAGAGAAATCGCATATAAGTTAATGACAGTATTGGATTTCAAAAAAAAAAAACACTTGAAAAGATACAATACAATGAAAAAGATTTATTTGTAATTTACAAATACCAGTAGAAAAAAAAATTACTAGTAAATTAGTAATTTCCTAGTGATTCATGTAAAATTCTTCTCCTTTTTTCCAAAAAGCAGCTGCACCAATACCCAGATGTGTCTAGACAATAATTTCGCAGGAAAAAAAATGAGAGTGATAGGCAACCACTAGTCTAATACTGAGAAATAAAATGTGCCATGGAAGGAGTACTAGACCTGGAGTCAGGTAAACGAGTTCGTATGAAGCAGCATTATTCAACCTTATGCCATTCTGTGGCACGACTACCTTCCTCCACAGTCTCTAAAAGATCATTGTCTCAACAGTCACATTCTCTATGACTTACAGGACACTGCGTTGTGGTTCATCCAAGCCCCACTGGAAAATTCACTAAGGGCAGTCACCATCCCCACATTTACCTTGACTTTCAGCACCATATTAAACATTCTTGTTCTCATCTTCTTAACCCACTCCTTCTCTAAATACCATTCATACATTTTGGCAGAAAAAAAGTAAAGTAAGATTTCATAAGTCTTTCTTTTTTGTGCATTTTCATTTCCACACCAAATGTTCCTATGAACTATTTCTGTTCAGACTGTGATAGAGCCTTCTGAGCTCCACATGTCTGATCAACCACAGTTTGCCATAGTGTAACTTGACCCCAAATGGTGATATTATTTTAGTCCTTTTCAAGATGGAGGACAGCAACCAACTAGGCATTTTCATTATTCCACCTACCCTGAATGGCCTTCCTATTCTTTGTTTAGTCTTCCTCTTTCTCCCAAAGGAGTTTAAAAATCCTTTTTCAATTTTTTGGGGGGAGAGGACACCTAGGTGGCACAGTGAATAGAGATCTAGGCCTACAGTAAGGAAGGGTGAGTTCAAATCCCATATCACTTACTAGCTGTGTGACCCTGGCCAATTCATTTAATCTTGTTTGCTTAAGTTCCTCTCCTGTAAAATGAGGTAGAGAAAGAAATAGCAACCACTGTAGTATCTTTTCCAAGAAAACTCCAAATGGTTGGACATGACTGTGAACAACTGAACTCTTCAACAAAAAACCAAAAAACCTTCCTCTTCAATAGCTACCAGAAGAGCAAGGATAACTCATCAGACATAGAAGTGGCACTCCGTCATGTGGTATGGGAAATACTTATTCTTCTGGCTCCTTGAAGATTAAAGTCCATACAGAGCAAAACCCAGTACTTGCTACCTTCTTTAAAGCCAGCATAATTTATGATTTTATGACACCACCACACTCAAATTATTCTAATCTCTAGGACTGCTGATAAAAATTTTCATGGGACTGGGGAACCCATCCATATCCATCTTCCATTAGTTGCTCTTGCATTTTCCATCTTCTGAAAAGTTATTTCTGAAATCTGTGATGGTCAGGACACTCCCTTTGTAACTTTTTCAATTTGTTTAGACATTTATTTCTTCTTTTTCTCATCACAGTTGCTTGCGTTTAAAGAATATTCATTCTTGAGAGTTTCCTATTTCTCCTTACCATATAACATTTTAAGATGTGAGATGCAAACCACCTTCTTTCTGAACCCTTTTAAGTTTGTTTTCCTAAATCAACAGTAAGCA
Organism: Potorous gilbertii; assembly: GCA_028658325.1. Lineage (NCBI taxonomy): Eukaryota > Metazoa > Chordata > Mammalia > Diprotodontia > Potoroidae > Potorous > Potorous gilbertii. The sequence goes on along the minus strand of CM053773.1, from coordinate 202,547,516 downwards.
ACACATGATATTTCCTTTGACTGCCTTTTATCACAAATTTCAAGTTAGAGTGGTCACATCCTCTCAAGGTTGTTGTTTCAAGGTCCCATTCTTTTAATTTCTACCTTAAAAATCATTTTCCCACATTGATTATAATCAGGTTCAGACTCATATATTCCCCTGCCTTATGGTTTCCTCCCCACATTTTTGAAACCAAAATTACTATTAAAACAATCCAAAAGATATATTGGCTTTTACACTTTGGGCAGCAAAAGACCACCCATATATAGATAATTATTATTTTTTCATTTCTCTTCATCAGGTTTGTACTCAGTTTCCCACACCTTTTACATATTTATTCCTTCTTGATAAGTAGTCTATCCTGTACTTCTACCAAAGTATTGTTTTTCTTTCCCTTTCCATTGATTTTCAGAAAAATGGTATTAGTCAATAAGCATTTTTTAAGTATTTACTATTCATCAGGCACTGTGCTAAGCACTGGGGATACAAAGAAAGATTTTTTAAAAACAGTTTCTGCTCTCAAGAAACTCACGGTCTAATCAGACAACAACATAAAAACAACTATATCCAAACAAGATATGAATAAAGGATGAATTGTAGATAATCAATAGAAGGAAGGCAACTGCATTAGGGCAGATATGGAACAGCTTGATTCAGAAGGTGGGAGTTAAGACTTGAAGGAATCAAGGAAGTCAGAAAGTGAAAATAAGGAGAGATAGAATGAAATGGAGAATAACCAGCAGAAGTAACTGGAGGTTCGAGACAGAGCATCTTGTGTGAGGAACAGTAAGATGAGTGGTATCACTGGATCACAAGGTATTTGGGGGAAGTGTGATGTATGAAGACTGCAAATCTGGAAGAGGGACAGTCTATGAAAGTCCTTGAATGCCAAGTAGATAATATCTTAGAGAGGATAGGAAGCTACCTGAGCTGATTGAATAAGGGAATGACATGGTATTTACGAAGATGTTTGACATCTGAGTGAAAGATGAACTGTAGTGAAGAGAAATGTAAGCTAGGGAAACCAACAAGCAAATGTTTGCAATAGTCAAAGTGTGAGGTGATTAAAGTCTTCGCCAATGTAGTAGAAGGTCAGGGGAGAGAAGGTATATAAGAGATATTATGAAGGTAAAAGCAATAGAATTTACCAAAAGATTGCATAGGAGGGTGGGAGTGAAAGAAAGTAGAAGATGACAATTAGGTTAGGAGCTTGTGATGGTAGTATCTGAAATAGTAAAAGGGAAGTCGGGAAGAAACGAATTTTTTTGTGGACAGATAACTTCAATTTTGGAAACATATGAGATTTTTGATAGTTGATTGGAAAGATAAGCCCAGAGCTAAGAAGTAAGAGGTAGGTAAATAGGTAGGAGAATCATTTGCATAGAGATGATAATTGAATCCACCATATTTCCTTTATCTGGTTATTAGATTTCTTCCAATAAGTGTATAAATATCGTGTTGGATGTCCATCAATCCTTTATCTATTGAGTCCTTTTAAATAAAAGATAACTTTTCAAAGTAAGATCTAATGACATATTTGTAAAATGTGTAGCATGGGGCCTGGCCCAAGACTAAGTCCTCAATAGATGCATATTCTCTTCTCTCTTTCTCTCTCTAAGTCTTAACCACTCTGTTTGGATTCCATTGCAATTTTATCAACAGGGAAGTCCCATGCCTCTCTTCCCCAAATCTTTCCAATAGTCAGCAGTATTATTCGTTTGTCTATTTCCAAATTTTCAGAGTATGAGGTGAAACTAGAGAGTATCATTGTTTATGATTTGCATGTTATAGTTTATAGTTAACAATTTGTATTTAAAAAAAATTGTTTCCTTCCTTTGATTGGTTGTTTATCAGGAAATGTTCCGTATGCTATACATCTCTTCTAATTCCCTATATGTTTTGGATCTCAGACTATTAGCAGTGACGTTTTCTGTAAGGCAAATATTTCCCCACTGTTTTATTTCTTTTCCAATTATATCTTTGCTGATTTTGTTCATAAGAATAAAGTTCAGACCAACTTTATATGGATGCTTTAGTTTCATTTCCTTTCCCCATGTGCTTCCCAGCAGAAATATGGAAGGAGGAAATCAATCAAGTATCTCAGAATTCATCCTCCTGGGCCTTTCAAACCAGCCTGAACAAGAGAGGCTTCTGTTTTTCCTCTTTCTTGTTATGTACCTTATCACAGTGCTATGGAACCTGCTTATCATTCTGGCCATTATAACTGACTCCCACCTTCATACCCCCATGTACTTTTTCCTTAGCAATTTGTCCCTTGTTGACATCTGCTTCACATCTACTGCTGTCCCAAAGATGTTGATTAATTACATATCTGGAAATAAATCAATTTCATACACCAGTTGCCTGACCCAAGCATTCTTCTTCAGTTGGTTTGCAGGATTAGATAGTATCATTCTTGCCTCCATGGCCTATGACCGCTATGTGGCTATCTGTGCCCCATTGTACTATACCATGATCATGACCCAAAAAGTCTGTGTCCGTCTAGCAGCAGTGTGCTGGTTTTGGGCCTGCATTCATGCCCTGATTCACACCATCTTCTTGACTCGACTTTCATTCTGTGGCCACAATGAAATTCATCATTTCTTCTGTGACCTCAGTGTGGTGACAAGGTTGGCCTGCTCTGATACCTTCCTCAATGACTTGATGGTCTACACAATAGGAGGACTGACAACTGTCATGTGTTTTATCGGCATCCTCATCTCCTACACACGCATTTTTGTTGCTGTCCTGAAGATTCCTTCAGCTCATGGGAAACAGAAATCTTTCAACACTTGTGGCTCCCACCTCATTGTGGTCTGTCTCTTCTATGGAACAATCATTGCAGTGTACTTCAACCCCACATCCACCCATACAGCCCAAAAGGACACAGCATCAGCTGTGATGTACACTGTGGTCACTCCTATGCTGAACCCTTACATCTACAGCCTAAGGAACAAGGAGATGAAAGCAGCCCTGACTATGCTCTTCACCAGGAAACCAGGCAACCTCTCTTTCTGACTGTAGATATCCTTGTGGGCTTGGATTCTTGTGTCTCAAACAATAATCCAGGGATTTAAAAAGTTTTCAACAAAACTTCTTAAGTATCACAAATAAAGTCAGTTTCTCACCTCTCCATCATAAGAAGATCATAGGATCTTTGCTTCTTCTTCTAGTTCTACCCACTTCTTAGCTGAACAATCATAATCTTCTGTGGCTCAATTCCCTCATCTGGGAGATGAAGGGGCAATTACACGTGGAAAAGTTTATAGAACTGAATAATATTAAATTCTTCATTTTACAGAGTTACTTATTTGGAGCATTGAATAGTTGCCATTGTTAAAAGGTAGCCTCAGGCTTTCCTGGCAAGATTTGCCCCTCTATTTGCTATGCTGCCCTGCTGCTCTAAGAAAATCTGACAATAAAGATTTTAGACAAACATAGAAGGAATTTTAGGAACTAATGCAGTGCAAACCAAGTAGAAGCAGGAGAATATTATTTATATATAATAACAACGGAATTCTGTGTAATTATGGGAAAAATTTGGGAGCACGTACTTCCCTCTCTTCTTTGCATACATGGGAGACTTTGGGTGTGGAATATTGTATGTGCCATCTTAAATCTTCATCATACTTTAAAAAAAAAATTTCCAAGCAACAGAAAACAAGTGTTTATTAAGCATTTACTAAGAAGAAAAGATCTAGCAGCTTGAAGAAGTTGACGATAAGCAAAAGAGTAGGGATATTAGAGTGGGAAATATGATAATGGATATAGGAAAGAATGGAATTTCTTGTGCATTTTGACTTTCTCAATGCAAAGGGCCACCTCAACATTTTAGACAGCAGTAAATGGAGGAATAGAGGTAGAAGACAACTTGGTGACATGTGGTATCAAGAAGGGGAAAATGGAGAGCTCCTTAAGAATGACATCAATTTTTTCAATAAAATTTGAGGGAAAGTTCTCCTTTGATAGGGTGGCAGGAAGAGTAGCTTTGGGAGGTCTGAGAAGGGATGAAAAGGTTGAGAAGCTAGTGGATAGTGATTTAATGAGGGGTGAATAAACGGATTGCCCTGTAGCAGTGCAGACCCAATTAAAGTGATGTAACAACTTTGCATGCCTAGGTTACCCTTGCTTACTGATTACATGATCTTCTCTGTCTTTGCTCATCAACCGGACAAGGTGAGTAAAGGATACAGGAGAAGACTACAGTTTAACTATCTGAGTGGTCTTAAAGGAGAACTAGACCAAGGATGATGGCCTAAGAGAGAACTGAGAGATCAAAAGATTAGATGTCAAAATGTAGATGAAGAACAGGGTTTGGTATCAGAGGGTAGAAAGAGAAAAGGAAGGCTAACATATGGTAATCAGATAAGGAAGTCAGAGAAGAACAATTTCAGTGTTCACGTGGGAAGAAAAAGTACAAAAGGAATCCAGAAGTGTGAAGGGAGTGGAAGGTTATATACTTGCTTGGGAGACATGGTGGCACAGTTCTGAGAATCTGAAGTATAAATGGAAGGGAAATGACACCTAGTCAACCTTGATATTTTCCAAAAATGAAGATCCCAGGAGGCACTTACCAATGGTTGGAGAATGGCAGGAGCCGTTATCTCTCAGGGAAAGAAGGCTACAGGTGCTGAGGGAAGTTCCAGGTTGAGAGGGTAGTTGAGCCATTATGGCAAAGCCCTAAGAATGAGAAACAGAGCCAGGAGCAGAATAAAATATTTGGGATTTTTCCTTTTGTTTCAAGGGAAAGTTCAAGGAGAAGACATAGCGATACAACCAGTAATTAAAGTGACATTAAACATTAAATCAAAAAAAAATAAAAATTTTGTAAATACAATGTAGTAGGGAAATGAGGGTGTTTTCAAGGTCCCTTTTATCTCTGACGTTTCCTTATACTATAACCTACGTTCAAGTGTTTCCTTGGTCACTCCTTAGATGTATAATTGAGTGATTCAATTTTCTAGGTCTCCATTTACAAAAATTACAGAATATCCTGAATTTAATGGATTTCAGGGATCATAGATTCTGACTTCTGCTAGACCCCTTTATAGCACCAATTAATAAGACTCTCTTAAATACCTTCTTAAATGTACTGTATGTACTATTTACTGTATAAAATATAGTGGAATGAATATAATAATTATTGTACTGTAAGAAATAATGAATAAAGAGATTCCTGTTAAGAATTTAATCTAGTTGTGAAATTAAATGAGTTAAGAAAGTATGCGGGGGCAGAGCCAAGATGGCAGAGTAGAATGACACACATTTGGTAGCTCCAAACCCACAGCCCATGGATTTACTCTAAAAAGAACTCCCAACACATTCTGGAAGAGTGGAAGCCATACAACAGCACAGAGAAGGAGATTTCCATTCCAGAGAGCCCTGAAAAACCGACCCCCAAAGGCCAATCGCGCACCGGCCAGGAGCAGAGCCCTCCCCTGCCCCTGCCACATGGCACTGAGAGAAGCGAGCAGATTCGAACAGGCATCAGGGACGTAATCTCCAGCAGCCACGAAGGTCCCTCCACCCACGGACTCACAGGTCAGTGAGAGAGACGGGTTGAGAGGGGAGCAGGCTGCTTCCGGGACTCAGGCCCCCTCAGGAGGCAGTGGCAGAGGCAGCTGCAGCGGCAGAAGGTGGCCAGAGGCTCCCAGAGCAGGTGGCCAGAGGCTCCCAGAGCAGGTGGGGAGGCTTCCAGAGCAGGCAGGAGCTCGGCAGCAGCTCCACAAATCACCGCCGAAAGAGATCCAAAAAGAAAAACTCCTAGGAATATTGTGACCAAATTTCAGAGTTCCCAGGTCAAGGAAAAAATATTGCAAGCAGCTAGAAAGAAACAATTCCAGTATTGTGGAAATACAAGCAGGATAACACAAGATCTAGCAGCTTCTACATGAAGGGATCGAAGGGCGTGGAATAAGATATTCCAGAAGTCAAAGGAACTAAGTCTGAAACCAAGAATCACCTACCCAGCAAAACTGAGTATAATACTTCAGGGGAAAATATGGTCTTTCAATGAAATAGACAACTTTCAAGCATTCTTGATGAAATGACCAGAGTTGAAAAGAAAATTTGACCTTCAAACACAAGAATGAGAAGAAGCATGAAAAACTAAACATCAAGGAGAAGTCACAAGGGACTTACCAAAGTTGACCTGTTTACATTCCTATATGGAAAGACAAAATTTGTAACTCCTGAAATGTTTCAGTATCTGGGTAGTCGATGGTATTACACACACGCACACACATACACACACGTATACACACATATACAGGCGTGCACGCACACATATACGCACATGCACGCACACACAGAGACAGAGACCACAGAGTGAATTGAATAGGATGGGATCATATCTTAAAAGAAATCAAGGTAAACGGTGACAGAGAAATGTAGTGGGTGGAGAGAGGGTGAATTGGAATGGAATAAATTATCTCTCATAGAAGAGGTAAACAGGAGTGTTCTTAGTGGAGGGAAAAAGAGGAGAGCTGAGAAAAAAAAATATGAAGTTTACTCTCATCCCATTCGACTGATGGAAGGTATAAAATGCACACTCATTTTGGTATGAAAACCTATCTTACAATACAGGATATTGGAGGAGAAGGAGATAAGCAGGGTGGGGGTAGCACTGATGGAAGTGAGGGTAATGGGAGCAGGGAGCAATTTGAAGTCAACACTTGGGGAGGGACAGGATCAAAAGAGAGAATAGCAACAATGGGGGGCAGGATAGGATGGAGGGAAATATAGTTAGTCTTACCCAACACGACTCTTATGGAAGTCATTTGCAAAACTGCACAGATATGGCCTATATTGAATTGCCTGCCTTCCCAAAGGGAATGGGTG
>CM053773.1:202507883-202540176 GCA_028658325.1 Potorous gilbertii | reverse complement strand
CAATTTTAAGTCAACACTCAGGGAGGGACAGGATCAAAAGAGAATAGAAACAATGGGGGACAGGACAGGATGGAGGGAAAAATATAGGTAGTCTTGCACAACACGACTGTTATGGAACTCACTTGCAAAACTATAGATATATGGCCTATATTGAATTGCCTGCCTTCCCAAAGGGAATGGGTGGGGAGGGAGGGATGGGGAGAGGTTGGAACTCAATGTTTTAGGAACAACTGTTGAGTATTGTTCTTGCTACTAGGCAATAAGAAATACAGGTAATGGGGAATAGAAAGTTATCTGGCCTTACAGGACAAAAGAGAAGATGGGGCAAGAGAAGGGAGGGAAGATAGAAGAGAGGGCAGATTGGTGACAGGGGGAATTAGAATGCTCAATATACTGGGGTGGGGGAAGGGACAAATGGGGAGAAAATTTTGGAACTCAAAATCTTGTGAAAATGAATGTAAAAAGTTAAATAAATGAGTTTATATTAAAAAAAAAAAGACAGAGTAGTGAAATGGGACTCAAGAGACCTAGGTTCGAGTACCAGATCTTCCACTAATAGATTCTGTGACAATGACCAGTTTTTGCTCCTTATAGCTGAGTTTTCACAAGTTGGTCTTTAGATCCTCTCCGTGCGTATTAGCCTGTTATATAAGGTCCCATCCAGCTCTGCTTTTCCAGTTCTAACATTTTGTATTTTCTGGTTTCTGGTTCTTTTCAGTTTCTCTATGTACTAAGGTCTCTTTAAGAATTAATTACATCTATTCTAAAGTATTGATGTCTAACTCAAAATGACATGGGTCCACTAAGTGAGTCATAAAGGTTCCTGTAGGCTACATGATAAGTTACTTTCAAAATGTGATTTTATTCATGTTTTATTATGTTATTATTTATTTTTTTTAATCTTTCCCACTTACATTTTAATATGGTTTTGACAGTATTAGAGTCGTGGGCTTTTTGCCCCCTTCTTTGAGGTTTGGACATTGCTGTCAAAAATCTCTTCTGGTGTTACATTCCATATTGTCAGGGACCTTCTGTCTTTGACATTTTTTGTTTTAAAAGCCCTCTCATTCCTGAATGTCTTGATCTTTGAAATAATCTAGTCTCATAACCCACTGACTCATTTTTACAAATGATATAACTAAATTAAAGGAATAGGTTAAGTTCCATGTCCATGTCCGTACTCCTTGGAAACCAACTAGCAGGCTATTTTTAGCCATAAGTATCTCTGATGTTTTATATTCTAAGTTCCTTGTGAGCTTGAACATTTTATATTCTAAGGTCTTCTGTAGTCTTATTCATATTTTAAATGCTTTCTGTTTTTGAAATCCTGTGTTCTACATTTCAAAAACCCATTCAGTTGTGACATTCTACATTTTCAAATGCCTTTAAGCAATAAGATTATGGGATTCTTTAAGGCATATTCACCTTCCTTTGTGTGAAATTTACCTTCAAATGAAGAAATTATCCTCTGTCTATGCACTAAATCTTCTCTTCTGTTTTTTAAGTACCAAGCAATTGCTTTCTTAGGGCCTCTACTTTCAGCTAAGTTTCAGAGTGAACTAGTCTAAGTTGTGGGCTCTTAGCTATGGGCAAGTACATCAGTTTTATGATCCATATGATTAGATTCCCAGACAGATGTTCTTATTGCTAACAATACAGGATAATCTCTTTCCATTTGGGATATTATTCTTTTCTCTTTTGTGTATGGAAAGAGGAGAAGGTTGATTATTGAACTTTAGAAAATGTTACCTTCTTGTGGAAAGATAATAGTGAGACCAAAAGCCATTCCATTGACATATTTACTAGTCCATCTCTTCTTCTTGACATCCATGATTCTCCATGTCTCACCACTGTGCTTTGCACTGCCTGTGCCCCATGCCTTGAATGTTCTGCTTTCTCATCTCTGCCTGATTCCTCATTTTCTTTTTAAACTCAGCTTCACAACTTCTTTTGTGAAACGTCTTGGGAAGTATTGAGCAGCCGGTTCAACTGGTTATCTCTTTCCTCCTCCATCTCATTTTTCACTTATTTGTATTTGTCCTGTAGATGGTTATTTGTGTCCATGCCATCTCTACAGTTAGAATGAACATTCCTTGAGTTCAGGGACTATTGCCCTTTAGTGTTGGGTCCCCAGAAATTTGCACATTGCCTCTCACATAATAGCTGCTGAATAAACAATGACTTTGATATTGACTCTGAGCTCTCCTCCACTCCTAAATTTGGTTTCTGATAAAAGGTTTCATTCACTCCTAGCTGTAGCATTTTCTTTTCTATGTACTAAATTGCATTTCGATATTAACATTCTGTAAACTATGTGATTGTCATCTTGAACTCTGCTACTATGTCTTACATTCTATAGTCCCTCCCAATTTGAATACTTTTTGGTCAAAGAAACTGTTCAGTTACTTAGTCGCAAATGAGTGTTTATTCCTATGTGGAAGTCTTTGTGCTAGGCACTGGAGATACAAAGACAAAGAACAAGCTCTGTACTCAGGGAGTCCATACTATAATGGGGGAAGACAACATGTAGACAACAATGTGCAACCCACATATACACAGGATCAATCTGAAGGAGTCTCAGTGGATAGGTAGTAAGATTAAGCAAGATTTTAAAAGACTTCTTCTAGAGGAAAGGACTTTAGCTGAGTTTTGAAGGGAGTCATGGAAGCTGGGAGTTGGAGATGAGATTGGACAGAGTTATAAGCATAGGGAGCAGTCAGTGGAAATGCTCATATTCAGAGAGGATTTTATGTGAGGAAAAACATGGAGGTCAGTGTCACTAGATGTCAGAGAACCTGCAGAGGTATAAGATTTCAGAAGTTGGGAAAGCAAGAAAGGATTCAAGTTAGAAAGGGTTTTAAAAACTGAGCAGAAAACTTTATATTTGATCTCAAAGACAATAGAAATACACTTGAACAGAGGAGTGATGTTGTCAGACAAGTAACTTAGGAAGAACAGTTTGACAGCTGAGTGGAGAATGAAGTCGAGGGAGGAGAGACTTTAGACAGAGAGACTAATCAGCAGTGTATTTTCTGTCCTTTGAAGCACTGACATTATATGTTCTATCTTTTGAGATTGAATGTTTTATATTTTAAAAACTCCTCTAGCCCTGTTCATAATTTAAATCCTTTCTATCTTTAAAATTCGATATTCTACGTTCTGTCGTCTTTCCAGTTCTGACGTTCCATCTTCTCAAATCCTATTTAGCAAAAAGTTTCTGAGATTCTTTGATCCAAATTCCCAACATTACTTTATGTGGTACTGATTTTCAAATGAATTGAAAGTGCCCTCTCCCTTTGCACTTACTTGGTTCTTTAGCTTGGATCTTCTCTTCTGTTCTTGAAGGACTAAGCTATTGCCTCCTCTGGTCCCTTACTGATGGATAAGTTTCAAACAGGTGACTAGCTCAAGCTGTGGGTTCTTCTAGGAGAAAGAGGGGTTGATGCATTGACTGAGGGGTGATGTGCATGCGATAAAGTGTCTATTCTGTTGCCTTGGAATGATGCATGAGAATCATTGTATGTAGTGTACTGGGTGTTCCTGGACCCATGGCTCCAATTCCCTGAGCCCCTTATTAGAGCCAAACACTAGGTAATTGTCTACACCTCTCTGGGTTCTGCTTCCTTTGGGGATGAAATTGACATAAGTTTTAAAATTTATTTTCAATACACTGCTCTCCCAGCAACACTGAGAGCTCCTTGTGTTTCTGGTTATCTTCCGGAAAATGGATTTTAGATCTTGGAGCAGAGAAAGTTTCAACTGATACAGGTATTAGCAAAGTAAATATAAGATATCAGTGCTGGGAAAGGTCTTAAGCCATAGAATGTATATACTGTCCATGTCAGAGACTCATTTAGGGCATTCCATCACATGATCAGAGAACTATCCCTGGAAGGAACCTTAGAGACCATCAATTTAGTCCAAATTATTCATTTCAGAAATGATGAAACTGAATTTGATGTCAAGTTAATTAAGTGCCCAAGGTCAGCTATATCCCAGAAAAGACCTTTAAACCAAGCTATCTGATTTTAGTGTCAGTGATCTTTGCCCTGAACATCACTGTCTTCCGAAGTCATGTGCGAGGACCACTAAGAGCCTGGTTGCTCTTTGGTCTTTTTTCTTTTTCAGTTGATCCCTCTCATCCAGATAAACTGAGAATTTCACTGTTTGAAAACACTTCAACTCAAGTGTAATGGCCAACTTCCCTTCTCAGGGTGCAGATTCACAGCTGAAAATGTAAGCTGATAGGATTATAGATTTCGTTATGAAAGAGAAGTTAGCAATTGAGGGACCTGAGCCTTTGAGAAGTTAAAGGCATTGCCTAAGGTGACACAGTTCACAAGTATAAGAACTAATTTTTAAATCCTGATTCTCCGAGTCTGAATCCTGGGTACTTAGGATTCACATCATAGTTTCTAAAAGACAAATCATGAAAATATCACAATCTCATTTTAGTTATAAGTCACTTTTCCATGTTGGTACTCTCCTTCATGGCTTTTCTCTGCACAATATTGATTTCCAAAATTTCTATTATGGTTACTGTAGTACTCCTAATTTCTCAGAAGGTGGCCAAATTTCCCTTTTTCAGTGGACAAGCTGTTGGTATCCAAAAGGACCACAGAGGAAAACTGAAAATGTAGCTTCTCTCTTTTCCTTTCTTCCTTCCTTTCTTCCTTCTTTCCTCTGTTCCTCCCTTCCTTTCTTCTCTCTTTCCCCCTGTATCCTCGTTTTCCTCCTCCTTTCTTCTTCCTCTTCCCATTGATTTTGTTTCTTTTCATATATAAGCATTTGTTTTCTTTCATACTCTCTAAAATCTCCATACAACACTACTGCCTCTTTTACCACAAATGTATGTAATCAAGAAAAACAAAGTCCCATGTTCCAAAACATGTCTCTTTTTGAATACATCTTTTTTTTTCAACAGGAAGTGAGTATATAGCCTGGTTCATCATTTGTCTTGTGTAATCACTGCTCATCACTGTGATGAATAAAGATGTTAACCATTTCAAAATCGTTTTCCTTTACAATATTGCCATTATTATCCAAAGTGTTTTCTTTCACGTCCTCATTTAGTTTTGCATTATTTCATCTTAGGATACACTGTAATCCTGTGAAATAGCTACAGAGCACTCCTGTTAAGGATTTGGTATACGGAGTTGTTGTTCTCCCAGATGTGTAATAAAACAGCAATTTAAGGATGGTGGTTGATGTGAAGCAGATCCTGACCAGGGATAAGCTTATTAGGAAGAAGTACATGAGTGTGTGAAGGTGGGAATCAGTTCTGATCACCAGTTTGATGAGCATGTTCCGTAGCCCTGTCATCACGTAGGTAAACAGAAAGGAAAACAGGAGCCTCTTCTTCTCTGGCTGGCGTGAAAGTCTCCGGAGGTAGCTAGGGGGTGCAGTGAGGGGCGGCTAGGTGGTGCAATCAATAGAGCACAGGAGTCAGGAGGACTTGAGAGCAAATCTGGACTCAGACACTTGACACTTCATAACTGTGTGACCTTAAGCAAGTCACTTAACCTCAATGGCCTCACCTGCCCCCTCCACAAATAATAATGATAATAAAAGGAAGACTAATAAAAAAGGAGGTTTCCAGAGAATGAACTTAGAGACTACTGGCTGATTTCCCCTTCCCTGGATCTGTTAAATGGCACATGTGGAAAGGAAATGAAATAAGAATTTAAGGGATTCCATTCAAATGCTTGGTAGAGAGGCTGGAGAAATAAAGAGTTTGGAACTAAAAATTAATTTTATAAAATAAAAATAACTCTCCCAACTCCTTCCCTCCACACAAAGAGAACATTACCTCCCATCATATGCATAGTGGTAAGGCTTATCTTGAAGTGCAATGTAAGTGGATAGTCCAGTATTTTAATCTCAGACCATTGTGACAGTGATGATGCTATGCCAAGAAAGAGGGTAACCTTGGACCTTCTAGGCAATCATGAAATTATGCTAAGAAGCAGGGTAGGACATAGTTGTATGTCATGTTAATAAGTCAGGAAAGACCACCCTGTGGTGCTTCAATAAGGTAGTTAGTAGGTGAATCTGGGAAATTAAAAACATGTCAGAAACCAGCGTTAGAAGATGGATTCCAGGATACGAAATAGAGTAGAAGAAATATAAAAGAAACACCCAGCCTTGCATGTTTCTGCTATAACAATCTTCCCTTGGAGACTTCTTAACTGAAACTTGCTTCTGCTTCTGTGATCTCCTTTTCCAATGAGTAAAGCCCTCCTGGTAACTGGAAGTGAAGTTTACATCTCAACCTTGATGTTACAGTCTTCATCAGGATGTGTGACCGGCATATGTCAAGCCTACAGTGTCAGGCAGTTCAAGATAAAATCTGGGGTAGATTTTTTACTCAGCATGATGGCAACAAGAAGCCTGAGCAAGAAAGTTCTGTTATTTACATTTCAGTTTATTGTTTTTCTAAGGGGGTCTTATTCCTATAGCTAGCACTTCTAGCATTATATCAAATAGTAATGGTGATAATGGACATCCTTGTTTTTGCCCTTCATAAATCTCTCTCTTATCCGTATTATAGATAATGTTCCTTCTTGGATTTAAATAGACACTAATTATAATTTTCACACAAGTTCCATTTATTCTTATACTTTAGAGTGTTTTTCTGTATCTATTAATGCATTAATTTGTATTTTTATCTTCAATATATTTAACATAAGTTTGAAAGGTTTGCTAATATTGAACTGTCCCTACATACCTTGTACAAATCAAGCCTGGTTATTGAGTATGTCCCATAGTCACAAAGAGAGGCCTGGCTTCCTGGTGAGGAGCATTGACAGGCCTTCTTTCATGTCCTTGTTCCTTAAGCTAAAGATGAAAACGTTCAGCATAGGAGCAACCACAGTTTACGTCACAGCTCTTGCTGTGTCCCTTTGGGCTGCGTCAGTGGATATGAGACTGAAGTACACTCCAGTGATTGATCCATTGAACAGAGAGACCACAGTGAGGTGGGAGGCACAGGTGGAGAAAGCTTTCCATGTCCCCACTGTAGATGGGATCTTCAGCACAGCCAGAAAAAATCAGGTGAAGGAGATAAAGATCCCAACGAAGGGGATGATAATCATTAGCGCCCCCACTGTGTTGACCATCAGGTCACTAATGAAAGCGGTTGAGCAGGCCAACTGTAGCAGGGAACAGAATAAATGAAGGATTTCACTGTGATCAATGAATGAAAGATGGATCATTAGGACAGTGTGCAGCAGAGTAATAGCACAGCCCCAAAACCACACTACTATCAGAAGGGCACTGACCTTTTGAGTCATGATCATGGAATAATGTAATGGGGCACAGATAGCCACATATGGGTTATAGTCTGTGACAACGAGGATAATATCGATCCCAGTGAACCAAACAAAGAAGAATACTAGTGTTAGGCATCCAGTATAAACAATAGCTTTGTTTTCAGCTATGTGATTTACCAGCATCTTGGGGATAGTAGTGGAGTAGAAGCAGATGTGGACCAGGGACAAGTTGCTAAGGGAGAAGTACATGGGATTGTGGATACTTGAACGAGTCCGAATGGCCAGAATGATGAGCAGATTCCAGAGACCTGTGATCAGGAACATAAGAAGAAACAAGGAGAATGGGAGTGCCTGCTTCTCAGGCTTGTTTGTGAGTCCCAGTAAAAGCAACTCAGAGACTCGAGACTGATTTCTTCCTTCCATGGTTCTACTGAGAAATACACATGGAATAAAAAAAAGAAACAAGAATTTAAAGACTTGACAAATTAATTGATTCATGAATGAGATAAATTTTATTACACTATTTAAAACCATGTATTAAATGAATATGTTGTATTATAACATACTGCATTTGTTTAATACATATAAGAGGTGAACTGACCCTTACTTCTATTGTCCCAGTACAGTACAAGTTCCCAGAGGGTAGGTGCTATTTTTGTCTTGCTCTACTCAGAGTCTAGTACAGTGATTTTATTGGATATGATTGATTCATGACAGTGGATCTCATTTACCTCAGCTGAGTTTAAGGAATACTTGGGCAGGGATAGTGCTGCCCTTGGAGTTAGAGGAGCTAGTTTTGAATCTGGTTTCATTATCGCCTCTCTGTGTGAAATTGGTCAGGTTACTTACCCTTCTGGTTCTCAATTTGTTGATCAGTAAAACAAAAAAGTTGGAACTAAATCACTTCTACAGTCTCCTTAAGCACCAAATCTATTATACTATGAGTTCTTGCCATCTCCCTTTGTCGACTCAGGCAAAAGACCAATCCCCCTGAATGATAACTGAAGCAAGGCTCTTCCCTAAAAAATCCTTTACTTTGAAGATTACACTGGTTGCTTTTATTTCTTCCTTGTAGAGCAAAGGAGAATAATCCTGAACTACTTTCCTTGTCACAGACCTTCAAAATCAGAAGGCTGTTATGCTCTTTATAGATCCTTTTTCTACCTTCTGCACATTCCCACTTTCTTCTTTTCATCTTTGTGTACTGGAAAAAAATATTCTCATTTTTTCATATTTTTTTTATTTTTTAAGCATCATATAACCTCGATTTTATTTACAAATTTATTTATTTAACTTTTTACATTAATTTTCACAAAATTTTGGGTTCCAAATGTTCTTCCCATTTGTCCCTTCCCCCCACCCCAATACACCGAGCTTTCTAATTACCCCTATCACCAATCTGCCCTCTCTTCTTTCATCCCTCCCTTCTCTTGTCCCCATCTTCTCTTTTGTCCTGTAGGGCCAGACAACTTTCTATTCCCCATTGCCTGTATTTCTTATTGCCTAGTAGCAAGAACAATACTTGACAGTTGTTCCTAAAACTTTGAGTTCCAACTTCTCCCCATCCCTCCCTCCCCACCCATTCCCTTTGGGAAGGCAGGCAATTCAATATAGGCCATATCTGTGTAGTTTTGCAAATGACTCCCATAACAGTCGTGTTGCATAAGACTAACTATATTTTTCCCTCCATCCTGTCCTGTCCCCCACTGTTTCCATTCTCTCTTTTGATCCTGTCTCTCCCTAAGTGTTGGCTTCAAATTGTTCCCCCCTCCTATTGCCCTCCCTTCCATCATCCCCGTGACCTTGCTTATCTCCTTCTCCCCCACTTTCCTGTACTGTAAGATAGGTTTTCATATCAAAATGAATGTGCATTTTACTCCTTCCTTTACTCGAATGTGATGAGAGGAAACTACATGGTTTTTTTTTCTCAGCTCTCCTCTTTTTCCCTCCACTAAGAAGTCTCCTGCTTGCCTCTTCTGTGAGAGATAATTTACCCCATTCCATTTCACCCGCTCTCCTCCCAATACATTTCTTTCTCACCATTTACCTTGATTTCTTTTAAGATAAGATCCCATCCTATTCAATTCACTATGGGCTCTCTGTCTCTGTGTGTGCATGCATGTGAGTATGTGTGTGTGCATACGCGTGTACATGTGGGTGTGCATGTGTGTGTCTGTGTGTGTGTGTGTGTGTGTGTGTGTGTGTGTGTGTGTGTGAGTAGTCCCACCAACTACCCAGACACTGAAATATTTCAGGAGTTACAAATATTGTCTTTCCGTATAGGAATGTAAACAGTTCAACTTTGGTAAGTCCCTTATGACTTCTCTTTGCTGTTTACTTTTTCATGCTTTTTCTCATTCTTGTGTTTGAAAGTCAAATTTTCTTTTCAGCTCTGGTCTTTTCATCAAGAATGCTTGAAAGTCCTCCATTTCATTGAAAGACCAGTTTTTCCCCTGAGGTATTATACTCGGTTTTGCTCAGGGGGTGATTCTTTGTTTTAGTTCTAGTTTCTTTGACTTCTGGAATATCCTATTCCAGGCCCTTCCATCCCTTAATGTAGAAGCTGCTAAATCTTGTGTTATCCTGATTGTATTTCCACAGTACTGGAATTGTTTCTTTCTAGCTGCTTGCAATATTTTCTCCTTGACCTGGGAACTCTGGAATTTGGCCACAATGTTCTTAGGAGTTTCTCTTTTTGGATCTCTTTCAGGCGGTGATCGGTGGATTCCTTGAAGACTTATTCTGCCCTCTGCTTCTAAAATATCAGGGCAGTTTTCCTTGATAATTTCATGGAGGAAGATGTGGAGGCTCTTTTTTTTATCATGGCTTTCAAGTAGTCCCATAATGTTTAAATTGTCTCTCCTGGATCTATTTTCCAGGTCAGTTGTTTTTCCAATGAAATATTTCACATTCTCTTCCATTTTTTCATTCTTTTGGTTTTGTTTTATGATTTCTTGGTTTCCCAGAAAGTCATTAGCCTCCATCTGTTCCATTCTAATTTTGAGGGAACGATTTTCTTCAGTGTGCTTTTGCACACCTTTTGCCACTTGGCTACTTCTGCTTTGGAAAGCATTCTTCTCTTCATTGGCTTTTTGAACCTCTTTTGCCAATTGAGTTAGCCTATTTCTCAAGGTGTTATTTTCTTCAGCATTTTTTTGGATCTCCTTTATCAAAATATTGACCCATCTTTCCTGCTTTTCTTGCATCTCTCTCATTTCTCTTCCCAGTTTGTCCTCCACCTGTCTAACTTGGTTTTCAAAATCCTTTTTGAGCTCTTCCATGGCCCAAGCCAATTGGATATCTATTTCAGATGTTGGAGATACAGAGGCCTTCACTCCTATATCTTTCCATGATGGTAAGCATTGTTCTTCCTTATCATAGAGGAAGGGCGGAATCATCTGGTCACCAAGAAAGTAACCTTCTATGGTCTTACTTTTTCCCCTTTTCTGGGCATTTCCCAACCAGTTACTTGACTTCTGAGATTCCTCTTCCACCCCTGCCCAGATCGGCCCAGCTAGTGCTTGGGGTTTGAGATTCAAATGCTGCTCCCAAACCTCAGGGCTTTCAGTGGCAGTTGCGGCTGCTATTCAAAGTGAGCTTAAGTTCTGGTGCTCAGGTGGGGGCAGGGCAGCCTCCCAGGCTCTGTTCATTCAGGTGGTTTATGCAGAGACCTTCAGTAATGGACCCGAAGGCCTGCCTTCTCCGGGAGCCTCTGGAGGCCCCCTGCCTCTGCTGCTGCCTCCCGAGGGGGTCTGAGTTATGCAGACACCCCGCTCCTCTCTCGGCCAGCCCAGAAGTCTCTCTCACTGACCTGTGTACCTGTGTGTGGAGGGACCTTCACAGCCACCAGAGATTCCGTCCCTGAGGCCTGCTCAGATCTGCTCCTCTCAGTGCCACATGGCCAGGGAAGGGCTGACCTCCACTCCTGTCCAGTGTGGGATATACCCTTGGGGTCGGTTTTTCAGGGCCCTCTGGAAAGGAAATCTCCTTCACTCCATTGCTGCACGACTTCTACTGCTCCAGAATTTGTTGGGAGTTCTTTTTACAGGAAATCCATGGGCTGTGGGTTTGGAGCTAGCATTTGTCAATCTTTTTTCTCTGCCATCTTGGCTCCTCTGCCCTCTAAAGCTGTAGTTTCTTTATAAAATATAACAGGTTGGTAAACTGTGTGTATGTGGAGTTCCTAAACAAGGAATTTATTTTGGTGATAAATGATCTCTAGTGATTGACTGTTAGGACAAATTTTAGATTTAAGATGTAAATGCTGGTAAAATTTTTGATTCATAAAACTTGCCATCTGATGTAAAATTCTCTGGGACTGTACTCAGAGACAGGCAGAAGTTTACCTCAGGGGACAATCCTGTCCTCCAAGGTGTGTTGGGATCCATCTGACCCAGTTTCCCCATTATGTTCCTCTGATGAGGAATGTTTTGCCAACTAACTATCTCTGAGTCAGGCTATAATGTGGAGATGATATTTAATTATTCCCTTGCCTTTCTTCTTTATGACATGTTTCTCAAAGTACATAGTTTAATATGTGAGCACAGTACAAGTAGCGAATCTTATTGTTTCAACTAATTGCGTAAATTGTTACTCTTGTATAGTCTCATGAAAGATAAAAATCCCTGGAATAGGACATTCATTCTTTCTAAATTTTATGGGAAATAAAGGATAAGATAAAAGATAGATAAAGGAAAGAAAGAAAAAGTATAAATGTGATGTTGAATCATTGTTCCACAAAAAATGACTGGGATTTAAAGTTTACTGTAATTGTATGGCACTGTTAAGGTTAGGGGGTGCTTGGGACCCCAAAATAATGACATGCTGGGTTCTGCTCAAATGAATTCACCCCAAGCCTTCTTTCAGGGAAAGAAAGTCAAAACTTGTTAAAGTTTCTCAATATTGGGTAGACTCTTAAGGAATCTGAGTATTTGTATTGTTAATGCCAGCAGCCAGATTGAACCTTGAGCCATTATAATGGTAATGTAAGTGGGGTGGAAAGAGATTGACCACTTTAGTAGTTCTTATTTGCAGAGGGATTGAGGAAGAAGTCCAGGACAGGCCCCAGTGTTCTGAGGGTTCCAGGGATAGTGCTGATAGAAGTGGTCAATAGTCTAGACAATTGGATCGATAGGATTAAGAGTGGAAAGTAGAATAGAGATTTGGTCATAGTGATAGGCAAAAGTTTATGGGCCTCAAGAGCCAGATTAACTGGAGAAAACCAAGGAGCTTTCAAGGTAAGCCCTTTTCAGGGTTCTTTGGACAAATGGGACTAAAACTCTTTTAGGGTGTGGGAAAAGGTCCCAATCTGGGCCTATACCCCATTGGAATAAGGTCCTTGCAGGTTTTAAAGTGATGTAAAACAATTGAATATTAATACAATTAACTGAATTAATTCCTGAGACTAAATCAGAAATATCTTCAGTTTGGGGAAAAGAATTTCAGTCTAAGTTTCTTTGAGGAAGGTAACCTCTGGTAATATTTTGCAATGGTAGGAAAGTTATAACATTTCTGTTTTGGTTTGAACTCATTTCACAAACTGAAGTTGAAGTTACCTTGCAAACTTATCATATGTGAACTCATTCTTTTAGACTGAGCATGATTAGAAAGGGATAGAGAAATTTGTGAGACAGATGTAAATCTATTGGGATAGTAACTTAAGATCTTAATGGGAAATTTCATTTTATGTTTATTATTTAATCAGGATCTAGAACAAGTATAGAAAGCATGAAATCTACTTAAGACTTTCTTTAAAGATGTTCCTCAGCCAATAGGAAATTCTAGTCACATCTGAAACTGAATATTGGAGCTTGGTATTTTAAATTTTTATGGGATTATGAGCTGGCTGTTATGAGTGTAATCCAGGGTGTGGTTATTAAGAAAGACTGTCTGAGTCACTGACCCATGATTCCAGTGAGGCTCTGAGATGCTAGTATGAACTGCAAAAAAGTGATATTTCATGGCAAGTTTGGGAGTGAGTATGCTGCCTGAGCTGAGGTAGGATTCTCCTTACTCAGTTTCCTCACTAACCCCTGGAAGATATCAAGCCTGTGTAAATACCATTTGACAATCTACTCTTGCCTGAAATTGATGTGGTTAGGGAAATGTTCCTTCCTCCAGCTACATCCCAACTATTAATAATAAATTCCTATAATCCGAAGTTTTGTAAACGTATAATGACAGATCTGAGATTAAGATGTAAGTCTAAAATTAAGCTATTAACCTTAGGAGTTTAGACTAACAACTGTAAGTGAGGGTCCTTTAATTCTTTGTGATAGCATTGGAGACTGTTAGATCAAGGGCTTGTGAATTTAACATACTTCATTAATATTATTCTTGCCTCATTTGGTTAATTTTAAAAGAAGCTGTATTATGGTCTATATTGCAAATGCTTTAAAAGAAGCATCACATGACCAGATGTTGGAATTGTTTTGTGATGTGATATGTACTGTGCTAAAAAATGAAAAATTACTTATTGTATTTATGTATGTATTGGAGCCAGTTATTAATTCCTTAGTGAAATCTCATCATCCCGAAGGGGGAGTGAGTAGTGAATTAATATAAAATGGAAAAACTGGGTTCTAAGTTGAATTTTGAGTTTTCCACAATCTCTTCCAGAAGTCTTAAACTTTGTCCCTATCCATCTCCCCTCCCTCCTTGAGACAGCTTGTGAACTTATATGGATTCTACACATACATTCTTATTGATGTTACTTTAGTCACATTGCAAAGAAGAAATAAAATGAATAAGATAAATCATGAGAAAAACCAAACCAAACCAAAACGCAACACCAGAGAAAACAGTCTGGTCCATTGTGCATTCTTATTCCATAATTCTTTCTCTGAATGTGGAAAGCATTTTGCTTTGAGTCCTCTGTGAATGTTTTAGGACCTTGAATTGCTCTGAAGGGCTTAGTCTAATGAAAACAGTTATCAAACACTGTGGCTGTTACTCTGTATAATGTTCCCCTGGTTCTGCTCGTTTCACTCAACATCAGTTCACATAAGCCTTTCCAGGTTTTTCTGAAGTCCAACTGTTCATTATTTCTTATAATTCAGTAGTATTCCATCACATTCCTGTACCACAACTTGTTTACCCATTCCCCAGTTGATGGACATCCCCTCAATTTCCAGTTCTTGGCCCCCACATGGGAGCTACTATAAATATTTTTGTACATGTGGCACTTTTTCACATTTTTTTGATTTCTTCGGGATACCGTCCTAGAAGCAACATTGCTGGGTCTAGGATATGCACATTTTTTTTTTTTATCCTCTGGACAGAGTTCCAAATTGCTCTCCAGAATGGTTGGATCAGTTCACAGCTCCACCAACAATGAATTAGAGTTCCAACCCTCCCGCATCTTCTCCAACATTTATCACCTCCCTATTTTGTCATGTTAGTAGATCTGATAGGTGGGATGTGGTACTTCAGAGTTATTTAGATATCCATCTCTTGACAAATAGTGATTTAGAGCATTTTTTATATGACTACAGATAGATTCTATTTCTTCCTCTGAAAACTGCCTATTCATATTCTTTCACTAAAAATAGGGGAATGACTTGTATTCTTTTTTTTTCCTTTTTATCACTTCATTTTTTTTAGTTTTCAACATTGATTTCCACAAGATTTTGAGTTTCAAAATTTCTCCCCATCTCTCTCCTCCCTCACCCTGAAATACCGTGCATTCTGAGTATGCCTTCCCACAATCTGCTCTCCTTTCTATCACACTCCTCCCTTCCCCTATCCCCATCTTTTCCCTTTTCTTGTAGGGCAAGATGGATTTGTAAACGCCATTATCTGTTTTCTTATTTCCCAGTTGCATGAGAGAACAGTTCTCAACATTCATTCCTAAAACTTTGAATTCCCTCTTCTCTCCCTTCCTCCATCTCCACCCACACCCACTGAGAGGGCAAACAATTCAATACCAGGCTATATATATGGAGTTTTGATAAAGAATTCCATAATAGTCATGTTGTGAAAGACTAATTATATTTCCCTCCATCCTATCTTGCCCCATAGTTATTCTAATCTCTCTTTAGACCTTGTTCCTCCCTTAAAGTAATTCCTTCTTATTACTCTTTCTTCCCATTTGGCCTCCTTTCTATAATCCCCCACCTCACTTTTCACCTTCTCCCCAACTTTCTTGTAGTACAAGATAGATTTTCATACCAAATTGAGTGTGCTTGTTATTGCCTCTTTAAGTCAAAAGTGTTGGAATTAAGCTTTATTTTTTCCCTCTTTCCTCCCCCATTTTCTCCTCCATTAAAAGTTTGTCTCACCTATTCCATGGGAGAGAACCTGCTCTAATCGATTTCTCCCTTTCTCCTCCCAATATATTCCTCTCTCATCCCTTAATTTTCTTTGTTCTTAATGCCATCCCTTCTCATTCAACTCACCCTGTACTCTCTGTTCGCATATATATATATATATATATATATATATATATATATATATATGTATACATATACCTATATATACATATATGTATACATATATATGTTTATGTGTGTGTGTGTATATATATATATATTTATATATATATATATATATATATATATATTTAGAGAGAGACAGATACAGAGAGACAGACAAACAGAGAGAGAGTGAGAGAGAGAGAGAGAGAGAGAGAGAGAGAGTGTATGTGTGTATAATCCCTTCAATTACCCAAATACTAAGAAAATTCTCAAGAGTTACAAATATTATCTTTCCATTTGGAATGTGCGCAGTTCAAATTTAGAAAGTCCTTTATGATTTCTCTTTCCTGTTTAACTTTTCATATTTCTCTTTATTCTTGTGTTTGAAAGTCAAATTTTCTCTTCAGTTTTGGTGTTTTCATCAAGAATGCTTGACAGTCCTCTATACTATTGAATGACCATTTTTTCCCCTGAAATATTATACTCAGTTTTCCTGGGAAGTGATTGTTGGTTTTAATCCTAGTTCCTTTGAGTTCCAGAATATGACTATCATGTCACGTAGAAGGTTCCAGATCCTGTGTTACCCAGATTGTATTTTCACAATACTCACATTGTTTCTTTCTAGCTTCCAGCAACATTTTCTCCTTGACATGGGAACTCTGGAATTTAGCTACAGTATTTCTAGGAGTTTCTCTTTCCGGATCACTTTCAGGAGATTATCAGTGGATTCTTGCAATATTTATTTTGCCCACTACTTCTAGAATATCAGGGCAGTTTCTCTTAGTAATTTTGTGAAAGATCTTTTTCATCGTGACTTCAGGTACTCTCATAATTTTTAAATTATCTCTCCTGGATCCATTTTCCAGGTCTCTTGTTTTTCCAGTGAGATACTTCACATTGTCTTCCATTTTTTTCATTCTATTTTTTTGTTTTGTAATTTCTTGGTTTCTCATAAAGTCATTAGCTACCATCTGCTCCATTCCAATTTTTTAAGAACTGTTTTCTTCAGTGGGCTTTTGAACCTCCTTTTCAATTTCTCTAATGATGACTTTTAAAGCATTCTTCTCCTCTTTGTCTTTTTGGACCTCTTTGGCCAATTGAATTAGCCTAGTTTTATAGGTGTCATTTTCTTTAGCACATGATTGGCTCTCTTTTTGTGCAGAGGGAGGCCAGTGCTCCCTTGTGGTTCAGTGAAGCAGTGACAAAGAAGAAAAAAATAGGTCAGGTGAGGAATGTAAAGAACAATTCCTACTTATTAATTGAGGGCAGGAGTTTATATAGATTCTTACAGGAAATCAAGCAAGCAAGGTTTTATTCCATGAGAACATTTTTAGTTTACTTTTATACTTCCTAATCTCTTCCCTGTTTCCAAGGGTAGTTATCTTCAGGAACTCCTGTCTCTTCTCTCAAGGTCCTTGTACTCTGCATGTTCTCAGTGTTCGTATGGACACAACAAAGAAAGTGGTCATGGAGAGCCCTAACAGATATTTGTGAGCACAGACTATAGAACCGGTTCAGAAAAATTCCATCCTGGATTTCACCTGCACTGCTCCTTGGCCCTCAACACTTCTGCAAGCTGTTGACTCACTTTTCATGATTTTTCTTGCATCACTCTCATTTCTTTTCCCAATTTTTCCTCCACCCCTCTTACTTCATTTTCAAAATCTTTTTTTGAGCTCCTACATGGCCTGAGATGGTTGAATATTTATTTAGGAAATTTGGGATGCAGAAACCTTGACTTTAATGTCTTCCTCTGATAGTATGCATTGTTCTTCCTCCTCTGAAAGGATGTTAACAATACCTGCTCAACAATAAAGTAACCTTCTATTGTCTTATTCATTTAACCTGTTTTGAGTGGTTTCCCAACCAGTTACTTGACTGTTGAGTTCTTTGTCAAGAAGAGGGTATACTCTGGGGTCTTGTAAGTTCTCAGTTCCTCTAAGGAGATACAATCATGGGAGAGGGGTTTACTCCTCTCCTCATCTGTACTATAGTCTGGAAACAACTAAAAACACTCTTTTCAGTGAGTAAAATTCCCTCTCCAAAGCTTCTGCCAGCTCCACCAATCAGCATTCCTCCTCACCCCAGGGTCACCACTCAGGGCTGAGATCCAAATCACCTACTCAATGCCCGTAGGGACCAAGGCTCAAACAATGGACACTCCATCTCTCTGGGGCCAGGGCTAGACAGCTGAGTTTTCTTCTCACCCAAGTTAAAGAACTTTTTCCTGACCTTTGAAGCTTTGTTTGGCGCTTATGAGTTGAGGAATCTGATATCCGCATCTACCGCACGTGATTCCTTGAAGCTCCCTCCAGTCCTCTCATTGCTGCATCATGTTCAAGGCCAGGCTTCGGTCTGTATCTGATCCCAATGTCACCTTTCCTGTCGACCTTCAAGGCTGCCTTGCTCTGGAAATCTCTTACACTCCGCCATTTGTGGCTTCTGCTTCTCTAGAATTTGTTTAGAGTCGTTTTTTGCAGGTATTTTATGAACTGTGGAAGGAGAGCTTCTAGAGGTGTCTCTTTCTACTCTGCCATCTTGGCTCTTCCCCCCTGCAATGGGGTTATTATTTATTTTGCTTCCTCTTCTGTTGATCTGGACAAGTTGTATGTTTTAAATATCATCTATTTCACTTATATTGTCAAATTTTGGGGAATACAGTTTGGCAAAGTGATTTCTAGTTATTATTTTAATTTCCTCTTCATTGGAGGTGGATTCACCCTTTTCATTTTTGATACAAATAAGAGGTTTTCTTCTTTCTCTTTTAAAAATCAAAATGAACAAAGTTTTATCAATTTTATTGTTTTATCTCAAAATCAACTCTTTTTTTTTACTTATTTCAATAACTTTCTTAATTTCAATTTCATTAGTCTCTCCTTTGGCTTTTAGTGTTTCCAATTTGATATTTAATAGGGGTTTTTAAATTTGTTCTTTTTCTAGCTTGTTCAGTTCCCTACCCAATTCATTGATCTCTTAT
This sequence comes from Potorous gilbertii, assembly GCA_028658325.1. Classification (NCBI taxonomy): domain Eukaryota; kingdom Metazoa; phylum Chordata; class Mammalia; order Diprotodontia; family Potoroidae; genus Potorous; species Potorous gilbertii. The sequence goes on along the minus strand of CM053773.1, from coordinate 202,521,514 downwards.
TTCTCTATTTTATTAATGTAAGTATTCAATAATACAAAACTTCCCCTAAGAACTACTTTTCCAACATCCCATAAGTTTTGGCAGGTTGTCTCATTATTGACACTCTCTTGAATGAAGTAATTGAATGTCTCTATGATTTGCAGTTTTATCTAATCATGTTATTTTTTAAAATTTTATTTATTTTCAGTTTTCAACAATCACTTCTAGAAGTTTTAAATTTCCCCTCCTCCGCCTCTCACCTCCTTCCCTAAGATGACCTGCAATCTTCTGTGGGTTCTCCACATACATTCTTATTATACACATTTTAGCATTAGTTATGTTGCATAGAAAAATAAAATGAATTTCTAGAAATCATGAAAAAGCCATAACAAAACATAACACAAGAAAAAATAGTCCACTTCATTCTGGATCCTTATTCTTAGTTTTTTTCTTAGGATGTGACCCACTCCTTCTTTAGTTTCAGATTATTTAGTTTCCAATTAATTTTTGGTCTAACTTTCCATGGCCCTTTATTACATATGGTTTTCATTGTATCATGATCTGAAAATGATGCATTGACTATCTCTACCTTTCTGCACTGGATTGTAAGGTTTTTATGCCCTGGTACATAGTCAATTTTTGTGTATGTGCCATGTGCCACTGAGAAGAAGGTATATTCCTTTCCATCCCCATTCCATTTTCTCTACTGATTTATCATATCTACTTTATCCAGAATTATATTCACCTCCTTAAGCTCTTTCTTGTTTATTTTGAGGTTAGATTTATCAAGTTTAGAGTGGGTGAGGTTGCAGTCCCTCACTAGTATAGTTTTGATTTCAATTTCTTTCTGTAACTCCCTTAACTTCTCTAATAACCTGAATGCTATACTACTTGGTGCATATATGTTTGATAATGACATTGTGTCATTGTCTATGGTGTCTTTTAGGAGGATATAGTTTCCTTCATCATCTCTTTGGATTAGATTTAGTTGTGTTTTTGCTTTGTTTGAGCATAAAATTGCTACCCATTGTTTTTTTTTTTTTTTTTACATCAGCTAAGTCATAATATATTCTGCGCCAACCTTTTACCTCTACCCTGTGCGTATCCTCCTGTTTCAAATGTATTTCTTGTAAACAACATATTGTAGGGTTATGGTATTTAAACCATTTTACTCTCCACTTCTGTTTTATGTGAGAGTTCATTCCATTCACATTCACAGTTATGATTACTATCTGTGTCTTTCTCTCCATCCTATTCCCCGCTCTGTTTTTGCTTTTATTTCTCCCTTCTCCTTGCTCCTACTCAAAAGAGTTTTACTTTTGACCACCACCTTCCTCAGTCTTCCTTCCCTTTTCTCAGCCCTCATGAGTTTTTTCCCCTTTTCCCTTACTATTTCTTCCCTCCCTTTTTACCCTCACCCTCCCTTTTCTTTCCTTTTTCTCTTCCTACTCCCTGTAGGGCAAGTCAGTTTTCTATAGTTAGCTGAATATATTTTTTCCTCTTTGAACCAAATTTGATGAGAGTAAAGCTGAAACCATACTTATTTCCTTCCCCTCCTTCCCTCTACTATGATATAGTTTTGTGCCTCTTCCTGTGAAGTAATTTACTTTTTTCTACCTCCTCCCTTTCTCTTCTCCTATTACAATCCCTTCGCATCCTTTAATTATATTTTTTTACCATCATTCCATTTAAATCATACTCGCTCCTCCTATCTATGGATATCCCTTTCAAATGTCATTATAACTATCCAGTGTTCAAGATTAACAAGTATCATCCTCCCTTGTAATGATGTAAACAATTGGGTCATATTGAATAGCAATTTGCTTTTTTACTTCCCCACCTCCTCCATCTGTTTATCTTTTTATGCCTCTCTTCAGCCCTGTATTCAAAGATTAAATTTTCCATTAATCTCTGACCTTTGTATCAGTAAAACCTGGAAATCCCTTATGTCATTGAGTATCAATCTCCCTACCTAAATGATTATGCTCACTTTTGCTGAGTAATTGATTATTAATTGTAGTCCAAGCTCCTCTGTCTTACAGAATATCAAATTCTAATCTCTCTCATCTTTTAATATAGAAGCTACAAGTTTCTGTGTCATCCTGACTATAGTTCTCTGATATTTGAATTATTTCTTTCTGACTACTTGAAGTCTTTTATCCTTCACTTGAGAGTTCTGGAATTTGGCACCAATATTCCTTGGCATTTTAAATTTGGTATCTCTTTGAGGAGGTGATCAATTAATTCTTTCAATGACTATTTTGCCCTCTGTATTTAGGACTTCAGGATATTTTTCCTTGATAATTTTTTAGAAGATATTGTCTAAGCTCTTTTTTTCATCCTGACTTTCCAGTACACCCATAATTCTTAGATTTTTCTCTCCTGGATCTGTTTTCCAGGTCAGTTGTGTTTCCAGTGAGATATTTTACATTTTCTTCTATTTTTTGATTCTTTAGATTTTGTTTGACTGATTCTTGGTGTCTCATGGAATCATTGGCTTCTACTTGCCCAGTTTTAATTTCTGATAATTTATTTCTTTCAGTTACCTTTTGTACTTCCTTTTCCTTTGACCATTTTTCCCAGCTATGTTTTGTGCTTCCTTATCCATTTGGTCCATTTTACTTTATAAGGAGCTATGCTCTTCAGTGAATGCTTTTTTTTTCATTTCTCAATTTTATTGTTATAATCATTGGCCAAGTTTTGTCCTAGTTCTAATTTGGCTTTTGAAATCCTTCTTTAGCTCCTCCAAGGGTATTTTGTTTTGTTTTTATTTTGGTTTGAGACCAGTTCATACTTCCTTTAGAAGTTTAATATGTGGGTATATTATCAGTGCTTTCTTCTTCTGAACTCATATTTTGGTCTTCTCTGTCTCTGTTGTAAGATTCTATAGTCTTAGCTTTTCTAATTAGCTTACTGCTCATGGTGATTGCCTTTTTTTCTGGCTTTTAAAGTGGATCTCTGCTTCTGTGGCACAAGTGGCTGTGTCCCACAGTTCTTGTACTGACAACTTGAGGCCTGGTTACTGGTTTTATCTTTTGTGGCCACTGGTTCTTTCAGGTCAAAGCTACATAATGCTGTAATTTACTTGTTGCTGAGCTGTCTGTTATGTGCCAAGGTCAAGGCTAGGTGAAGTCTTTCTGAGTTTCCCTGGGGTTACACTGAAGGTCACTGTGTGAGTTATGGGGAAGGAATGGTCTGGCTGCAGGGTTTTTCTCCTCCTCAACTAGTGCTGAGATACAGCATATGCAGGATCAGGGGTTGGTGAACCTCCTCTGCATTGATGTTTACCCATTTCTCCTGGTTGTGCTGAGACACACTTGGGTTCCTGTCCTTGCTGCTTAAGGGATCCACCTTCCTGGGACTCAGGATATCCTCCTGGTCCACTGAGATGAGGCTTGCTGTGATACCTCTAATCTTTCACTCGTCCCCTTCAGACACAGCAAAAGGTAGTCTTCTCATTCATCTCCCTGATATGCAGAGCTGAGAAATTACTGTTTCAGTTCTATTGCTTCCACTATTTCAGGATTTTTCCTGAAATATTTCCTGGGATATATTCTCTGTATTTTTCGAGGTTAGCAAGAGGAGGCTGAGGGCACTTTCACTCTACTCTGACATTTGGCACCAAGAATTAAAGTAAATAATTTTTTTAAAAAATTGGAATGGAGGAAATGGAAACTAACGCCTTCTTGAGAAATGAAGAAATTATGAAACTAAACCAAAAGAATGAAAATGTTAGAAGAAAATGTGAAATATTTCACTGAAAAAATAACTGACTTCGAAAATAGACTCAGGTAAGATAATTTAAAAATTGTTGAATTATCTCAAAGTCCAGACATCATCTTTCAAGAAATTATCAAGAAAGACTGCCTTGATATTCTAGAACTGGAGGTTAAAATAGAAATTGAAAGAATCCACTGATGACCTTCTGAAAGAGATCCCAAAACGAAAACTTCTAGGAATATTGTAGTCATATTCCAGAATTCCCAAGTCAAGGAGACAGTATTACAAACACTCAGAAAAAAATTCAAGTTCTGTAGAAACGCAATCAGGATCACACAGTATTTAACAGCTTCTACATTAAGGGACTGGAGAACTGGGGATATGATACTCCAAAGGTCAAGGGACATGGGATTAAAACTGAGAATCAGCTACTCAGCAAAAATAAATATAATATTTCAGAGGTGAAAATGAAACTTCAATGAAATGGAGGACTTCCAAGTATTCTTGCTGAAAAGACCGCAGCTAAATAGGAAATTTGACTCCCAAATACAAGAGTCAAGAGAAGCATGAAAAGGCAAACAGGAAAGAGAATTCATATGGGACTCACTAAAGTTGAACTATTTACTTTCCTACATCAAAAGATGATATTTGTAATTCATGAGACCTTTCTCAGTATTAGGACAGCTGGAGGGAACACATATTTGTATATGTGTGTGTGTGTGTGTATGTGTGAGTCATACACACACACACACACGTGCACATACAGAGCACAGGGTGAGCTCAGTATGAAAAGATGATAACTAAAAAGATAACTGAGAATTGACAGGATTATACTAGGAGAAAGAGAAAGGTAGAGTTAGAATGTAGTTAATCATCTAATATAAAAGAGGTAATAAAGAACTTTTACAATGAAGGGGAGGAAGGGCAAAATGATAGAGAGTAAATGATCCTTCCTTTCATTGGGTTTGGGACAGAACAACATACACACTCAGTTGGTTATGCTAGTTTATTTTACTCTACAGAAAAGCAGGGAGAAAGGTGATAAGAAAGGATGGAAGAGATGTGATGGCAGCTTAGGAAAAGAGATGATCAGGAGTAAACATTTTTGCAGAGGGACAGGTCCAAGGAAAGAATTCAATAAATGGAGGGTGGGATAGAATAGAGGGAAATAGAATTAATCTTTCACACTATGAATGTAATGGAGATCTTTTGCATGGCCACACGTGTATAAGGTACATAGAATTTCTTGCCTTCTCTATAAGGGTGAGTGGGGAGTGGGGAAGGGAGAGAATGTGGAACTCAGATTTTAAAAATGAATGCTAGTGGTTGTTTTTCCATGCAACTAGGAAAGAAAATATATAGGAAATGTGGTATAGAAATCTATCTTACTCTATAGGGAAATTATAGAAAAAGGGGTAAGGGGTTTAATAGAAGAGAAGACAGAGTGGAGGTAAGGGAAATCAGAATACACTCTGTCCTGGGGTGGGGGTAGGGGAGAGATAGTGAGAAAATTTGAAATTCAAAATTTTATAGAAGTGAATGTTGAAAACTGAGATTAAATAAATTTATTAAAATTTTTTAAAAGTCTTTTAGATGCGATGGTTAAAAATTAAAAATTAAATAAAAAATAAATTTAAAAAAGAATTCATTATTTGGTAAAAAAAAAAAATGTTGGGAAACCTGGAGAGTGGTCTGTCAGCAATTAGCCATAGAACAATATCTTGCATGGTCGACCATAAGGAAAAAATGAATATATAACCTAGATTTAAAGGTGGGTATCACAAGTAAATTAGAAGGCCTTGGAACATATTGCCAGACTTATGGGTATTAGAACAATGTAAGCATAATCATATGATAGAGAGCATTGTAACATATAAAATGGATAGTTTTGATTACATTAAATTAAAAACAATTGTACAAATAAAACCAGTGTAGTCAAGATTAGAAGGAAAGCAGAAAATTGAGGGAAAATTTATATAGATAATTTCTCAGATAAAGGTCTCATACCTGACATATAGAGAGAACTTTGTTAAATCTGTAAGAATGAGTCATTTCTCAACTGATAAATAGTCAAAGAACAGTTTTTCAATGAAGAAATTTATATATATATATATATATATATATATATATATATATATATATGTATACTCATATGAAAAAACGCTCTAAATCATTCTTGATTAGAGAAATGCAAATTAAAACCAAGGAGATAGTGACTTGGAACTGTGTCAAACATGATTAGTCATTGTGAATCAGAGAGGATACAATCATAAATAAGAAACTCCTATGCCGCGTTATTTCTTAAACTGTGTTTCATGACCCTACATGAGATCATATAAGCAAGTGTGAGGGTCATGAAAATTTGGCAATAGTGAAAGCTTTCTGAATCCATAACAAGCAAAAATTAATTCAAAATGCAAAGCATAAGGAAGTCAAGGTATTTCTGGCTGCTCTTGCCCATGGTGCATTGGGCAACTTCATCACAGCCTTGGTTCTGAACATGGCACTGATGATTATAAAATCAAAATGTTGATCCGCTGAGAAAAATATCAAAATGCTCTACACCCTGTAGTACCAAATATTCTGCCAAGATTTAATTCTTTATGCAAAATATACAAGCATGTCCATCTCATTAGTATGCAAATTTGCCTTTGTCTCCAATAAATGGCAAAAGTATATGTATAGCAAAGAATTGTTTTAAAATAAAATTTCTGTATGATTTATTATAAGTAAATGTTTGATTTGTATACCCTATTTTACATACCCAAATACTCAGGGTCACATAAAAGTTTCTCAGGCAAAAATGAGTTGTGACTGAAAACGTTTAAGAAGCCTGGTCTATATAGGAAGACATTTGAAAATAGTTTTGCAAAGGAAAGTGTTGGATATTGGAGAGAGTGTGGTAAAACTGGGATACAAAAGCATTGTTGATGGAGTTGTGAACTGATCCGACGTTTCTGGGAAGCAATTTGGAGTTAAATCTAAAGGGCTATAAAACTGCATACCCTCTGATCCAGGAATACCACTGCTAGGTCTATGTCCTAAAGACATCAAAAAAAAACATGTAAAGGTCCAATTTGTACAAAAATATTTAGAATAGCTCACTTTGTGGTGTTTAAGAACTGAAAATTGAAGGGGTATCCATCAACTGGAGCATGGCAAAACAAGCCATGGTATATGATTATAATGGAATATCATTATGCTATAAGACATGACAAGCAAGATGATTTCAGGAAAACTCTACAAATATTTACATGAAGTGATGCATGGTGATTGAACCAAACCAAGAGAACATCATACACAGTAATAGCAATTTTGTTTGATGAACTCCTGGGAATGACTTAGCTATTCTCAGCCATATAATGAACCAAGACAATCCTGAAGAACTAATAATGAAACATACTATCCATGTTCAGAGAAAGAATTAATATTTATTGAATATTGACTGAAGGATGATATTTTTCACTTTCCTTTCTTCTTTTATTCTGATGTTCTTGTATAAAATGACTAATATGGAAATGCTTTACCTAATCTCACATATATAACCTAAATCTGATTGATAACCCTCCCAGGAAGGGGGAAGGTCAGGTAGGGAAGGAAGGAGAAATAGAATTTGCAACTCAAAACTTTAAATAAAAACTTTTTTAAATGAAAAAAAAAGAAAATAATTTTGCTCCTTCTCATTTAGCACATTTTCCAGTTTCCTCCTCCTTGAACTTCCAAAAAGTTGTGGCAGGAATTTCTCATTGTTTTTCCTTCCCAGAAGCAATTGCATCTTGCAGCAGAGGAAAATGAAAGTCTACTATAGCCCTTTTAGGCCATTCCTTTCTCATTGAGCATTTTCAGTAGATAATCTGGTAAAGTTCATGAAAATTTTAAGTAGGCTCCCTCCAGAAATACATGAGAAAAGAGTTCACACACACTTACCCACTGTGTTTTAACGTCCATGATAACTCAGAGATATATATTTCATTGTGATGAAAGTCTTTGAATGGGCTATGGAGCAGGAAATCAGTTAATACAGTAAAATGGATTATCTCTGCCCTTCCATCCTGTTCTTTCTGACAGATTTGAAATGCAAGGAAGATTCTCTGAGCTGTCAGAAGGGAGTGCATTTTCCACTAGCCGTACAGAAGCTGAGAACTCATATCCTCTCCAAGAATCCTATGTCCATGATGAGGTTTCCTTTGGCAAAAGATCTGGTGGAATATAGAAAGGAAAGTGACAAGTTGCCCTTTCACTTTCCAACAGGATATACTATTTGGAGATTTCTCTGACTTCCCCACAATGTCCCAAATTGGGCACTTTGCAACCCACTCTCCTGCCCCCAAAATTTTGACCCTGTTTACATGTTTTCTTCTCACATTTTATAGGCTTTTTTGTGGACAAGGAATGCCTATCTTTTTCAAATTTTTGCCCCAAGCACTTAGCACGGTGCCTGACACATTGCTGATAATTATTAACTATTTATTTAATTGATTCCTGGGCAAGTAAGGAAGTGAAGATTCAACAGTAGTAGATGGAAACATGTTGGGAGGGCGTCAATGAGAGAGAAACTAAGAAGAACAGAGACAGAGAGTAAAATTACCAGAAGGAAAAAGTCAACTTAGTGTTAATTGCATTGTGCTCAGTGAAGAAGAAATATAAAACAAAGAAGTCCTTTGCAAGTATTCTAGTAAGCCTTGAATATTATTGTCCCAAGGAACTGTTCTTGTATTAATAAGTTCCTGGATTCTATTATAATGCTTCATTCTCTAATTCTTAATATATCTCATGTGGAGTAAAACTATGTGATTAATCTGATTAATATTTGGTTTATGTTAAACATTTAGTACATCTTAACTTCCCCTTTGAGGAAGAAAAACTTAGAAGAAAGCCAAAGGTGGATCTGTTTCTTGCAAATCAGAGGTGGGGTTTGGCCAATAGGAGACAATGATGAAGGATGGGAAATGAAGCAAGGAGACAAATTTTACTGTTGAGAAGATGGACAACTCCAGTTCAAGGGACCAAGTACAAGGCAAGAGGGAAGGTGCAGGATAGAATTGAAATAGGTCTCTAGCCCCTGTCATATAAACCAAGGGGTGCTTAGATTTCCATAGTGCTAGACTGAATATTATCTTCTACCTTAGCATCTCCCTCCCTGATTACAGATCAATTACTGACCCTGAGAAATGAATATGTCCACCCTTGACTATTATCTCATAATAATAGCTAGTACTTAATTAGTGTTTCAAGGCTTGCAAAATACTTTACATATACTATTTCATTTGAAAACTTCACAACTTTGCTAGCAGATGTAATCATTCTCCTAAGTTTAGAGATAAGGGGAATGAAAATGAGAGTGGTAAAGTGATCTGGCCAGGGTCACACAGTTTCAGGTACAATTCAAACCCAAATCTTTTTTATTTCAACTCCAACATTATCCACTGTGATCTTTAGTCATCTTTTTGAATTACAGAGTTTCTGAGCAAGGGGTCAACTTCCCAGAAGAGGAAGACTTCTTTAACAGTGTACTTCTCAGAGAAAATTATCACCAGCAGTTGTATCATCCTGTAACTGAATGACTGAAGAAAGTCACACCCTGGAGTGACCATGAGAGCTAGACACTGAGTTGCTTGAGCAGTATAGACCTAAGATGAACACAAAATATGAGCTTCCAAGTCCCAAAAAGTTCACATGACTCTCTATGGGGAATGGAATGAATGTAATTGGCCATTTGATATGTTCTATGTTTCTCATTTATTCATTCATTTAGTTCAGTGTCTTTTCAGTTTCTGGGAGAAAGGGAAAAAGTCACCGTCCTGTACTAGACATTAGCATTGAAAGTTGAGTGACTTTGCAAAAGGTAATCTGTTGCTCATATGTGGCAAAACATTAGAGATGAGCCATAGCTAAGTTTGTTTTAGAAATGTTCTGGGGAAGGAACAGCAGAATCAGAGAGAAAGAAGCCTGATTCTCCTCTTTGGGGTGAAGTTACTTAGGATTAAATTTGGCTTCCTGAGAACCAGCAATCCCTTGAAAGGTGCTGCATGTGCTATAAGGTACATATAAAATTAAGGGGGTTAGTTCAGGAGAAAGGGGAAAACCTATGTAATGTAATATAGGCAAGGGAAGAAATGGGGTGGTGGGGAGAAAGCATTCTATCATAGTTAAATGTCATCTGCAGTATTGTGTTCACTTCTGGGGCCACATTTTACTGAATTACCACCACAGAATCACAGAGCTTGAAAAGCTCTCGGAAACCACTTAATATCACCCGCTTTGAACGACAAGTCCTCTTTACTCTATTCTCCTAAATGAGTAGACTATCTCCACCTAAGTATTTCAATTCTACACTGCCCTCTTCTCTTAAAGGCAGTACTGAGTAAGAGTGATCTTACACAGAGGCTTGGCAAGTCAGAGTTTACAATATTATCAGTGGTCCAAGACTCAAGAGAGGAAGAAAGTTACACTAGCTCTCCCAGGAATTTATATGGAGAAAAGAGGTGATGGTGGCTGGTGCAAGAACGAGGACCTGGGAGTCAACTGAGAGTCCAAGGGTTTGGAGGTCACAGTGTGGACAAGGACTAGGATTTGGTAAGGTAAAGCTGAGGAAGAGGTGGAAAGCCAACAGATTATGGTCACAAAAGTGGATTTCAGGTTTCTGAAATTTGAAGATGGTACATTTGTGACTACATTTGTGGAGGTGAGGGTAGAGGAGTAGGGAACTGAGTAGGTCAGTGTATTAGAGAAAGTTAATATGTATGTTATATTATGGCATAAGATAGAGGAGAGAAAAATTATCCAGCAGTACTGAAATCATTGAGAAAGGAAGGAGAGTGGTATGGACATCTGTAGACAATAACTACTAGGATTTTGATTGGTGGAAGATGTGGATTCTGTGGATCTCAGAGTAATAAAGGTTATATGGAGGTAGGGTGGTGACATAGAAGTGGCAACGGAGAATAAAATATTACAACTCCCTGACTCTGACGACATATCTAGGAGTACGGGTGAAAGTGCACAGAGTAGATGTAGCCACGGCAATTGTGTCAATTGTGTCAGTAGGGGAGAACCAGGTCTTGGTGATTGCTAGAAGATAGAAAAAATGAGAAATGAAAATATTGAGTTGGATGCAAATTTGTTCGCTTATGGAGCCCACATTCTGGAGAGAATAGTGGAGGAGAGAATTGCTTGATTCTTTAGGGTGGGAGGTTTCAGGGAGATAGGAATAAGGAATCACGTGGTGGTGAAATGGATTTGGATGATGACCTACAGTAGCCCAGAATCTCTGGAATGTGGAAGGCATGACCAGTAAATGAAAATCTGACTCCCCATCAACATTTTTCTTCCTCTTCCCTTAGAAGACACTCACAGCAGGAGACTGATGTTCCACAGTCTGGGGGATTACTTGGGGTTGGACTCTAACAAAGACCTCGGGGAACTGGAGACTCAGGTCCAAGGACTCCTCATCACAGTGGCTCTCCTCATTGCTGGTGATGGGAGATGAGACTGGGAGGTGCAGCAGAGGGTGGAAGTTGCCTTGCATTGGCAGAGATGAAAGGGTCACCAAGCCCCCTTTACGTCCTTCCCTCAGGAAACATAAATGGCTGTGTTATTATCCAATTGGATCCTGAAAACAATCTTGTGAGGCAGATACTATTGTTATCCCCATTTTATAATTGAGAAAGATGAGGTATAAAGATTTTAAGTGACTTTCTCACAGTCACTCAGATAAGTATTTGAGATCAGATTTGAATTCATTTCTTCTTGACTCTAGATGTACCATGTGATCCCACAAGATTGTGAGTTCCTTGAGACCAGAAAGTACTTTTTCCTTTCTTTGTGTGCCCAGCACTTAGCACATTGCCTGGATCCCTGATTTATTGACTGACTATCCCCTACTACCTAAGCTGTCTAAACAGCACTGGATTTAGAGTCAGAGGATATGAGTTTGAAATTTGGCTCTAATACTGAAAGTTATGTGAACTTGGACAAGTTGATTAACTTCCGAGGGTTCTATTTCCTTAACTGTAAAATGAGAACACAGAACTGGATGATCACTGGGTAAGTTGGTTCACTACTCTTGGTGTGGGGTGGTGTTGGATGTTGTAATTTCCAGTTTCCAAGAGTGACAGGAATGAATCACAAAAGTGACAACAAAATGCAAGCACAGACTATGGGTATGGCTAGGGAAGAAAATCTATTTTATTTTATTTTATTTTTTAAGAAAATGTATTTTCCAGGGAAACTCACTGATCCTGAACTCAGAGATCATGGTTCCAAATGAGTGCTATAAGCATGAGATGCTTGCTTGTTTGACCTTGGGTAAGTAACAAAATGGCCCCAAAATTCAGTTTCTTTATTTCTGAAATGAGCGATTCGGACCAGATATATGGTCTTTAATTTTCCTTCCAGCTCTAAATCCATGACCATATAGTGCTGTACCCAAAGGACCCTCTGATATGAAGGTTACCTGTATTATATGTCTTAACTTCCTTCTCTGCTCTGATATCTTGTGGTATGAAAAGTGAAATGTGTTTGAGCTTTGTTGTTCATTGCTATCTAAGTTCCCTTCCCTGGAAGACAACGAGAAACTCAGGGAGTCCTTAGCATTCCTAACTCAATAGTATTGTGAAAATAAATTAGACAACTTCACTCAACTTCTTCCCCAAAGGAACCTGAGCCCAAAGAGTGTGGAGTGGAAGGTGGACAATTACTTGGCATTAGTCTTTAACAAGGACCTCAGGGAACTGGAGCCTTGGGTCCAAGGACTCTGTGTAAAAGTACCTACAGTTATACCCACCCATCCTTCTTGGTGGACAGACAAGACTCGCTGTAACCCATGTCCCATCAGCCAAACCCTCAAGTCTTCTTTCTCCTGGAAGGGTTCATGGATTTGGCTAGTTCTCTGGTCGATCTATGGGAAGGACACCAGAGAAGATATCAGAGCTTGGACCTTCAGGAACAGAACAGAATATTCTGACCAAAAACCCAAGTAGGTGAATCTGTAGAGGGCATTTTTCAATCATTTCAAGGGAGAAAATGAACAGAAAGTAATGTGGTAAATGAGTAATGGAATCTTAGAAACTTCTTGCAAAAAGGGGCTTGAGAATAAAGAATATCAGAATTGCAATGCATCTTTTTTCTTTGACATCTATCATATATTTATTTTCTTTCCTTTCATCTTTATTGATAGATGTGCAAAACACTTTCCCCATGCAATCTCTTTCCATAATTCATCCAAAAAGAAACAAAATGTTTTATCTACTAAAATATAAACAAAAATTAGATTCCAAAATGAATTTTTCTCAAGTACATATTAGTTATTGTCAACCATAATGCAACATACCTTTTGATATTTCTTTTGTAAATAATGTCATGAGAATTCATTTTATGACATTAACAAAACTTAATCAAAGATGTATAAAGGAAAATTTTTGCTTCCATTAGGGAAACAAAATCTTAAGTACCCTTCTGACACCCTTCAAGAGTATATGGTTTTGATAAGAATAAAATATTCAGCATATAGAGAACGTGCCTTTAAACATTGCTTTACTATTTTGGAATTCACTTGAAATATTCTATATTACCTGAGAGAAAAAGGAATTGCTTCCAAATTATTAACAATATTAAAGCTTATGGACACCAGAATAAAAATTTTCTGGGCCCTAGGACAAAATGTTCAGCTTTTTCAAAGTATCTCTAAAAATATATGTATTTGGCTAAATGTGCATGCAAGTAGATGATACAAAACTTTCAATAAGGAATGTGTAATTAATTATGGGGACAAGTATCAAGAAAAACCACTACATATAGTAATAACATCATGTAAACCATTAACAGACCAAAAATAGAAATAACTTCAAATAGAGATAAGTTTTCCAAAATTCTAGAAAGAGATAAATTCCTTGTGTGTGAGAGAATAGTCAAGATAAATAATTAAAGACGAG
>CM053773.1:202489886-202507383 GCA_028658325.1 Potorous gilbertii | reverse complement strand
CAAATGGGGAGAAAATTTTGGAACCCAAAATCTTGTGAAAATGAATGTAAAAAGTTAAATAAATTTATTTTAAAAATAAAAAAATAAAAGATACTTTTTAAAAAAATTGTTCAAAAATCTGTGTAATTATGATGACCAAATTTGGCCCTAACGACAAGGAAATGTGTCTCCCACCATTTTTGTAGGGGTCTAAGACTATGGAAAACTGCATATACTCTCAAACTCAATTGATGCATTGGACAATCTACTGAATTGCCTTTATCTCATAAAAACATAAAATAAGTTTTATTAATGTCTTTTGTATTTCAGATCATCATAATTTCCCCCAGCACCTTTCCTTCTCCCCTTCCCAGAGAGCCATTCTATAAAACAGATAGTATGGTTATCTCTTCCATATCACTGGAATTAGAGATGTGGTGCTCCCGACAAACTGGAAAATCCACACAAAATATTTTGGCCATGCCAGAGGAGGTATTAATTATTATGGTATTAAAGGATAAAATATGCTTGAATTATACCACACCATATATGGTTTATGCATTTCTGAGTTTTTGTGTTGTCTGCTGACCTTCATGTGCTATCTGTAATTTATGTAAAACTCTCAAAAAAAATCCCATTTAATTTATTTAATATCTTTTTTAAATTATTAATTTATTTTAAATTTTCAATATTCATTTCCACAATATTTTGAGTTTCAAATTTTGTCCCCATCTCTCCATCCCCCCACCCTCAAACTCTGAGCATTCTGCTTAACCCTTCCACCAATGTAACCTCCCTTCTAACATTCTTCCCTTCCCTTATCCCCATCTTCTCTTTTGTCCTGTAGAGCAAGATAAATTTCTATACCCCATTACATGCATTTCTTATTTCTCAGTTGTATACAGGAACGATTTTCAATATTTGTTCCTAAAACTTTAAGTTCCAACTTTTCTTCCTTCCTCCCTCCCTAGTCATACACACGGTGAAGGCAAGCAACTCAATATAGCCTATATATGTATAATTTTGCGAATGAATTCCATAATATTCATATTGTGTAAGACTAACTATTTCCCTCAATCCTATCCTGCCTCCCATTTCTTCTGTTCTCTCTTTTGATCTTGTCCCTCCCCAAGAGTGTTTACTTCTAATTGCTCCCTCCTCCCACTTGCCCTCCCTTCCATCCTTTCACCCAAGCCTGCTTATCCCCTTTTTCCCTGCTTTCCTGTATTGTAAAATAGATTTTTATGCTAAATTGTGTGTGCATGTTATTCCTTCCTTGAGCCAAAAGTGAGGAGAAAAAGCTTCATTTTTTCCCCTCTCACCTCCCCCCTTACTCCCTCCATTGAAAAGACTTTTTCTTGCATCTTTTATGAGAGATAATTTGTCCCATTCCATTTCTCCCTTTCTCCTCCCAATATATTCCTCTTTCACTTCTTAAATTTAATTTTTTTAGGTATCGTGCCTTCCTATTCAATTCACCCTGTGCAACCTCTCCCTCTCTCTCTCTCTCTCTCTCTCTCTCTCTCTCTCTCTCTCTCTCTATAGGTATGTGTGTGTGTATAGGTATGTGTCTGGGTGTCTGGGTGTCTGTGTGTAATCCCACCAACTATCCAGATACTGAAAAAAGTTTCAAGAGTTACAAATATTGTCTTTCCATGTAGGAATGTAAACAGTTCAACTTTAGTAAGTCCTTTAAGATTTCTCTTTGCTGTTTACCTTTTCATGCATCTCTTGATTCTTATGTTTGAAAGTCAAATTTTCTTTTCATCTCTGATCTTTTCACCAAGAATGCTTGAAAGTCCTCTTTTTCATTGAACGACCAGTTTTTTGTTTTTTGTTTCTCCCGTGAAGGATTATACTCAGTTTTACTGGGTAGGTGATTCTTGGTTTTAGTCCTAGTTTCTTTGACTTCTGGAATATCCTATTCCACACCCTTCAATCCCTTAATGTAGAAGCTTCTAGATCTTGTATTATCCTGATTTTACTTCTACAAATCTTAAATTGTATCTTAGTAACTGTTTGCAGTATTTTCTCCTTGAATTGGTAACTCTGAAATTTGGCTACAATGTTCCTAGGAGTTTCTCTTTTTGGATCTCTTTCAGGCGATGATTGGTGGATTCCTTGAATACTTATTTTGCCCTCTGGTTCTAGAATAACAGGGCAGTTTTCCTTGATAACTTCATGAAAGGTGATGTCCAGGCTCTTTTTTTGATCATGGCTTTCATGTAGTCCCATAATTTTTAAATTGTATCTCCTGAATCTATTTTCCAGGTCTGTTATTTTTCCAATGAGGTATTTCATATTGTCTTCTATTTTTTCATTTTGCTCATTTTGTTTTGTAATTTCTTGGTTTCTCCTAAAGTCATTAGCTTCCATCTACTCTATTCTAATTTTTAAATCTATCTTCTTCAGTGAGATTTTTAACCTCCTTTTACATTTGGCTAATTCTACTTTTTAAAGCATTTTTCTCCACATTGACTTTTTGAACCTCTTTTGCCAATTGAGTTAGCCTATTTTTAATGGGGTTATTTTCTTCAGTACTTTTTTGGGGTCTTCTTTAGGAAGCTGTTGACTTGCTCCTCATGATTTTCCTACATCTCTCTCATTTCCCTTCCCAATTTTTCCTTCACCTCTCTTTCTTGATTTTCCAAATCCTTTTTGAGCTCTTCCATGGCCTGAGACCTCTGAATATGTATTTTGGATGTTTGGGATACAAAAGCCTTGACTTCTCTATCTTTCCCTTGTTGTAAGCATTTGTCTTTCTTATCTGAAAAGATGGGAGAAGACACCTGTTCACCCTTTTTTGGGCATGTCCCCAACGAGTTACTTGACTTTGGGGTTCTTTTTCAAGAGTATTGTATACTCTGGGGACCTGTAAGAACTCAGTTCCTCCAAGGTGGCACAATAAAGTCTGCACACTGATCTGGGAGCAACCAGAAACTTTTGTGCCCCTCATCTGTAAGTAGTAGAATTTCCTCTCCACAACAGCCTCACCTCTAGTTCTGCCAGGGCAGCACTCAGGGCTGAAGTTCAGATCAGTTGCTCAATTCCATCAGGAGATTTACAATGAGTATTCCAAGAATGGATGTCAGCTACTGCCTGCCCTGGGAGCTGCCTCCCCTTGCTGAGGCCTCTACCACCTGGGGCAAAATCTATGGGGGGAACACTTCTCCCTTCTTGGCCAGCTGAAAAAGCCCTCTCCCTGACTTTGGGGCCTGTTGGTTGAGGGATCAGTGAATTGCCACTCTTGACTCTGTGGATTCCTTCCCTGAGACCTGCTCTGCTACTCCTCCCTACTTTGTGCAATCAAAGCTGAGCTGGGTTCCACTCTGTGTTTGGTGCAATAGACTTTTCCTATAGGCCTTCCAGGTCACCCTGAACTGGAAGTCTCCTCCACTCCATCATTCTGTGGTTTCTCCTGCTCTAGAATTTGTTGAGAGAGTCATTCTTTACAGGCATTTTATGGTCTGTGGGGAAAGAGCAAGAGAATATGGGTCTTTCAATTCCATCATTTGGCCCTGCCCCTCTTTTCTTTCTTTCTTTCTATTTTCCTTCCTTTTTACTCCTTTGTCTCCTCTTTCCTTCCTCTTCATACTCATTGATTTTATTTCTTTTCATTAATAATTGTTTTCTTTATTAATCTCAAAAACATCCACAATATACTACAGCCTCTTTTACAAAAACAAATGCACATTATCAAGTAAAACAAAATCTCATGTCCCAAAAGTTGTGTCTCATTTTGAATATGTATTTTTTTTCCAACTGGAAGTGAGCATCATTCATCTTCCAGAGTCATTTTTAGTCAGTGTGATGAGTAGAGATCATAACCATTTCAAAACTATTTTGCCCTACAATGCAGGAATTATTATCTAAAGTGTTTTCCTAGATATTTCACTTCATTTTGCATCAATTCATTTTAAGATACTGTCGAATCAAGTGATATAGTGCTGATCACTATTGAAAGACACCTGGTACAAGGAATTGTTTTTCTCTCACATTTATATATTAAAACAACATCTTAAGGATGGTGGTAAAACAACATCTTAAGGATGGTGGTGGATATGAAGCAGATGCTAAACCAGAGGGACGTTTATGAGGAAGAAGTATTTGGGTGTGTGAAAGTGGGAATTATTTCTCATCGCCAGGATGATGAACATGTTACCTAGCCCTGTCATCAGGGGCACAAGCAGAAAGAAATACAAGCAGATTTTCTCCTCAAGCTGGTTTGAAAGGCTCCAGAGGACGAATTTGGAGAATACTCACTGATTTCCCTTTCCCTGGGTGTATTAAAGAGTACATGTGAAAAGAAAATGAAACAAGAATTTAAGAGATTATATTCAAATGGGTGGATGAGAGACTGAAGGAGAGAGTTTGGAAATAAAAAAAGTTAATTTCATAAAATAAAAATACACACACACAACACAATCACACACAGAATATTTCCTCCTTTCATGCACATAGGGTGGAGCTTATCTTCAAGTGAAATGTAAGTAGATAGCCCAGTATTCTGATCTTGGAGCATCATGAACATGACAATGCTATGCCAAGAAACAATGCAAACTTGGACCTTCTTGATG
Source organism: Potorous gilbertii (assembly GCA_028658325.1). NCBI lineage: Eukaryota > Metazoa > Chordata > Mammalia > Diprotodontia > Potoroidae > Potorous > Potorous gilbertii. The sequence continues at coordinate 202,502,827 of CM053773.1, read as the reverse complement.
GCGATGCCCTTATAAATATCTATTTAATACATGCAAGAAACAAGGCAAGGGATAGTTATATATAAAGTTAAAAAGTCAGGAAAGACCAAGACGAGGTGGTTAAGTACAAAATAGAGTCCATGGAAATGTAAAAGAAACACCCAGCCATGAATATTTCTACTAGATCAATCTGCCCCTCCAGAAATCTTACTTGGAAATTCCTTCTGCCTCTGTGGACTCTTTTCTAATGAGTAAAGCCCTCTTGTTAATAGAAACTGAAGTTTAAGTCTCAAACTTGATGTTACAGACTTCAGCAGGATGTGTGACATGCAGGTTTCAAACCAATAGTGTCAGGCAGTTCAACATAAAGCCTGAGGGAGAGTTTTTCTCATCACAATGGCAGCAAGGAGCCTGAGCAGGAAATTCTCCAATTTAAACTCCAATTTATTGGGTGTTTGTAACAGGGTTTTATTCCTACAGCTAGCATTTTTAGCACTATATTGAATCCTAATGGTTATAATGCACACACTTGACTAATACCTAGCAAATTTCTAGTTTATCTCCATTGTATTTTTAGATAGATACTAATTATAACTTTTTTTAAAAAGCTCCATTTATTCCTCTTCTTTCTAATGCTTTTCTGCATCGATTAATGAAATAATGGTTAATTTTTAGCAACAATATAGTTAACTTAGGTTTGATAGTTTTCCTAATACTGACCCATCCTTGTATTCCTGGTATCACTCAAGCCTGGTTATGGAGGATGTCTCTTCATCCCAAGGAGGGCCCTGGCCACCTGGTAAGTATCACCCTCAAGGTTCATTTCATGTTCTTATTCCTTAGGGTATAGATGAAAGGGTTCAACATAGAAGTGACCACAGTGTGTATCACAGTGGATATTGTGCCCTGTAGGGTTATGTAGGTGGATGTAGGGCTGAAGTCCACTCCAAAGATTGTACAGAAGATTGATTGTAGAACAGAAAGACTACACTGAGGTTGAAAGCACAGGTACAGAAAGCTCTCCATTTCCCCACAGCAGGGGGGATCTTTAGCATCGTCACAAAAATTCAGGTCTAGGTAATAAGGATCACAATAAAGGGGATAGTAACTGTTATCATCGCCATTGTGTTGAACATCAGGTCATTGACGAAGATTACTGAACAGGCTAACTTTAGCAGGGCACTATGGTCACAGAAAAAAGTAGGGATTTCACTGTGGCCACAGGGTGAAAATGGGTCAGCAGACCAGTTTGTATCAGAGTAATATCTTAGGTCAAACCCAGGACACTAGAATCAGAATGGCACAGTCCTTAGGGGTCATGATCATGGAATAATGTAGTAGGGCACAGATAACCACATAGCAGTCACAGGTCAAGGCAGTGAGTAGGATAAAATCGACCCCTCATGAACCAGACGGAGAATACTAAAATACCTAAAAAGTTAGGCATTTAGTATAAGGAATGGCTTTGTTTTCATATGTGATTTGCTAGCATCTTGGGGATGGAAGTGGATATGAAGCAGATGTGAAATAGCTACAAGGTGGTAAAGAAGAAGTACATGGGTTTATGGAGACAGGAACTGGTTCTAATGGCCAGAATGATGAGCAGATTCCCTAGACCTGTGATCAGGTACATTAGAAGGAGCAAGGAGGACAGGCGTGCCTGCTACTAAGAGTGGTCTGAAAGTATCAGTAGAATGAACTCAGAGATTGTAGACTGACTTCGTACTGCCATAGTTTGATTTGGAAATACACCCAGAATAAGCAATGAAGGAAGAATTTAAAAATTCAGTTGATTAATGAATTCATCGAAGAGATCAATTTTAATACATTATTTAAAACTATGTATTAAATTAACATGTTGTATTTTAATATATTGTATTTATTTAATACATACACAAGGTGACCTAATTCTTACTTCTTTTGTCTCAGTATATTATAAATTCCCAGAAGGCAAGTTCTCCTCATCTCTTCCCTGCACTTATCCCAAGACAGAGTGCATTCTGATTGCCCCTTACCCCTAATATGCTCTCCCTTCTATCACATTTCTCATTTCTCTTATCTACATCCCATCTATTTTCTTGTGGAGTGAGATAGATTTCTATACTCCATTGTCTGTATATCTTATTTCCCAGTTACATGTAAAAACAGTATTTAACATTCGTTTTTAAAACTGTGAGTTCTAACTACTGTCCATTCTTTGCTCACTACCTACCCCTACTGAGAAGACAAGCAATTCAATATAGGTTATAAATATCATGTGTAGTTATGCAAGACACTTCCAAAACCATCATTTTATGAAAGAATAACTATATTTCCCTCCATCCTATCCTGCCCCTATTTATTCTATTATCTCTTTTGATCCTATCCTTCCTCAAAAGTGTTCACTTCTAACTACCCACACTCCCTGCTTATCCCTTTCTCCCCTACTTTCCTGTGTTATAAGATGGATTTTCATATCAAATTGAGTGAGCATGTTAGTCACCCCTTTAGTCAAATGTGATGAAAGTAAAGTTCACTCTTTTCTTCTCACCTGCCCCCTCTTCCCCTCCATTGAAAAAGCTTTTTCTTGAGGAGGAGCCAAGATGGCAGAGTAGAAAGATTTACATATGCTACCTATGAACCCACAGCCCATGGATTTCCTGTTAAAAGAACTCCCAATAAATTCTGGAGCAGTGGAAGCCACACAGCAACAAAGTGAAGGAGATTTTCTTTCCAGAAAGCGCCAAAAAACCGACCCCAAAGTTCTGTCACACACTGGACAGGAGTGGAGCCCAGCCTTGCCCTGGCCACGCTGCACCAAGAGGAGCATATCCAAGCAGGCTTCAGGGACAGAATGTCCAGTGGCTATGAAAGTTTCTCCACCCACAGGTAAGTGAGAGAGACTTCTGGGCTGGCCGAAAGGGGAGCAGGTTGTCTCAATAACTCAGGCCCCCTCGGGAGTCAGCAGCAGAGACAGAGGCAGTGGGTGGCCAGAGGCTCCCAGAGCAGGCAGGAGTTCGGCAGGAGGTCCATTACAAAAGGTCTCTGCATAAACTCCCTGAGGGAACTGAGCCTGGGAGGTGGCCCTGCCCACCCCCCCAACACCAGAACTTAATCTCACATTGAATAGCAGCCTCACCCGCCTGCTGAAAGCCCTGAGGCTGTGGAGCAGCATTTGAATCTCAGACCCCCAAGCACTACCTGGGTGGATCTGGGCGCGAGTGGAGAGGACTCTCAGAAGTCAAGTAACTGGCTGGGAAAATGCCCAGAAAAGGGAAAAAAATCAGACGATATAAAGTTACTTTCTTGGTGACCAGATGTTTCCACCCTTCCTTTCTGATGACGAAGGACAACGCTTACCAACAGGGAAAGACATAGGAGCCAAGGCCTCTGTATCCCCAACATCTGAAAGAGATATCCAATGGGCTCAGGCCCTGGAAGAGCTCAAAAAGGATTTTGAAAATCAAGTTAGACAGGTGGAGAAAAACTGGGAAGAGAAATGACAAAGATGCAAGAAAAGCAAGAAAAACAGGTCAATACCTTAATAAGGGAAACCCAAATAAATGGTGAAGAAAATAACACCTTGAAAAATAGGCTAACTCAATTGGCAAAAAGATTCAAAAAGCCAATGAGGAGAAGCATGCTTTCAAAAGCAGAATTAGTCAAGTGGAAAAAGAGGTACAAAAGCTCACTGAAGGAAATAGTTCTCTCAAAATTAGAATGGAACAGATGGAGGCTAATGACTTTCTGAGAAACCAAGAAATCACAAAACAAAACCAAAAGAATGAAAAAATGGAAGAGAATGTGAAATATCTCATGGGAAAAACAACCGACCTGCAAAAAAATCCAGGAGAGAAAATTTAAAAATTTTGGGACTACATGAAATACATGATCAATAAAAGAGCTTAGAAATCATCCGTCATGAAATTATCAAGGAAAACTGCCCTGATATTCTAGAACCAGAGGGCAAAATAAGTGTTCGCGGAATCCACCAATCACCGCCTGAAACCCAAAAAGAGAAACTCCTAGGAACATTGTGGCCAAATTCCAGAGTTCCCAGGTCAAGGAGAAAATGTTGCAACCAGCTAGAAAGAAACAATTCCAGTATTGTGGAAATGCAATCAGAATAACACAAGATCTAGCAGCTTCTACATTAAGGGATTGAAGGGTGTGGAATAGGATATTCCAGAAGTCCAAGGCACTAGGATTAAAACCAAGAATCACCTCCCCAGCAGAAGTCCAAGGAACTAGGATTAAAACCAAGAATCACCTACCCAGCAAAACTGAGTACAATACTTCAGGGGCAAATATGGTCTTTCGATGAAATAGAAGACTTTCATCAAGACATTCTTGATGAAAAGACGAGAGATGAAATGAAAATCTGACTTTCAAACACAAGAATGAGAAGAAGCATGAAAAGTAAACAGCAAAGAGAACTCATAAGGGACTTACCAAAGTTGAACTGTTTACATTTCTCTATGGAAAGACAATATTTGTAACTCTCGAAACTTTTCAGTATCTGGGTAGTTGGTGGGATTGCACACACACATACACACACACATGCACATACACGTACACGTGTGCAAACACACACATACACACAAGCACTCACACACAGAGACAGAGAGCACAGAGTTAATTGAATATGGTGGGATCATTTCTTAAAGGAAACCAAGGTAAACGGTGAGAGAGAAATGTATTGCGAGGAGAGAGGGTGAAATGGAATGGGGTCAATTATCTCTCATAGACGAGGCAAGCAGGAGACATTTTAGTGAAGGGAAAAAGAGGAGAGCTGAGAAACAAAAAACATGAAGTTTACTCTCATCCCATTCGACTAAAGGAAGGAATAACATGCACACTCATTTTGGTATGAAAACCTATCTTACAATACAGGAAAGTGGGGGAGAAGGAGATAAGCAGGGTTGGGGGAATGATGGAAGGGAGGGCAATGGGAGGAGGGAATAATTTGAAGTCAGCACTCTTTGGGAGGAAGAGGATCAAAAGAGAGAATAGAAGCAATGTGGGGCAGGATAGGATGGAGTGAAATATAGTTAGTCTTACACAACACGACTTTTATCGAAGTCATTTGCAAAACTACACATATATGGCCTATATTGAATTTCCTCCTTCCCCAAAGGGAATGGGTGGAGAGAGAGGGATGGGGAGAAGATGGAACTCCAAGTTTTAGGAACAACTGTTGAGTATTGTTCTTGCTACTAGGAAATAAGAAACACAGGTGATGAGGAATAGAAAGTTTTCTGGCCTTACAGGACAAAAGAGAAGATGGGGACAAGAGAAGGAAGGGATAATAGAAGAGAGGGTAGGTTGGTAATAGGGGAATTAGAATGCTGTGTGTATTGTGGTGGGTGGAGGGGACAAATGGGGAGAAAATTTGGAACCCAAAATTTTGTGAAAATGAATGTAAAAAGTTAAATAAATTTATATTTAAAAAATTAAAAATTAAATAAATTAAAAAAAAAATTTTTAAGTTTTTTCTTGTCTATTTTATGTGAGATAATGCACCTCATTCTTTCTCCCTTTCCTTCCTTTCTCCTCCCAATATATTCTCCCACCCCTTAATTTTATTGTTTTTAGATATCATCCCTACCTATTCAAATCATAAAATCTCAGGAGTTGCAAATTTGATCTTTCTATGCAGGAATGTAAACTGTTCAAATTTAGTAAGCCACTTATGATTTCTTTTTCCTGTTTATCTTTTAATGATTCTCTTGATTTTTTTTTTTTTGAAAGTCAAATTCTCTGTTCAGCTCTGGTACTTTCATTAAGAATGCATGAAAGTCCTCTCTTTAGCTGAATGACCATTTTCCTCTTTGAAGTATTATACTCAGTTTTACTGGGGAGGTTTTAATCCTAGCTTCCTTGGATTCTGCTATATCATATTCCAAGGCTTTTGATCCTCTAATGTAGAGGTTGTTGGATCTTTTGTAACTATGATTACTTTTCCACCATACTCAAATTTTTTCTTCCTTGTTGCTTGCATTATTTTCTCCTTGTCCTGAGAGTTCTGAAATTTGACTGTAACATTCCTAGGAGTTTTCCTTTTGGGCCCTGTTTCAGGTGATCTTTGATTCTTTCAATATTTATTTGACCCTTTGGTTCTAGAATATCAGGGCAGTTTTCACTTATAATTTCTTGAAAGACAATGTGTATGATCTTTTTTGATCATGGATATCAAGTAGTCCAATAATTTTAAATTATCTCTCCTGGATCTATTTTCCCAGGTGAGTTGTTTTTCCAATGAGATCTGTCACATTATATTCTATTTTTTCATTCCTTTGGCTTAGTTTTATCATGCCTTGGTTTTTCATGAATTCATTAGCTTCTGCTCCATTCTGATTTTTAAGGAATTATTTTCTGTGGCGAGCTTTTGAATACCCTTTTCATCTGGCCAGTTCTGCTTTTCATGGAATTCTCCTCATTGGCTTTTACATTTCTTTTGCTATTGGAGTTAATCTATTTTATAAAGTGTGATTTACTTCAACACTTTTTGGGTCCCTTTTAGCAACATTTGACTCATTTTTCATTATTTTCTTCTTGAATTTTAATATTTTGGCGAATAAATTAGTTTCTTTTTCAGTTTTCTACAATCACTTCCATGTATCTTAGATTTTCCTCCTCCCTTACCCACCTTCCTCTTCTCATCCCCACCCTAACTCACTGACACAGCATGAAATCTTATATATGCATTCTTATTTAATACATTTTCACCATAGTCATGTTGCTCAGAAGAATTACAAGAAATGGAGAAACCATGAACACAAAACAAAATATAATATAACACAAGAGAAAATATTCTGCTTTATTCTGGGATCCAATTCCATAGTTCTTTCCCTGTATGTAGAAGGCATTTTGCCTCAAGTCCATTGGGAAATTTTTAGGTCTTTGCATTGCTATAAAAGATGTAGTCTACCAGAAAAATTCGTTGTACATTATGATTGTTGCTGTATACAAACGTCTTCTGGTTCTGCTCTTTTCACTCAGCAACAGTTTGTATAGGTCCATTCAAGCTTCTCTGAAGTCTTCTTGTTCATCATCCTGTTCTTATAGCACAAGAGTATTCCATTACATTCATATTCCACAACTTGTTCAGCCACTCCTCAGTTGATGGGCATCCCCTAGATGTCCAGTTCTTTGCCACCACAAAGAGAGCTGTTACATGTGGAATTCTTTCGATTTTTTTAATGACCTCTTGGGATACAATCCCAAAATGACATTTCTGGGTCAAAGGGCTTGCACATTTTTGTACCCTTTGGGCAGTTACAAATTCCTTTCCAGAAAGACTAGATCAGCTCACAGCTCCACCAACAATGAATTAGTGTTCCAACTCTCCCACATCTTCTCCTACATTTATTATCTTCCTGTTTTGCCATGTTACCCAGTCTTCTCGGTGTGATGTGGTACCTCAGAGTTGTCTTGATTTGCATCTCACTAATCAATAGTGAATTAGAGCATTTTTTTCATAGGGCTATAGAAAGGTTTAATTTCTTCTTCTGAAAACTCTCTGTTCATATCCTTTGACAACTTATCAATTGGGGAATGAATTGTATTCCTGCACATTTGACTCAGTTCTCTATATATTTTAGAAATGAAGCCTTTATCACAAATACCAGTTGCAAAAATTCTTTCCCAGTTTCCTACATCATTCTTAATCTAGGTTGTATCAGGTTTGTTTGTGCCAAACCTTTTCAATTGAATGCAATCAAAATTATCCCTTTTGCACTTCATAATGTTCCTTATCTCTTGTTTGGTCAAAAAATTCTCCATTCTCCATAAATCTGGCAAATACATTATTCTTTGCTTCCCTAATTTGTTTATAGTATCAGTCTTTACACCTAGATTATATAACCATTTGGACTTTACCCTTGTGTATGGTTTCAGGCATTGGTCTTTGCCCAGTTTTCACCACATTGTTATCCAGTTTTCCCACAAATTTTTGTCATTCATTAAGTCCTTATCCCAGAAGGTGAAGTCCTTGAGTTTATCAAACAGTAGATTTCTATATTCACTAACTATTGTGTCTTGTGTACCTAACCTATTCCACTTGTCTACCCCTTTGTTTCTTAGTTAGTACCAAGTGGTTTTGATGATTACTGCTTTATAATACAATTTGAGATCTGGTAGCACTAGGCCACCTTCTCCAGTGTTTCTTTTCCTTAGTTCCTTTGATATTCTGGCCCTTTTATTCTTCCAGATGAATTTTGATATTATTTTTTCTAACTCTAGAAAATATTTTTGGTTAATTTAATTGGTATCATGATTTTCTTGCATCATTCTCATTTCTCTTCCCAATTGTTGATTTACTTCTCTTACTTGATTTTCAAAATCCATTTTGAGCTCTTGTATGTCCTGCAACCTATTACTATTTTTCTTGTAGGCTTTGGCTGTAAGCGCTTTGACTTTGTTGTCTTCCTGTGTTTGTATGCTTTGGTCTTCCTTGTCACCAAAGTAAGATTCAATAGTTTGATTCTTATCACAGATTTTGCTCATTTTCTAAATTATTTCCTTAACTTTTGAGGTCTTGCAGACTTTTATGCCAGCCCTTTATTTCCTATATCTCTCAAAAGAGGGAAAGAAGAAGATGAACAAGAAGAAGAAGTTGATGAAGAAAAAGAAAAGGAGGAGAAGGAGGAGGGGGAGGAGAAAAAGCAGAAAGGGGACAAGAACAAGAAGGAAGAACAGCATTTATATAGTGTTGAATTGTTTATGAAAGTCCTTACATTTGTGAACTAATTTGATTCTCACAACTGCTTTGTTGAGGCTGGTGAGGTAGGAACTGTAATTATCCTCATTTTATACATGAGGAAAATGAAGAACAGAAGAATATAAGTACCTTTTCCCAGCCTCAAATATACTCAACATTCGTTTGTTCCTTCCCTAATTATGTACTGTTGAATGTTACTGGAGACAATTAACACCTTAGTGCAGGCTAGTCATAAACATATCTTGGACTATGAAGATAACCAGAATCATTTTCGTCTTCTGACTCCAATTTCTTCCACCTCCAATATATAGCCCACATGCCTGCCAAAGTGATTATCACAAAACCCAGACCTTACCATATGACTCTTTGTTTAAATAATCTCTAATGCCTTCCTCTTTCCTAATCTTCTGGTGTAGCATTCCCTGTAAGTCAGTCTTTAATACACCCAAGCTGATCTTTTTGCTATTGCTCACATATCACCTTCCCCGTCCTATATCTCTCTCTTTACGTTTATTGTCTCTCAGTCTTCAAATGAACCATAAGCCTCTCTAGAATGGTTGAGTCAATTCACAGTTCCACCAGCAACAATTTGTGTACCTTCTTTCCACAGCACTTCCAACATGGATTATTCACATATTTGTTATCATTTTCAATTTGATTGGTCTCACAGGAAGCTTCAGATTTGTATTGATTTTCATTTCATTTCCTGCTTGTTATGAAAAGTAATCTTTGAGGTGGTTGATTACAATCCTCCAAAAACAGACCTTAGATCTTGAAACATAGGAAACCAGAGTTGGAAGGGGGTCTTAGAACACAGAACAGAAGACATTAGAACTGAGAAGGACCTTCAGAGATAGAATACATCTTTTCCTGTGATCAGTGTTCTCAGATGACACATTGTCACAGTATTACAGATCTCAAACCAGAGAGAGAGTTACTAGTCATCTGGTCCCAACCTTTCATTTTATACTTGAGGAATCAGTAACACACAGGTTAAGAGATTTTCTCATTCTCACATAGCTAGGAGGAAACAGAACTAATATTCAAACCCAAGTCCTCTGACCCCAAATCCAGTGCTCCTAGGATTCATATTAGAATCCAAAAAAAAATGATGTTGCCATCAGGGAATGTCTTTCCTTCATAGTCATATAGATGCTTGGGGGTTGTTGCTCCATATTGCTATTCCCTCTTTGACTCCTTTCATGACCCTTGAACTTTTGATCTTCTTGAATTCATGCCTCTAGCAGCCTCAGAATTTCTGTACTCTGCTATGGATCTTTTTCATTGTCATCCACTGATAAGCCTGTGGTCCATAGTCTACCAGGAATTGAAAAATATTTCCCTATTCCAGGCGATTATAATTCCTTTAATTCTAGAATTCCTGATAAGCTGAATTACAGTTTAAAGTGAAATTCTTACCATGGAATGCCTCTTTTCTTATTCTGGAGTTCCTCTGATCCCAGGCCTCATACACGAGAGTTCTCCAAGGAGTCTAGTAAAGCAATTATTCTCTCAGAAGAGTATGTAGAGTATGTAGCAAGATTAGCACTTCTTGTGTGAAGGCTACTGAGGCATTTTCAGGGCTGCTTATCCACCTGTGGTGTCTACTTGACACCCAACTCTCAGCTGTGATTAAAAGAAGCTGTAGGATGTACAGCAGTCACACTCTATTAAACCATCTTGGTAGATCGGCCAAATCAATTTGAGAGGAACAAATAAGCCTCAAGTCTGTTGGGGAGTTAGGAGTATGACTGCCCCAAGTATGTGAAAACTTCCCTTGGTGAAATAGGAAGAGAACAATTTGTTCCAATGGCTATGCAGGCAACTTAAGAAGGCACTGTGGAGTGCTTAGATACTGAAGACGTCAAAGTCAAGCATCCTGTAGTATTGGCAGTCATCTTTATTTTTGTCTTGTCACTGGATTTCAATGACTCTGTAGGAGAGAGTGAGGCTGACTAGCGTGCAATTTTTCCTCATTTAAATCTTATTCATGACAAAATCAAGATGTCACACCTGATTTCATAATCTTCTTCAAAATCAAAGGACAAACAACAAGGTTCCCTTGCATTTTACAAGGAAGTTTGTTTCCAATTCGGCTTTGTTTTATGGTGACATAAAAGTGTCAAGTACCTTTTTCTCCAAAATCTAGATTATATCTCTCCTACCCATGTATTTGACACTTCTTATGAGTAACATGATAAACAACAATTACAATAACAAACATTTATGTAGTGGTTACTATGCAAAACAAACTATAAAATTTCATATTTGATGCTCACAATAGCCCTAGGAGGTAATTGCTATTTTTATCCTCTTTTACAGTTGGAGAAACTGAGGAAAACAGAGGTTTAAGTGATTTGCCAAGGAATACATATTTAGTAAGTATTGGAAGCCCAATATGACCTCAAGTTTTTGACTTCAGACACAAAGCTCTCCCCACTGAACTACCTGTCTGCTTATGACAGAAGAGCACTCTCTTTTCTCTGTCACAATTTCTCCAGGTTCCTCATAGTCCAGTTTGGTAATTGGTTAACAAGTGATATTCTTTTAAATTAGTGCTGCCGTGGATAAATTCTGTGAAAATAAGGGGAACACCTGTCAAAACTCCATTTACCTCATTCATCACTCCTAACAGAGAAGAGGGATATTTGTATTGCCTGCAAAGCATAGAATATTATTTCTGATGGGATTAGATTCCCAAGAGCATTGATTTTTGGAGCTGGAAGGAATTATAGCCCTTATGAGACTAGAGTACAAGGAGAGACTTGTACATGTAATTTCTGATTTGAAGACAATTCTTATTGTTGTTGTCCAGTTATGTCTAATTTGTCCTGACCTTATTGGGGGCTCTCTTGAAAAAAATGCTATAATGGTTGCCATTTCCTTCTCCAGTTCATTTTACAGATGAGGAGCAGAGGCAAACAAGATGAAATGACTTGCCAAGGGTTGTTTAGCTAGCATGTGTCTTAGGTAAGATTTGAATTTGGAAAGATGGCTTTGGAAAGGAGCTTTAGAGCAAAGAACACATGAAGTTAGAACATGTATCATAGCGGGGCGGAGCCAAGATGGTGGAGTAGAAAGGCTCATATATGCTAGCTCCGAACCCACAGCCCATGGATTTCCTCTAAAAAGAACTCCCAACAAATTCTGGAACAGTGGAAGCTGTGCAGCAACACCGTGAAGGAGATTTCCCTTCCAGAGAGCCCTGAAAAACCAGCCCCGAAGGTCCATCGTGCACCAGACAGGAGCAGAGCCCTCCCCTGCCCTGTCCTGGCCACACAGTGTGGAGAGGAGTGAGCAGATCAGAGCAGGCCTCAGGGATGGAATCTCCAGTGGCCGCGAAGGTTCCTCTACCCACAGATGCACAGGTCAGTGAGAGAGATGGGCTGAGAGGGGGGCAGGGGGTCTCCGGCACTCAGGCCCACTCGGGAGGCAGCAGCACAGGCAGCAGGCTGCCCGAGACTCCCAGAGCAGGCAAGAGCTCTGCAGCAGCTCCATTATGAAAGGTCTCTGCATAAACCCCTTGAGGGAATTGAGCTTGGAAGGTGGCCCTGCCCCGACTTGAGCACCAGGAACTAAACTTCTATTGAATAGCAGCCAGGCCTGCCGCCAAAAGTCCTAAGGCTAGGGAGCAGCATTTGAATCTCAGACCCCAAGCACTAGCTGGGCGGATCTAGGCTGGGGGTGGAGAAGAATCTCAGAAGTAAAGTAACTGGCTGGGAAAATGCCCAGAAAGGGGAAAAAAACCAAGACCATAAAAGGTTATTTTCTTGTTGATGAAATGATTCCAAGCTTCCTCTCTGACGAGGAAGAAAACTGCTTATCATTAGCTAATGACATAAGAGTCAAGGTCTCTGTATCCCAGCATCTGAAATAGATATCTAGTGGCTCAGGCCTTGGAAGAGCTCAAAAAGGATTTTGAAAATCAAGTCAGACAGGTGGAGGAAAAACTGGGAAAAGAAATGAGAGAGGTGCAAGAAAAGCATGAAAAACGGGTCAATACCTTGATAAAGGAGACCCAAAAAAATGCTGAAGAAAATAACACCTTGAAAAATAGGTTAACTCTATTGGCAAAAGAGGTTCAAAAAGCCAATGAGGAGAAGAATGCATTCAAAAGCAGAATTAGCCTAGTTCAAAAGCTCACTGAAGAAAATAGTTCTCTCAAAATTAGAATGGAACAGATGGAGGCTAATGACTTTCTGACAAACCAAGAAATTACAAAACAAAACCAAAAGAATGACAAAATGGAAGAGAATGTGAA
>CM053773.1:202472702-202489386 GCA_028658325.1 Potorous gilbertii | reverse complement strand
CTCCCTCCCCACCCATTCCCTTTGGGAAGGCAGGCAATTCAATACAGGCTATATCTGTGAAGTTTTGCGAATGACTTCGATAGCAATCATGCTGTGTAAGACTAACTATATTTCCTTCCATCCTTTCTGCCCCCCATTGTTTCTATTCTCTCTTTTGATCCTGTCCCGCCCCAAGAGTGTTGACTTCAAATTGCTCCCTCCTCCCATTGCCCTCCCTTCCAGCATCCACCGCACCCTGCTTATCTCCTTCTCCCCCACTTTCCTGTATTGTAAGTTAGGTTTTCATACCAAAATGAGTGTGCATTTTATTCCTTCCTTTAGTTGAATGTGATGAGAGTAAACTTCATGCTTTTTTTTTCTCAGCTCTCCTCTTTTTCCCTCCACTAAAAAGTCTTCTGCTTGCCTCTTTAATGAGAGATAATTTGCCCCATTCCATTTCACCCTCTCTCCTCCCAATGCATTTCTCTTACTTTATTTTAATTTTTTTAAGATACTATCCCATTCTATTCAATTCTCTCTGTGCTCTCTGTCTCTGTGTGTGCATGCATGTGTACATGTGTGTATGCACACGTGTGTGTTCATGTGCGCACGTATGCATGTATGTGTGTGTGTATCTGTGTGTGTAATCCCACCAACTACCGAGATACTGAGAAGTTTCAAGAGTTACAAATATTGTCTTTCCATGTAGGAATGTAAACAGTTCAACTTTGGTAAGTCCCTTATGACTTCTCTTTGCTGTTTCTTGAATTTCTTCCTCAAGTTTCTTGCTGCCTTTGTGATCAGAAAAACTCTCCCTCACCTTTTATCTTGAACTGTCTGACACTATTTGCTTAACATATGCAGGTCACCCATCCTGCTGAAGTCTATAACCTCAAGTTTGAGACGTAAACTTAAGTTCCAATTTCCAGGAGGGCTTTACTCATTTGAAAAGGAAATTAAAGAGGCAGAAGGAAGTTCCAAGCAAGAGTTCAGCGGGGTAAATCAATGTAGTAGACATTTACATGGTTGGGTGCTTCTTTTATATTTCAGTGGACTCTGAATTGTAATAAATCACCACACTTTGGCCTTTCTTGCCTTTTTAACCTTATATATATATATCTCCTACCCTGATTCTTTTATGTATCAAATGGATATTTATATGACCATCCCTGTCAAGAAGGTCCAGGGTTTCACTGTTTCTTGGCATAGCATCATCACAATCTTAGTGGTCCAAGGTTAGAATACTGGGCCATCCAGTTACATTGCACTTGAAGATAAGCCCCACCACTATGCATATGAGGGAAGGCAACATTCTTTGTGTGGTGGTGTGTGAGGGTTAATTTTTAATTCATAAGATTTATCTTTTTATTTCCAAGTTTTGCAACCTCTTCCCCACCAAATTGAATTGAATCTCTTAAATTCTTGTTTCATTTCCTTTGCACATGTCCTCTGTAACAGATCCAGGGGAGGGGTAATCAACCAGTAGTCTCCTCTGAAGCTTTTCACACTAGGCAGAGGAGGAGATGCTCCTGTTCTTCTTTCTGCTTATGTAACTGATGACAGGGTTAGGGAACCTGCTCATCATCCTGGTAATCAAAACTAATTTTCACCTTCATACATACATGTACTTCTTCCACATGTATTGTCCCTGGTCAGCATCTGCTTCGAAATCACCACCATCCTTAAGATACTGTTTTAGTGTATACATATGGGAGAAAAACAACTCTTTACACCAGGTGTCTGACAGTAGTGTCCTTCAGTTGTATCACATGATTCAACAGTATCCTAAAATGAATGAATGCAAAATGAAGGAAGGCTATCCAGGAAAACACTTTGGATAATAAAGGCAATATTGTAAGGCAAAACAGCTTTGAAATGGTTTTGATCTTTCCTCATAACACTGATTAACAATGATTCTGGAAGAGAAATGATGAACGAGGCTACCTACTCACTTCCTCTTTGAAAGTAAATATATGTACTCAAAATGAGTGACATGTTTTGGGACATGGGACTTTGTCTCATTTGATGACATATACCTGTTTTTGTGAAAGAGGCTGTAGGATTTTGTGGAGATTTTAGAGATTATGAAAGAAAACAATCATTAATGAGAAGAAATAAAATAAATAACTAGGAAGAAGGAAAGAGCAGAAAATGAGGTGAAGAAGGAGGAAAGAAAGGAAAGAAAGAAAGAAAGGAAGGAAGGAAGGAAAGAAGGAGGAAACTACATTTTCTGTTTTCAGCTGTGGTCATTCTGGATACAAACAGCTGGTCCCCTGAGAAAGGGAACTCTGGCCACCTCCTGGGAAATTAAGAGCGTTACATAATCATAACAAAAATATTAGAAATCAATGTGATACAGAGAGAGAAAAAAAATATGAAGGAGAGCACTGATATGGAAAAGCAACCTTTAAGTGAACAGAAATTGGGCAGGACTCTGGGGGAAAGTTACTAAGTACTGATAGTTTTATATTTTACAAACTCTGAAATGGGTTCCAAGTATCCAGGATTTACATTCAAAGAATCATCATTTAAAACTTAGCTCTTATACTTGTGAACTATGTTATCTTAGTAAATTACTTTAACTTCTCTAAGGCTCACTTTCCTTATTTACTACTTCCAACAGTAAACCTATGATCCCATCGGCCTGGATTTTCAGCTGTGAATATGTGCCCTGAAAAGGGAAGTTGGTCAGTACGCCTGAGTTGGAGTGTTGTCAAACAGAGAAATTTCTGGTTTACCTGGATGAAAAGAATGAACTAAAAAAGTAAAAAGACTGAATTGCAACCAGTCTCTTAGTGGTCTGTCACATGACTGGGGGAGTCAGTGAGATCCAGGACAAAGAGAACTGATGCTGAGATTAGAGAGTATGGTTTAAAAGGATCTTTCTGTGATATATGTTTGCTTTTGGGTACATCACTTAACCTAAAATACAGTTTCTTCAATTCTAAAGTGAATCATTTGGACCTAATAGATGACCTCTCTGGTTCTTTCCAGGTCTAGATATCTGATCACGTGATTTTGTGGCCCAAGTAAGACTCTGGTGTGGAATATAAATACACGCTATTTCTTAAGACCTTTCCTAGCATGGGTATCCTATAATCTCTGTGCTAACATCTGTGATAGTTCAAACTTTCTTTGCTTCAAGATCTAAACTCCCTTTCTGGGAAGAGAACTAGAAACACAGGGAACCTTCAGTGTCACTGGGAAAGCATTGTGGTGAAAAACTTAGGTCAATTTCTGCCCCAAAGGAAACAGAGCTCAGAATGGTATGGACAATTACCTAATATTTGTCTCTAACAAGGGGCTCAGGGAATTGGAGCCCTGGGTCCAGGAATGCCCTGTAAACTACATACAATGAATACCACACAGCATTTTTCCTAGAGAAGAAAATACGCTCCTACTCTTGTGGACATCACCCCTCATTCAAAGCTTCAAGACCTTTTGCTCTTTGAAGAACCCATAGTTTGAACTAGATACCTCTTTGAAAATTATCTGTCAGCAGAGGGCCAGGGAGGCAATAACTTGGTCCTTCAAGAACAGAAGAGAAGATCCAGGCCAAACAAGCAAGTAACCACATAAGCAGAGGGCACTTTTGGTTCATATGAAGGTTAGTTTCACATAAAGTAATGTTGGGAATGTGGATCAAAGAATCACAGAAACTTATTGCTAACTTATTGCTTATTTGAGAAGGGAGAATGTCAGCATATCAGAACAAGAAGCCCTAACAGAACATAGGATACTGGATTTCAAAGATAGAAAGGACTTAAATCATGAATAGACATAGAGGAGATTTTGAATAATATTTCATATATATTATTTATATATATTCATTATATTTTGTATAATATTCAAGTTTAAAAGTAATGTAGTACGTGGAATGTCAGTTGCATAGGACAGAAAATAAAATGCTGGTTAGTCTCCCTTTCTAACATCTCTGCTAACTCCAGTTCAACTTCCACTCACCTGTCTAAGTTAGCTTCCTAAGGCATGGTTGTGACCATATCATACCTCTTTTGGAGTGAATCTCAGTTGGTTTTGGGATCAGATATAAAACCTTCTGCCTGGCTTTTAAAACCATTCATGATTTGAATCTTCTCCAATTTTCACAGCTTCCTTCACCTTTTACCTCTGTCAGTACTCTGAAATCTAGTGACATTGACCTTCTTGGATTTCCACACATAAAAGCCTCTCTGAATATAAACATTTTCACTGCCTGGTTCCCAGGCCTATAACTCTCTCCAATCTAATCTCCACCTTCCAATTTCCATGACTTCCTTCAAGGCACAGCCAAAGTCCTTTCTTCTAGAAGATACTTTTTCTAGCCCTACTTAAGCCAAGTGCTTTTCCACTGAGACTCCCCAAAATTATTCTTGTATATTCAGTTTTTACCTTGTTGTCTGCATACTGTTTGCCCCATGAAAGTGGAAATTCTCAGGGCAGAAACTGTTCTTTGCCTTTATATTCCCTGTGTTCAGCACAGAGTCTTCCACACAGCAATAAATGCTCACTGACTGACTGCCTGATTAACTGAAGAGTTTCTTTGAGCATAAAATGTTCAAACTGGGAGGGACTTTAGAATGTAGGACATATAATAATAGAGTCCAAGATGACTCTCACACATAGTTTATACAATATTAATGTTGAAAGGAACTCAAGAACTTAGAAAAGAAAATATTAGACTGAGTGGGAAAGGAAACGTTTTTCCAGAAACCAAATTTAGAAGTGGGAGGGAGCTCAGAGTCAATCTCTCAGTAAATGTCTATTAAACAGCTCTTTGTGACATGTGATGCACAAACTACTGGGACCCAGCACAACAGGACAGTGGTCTCTACCCTCAATGAGCCTTCATTATAACTGTGGAGATGGCATGGACATATGCAAGCATTTACAGAATAAACCAAAATACGTGAGAAATTGTTTGGGGGAGGAAAGAAACAACCAGCTGAGTCGGCTGCTAAATACATCAGGAGAGGTTTCATATAAAAAGTGGTCAGGCTGACTTTGAAAAGAAATTGGGAATTCCAACAGGCAGAGATGAGACAGCAAAGTATTCAAGGCATGGATCACAGACAGTGGCACAAAGGCACGATGGTGGGACTTCTTGCATATCCATGTATGCAAGAAGAACAGATAGGTTAGGCAATATGTCAGTGCAAAGGCATTTATTCTCACAATTATCCTTCCACAAGAATGTGTTATATTCTAAAATTTGATATTCATCTTACTCCTCTCTCCATTCACAAAAGAGGAAAGAAGAATATCACAAAAGGAAAGAGACTATGCTATATTGTTATGAATATGAACATCTGGCTGGGAATCCAACCACATGAATTTTAGACTTGGTTTGCTTGCCCAAAACTAAGAACCCACAGCTTGGACTACTTAACTAGTTGAAATATATCTGAAAGTAGAGGCTCAGGGAAGGCAACAGTTTGATCCTTCAAGTATAGAAGAGAAGATCCAGGGACATAAATCAGTAAATACTTACACGGAGGGTCCTTTCTATTGATTTGAAGTTCAATCTTACACAAAATAATGTCAATGTACTTCAATTAATCTCAAAAACATATTCCTAAAAGGGATATAGGAATGCACAGAGACAGAATTAGATGGGCTGTTGGCACATAGAACATAGAATTTCAGAGACCAAAAGGATTTAAAGTATGAGTAGGGCTAGAGAAGACTTTGGAATATGAAATGTTCAGGCTCTGAATGAACTTAGAACATAGAATGTCAGATACATAGGCCTAAAAATAGCCTATGAGTTGGTCTCCCACAGGCATGGACACAGATTTAATGGTTCTTTAATTTATTTGCATCATTTATAAGATGAGTCAGTTGTTTGCAACATTAGGCAATTGTTTGAAAAAATCAGGGAATTCAGAACTGCAAGAACCCTTGAAGCAAAAAATATCAGAGACAGAAAGTCCTTGAGAATATAGAGTGCAGCTGCCAAGGGAGGTTTTTAACAGAGATGTCCAACTATCAAAGCAGGAGGCATAAGGTCCCAACTCTCAAAAGCACTAATAGAACGAGATTAAACTGAAATTGGGAAATAATTTTTAAAATAAATTAAAGCATAATAAAACATAAATACCATTACATTTTGAAAGTAAGTCATTACGTAGCATAGAGAAATCATTGTGTGTTAATTGGTGGACCCATTTCATTTTGAGTTTGACATCACCACTATAGAATAGAGGTAATTGATACTGAAAGAACCCTTACAACATAGAAAAATTGAATGGTAGAGCTGAAAAGAATTTGAGACCAGAAAGTATAGAATATTGAACCTGTAATATCAGACCTGAATGGCACCTTATGCAATAGATTATTAGGCATGGATATGACTTAAAGACCCATTTGTGAAAACTCAGCTCCCAGGAGAAAAAGCTGATCCAAGTGACAGAATCTATTCGTGGAAGATCTGTGGCTCCAATCTGGATCTCTTGAGGTTCATTCCAATATTCTTTCTCCTTCACAGTGATGACTCTGTTCCTAAAATCTGAAACTTTAGAGAGAATACTGTTTCCAGACAGGGATAAAGAAATTATCCCTTTCAGAATTTCTTGTCTTCCCTCACTCCCCAAAACATCTTTAGTTAGCATCATAATTAATTTCCATATGTCTATTGGCCTACCGAAATCATGAAGGACTTCCTTCTCCCCAACTCAAAGTTACAGGTTGCAGTTGGCATGCTTTAGTGACTGGAGCTCTGGGTTTTGAACTGGAAAGGCTTGGGGTCAATTCTTACAAAGAGGCACCAGTTTAGCTCACCTATATTTTAGGAAAGCTTTTGAAATCTCTTTCTGTGGTCAGTATGGAAAGATATGGGCTAGATATGAGTAAAATGAAATAGTCTTCCTTCATATATTGTGCATGCTTTATCTCTGAAAGTTTTTAAGTGCAGGTGACCTGACCATTTATGAGAATATTACAGAGGATATTTCTATTCAAGTGTGGGTGAATTGTATGGTTGAGTTTATGGTAGTATTTTAACCTAGATTTGGAGGAATTCAAGAAAACTAGAAGGTGAAAATGAGGAGGTAGAGAATGGCATGTGGGACAATCAGTGAAAATGCCCTGAATTAGAGGATGAAGAATCTGTAAATAACAGCAAAGAGATCAAAATCATTGGATCACAAAATGGAGAGAATAAGGAAGTAAGGTGTAAGAAAAAGGGAAACGTAGGAGGGGACCAGGTTTATGAAAAACTTTGAAAATCAAATAGAGGATTTTACATTTGATCTTGGGAATAATAGGAAGCCATTTGAGTTTTTAATAAAGAAGTGTCATGGTCAATTTGGCCCCCTAAGAATAACAATTTGTTGACTGAGAGAACTGAAATGAGGAGAGATAAATGTCAGGAAGACCAACCAGAAGTCTAGTGCAAAAACCCAGATATGAGGTGAGATGGGCCTGAACCATCATGAGGGCAACATCACAGGTAAGGAGGTACATAAGAGAGACATAACAAAGTTAAATTGATAAGACTTGGAAAAAGGTTTATATGTGCTAGGGTGGGGTGAGAGAGAGTGAGAAACAGTTACTGGGAGCATGGTGGTAACTTGTAACAATAATGAAGAAGTCTAGAAGAAAAGGAGGTTGAGGCATAGGGAAGAGGACAGTGTTGAATGTGTTGAGTTTAAGGTATGTTCTCTCATACTTGCAAGCTGTGTGACCCTGCGTGACCCTGTGTTACCTTAAAGGTAAGTCCTTTAAGCCTCTTTTTCCCAGTTTCTTCATCTGTAAAATGAACTGGAGAAAGAAGTGGCCAAGCAAGTCAGTATCTCTGCCACTAAAACCTCAAATGGGATCAGGAAGAGTTACGCACAGTTATGTAGGGAAAACTGGGGAAGAAAGAGTTCGTCCAAATTCTTTTTATGATACAAATATGGTTTTGATACCAAAACCAGGAAGAGTTAAACAGAAAAAGAACCAGAACATTGCAGACCAATTTCTCTAATGAATACACATGCCAAAATTTTAGATAAGATTTTACCAAAAAGAATACAGCAATTTATCATGAGAACAATACATTATGATCAGGTAAGATTTATACCAGAAGTGCAGGCCTGGCTCAGTATTAGGAAAACTATTAGCATTATTGATCATAACAACAACAAAACTAAGAGAAACCCCACATGATTATCTCAACAGATGCAGAAAATACTTTTGGCAAAATACAGCACTCATTCCTACTGACAACACTGGAAAACATAGGAATAAATGGAACTTTCCATAAAATAGTAAGCAGTATCTACCTAAAACATTCAAAAAGCATTATATGCAACGGGTATAAGCTGGATGCATTTTCAATAAGATCGGACAATGATGTCCATTATCACCACTATTATTCAATATGGTACTAGAAATGTTAGCTATATCAATAAGAGAAGAAAAAGAAATTGAAGAAGTTAGAATAGGCAAAGAAACTAAGTTATTACTCTTTGCAGAAGATATGATGATAGAATTAGAGAATCCCACAGAATAAAGTAAAAAACTACTTGAAACAATAAACAACTTTGGCAAAGTTGTAGGGTACAAAAGAAACCCACACAAATCTTCGGCATTTCTATAAATTACTGACAAAGCCCAATAGCAAGAGATAAAAAGAGAAATCCCATTTGAACCTATAGTAGACACTACAAAATATTTGGGAGTCTACCTGCCAACAAACCCAGGGACTATATGAACACAATTACAAAACACTTTTCATACAAATCAGGTCAGATCTAAATAACTGGAAAAACATTAGCTGCTCATAGGTGAGTCAAGCCAATATAATAAAAATGGCAAATCTATCTAAATTAATCTACTTATTCATTGCCATACCTATAAAACCATCAAATAATTACTTTTTACAGATAGAAATAATCATATCAAAATTCATCTGGTAGAACAAAAGATCCAGAAAATCAAGTGAAATAATGGAAAGAAATTCTAGGGGAGGTAACCTAGCTCTATCAGATCTCAAATTGTATTATAGAGAAGAAATTATGAAAATGACTTGGTACTGGCTAAGAAAGAAAAGGGCAGACAAGTGGAATAGGTTAGGTACTCAAGACACAGTACTCAATGAGTATAGCAATATAATGTTTGATAAACTCAAGGTTCCCAGATAATGGGATGAGAACTCACTGTTCAACAAAAAAGGCAGGGAAAACTGGATAACAGTGTGGTGGAAAGTAGACATAGACCAATACCTGACATTGTACAGAAGAATAAATTGCAAATTGGTCCATGATCTAGGTATAAAGATTGATACTATAAACAAATTAGGGGAGCAAGGAATAGCGTATTTGCCACATTTATGAAGAATGGAGAAATTTATGACCAAACAAGAGATAGAGAACAAATTAAGTGCAAAATGGATAATTTTGATTACATTGAAATGAAAATTTTTTGCACCAACAAACCCATTGTAACTAAGATTAGGAGGGAAGCAGAAAACTGGGAAAGAATTTTTGCAATTAGTGTCTGTGATAGAGGCCTAGTTCTAAAATATGCAGAGAGCTAACTCAAATGTACAGGAATATAAGTCATTCCCCAACTGATAAATGGTCAAAGAATATGAACAGGCAGTTTTCAGAGGAAGAAACCAAATTTATCTACAGTCATATGAAAAAATGTTCTAAATAACTATTAATTAGAGAGATGTAAATCAAAACAACTCTGAGATAACACACTACACCTATCAGTTTGGTTAATATGGCAAAACAGGATGATGATAAATGTTGGAGGAGATGTGGGAGAGTTGGAACACTAATTCATTGTTAGTGGAGTTGTGAGCTGATCCACCCATTCTGGAGAGCAATTTGGAGCTATGCCTAAGGGACTACAAAACTGTGTATACTCTTTGACCCAGCAATACTGCTTCTAGGACTGCATCCCCAAGAGATCATAAAAATGAAAAAGGGTCCCACATGTACCAAAATATTTATAGCAGCTCTCTTAGTGGTGGCTAAAAGCTGGTAATCGAGGGGATGCCCATCAACCAGGGAATGGCTAAATAAATTGTGGTATATGAATGCAATGAAATTCTCTTTTGTCATAAAAAAATGATAAAGGGGAGGACTTCAGAGAAGCCTGGAAAAACTTATACAAACTGATTCTGATCAAAAGGAGCAGAACCAGGAGAAATTTGTACACAGCAACAACCACAGTGTGTGAGGCATTTTTCTATTAGATTTAGTACTTCATTGCAATGAAAGAACTTAAACCGTTTCCAAAGGACTCTTGAGGCAAAATGCCATCAACATCCACAGAAAGAACTATGGAATTAGATTGCAGAATGAAGCAGAATATTTTCTCTTGTGTTATGTTTTATTTTGGTTTGTTTTTTCTCATGGTTTCTACCATTCATTTTAATTCTTCTATGCAACATGACCACTGAGAAAACATGTTTAATAAGAATGTACATATAGAACCCATATAAGACTGTATACCATCTAAGGAAGGGAGGGGGGAGTAAGGAGAGGAGAGGGGGAGAAAAATCAAAGACTTATAGAAGTGATTGTAGAAAAGTGAAAACTAATTTTTTAAAAAGTAGGAAAAAATGACACGAAACTAGAGATCAAGAGAGAGGTTAAGACTGAGTAAGAGGATTTGAGAATCATCCACATAGCAATAATAATTGAATCCACATTTTTCCTCCCATCTGTTTCCTAGATTTATTCCCATAACTATATTGTCTATGTATCTAGTGCCATTTGACCATCCATGTTTTTATGTTTTTTGCTCTTTTGTACGAGATATATCAAAACATAGTCATTTTATCCATGGATCTTAACCCACCAAGTCTCAATGATACAGTCTGAAATGTGCATCCTATTACAAGGATTCATCTTGATACTCACCTACACTTTGTGCATTTTTATAGACCTCTGAGGTTGTGCTCTTGGCTTGACTACAGGTTCCCTTTCAGGTTGTTCTCCCCTGTGAATTATGGATTCTTTACCTCTCTTATGCTTCCTGGCCTGTATTTCTTACAAACTCTGGGAGTATCTCAGATACTAACAAGAAAATGGAAAGCAATGAAAACAATATCTACAAGACCTTTATTGGAAAGCAGAAAATCACTTCCCAGGTATAATATCCATGTGTGTACACTTCTCTGTATGTGTTCAAGTCCTCTGGTCTCTCACTTCAATGATATTCTCTGTGCATATATCTTTAAAACACTTAATAGCGTCCCACAGCATTGACATTCTCATAAGGTTGAAATACCTCAACCCAATTTTTAGTCTCAAAAATCATACCTGTTGCCAAAATCCCAAGATTCCAAAGATGTATATATGAAAGGTGTATGTAACAGTTATTAACCAGATGTTGGCACAGTATTTGGTATTTCTATCAGTAGCTTTCATTATTTCCAAGGCAAAATTTCTACTTTCAAAGGAAAGAAGCACATGAATAACTATTACTATTGCAGTTTTATAACCTCAAAATACGTGATTCTCTCCTAATGCAGAAATAGTAGAGTACACATGAAACTTGTTGCTCTCTCATATATTTACAAATTTTTAAAATCTATTTACAATGTTTTCATGATATCAAGTGCTCGATAAAAGACATGGAGGAAACTTTCTGTGTCTCATACCAATAGCTAGTATTGTCTCCAGATCCAAATCTTCTCATCCAATAAAAAGGATTACAGGGTAAAATGGCTCTATGTAGAAAATACTATTAAGAAATCAAGCAAGTGATACTATCCTTGTAAAAATAAAATGATAGAGATGATTGACTGAATCTTTAATTCCTCTGGGTACTATATTTTAAGGATCTATCATCTCATGTATATAACACTCCCTCCATTATTATCGATTCTAATTGCTCTACAACTTCATTTGAGTGGTACTGTAATTAGAAAATCACATCCTGTGCATAATCTCCTGGAGAAATTCTCTCAACTCAAATTGACTGGTCCTTAAACATTAGACACACATTCCATGACCACTAGAGTCATTTTCCACTCCACCTTTCCAGATTGAACCCTCAATTTTGATAAATAAAAATAAGAAAAATCAACCAATTATAAACCTGAGCTTATGACTCTTGCATTTTTAAATTTAGAATCTAAAGTAACTGTTTTGTAAAATGTTGGTCTGACTGTGACATCTCTGGTCAGTGAGCTGCATTATCTCCCTATTTCTTCCAATAATTTTTCTGTACTTTGAAATTCAATCTTTTAACTCTTGACCTAGGCAAATAGCATTCTGATACAGCATAAAACCACTTGTCAGCATTCATGGTACTAAATCTTCTTCTACTACTTCCTAGTTGTGTGATTCCACATCTTTAATTTTCTTCTAAATAAAAATTAAGGAAAAATTATTAAGAAAGTACTTCATAGAGTAAGACAAAATGGTAACAAACATCCACGTTCAGTAGTCATGGATTGACGTTCTTTTCAGGTATTCTCCACCACAAAGTATGGTGTTATGAATTTGGGTTTTATTTTTTTGATGGTTTCTTTTATTGTCGTTACTCTGGCCAATGACATTCTTAGGATATATCCCTAGCATTGGGATCTCTGAGACAAAGGACATCAACAGTTTAATCAAATACTTTGAACAATTCTAAGGGACATAACCATGTCTATCTTTCGACAAAACCTGCAGCAATGAACGATAACTTTTGTCATCTTTGCCAACTTTCAGACAGTGCAGTGAAAACTAAGAATTCTTTTCATTTATATTTCTTTTATTATCAGTGATATGGAGAATGATTTCATGTAGTTATTTGTATTTTGAGCTTTTTCTTAAAAATATTGTTTTTCTTTTTGCATTTATCAGTTATTATTGCGGGGAATGTTTTCTTGATTCCTTGAATATTTTCTATTTTAGATTATTAGATTTGATATTTTCTTCAGTGCAAATGTTTTTACACTATCCTATGTGTCTTTTAACTTTATCTAGACAGACGATAAAGGAAAAAAATCTTAAATCACCTTGAATGGGGCGTTTTAAATTTTTGTTTCATTCTGTCCACATGTTTTTACAAACAGAACTATGGAAGGAGAAAATCAGTCAACAGTCTCTGAATTCATCCTCCTGGGTCTTTCAGAACAGCCAGAGCAGGAGAGGATCCTGTTCCTTATGTTCCTGATTATGTATCTGATCTCAGTACTGGGGAATTTGCTCATCATTCTGGCCATCAGAACAGACTCACGTCTCCACACCCCCATGTACTTCTTCCTTACCAACTTGTCCTTGGTTGACATCTGCTTCACCTCCACCACCATCCCCAAGATGCTGGTTAATTACCTGTCTGGGAACAAAACTATACTTTATATTAGTTGCTTGGCACAAGTGTTCTTTTTCAGTTGGTTTGTAATAGTAGATAGTATGCTCCTTGTCTCCATGGCCTATGACCGCTACATGGCTATCTGTGCGCCGTTGCAATATAACATGGTCTTAACCCCAAAAGTCTGTGTCCTGCTAGTAGCCGTGTGCTGGTTTTGGGCTTGTGCTAATGCCCTGACTCATACTCTTCTGCTGACACGACTCTCATTCTGTGGTCACACTGAAATTCATCATTTCTTCTGTGACCTCAATGTGATCATAAGATTGGCCTGCTCAGATACCTTCATTAATGATTTGGTGATCTACACAATGGGAGAACTGACAGCTGTAATTCCATTCCTTGGTATTCTAATCTCCTATGTTCATATTTTTGTGACTGTGCTAAGGATCCCAACAGCTGAAGGAAGATGGAAAGTTTTCTCTACTTGTGGCTCTCACATCACTGTGGTCTGTCTCTTCTATGGGACAATCCTTGGAGCGTACTTTAACCGAACATCTACCCACACTACACAACAGAACACAGCATCAGCCATGATGTACATTGTGGTCACTCCCATGCTGAACCCTTTCATCTACAGCCTAAGGAACAATGACATGAAAGGAGCCCTGAGGATTCTCTTCACCAGAAAGTGAGGTCTCACTTTGTGACTAGGAGACATCCTCTTGGGCTTTTGTATACTGCAGTTTCCCTACTGTGACAAAAGGTTCTCAATAAGTCTTTATTAGTGAAAGATTCAGACTATTCACCCCTAACCTGCCCAAGAAACAGAGTAATGTGATGATAGAGCACAAAACCTATTGACAGAGTGCCTACTTCTACTTTCTCTACAATTTCCTGGCTGAGCAACCCTGAGTTAACTTGATTTTCAGTTTCCTTATCTATAAATGAACCCCCACTCAGTTGGTACATTATGTGATTGTTCAGTTTTTTCCTTCATGCCTGATCCATTGTGTCTACATTTGGTCTTTTCCTGGCAAAGTTCATGGAGTGGTTTGCCATTTCCTTTTCCAAACGATTAAGGCAGATGAAGGTTAACTGATTTGCTTAGGATCATAAAATTAGCAAATATGTTAGGTCAGATTTGAACTCAGGTCTTCCTGACTCCAGGACTGTGACTCTAAATACCATACCACCCAGCTGCTAGAGCTACACAAAAGAAAAACAAAGCCCTTTTAGAAGTATATAGTATGCAAATCTCTAAGAAAATAGTTTTTTTTAAAGTGTTAAAAATTATTGTGGAGTAAGTAAAGTATCTTTGACCCATAGTATCCAAAGCTGGGCAAATACCTTAAAGAAGTCACTGCATATGAAGAAAAGTTTCATATACAAACAAAATATTAATAATTCTCCTTCTGTGGTATCAGAGACCTGAAAAGAAATAACTTCCCATTAATAAGGAAATCTATTAAAACACAGTGTAAAAAATATTGCAAATTATAATTCAAAGATATAAAGATTGATCTTTGTCACAAACAAGAAATGAAATCAAACTCAGTACAAAAATGAGAATCTTCATATCACACCCAGAAAATTGAAAATGATAACAAATATTTGAATATTCAGTTTTAGAGGAGCTATGGAAACAAGGGTTCACAAATAGCATATTGGAGGCACAATAAATTGACTGAACCACGCTAGAAAGTACTTCCGTGTATCTGAAAAATGAGGTATACAACCTGTACAAAGGGACAGAGTTAGGAGGTGGAGAGTGATATGTGAGGAACAGTGGAAAGGTCAATTTGGGTATATTGAAGAGTGAGTGAAAGGGAATCATGTACAATAACACTTGAAAGGGCAATGGGAGTTAGGTTGTGAAGGACTTTAAAAGCCAAACAAACAAGTATGTATTTTATCCTATTGGGAATAGGAAGCCACTGGAGATTATTGAACAAAGAACCATATGGTACGAACAGGGTTCTGAAATGATCACTTTGGTAGGTATATGGGCAATAGATTGGGGAGGAAGAAATTGGAGTCAGAGGATCAAAATGATGGTGGTTATCCTAGTAGTCCAACATATTGTTATGACTGGCCTCCACAAGGCCGGCAGTTTTCTCCAGTAGCATTCAGCAACAACGTAGAGGAAGCAGTAAATGGTGAGGGTTATTGAGGGTTGGGCAAGGGACTTTACCCAGTTCACATTTTCCTATTCCATAAATAATAGCAATGAGTCCATTAAAAAACAATGCTCTGTGAGATTAGGCGCTGCTCACTACGGAAATAGATATACACTATGTCTCCTTTCTGAATAACATATACTTTAACTAAGATAATCCAGGAAATTCCTCACTGGTACCCAGTTATTGGGTTGTCTCAAATGTGATTGATGATTGTGAGGCAGGAGGACACAGAATCTTGGCAAGGAACATTTCTAAAGTCTATGGAAGATTTGGGGAAACAGCTCCATCCTTTCTCTTTTGGGCCTTTTTCCAAAAGATTTACTGCCTTGAATTTCTGATTAGATATGGCAGGAATTTCTCATTTTCCCCCCTGTCCAGTGCAATGATGCAAAATAGAAGCCTGACAAGAGTCTCCTTAGGCCAACCACTCTGGAGTGTGACCAGTACTCCACCTAGTAAAGTTCACTATAGTTTTAGATGGGTCTGTTACAGGTTCATGTGACAGAAGGGTCCTTTACATGCAAACACATACACAGACACATGCACACACATACACTTCAAAGAAATTTCACTCTCTGACTGCTTCCTGGTGTCCTTGATAACTCAAGAGTTTATATTTTATGCTGAAAACCTCGCTGATGGACTTGTGAGTTGGAACTCAGTGGTGATGACCAAAGTGTGATTCCTCCTCCTCCTCATGCTTGCTCTTCCTGTTAAATACAACACTCAGCAATATGTCTCTGAGTTATCAGGAAGGTAGGGAGAAGGCACATATCCCCCTTGATGACACAAGGTAGACCTCATAGCTCCCCCAAAAGAAACTTTTGCTCATAATCGAGCTAATTCCTTTGTCACAAGACCTCTGCAAACACAGATGGCATTGTCCCCTTAAGTGATGCTTAACTGTTGACAGTGTGGCTGCAGAGTCTCCACCAGCAGAAACAGAGAGGGTGAAAGGGAAGAGTCACCAAGTAGACATTGGAGAGACAGAGGCAGGCAGACAGAGACAAAGAGAGAGAGACAGAGATAGAGAAGGGAAGGAGGAGAGAGGCACACAGAGGGAGAAGAGGGAGGGAAGAAAATGGAAGGAGTGTTAACTACTACTTCTAAAAGTGCTTTAAAATTCACAAAGTCTTAACCTATGTATTTTCATTTAACCCTCATAAAGATAGATGTCATCATTATCCTATTTTTATTTTTTATTTTTTTTAAATTTATTTAACTTTTTACATTCATTTTCACAAGATTTTGAGTTCCAAAATTTTCTCCCCATTTGT
>CM053773.1:202424170-202464762 GCA_028658325.1 Potorous gilbertii | reverse complement strand
GATCCGTCCATTTCACTTGGAGGTTCCATCGAGATCGCCTTTGGCTCTGCATGCACAGGCAAACCGTTTGTGTCCTTTGGTTCTGTATGTACAGCCAAACCATCTGCTATGGGCAACTGAGCTCTGACTTCATGGGGTGGGCAATGGGATGATGTTCCCCGGCTCCGATTTCAGAGCTCAGTTCAACCCAGGCTTTCAGTAGCAAAACTATCCTGATCTGGCCCAATTTTGAGTGCCCTGTCTGTCCTGGTGAGTAAGTGACTAATGTTGGACCCAGCAATAAATGCCCTTCCTCAGCTCTGCGGGACTCCACCTGAGGTCCATGGCTCTCTGACTGTGTCCACGTATCCTGTTTATCTTTGTTCTGTGTTTCTGATTAATTGGACTTTGTGTCTTACTCTCCCTCCCTGCTCTTATGGGCCAAGTATAATCAGGTCCTGAGAAAAATTATTCTGTCAACAGGAATGGCCCACCTTTCGGGTAGATTGGCCACCAGAGGGGATGTTTGATAAATCAATTGCAGGGGCAGGTGCAGAGAGAACAGTGATAGAAAGTCAGCCAAAGTTATTTTTTTACTGTCTGTATATGTGTTCTGTCTTTACATGTTCTGTATGTGTGTGTTTCTGAGTTATTATGGTCAGCTCCATTGTAACTGGAATTTGGAATGTTATCTCTTTTCCTCCCCCTCCTCCCTTCTCTCTGATGGCTGCAGCATCAGGGAGGAGAATAGTAAAGAGAAAGAGAGAAACTAATCTTATAAAGAATGCAAGGAAATACTGTATGTTCAGTTTTAAAGGGGCTTTAGTCAAAGCCGACTAGGAGAAAAACATAGGATAAGTTTAAGGATTATTGGAAAGTTGTTGGAAAATTCTCTCTCTCTTTCTGCCTTCTAACCCTGACCAGGTTGTGAAGGTGGACAGAAAGACAAGAAGAAATCAGGAATTTTTTACCCTCAAAAATTCTCTCCCTTCTTTCCAACCCTGGTCAGGTTGTTAAGGTGGAGAGAAAGACAAGAAGAAATTGGGAAATATTTTCCTCATATCAGCGAGGCAGATTGAATAGCTTTTAATTACCTCATGCCTCACCTAAAAGGGAAAAGTTTTTATAAGGGATACAACTAAATGGTAGTTATTCTGGTCATATTTTAAGTGAAACATGTCACTCCTAATTGGATGTTTAAAACAGGTCAGAATTTGTTGTATTATTTGGCACTAAAGCAAATTGATAAAATGTATAAATATGAAAATGAAAAAGACTCTGAAATCCAGAAATGATGTTAGTGAAAGCAATTTGTAATCTGAATTTTGTTGGAGCTAAAAGATGTTGGAAAAATTATGTAAAGTCAGTTATGTTATTTAAAACTAGATATTTTCACGTTTGCCTGCTAAAGAAGTTACAGCTATCATTTATAAGAGTTGTAAGATTGTCAACTAAGTCTTTGAAGTTGCTGTTTTAATGCTAAACCTAAAATTGTTAATTGGTTACTGAGTAGAAAGAAATGAATGGAGTAAAAATTTATTTGTACTGGTTCTGCCCGACTGGTTCTGCAGAACAGTCCTCCTGTATGTCTGGGGGTTGGCAGGCATGAGACTTTTCCCAATTCCTTTTGTTTTGTAAAATTGCCAAGGCTCTTTTCATGTGGACAAGGTCATTAGTCCTAAGAACTGTATTTGGCTTTAAGTTGTAATTAATGAAATTTGCTGTTTAAGGTAAAAGCATTTAGGACCATGGATATTTTTGTTTAAGTATGAATTTGGGTATAGTTGTCTGCATTAAATCAGTATCTGGGAGAATATGCCACAAGTTACTCAGAGGAACTGTGATCCTGAATCCTGTACCGTTATCAGGCGAAATTTGTATCTGGAGAGGAAACATCGAGGGGACAATTCTAGACTCAATCTAGGATGGGATCCTCCGCTTCAGTTTCCCCATTGTGTCCTTTGATAAAGGAATGTTTCCCACCTGACTACTCCTGAGTCTGGTTTTAATACAGATATTGCATGATTGGAAAATTTCACTCCTACTTGAATTCAAACAGAGTCAAAAGGTGTTTTACTCATTAACTTACCTAGGATGATTGAATTTTACCAGGGAGGTATGTGACTGTATCCTCCTGGAAGCCCAAAAGGGCATCTTGGAGCCCGATGGCCGCCCCTCCTCTGACCTTGCCCATCTTAACCGCCTACTCCCTGGAACCTGTCCCAACTGAGACTCCAACGATGACCAAGGTAAGGAGGCTCTCGACAGGTATCACCAGTTGCTTTTGGGAGGGCTAAGGGCTGCAACTAGAAAACCCAGAAATATGTCTAAGGTTAGTGAAATTAGGCAAGGCAAGGATGAGACTCCCTCTGCATATCTCGAGAGATTGATGGAGGCATACAGACTATATACCCCTATTGATTTGGAGGATCCAAACAACTGGAGGGCCATAGTAATTAACCCTGTTCCCAATTCTGCCCCGGACATTGGAAAGTAAATCCTGAAAAAGGAGAGGTTTGAAGGAAAGAGTCTAACTGAACTCTTGAAGGTGGCCCTTAAAGTCTCCAGAGCAGTGGTTGCGGCCCTAGCTGAAGCTTCCCCGGGAGAAGAGGGTGACACTCTCCGTAGGTGGGTCATCCAGTCTCGTTTCTGGTTGACATGGGCGCTGTATCCTCGGTCTTGAAGAAACTCTCAGGCCTGTTGTCTCATTCCTCCATTTCGGTTGAGGGGGCCACTGGCCAAGTTAGGAACATCCCTGTAACCACAGCAAGGGACGTCCACCTAGGCAAGGGCCTGGCTTCTCATTCTTTCCTGATCATGCCTCATTTCCCGTATCCTTTATTGGACCGAAACTACAGGCTGCCATTTCGTTCTCTGGCCCTTCCTCTTCTCTTGGATTTGAGCCTCTACCCCAGCTGGTGGTATCCTTCCCCCTCTCAGAAGAATCAAGGCTGTTGTTTCTGATAACCAGCCAGATGTTCCTTCACCTATAGCAAGAAGTTCCCAGCGTATGGGCTGAAACCCATCCTTTTGGTTTGGCAAAGCACCAGCCCCTGAAGTAGTTCTGCCTCCTGCAACTGCCGTACCTGGTCAGACAGTACCCCTTACCACAGCCAGCTAGCACCCTGCTCTTGTCTGTTCGTCGGCCCGATTCTGGGGATCTCCGTCCAGCTCCAGACTTCCATGAAGTGAACAGCTGGGTAGAAACTCACCATCCTACGGTTCCTACCCATACACAATCTGATCCACAGTCCTGGGCTGAGAAGATGCTTTCGCCACTGTTCATGTGCATGACAATGCTTATCAACAAAAGGGTTTGTTGACTTCGGTGGGAAAAAGGGTGAGGAACCAGCATCAAATACGAGATCTGTTGAATGAAGTCTGGCTACCTAAAGAAGTTGCTGTCATATGGCCCGGTTTTTGTGTCTCAAGGTGTGCAAGCTCTTTCAAAAGCTATCAGGGTTAGGTGGAAACTACACTATGTCTATAGGCCCCATTGCTCAGGCCAGGTAGAAAGGATGAATAGGACCCCAAAGGAGCATATTGCTTAACTTAAAGTTGAAACTGGCAAGATCTGGGTGAGTCTCCTTCCTTTTGCTCTGCTACGGGCTAAGTGTCTCTCTCTCTCATTCCCCCTTCGAAATTATGTTCGGAGTAGCCCCCACAGTTGTTCCACGGGTAGTCTTATTCTGAGTGTTAGCTTCCTGACTTTTCTAATGTTGCCCTCCTCAAGTCCTTACAGACTCTGCGCGAGATCCAGAGTGCCTTCAAACCCCAGGCCCTTTCAAGTGATCCTGTCAAATCCATCAGCGGCTGAGGTCGCAGGAGGAAAGGCATGGATACATCATTCACATGTCAAGCCAGTAGCATCACCGTCTGCCCAGAAGACAGCATATCTGGCTGGAAACCTCCGGCCCCATCTTAGATCGTTCTGTTCTCCATCCTTTTGTTTCTCTTCTTTCCTACAGTCTGCTCCAGTACCCATCAACCTGTCCCTTACTTGTGGACTCTAGGCAAGACTGGCGATGGGATGGTTATTGCTCAGAATTCCTCCTTTGCTACAGTCAGTTTTCACTTCGATCTCTGTGCCCTCATTGGCCTCTTCACCAGTCTGTCAGGATATGGGTGTGGGACTCATTCACTAGAGTCATGTCCTGCCCCAGGTGTATTTGTATTCTGAGCCTGAAGCCCAGGAACACTTCAACCTACAAGGATGTGTTCCCAGGGCTGCTCGTATCCTGATTCCCATTCTAGCAGGATTGGGTATAGCTGGTTCAACAGTCATGAACGCAGCTGCCCTAGTCAGGGGCAACAGCCATTTTGACACTCTTAGTGCCCACATAGACCAAGACATTAGAGACTTAGAGTCCTAAATCTCGTATCTAGAGTCTGCTTTAGATTCCCTACCTGAGGTAGCTCTGCAAAACCAAAGGGCTCTAGATCTTTTGCTCCTAAAACAGGGTGGCCTCTGCATGGCTCTAGAAGACACCTGTTCTTTTTATGCAAACCAATCTGGGGTGGTATGAGAGTCTTTCGCCATGGTCCGCAGGTGTTTGGAAGAATGCGAGTCAATTTGACAATACTCTGTGACGTGGTTCCACAGTCCTTGTTCAACTGGTCACCCTGCCTAATTACTCTGGTGTCCACCATAGCGGGACCCCTGGTCTTCCTGTAACTTTGTCTACTAATAGCTCCTTGCATTGTGAACTGTGCCTCCAAGTACATTAGAGATCGCCTCCAATCTATTAAACTGCCTGCTTAGTGCTTGGCTCATACCCCATTGGACTCTGATGAGTCCCCCATTTAAATTAGTTACATGAAAAGGGGGGAGTGAAGTGGACATTAATCCTCCCTTGATCCCTAGGTTGAGAGATATCTGTTAGGTTAATGGGCAGGGTTGGATAACCTGCCTAGTAACAGGTTTTTGTTGGGAGCCTGTCAAAACATTATTCCCCTTTGGGATGTGAAGTATCTGATGAATTGTTAACAGTCATTTTTTGTTTAGTCCCTTTGCCAGGTAACTGCTTTTGCTAAGCACCCTCCTTTCTGAAAACTACTTTTCGTTGAAGGACAACCAGTCTTTGATTGGATCTCTCTCCTGGCACCTCTTCTCTGTTGGGGTCGTCTGCCCAACAGCACCATGACAACCACCTTCTGTTTGGGGGTTCTTGCCTAGCAGCAAGTCCTCCCTCCCCGTCCCCCTCTGTCAGGACTATGTTTGTTGTAGAAACTGCAAGGCTGTACCAAGTAGCAGCAAAATGCTTATAATGCACACAGCCACCTCAGTTCGGGGCTGTCTCCTCTGGGTCTCTCCATGAGGCAGCCTCTAGCCTGGCTAATAAATGATGCTCTTGAAATTCCTAATTGATTTTGCCTGTGAATTATTCTCGGTCCATCCATTTCACACCCATGTTCCAAAACATGTCTCTTTTTGAGTGCATCTTTTTTTTTTCCCCACAAGAAGTGAGTATGTAGCCTGGTTCATCATTTGTCTTGTGTAATCATTGCTCCTCACTGTGATGAATAAAGATGTTAACCATTTCAAAATCATTTTGCTTTACAATATTGCCATTATTACCCAAAGTGTTTTCCTTGACATTCTCACTTCATTTTGCATTAATTCATCTTAGGATACTCTGTAATCCTGTGAAATAACTAAAGAGCACTACTGTTAAAGGCTTGGTATACGGAGTTGTTTTTTCTCCCAGATGTGTTAAAAAGCAGCATCTTAAGGATGGTGGTGGATGTGAAGCAGGTACCAACCAAGGATAAGCTTATGAGGAAAAAGTCCATGAGTGTGTGAAGGTGGGGATCAGATCTGATCACCAAGATGATGAGCATGTTCCCTAGCCCTGTCATTAGGTAGATAAACAGAAAGAAAAACAGGAGCCTCTTCTGCTCTGGCTGGCGTGGAAGTCTCCAGAGGTAGCTAGGGGTGCAATGAGGGGTAGCTAGGTGGTGCCATCAAGAGAGCACTAGAGTCAGGAGGACTTGAGAGCAAATCTGGACTCAGACACTTGACACTTACTAACTGTGTGACCTTAAGCAAGTCACTTAACCTCAATTGCCTCACCTGCCCCCTCCACATATAATAATGATAATAAAAAGAGGATACATAAAAAAGTAAGTTTCCAGAGAATGAAATTGGAGACTACTGGCTGATTTCCCCTTCCCTGGATCTGTTAAAGAGCACGTGAGGAAAGGAAATGAAATAAGAATTTAAGAGTTTCCATTCAAATGGTTGGTAGAGAGGCTGGAGAAAGAGAGAGGTTGGAAGTAAAAAAATTAATTTTATAAAATAAAAAACTCTCTCAACCCCTTCCCTGCATACAAAGGGAACATTGCCTCACCTCATATGCATAGTGGTAGGGCTAATCTTGAAGTGCAATATAAGTGGATAGTCCAGTACTTTAATCTCGGACCATTATGAGAGTGATGATGCTATGCCAAGAAAGAGGGTAACCTTGGACCTTCTAGACAATGATGAAATTATGCTAAGAAACAGGGTAAGAGTTGTATGTCATGTTAGTAAGTCAGGAAAGGCCACCATGTGGTGGTTCAGTAAGGTAGTTAGTAGGTGAAACCGGGAAATTGAAAGCATGTCAGAAACCAACGTTAGAAGATGGAGTATGTCCCGTAGTCACAAAGAGAGGCCTGACTTCCTGGTGAGGAGCATTGTGAAGGATTCTTTCATGTCCTTGTTCCTTAAGCTATAGATGAAAAGTTCAGCATAGGAGCAACCACAGTTTACATCACAGCTCTTGCTGTGTGCCCTTGGGCTGTGTGGGGGGATATGAGGCTGAATACCCTCCAATGATTGTGCCATTGAACAGAGAGACCACAGTGAGGTGGGAGGCACAGGTGGAGAAAGCTTTCCACTTCCCCACAGTAGATGGGGACACAGTCAGAAAAAATCAGTTGCAGGAGATAAAGATCCCGATGAAGGGGATGATAATCATTAGCACTCCCACTGTGGAGTCCACCTTCCGGGATAAGACCTCACTTTTTGAAAAAAATTGCTGGAAAACTGGATAACAGTGTGGTAGAAACTGGGCCTAGACCAATGCCTGAAACTGTATACAAGAATAAAGTCCAAATGGATACATAATCTAGGTATAAAGATTGATAATATAAACAAATTAGTGAAGCAAGGAGTAGTATATTTGCCACATTTATGGAGAATGGAGAAATTTATGACCAAACAAGAGATAGAGAACATTATGAAGTGCAAAATAAATAATGTTGATTACATTAAATTGAAAAGCTTTTAAGCAAACAAACCCAATGCAAAGAAGATTAAGGGGGAAGTAGAAAACTGGGAAAGAAGTTTTCAATTAGTGTCTGTGTTAAACTCCTCATTTCCAAAATATATAGAGAAATGAGTCAAATGTACAAGAATAAAAGTCATTTCCCAATTAATAAATGGTAAAATGATATGAATAGGGAACTTTCAGAGGAGGAAATTAAAGCTATCTATTGTCATACAGAAAAAAAACATTCTAAATCAGCATTGATTAGAAAGATGCAAATAAAAACAGCTCTGAGGTACCACATCACACCTGTCAGATTGGCTAACCTGGCAAAACAGGAAGATGATAAATGTTAGAGAAGATGTGGGAGGATTGCAACACTAATTCATTGTTGGTGGAGCTGTGAGATGATCCGACCATTCTGGAGAGCAATTTGGAACTATGCCCAAAGGGCTAAAAAAATGGGCATATACTTTGACCCAGCAATACCACTTCTAGGACTGTATCCCCAAGAGATCATAAAAGTGTCAAAGGGTCCCCCATGTGCAAATATATTTATAGCAGCTCTCTTTGTGGTGGCCAAATACTGAAAATCAAGCTTTGATATTATTCAAGTCAAAATCTGACCTGAAGGAATAAAGAGCAGCATCTGAGAGTGCTTTTCCAATCAGGATTAAACAGAGAAAAGATATAGTTATTTGACATTTATGATTGTGAGGTGCTTGGTACAAGGACTGGCATATGTAAGATGAAGCATTAATCTAATATAATTGTTACACAATTTTTAAATTTGGATTTCATTATATGGAGATTGAGGTTTTAAAAGAATGTGATAGAAATTTGATAATTTGAAATTTATGTTTGATTATACATAAGCAGTGATAATGTTGATGTTTGCTCTATGACTGTCGATTTCCCATTTGAAATCTTGGCTCTTACAAAAATGTGGATGAAGTGGCTACGGTATGTGTCCACATGGTTGCAAGGAGATGAATTTCTGTGTTAGATGATATGAAAATGCATTCACCTGAATGGAAAATGGGTTGCACTAAGTTTTAAATACACAGTAAGGCATATTGTTGAAAAAGTAATTTATCTAAATGTTGTTGTATAAAGAATTGCATTGTGAAGTAAATAATGAATTACTTAAGAAGGTGTTTTGAATTCTGTGTAAGAGCTTCTGTGTTGCAGAATTCTTATTGATAAAATGAGAATCTTTGATATATATATATACATACATATATATATATAATAAATATACATACATACATATATATAATATGTATACATATATATTATTGATATATATACACATTTGACATATATACACATATTGATATATATATACATACATATATATAATACATATACATATACATATACATACATACATACATATATATATATAATATATACACATATATACATATATGTGTCTGATTTTCAAGCCTCTTTCATTTAGGATGTACTAAGTGTGTTAAAAAGTCTATCTATGCTATTATGAAGGAAGATTTAGCTAAAATTGTTTTTGCTTTAAATCTAGCATTTACAAAAATATGTTTGTGAAAAGAAACTTGGTAATTATGCAAAGGCCTTTGTTTCAGATCTTTGCTTGTAATTTTTATCAATTAAGTTCAAGGTGGTTCTGTGATAAATTGTAAATTATTTTTAAGAGAGAAAAATATTTGTTGCATGAAGAAATGTTTTGTAAAACCTTTTGCATGATGTATGGAAGTCCTACCAAATTTATATTTGTAAGGTAATTTGTTATGTAGAGGTTTTATGAGAATTGTAAGATAAGGGACAAGACAAGGGAGACTAAGAATTTCATGATTTCAGGAAGCTCTGAAATATTTTAAGATGAATATCCTCCTGGCCTCATCCTCTTTTACTTTTAAAGTACAGTCATTACTACAGAAGGTCTTTTTAAGTTCTAATCTGAACTCTGAGCTGGGAAAAGTTTAGAAAAAATAAAAGAAAATGTTGACTCTTTCCTATTGGTGAATGAAAGGAGGGGTACCAAACCCACCCTGAGCCCTAGAAAGGCCTGGTAGCATCACCCATCTTCCTATAGCATCTTAGGCTAGAAAGGAGTGGCATATTTGATGTGGGTAAACTTGCTTGGCTAAATCTGTAGTCTCTATGTAAAATATATCAGATTGGTAAACTGTGTGTATGTGAAGTACCTAAAAAAGGAATTTATTTTGGTGACAAATGATCTCTAGTGATTGACTGTTAGGACAAATTTTAGGTTTAAGGTGTAAATCCTGTTAAAATTTTTGATTCGTGAAACTTGCCGTCTGATGTAAAATCCTCTGGGACCACACTCAGAGACAGGCAGAAGTTTACCTCCTGTCTTCAGTGTGGGTTGGGATTCATCTGACCCAGTTTCCCCACTGTGTTCCTCTGATGAGGAATGTTTTGCCACCTGACTATTTCTGAGTCTGACTATAAGATAGAGATATTTAATTAATCCCTTGCCTTTCTTCTTTATGACATGTTTCTCAAAGCAGATAATTTAATATATGAGCAAAGTGCAAATAGTGGAAACTTATTGTTCCAACTAATTGGGTAAATTAGTACTCTTGTATAGCCTCATGAAAGATAAAATCCCTGGAATAGGACATTTTTGCTAAATGTTATGGGAAAATTTAGATAAAGGAAAGATAGCAAAAGTATAAATGTGATGTTGAATCATGGTTCCACAGAAAAAGACTGGGATTTAAAGGTTACTGTAATTGTGTGGAATTGTTGAGGGTAAGGGTGCTTGGGACCCCAAAATAATGACATGCTGGGTTCTGCTCAAATGAATTCACCCCAAGCCTTCTTTCAGGGAAAGAAAGTCAAAGCTTGTTAAGGTTTCTCAATATTGGGTAGACCCTTAAGGAATCCGAGTATTTGTATTGTTAATGCCAGCAGCCAGATTGAACCTTGAGCCATTATAATGCTAATATAAGTGGGCTGGAAAGAGTCCGACCACTTTACTAGATCTTATCTACAGAGGGATTGAGGAAGAAGTCCAGGACAGGCCCCAGTGTTCTGAGGGTTAAAGGGATAGTGCTGATAGAAGTGGTCAATAGTCTGGATTACTGGATTGATAGGATTAAGAGTGGAAAGTAGAATAGAGATTTGGTCATAGTGATAGGGAAAAGCTTATGGGCCTCAAGAGCCAGATTAACTGGAGAAAACCAAGGAGCTTTCAAAGTAAGCCCTTTGCAGGGTTCTTTGGACAAATGGGGCTAAAACTCTTTTAGGGTGTGGGAAAAGGTCCCAATCTGGTCTTATATCCCATTGGAATAAGGTCTTTGCAGGTTTCAAAATGATGTAAAAGCAACTGAATATTAATACAATTAACTGAATTAATTTCTGAGACTAAATCAGAAATATCTTCAGTTTGGGGAAAAGAATTTCAGTCTAAGCTTCTTTGAGGAAGGTAACCTCTGGTAATATTTTACAGTGGTAGAAAAGTTATAATGTTTCTGTTTTGGTTTGATCTCATTTCACAAACTGAAGTTGAAGTTACCTTATCATATGTGAACTCATTCTTTTAGACTAAGCATGGTTGGAAAGGGATAGAGAAACTTGTGAGACAGATGTAAATTTATTAGGACAATAGCTTATGATCGTAATGGCAAATTTCATTTTATGTTTATTATTTAATCAGGATCTAGAACAAGTATAGAAAGCATGCAAGTTACTTAAGACTTGCTTTAAAGATGT
Organism: Potorous gilbertii; assembly: GCA_028658325.1. NCBI lineage: Eukaryota > Metazoa > Chordata > Mammalia > Diprotodontia > Potoroidae > Potorous > Potorous gilbertii. Next base: position 202,453,813 of record CM053773.1, on the reverse strand, counting down.
TCCTCAGCCAATAGGAAATTGAAGTCACGTCTGAAACTGATTATTGAAGCTTGGTATTTTAAGTTTCTATGGGATTATTAGCTGACTGTAATGAGTCTAATCCCAGGTGAAGATATTAAGAAAGACTGTCTGAGCCACTGACTCATGATTCCAATGAGGCTCTGAGATGCTAATATGATCTGCAAAAAAGTGATATTTCTTGGGAAGGTTGGGAGTGAATATTCTGCCTTAGTTGAGGTAGGATTCTGCTTATTCAGTTTCCTCACTAACCCCTGGAAAATATTAAGCCTGTGTAAATTCCATTTGACAGTCTACTCTTGCCTGGAACTGATGTGAATTTAGGGAAATGATCCCTTGCTCCAGCTATGTCCCAACTGTTAATGGTAAATTCCTATAATCAGAAGTTTTGTAAAAGCATAATGCCAGATCAGAGATTAAGATGTAAGTCTAAAATTAAGCTATTATTCTTAGGAGTTTAGACCAACAACTCTAAGTTAGGGTCCTTTAATTCTTTGTGATAGCATGGACACAGTTAGATCAAGGGCTTGTGAATTTAATGTACTTCATTAATATTATTCTTGCCTCATTTGGTTAATTTTAAAAGAAGATGTATTATGGTCTATATTGCAAATGCTTTAAAAGAAGCATCACATGAGCAGATGTTGGAATTGTTTTTGATGTTATATGTACTGTGCTAAAGAATGAAAAATTACTTATTGTATTTATGTATGTACTGGAGCCAGTTATTAATTCCTTAGTGACATCTTATCTTCCTGAACGGGGAATGAGTAGTGAATTAATATAAAATGGAAAAACTGGGTTCTAAGTTGAATTTTGAGTTTTCCACAATCTCTTCCAAAAGTCTTAAATTTTGTCCCCCTCCATCTCCTCTCTCCCCGAGACAGCTTGTAAACTTATATGGATTCTACACATACATTATTATTAATGTTACATTAGTCACATTGCAAAGAAGAAATAAAATGAATAGGTGAAACCATGAGAAAAACCAAACCAAACCAAAACACAACACCAGAGAAAACAGTCTGGTCCATTCTGCATTCTGATTCCATAGTTCTTTCTCTGAATGTGGATGGCATTTTGCCTCGAGTCTTTTGTGAATGTTTTAGGCCTTGAATTGCTGTGAAGGGCTTAATCTGTCAGAAACAGTCCTCACACACTGTGGCTGTTACTCTGTATAATGTTCTCCTGGTTCTGCTCATTTTCACTCAACATCAGTTCACATAAGTCTTTCCAGGTTTTTCTGAAATCCAACTCTTCATCATTTCTTATAGTTCAACATTATTCCGTTATATTCATACACCACAACTTGTTTAACTGTTCCCCAATTAATGAACTTCCCCTGAGTTTTTAGTTCTTGGCCCCCACAAAGAGAGTTACTATAAATATTTTTGCACATGTGGTACCTTTTCCTCTTTTTATGATCTCTTTGAGATACAGTCCTAGAAGCAATATTGCTCGGTCTAGGGTATGCACATTTTTGTATCTCCTAGGCATAGTTCCAAATTGCCCTCCAGAATGGTTGGATCAGTTCACAGCTCCAACAATAGTGAATTAGAGTTATAACCCTCCCACATCTTCTCCAACATTAATCATCTCCCTGTTTTTTTCGTGTTCACAAATCTGATGGGTGGGATGTGGTACTTCAGAGTCATTTAGATATGCATCTCTTGACAAATAGTGATTTAAAGTATTTTTTATATGAATACAGATAGGATAAATTTCTTCCTCTGAAAACTGCCTATTCATATATTTTTACTATCAATAGGGGAATAACTTGTATTCTTTTTTCCCTTTTTTTTTCACTTTATGTATTTTTTTTAGTTTTCAACATTCATTTCCATAAGATTTTGAGTTTCAAATTTTCTCCTCATCTCTCCCCTCCCTCACCTTGAAACACTGTACATTCTGAGTATGCCTTCCTACAATCTGCTCTCTTTTCTCTCACACTCCTCCCTTCCCTTATCCCCATCTTCTTTCTTTTCTTGTAGGGCAAGATAGATTCCTAAACCCTATTATCTGTATTTCTTATTTTCCAGTTGCATGCAAAAACGATTCTCAACATTCATTCCTTAAACTTTGAGTTCCAACTTCTCTCCCTTCCTCCCTCTCCATCCATACCAATGAAAGGGCAAACAATTCAATACAGGCTATATATATGTATTTTTGATAAAGAATTTCATAAGAGTCATGTTGCAAAAGACTAATAATATTTCCCTCCATCCTATCTTGCCCTCTGTTTATTCTAATCTCTCTTTAGACCTTGTTCCTCCATTAAAATAATTCCTTCTTATTACTCCTTCTTCCCATTTGCCCTCCTTTCTACCATCCCCCCACCCCACTTATCACCTTGTCCCCAACTTTCCTGTAGTGCAAGACAGATTTTCCTACCAAACTGAGCATGCATTTTATACCCTCCTTAAGGCAAATGTGAGAGAAATAAGCTTCATTTTTCCCCTCTTTCCTCCCCCTATTGTCCCTTCCATTGAAAAATTTGCCTCACCTCTTTCATGAGATATAACCTGCTCCATTCCATTTCTCCCTTTCTCCTCCAAATATATTCCTCTCTCACCCCTTAATTTTCTATGTTCTTACATACCATCCTTTCTCATTCAACTCACCCTGTGCTCTCTGTCTATATACAAATATGTATATATTTGCACATGTGTATATATGTACATATGTACATATATGTATGTGTGTGTGTATATATATATATATATATATATATATATATATATATATATATGAAGAGATAGAGAGAAAGAGAGAGAGTGTGAGAGAGAGAGTATATGTATAATCCAATGAACCACCCAAGTACTAAGAAAACTCTAAAGAATTACAAATATTGTCGTTCCATGTAGTAATGTGAGCAGTTCAACTTTAGAAAATCCTTCATGATTTCTCTTTCCTGTTTAAATTTTCCTGTTTCTCTTTATTCTTGTGTTTGAAAGCTATATTTTCTCTTCAGTTTTGGTCTTTTCATCATGAATGCTTGACAGTCCTCCATACCATTGAATGACCATTTTTCCCCGGAAGTACTATACTCAGTTTTGCCGCGTAGGTGATTCTTGGTTTTAATCCTAGTTCCTTTGAGTTCTGGAATATCACTATCATGTCATTTAGAAACTGACAGATCCTGTGTTATCCTGATTGTATTTTCAGAATACTCACATTGTTTCTTTCTAGCTGCCAGCAATATTTTCTCCTGGATCTGGGAACCCTGGAATTTAGCTAAAGTACTTCTAAGAGTTTTTCTTTTCTGATTTCTTTCAGGAGGTGATCAGTGGATTCTTTCAATATTTATTTTGCCCACTGATTCTAGAATACCAAGGCAGTATTCCTTAATAGTTTCATGAAAGATGATGTCTAGGCTGTTTTTTCATTATGATGTTCATGTAGTCCCATCATTTTTAAATTATCTCTCTTGGATCTATTTTCCAGGCCTCTTGTTTTTCTAGTGAGATACTTCACATTGTCTTCTATTTTTTCATCTGTTTTTTGTTTTGTAATTTTTTTGTTTCTCATAAAGTCATTAGCTTCCATCTGCTCCATTCCAATTTTTTAAGAACTGTTTTCTTCAGTGGGCTTTTGAACCTCTTTTTCCATTTCTCTAATTCTGGTTTTTAAAGCATTCTTCTCTTCTTTGTCTTTTTGGACCTCTTTTGCCAATTGAATTAGTCTAGTTTTAAACTGTGATTTTTTTCAGCATATTTTTGGTTCTTCTTTTGTACAGAGGGAGGCTAGTACTCCCTTTCGGTTCAGTGAAGCAGTGACAAAGAAGAAAAAAATGGGTCATGTGAGGAATGTGAAGAACAATTCCTACTTATTAACTGAGGACAGGGGTTTATATAGATTCTTACAGGCAAGCAAGCAAGCAAGGTTGTTCCCATGAGAACAGTTTTAGTTGACTTTTACACTTCCTAATCTAGTCCCTGTTTCCCAGGGTAGTTATCTTCAGGAACTCCTGTCTGTTCACTCAAGGTCCTTGTACTCTGCAGGTTCTCAGTGTTCCCATGGGTACAAAAAAGCAAGAGGTCATGGAGAGTCAGAACAGATGTCTATGAGCACAGACTATAGAACAAGATTCAGAGAAATCCCTTCCTGGACTTTACCTGCACTCCACCTTGTCCCTAAACACTTCTGCAAGCTGTTCACTCACTTTTCATGATTTCTTTTGCATTGCTCTTATGTCTTTTCCCAATTTTTCCTCCACCTCTCTTTGTTGAATTTTAAAATATTTTTTGAGCTACTACATGATCTGAGAACATTGGATATTTATTTAGGAAGTTTTGGATGCAGAAGGCTTGACTTTAATGTCTTCCTCTGATGGTATGCATTGTTTTCCTCATCAGAAAGGATGGTTGACAATACCCACTCACCAATAAAGTAACCTTCTATTGTCTTATTCATTTCACCTTTGTTGAGCAGTTTTCTAGCCAGTTACTTGACTTTGAGTTCTTTGTCAAGAGGAGGGTATACTCTGGGGACTTGAAAGTTCTCAGTTCCTCCAAGGAGATGCAATCATGGGAGAGGGATTTACTTCTCTCCTCACCTGTACTTTAGTCTGGGAATAAATAAAAGCACTCTTTTCTGTGAGTAGAATTCCTTCTCCCACGCTTCTGCCACTTCCACCAATCAGCACTCCTCCTCACCCCACGGGCACCACTCAGGGCTGAGATCCAAATCAGCTGCTTAATTCCCCTAGGGTCTTTAAAACAAGGCTCCAACAATGGAGACTGACTCTGTCTAGGGCCAGGGCTAGAGAGCTGAGTTTTCTTCTCACCCAAGTGGAAGAACTTTTTCCTGACCTTTGAAGCTTGGTTTGGTATTTGTGAGTTGAGGAATCTGATACCCGCAGATGCTGCAGGTTACTCGTTGAATTACCTTCCAGATCTGGAGGGAAGGCGGGGGTGCAAAGGAATCTCAGTAGTTAAGTAACTGGCTGGGAAAATGCCCAGAAAAGAGAAAAAAAAAGACCATAGAAGGTTACTTTCTTGGTGACCAGATGATTCCGCCCTTCCTCTCTGATAAGGAAGAACAAAGCTTACTATCAGGGAAAGACATAGAAGTCAAGGCTTTTGTATTCCAAACTTCCAAAATAAGTATTCAATGGGCTTAGTCCATGGAAGAGCTCAAAAAGGATTTTGAAAATCAAGTTAGAGAAGAGGAGGAAAAAATGAGAAGAGAAATGAGAGAGATGCAAGAAAAGCAGGTCAATACCTTGCTAAAGGAGACCCCCCCCAAAAAAAAAGTTGAAGAAAATAACACTTTGAAAAATAGGCTAACTCAGTTGGCAAAAAAGGTTCAAAAAGTCAACGAGGGGAAGAATGTTTTAAAAAGCAGATTTAGCCAAATGGAAAAGGAGGTTCAAAGGTCACTGAAGAAAACAGTTCTTTCAAAATTAGAATGGAACAGATGGAGGCTAATAACTTTATTAGAAACCAAGAAATCATAAAACAAATCCAAAAGAATGGAAAAAATGGAAAAGAATGTGAAATGTCTCATTGGAAGAATACCTGACCTGGAAAATAGATCCAGGAAAGACAAGTTAAAAATTATGGGACTACATGAAAGCCTTGATCAAAAAAAAGAGCCTAGACATCATCCGTCATGAAATTAGCAAGGAAAACTGCCCTGATATTCTAGAACCAGAAGGCAAAATAGGTATTCAAGGAATCTACTGATCACCACCTGAAAGAGATCCAAAAAGAGAAACTCCTAGGAACATTGTGGCCAAATTCCAGAGATCCCAGGTAAGGAGAAAATATTGCAAGCAGCTACAAAAAAACAATTCCAGTGTTTTGGAAATACAATCAGGATAACAAAAGATCTAGTAGCTTCTACATTAAGGGATCAAAGGGCATGTAAATGGATATTCCAGAAATCAAAGGAACTAGGTCTAAAACCAAGAATCACCTACCCAGCAGAACTGAGTGTAATACTTCAAGAAAAAAAATTATCTTTCAATGAAATAGAGGATTTTCAAGCATTCTTGATGAAAAGATCAGAGTTGAAACGAAAATTTGACTTTCAAACACAAGAATGAAAAGAAGAATGAAAACGTAAACAGCAAAGAGAAGTCATAAGGGACTTACTAAAGTTGAACTGTTTACATTCCTACACGGAAATACAGTATTTGTAACTCTTGAAACTCTTCAGTTTCTGGGTAGTTGGTGGGATTACACACATACACACAAACACACATGCAAGCACACACAGAGACAGAGAGTACAGAGTGAATTCAATAGGATGGGATCATATCTTTAAAAAATAAAGTTAAGCAGTGAGAGAGAAATGTATTGGGAGGAGAGAGGGAGAAATGGAATGGGGCCAATTATCTCTCACAGAAGAGGCAGGTAGGAGAACTTTTAGTGGCAGGAAAAGGAAGGGAGCTGAGAGAAAAACATGAAGTTTACTCTCATCACATTCGACTAAAGGAAGGAATAAAATGCACACTCATTTTGGTATGAATACCTATCTCACAATACAGGAAAGTGGAGGAGAAGGGGATAAGCAGGGTAGGGGGTATGATTGAAGGGAGGGCTATGGGAGGAGGAAGCAGTTTGAAGTCAACCCTCGAGGAGGGACAGGTTAAAAAGAGAGAATAGAAGCATGGGGAGCAGGATAGGATGGAGGGAAATAAGGTTAGTCTTACACAACATGTCTATTATGGAAGTCATTTGCAAAACTAAACAGATGTAACCTTTATTGAATTGCCTGCCTTCCCAAAGGGAATGGGTGGGGAGAGAGGGATGGGGAGAAGTTGAAACTCAAAACTTTAGGAAAAACTCTTGAGTATTGTTCTTGCTACTAGGAAATAAGATATACACGTAATGGGGAATAGAAAGTAATGTGACCCTACAGGACAAAAGGGAAGATGAGGACAAAGGAAGGGAAGGATGATAGAAGAGAGGGCAGATTTGGTGATAGGGGAAATTAGAACGCTAGGTGTATTGTGGTAGGGGTAGGGGACAAATGGGGAGAAAATTTGGAACCCAAAATTTTATGAAAATGAATGTAAAAAGTTAAATAAATTTAGCTAGAAAATAAATAAATAAATGCTAAAAAAAATTTAAAAAATCTTTTAGATGCAAGTGTTGAAAATTAAAAATTAACTTAATAAAAAACAAATTTAAAAAAGAATTCATTATTTGTTAAAAAAAAATGTTGGGAAAACTGAAGGGTAGTCTGTCAGAAATTAGCCATAGAACAATATCTTGCATCATTTACCAAAATAAGGCCAAAATGAATACATAAACCTCGATTTGAGGGTAGGTATCACTAGTAAATTAGAAGAATATAGAACATATTGCCACACTTATGGGTAGGATCACAATTTAGGCATAATCATAAGATAGGGAGCATTGTAACATATAAAATGCATAATTTTGATTACATTTAATTAAAAAAGGATTGTGCAAATAAAACCATTGTAGTCAAGATTATAAGAAAAGGAGAAAATTGAGGGAAAATTTGTATAGATAATTTCTCAGGTAAAGGTCTCATATCTGACATATAGAGAGAACTTTGTCAAATTTGTAAGAATGCGCCATTTTTCAACTGACGAATAATCAAAGGATAGTGTTTCAATGAAGAAAATTATATATAATCATATGAAACAATGCTCTTAGTCATTACTGATTGGAGAAATGCAAATGAAAAGCATGAAGATACTCAGTGACTTGGAACCGTGTCAAACATGATTGCTCATTGTGAATCAGAGAGGATACAATCATAAATAAGAAACTCCTATGCCGCGGTATTTCTTAAACTGTGTTTCATGACCTTAAAAGAGATCGTGTAAGGAAGTGGGTGGGTCGCAAAAATTTGGCAATAGTAAAAGCTTTCTGAATGCATAACAAGCAAAAATTAATTAAAAATGAACGCATAAGGAAGTCAAGGTGTTTTTGGCTGCTCTTTCCCATGTGGCACTGGGTAATTTCATTGCAGCCTTGGTTCTGAACATGGAATTGATGATTATAAAATCAAAATACCGATCCACTCAGAAAAACATTGAAATGCTCTACATCCTGCAGTACCAAATATTCGGCCAAGATTTAATTCTTTATTCAAAATAGACAAGCATGTCCATCTCATTAGTATGCAAATTTGTTTTCTCTCCAATAAATGGCAAAAGTATATGTATACCATAGAATTTTTCTTAAGTAAAATTTCTCTATGATTTATTATGAGTAAATGTTAGATTTGTATACCCTATTTTACATACCCAAATACTCAGAGTCACATAAAAGTTTATCAGGCAAAAATGAGTTGTGAGTGAAAACGTTTAAGAAGCATGATCTATATAGGAAGACCTTTGAAAATAGTTTTGCAGAGGAAAATGTTGGGTATTGGAGAGGATGTGATAAAACTGGGATACAAATCATTGTTGATGGAATTGTGAACTGATCCAATATTTCTGGGAAGCAATGTGGAGCTATACATGAAGGGCTATAAAACTGCATACCCTCTGATCTAGGAATACCACTGCTAGGTCTATGTCACAAAGATATCCAAAAAAGGTCCTATTTGTACAAAAATATTTATAGCAGCTCTTTTTGTGGTGTTTAAGAACTGAAAATTGAAGGGATATCCATCAACTGGAGGGTATATGATTATAATGGAATATCATTATGCTATAAGACACGGCAAGCAAGATGATTTCAGGAAAATTCTACAAATATTTACACGAAGTGATGCATGGTGAAGTCAACCAAACCAAGAGAACGTCATACACAGTAATAGCAATTTTCTTTGATGAACAACTAGGAATGACTTAGCTATTCTCAGCCATATAATGAACCAAGATAATCCTGAAGAACTAATAATGAAACACACTATCTATGTTCAGAGAAAGAACTAATATTGATTGGATACTGATTGAAGCATGCTATTTTTCATTTTTCTTTTTTCTTTTATTCTGGTGTTCTTGTATGAAACAACTAATATGGAAATGTTTTACCTAATCTTGCATATATAAACTAAATCTAATTGATTACCCTCTGAGGAAGGGGGCAGGTCAGGTAGGGAAGGAAGGAGAAATAGAATTTGCAACTCAAAACTTTAAATAAAAACTTTTTTTAAACGAAAAAATAGAAAGTAATTTTGCTCCTTCTCATTTATCACACTTTCCAGTTTCCTCATCCTTGAACTTGCAACAAATTGTGGCAGGAATTTCTCATTCTTTTCCCTTCCCAGAAGTAATTGCATCTTGCAGCAGAGGAAAATGGAAGTCTACTACAGCCCTTTTAGGCCATTCCTTCCTCATTGAGCATTTTCAGTAGGTAATCTGGTAAAGTTCATGAAAATTTTAAGTAGGCTCCCTCCAGAAATACATGAGAAAAGAGTTCACACACATTTACCCACTGTGTTCTAATGTCCATGGTAACTCAGAGGCGTGTATTTCATGGTGATGAAAGTCTTTGAATGGGCTATGGAGCAAGAAATCAGTTAGTATAGTAAAATGGATTATCATTGCCCTTCCATCCTGTTCTTTCTGACAGATTTGAATTGCAAGAAAGATTCTCTGAGCTGGCAGGAGGGAGTGCATTTTTCTCTAGCTGTACAGAAGCTGAGAACTCATATCCTCTCCAAGAATCCTATGCCCATGATGAGGTTTCCTTTGGCAAAAGATCTGATGGAATATAGAAAGGAAAATGACAAGTTGCCCTTTCCCTTTCCAACAGGTTGTACTATTTGGGGATTTTTCTGACTTCCCCACAATGTTCCAAATTGGGTACCTTGTAGCCCACTCTCCTACCCCCATATTTTTGGCCCTTTTTATGTGTTTTCTTCTCACATTGCTATAGATTTTTTGTGTACAAATAATGACTATATTTTTCACAATTTTGCCCCCAACAAAGCACATTGTAGATAATTACTAAATATTTAGTGAATTGATTCCTGGGCAAGTAAGGAAGTGAAGATTCACCAGTATTAGATGCAAACAGGCTGGAAGGGAGTCAATGAGAGAGAAACTAAAAGAGGGACAGAGATGGAGAGTAAAATTACCAGAAGGAAAAAGCCAACTTAGTGTTAATTTCATTGTGCTCAGTGAAGAAGAAATATAAAACAAAGAAGCTCTTTGAAAGTATTCCAGTAAGCCTTGAATATTATTGTCCCAAGCAACTGTTCTAATATTAATAAGTTACTGGATTCTATCATGATGCTTCTTTCTGTAATTCTGAATATATCTCATGTGGAGTAAATCTACCTAATTATTATTTGGTTTATGTTAAATATTTAGTACTTCTATTAACTTCCTCTTTGAGGAGGAAAAACTTAGAAGAGAGCCAAAGATGGACTTACTTCTTGCAAATCTGAGGTAGGGTTTGGCCAGAAGGAGGAGCTGAGGAACGATGGGAAATGAAGCAATCCCACTGCCCAGAGGCAAGTGTAGCAATCCGTCCCATTACAGTTCGATCCCCAGTGTATATACGACGATGCAGGACCTTCCATGCAATAGGCAGAGAAAAGGGCAATGTTCCTAGTTTCCAGTGGGTTTTCATTACTGAAATCAGGAGACCTGGTTTGCGGTTCAGATTCACCAGTGAGAGAAGAATTGTCTACTTTACATCCATTTGCAGAAATGAATCGGAGATCAGTTGGGATTCCGTCACCTCTTCACCTCCACTAGATCCCCAACTACAACTTCTTCAGCATTTATGCTTATTTTTTCATCATTTCGAATCACAAGGGCTTGCTGTGGAACCATGTTTTTGAAGGACTCCATGATTTTTGAACTCTTTGCTTCTTGATAGTAGGAGAAGCAGCCAGTGATGATGACCACGGCAGACAGGACCACACCAAGGTAAAGATTATCATTCTGTGGCTCCTCTTCAGTGGCAGTTTGGATCCCATAGGCCAAGAAGCAGAGAACAGCACTGATCCAGAGCAACATGGAGAACCCCTCAAAGAACTGCCCATAGAATTTGACCTATTCGGGAATGGTGGGAGGAGGTGTGAGGGCATTTGGGCCATCTTGGGCTAGAAGTTCTGCAGCACGAGCAGTTGTTAGACCCCAGGTTAGGTCTTTTCTGTAATTTTGGTGAAGCTCATCTAGGCCAAGTTTATGGTCTTCCATTGAGACTTCCTTCTTAAGTTCATCCATGTCCTCCTTTTTGACTCTTTTTTTATCTCCATGTTCTGACACTGCTGCGGGTATATATTTATCACTTCCAACCCCCATCCCCATGGCTGCGGTAATCTGGTGCCTTCCTGGGCTGGGACCTGGTGGCTCTGAATCAAACAGGTAAAGGGATTAACTCCCGGCGCCAGGGCAAGAGGAGCTGGAACAGGGCCTGGGATGGCTAAGGGGAGAGTGGGGCGTGGCCCGCTCCCCTCTGGCTGCCTGAGGCTGTTACGGCTGCGCTGCTTCTGCTGCAGTTGCCACATCCTCCACCTCTCTGCCCCAGTCCCCACTGCAGCTTCCTATTGAGAAGTTGGGCAACTCCAGTTCAAGGAACCAAGGACAAGGTAAGAGGGAGAGTGTAGGAGAGAATTGAAATAAATCTCCACCCCCTGTCATATAAACCAAGAGGTACTGAGTTTTCCATAGTGCTAGACTGAATATCATCTTCTACCTTAGTGTCTCCCTCCCTGAGCACAGATCAATAACTGACCCTGAGAAATGAACATGTCCACCCTTGACCATTATCTCATAATAACAGCTAGTACTGAATTAGTGTTTCAAGGCTTGAAAAATACTTTACATATTCTATTTCATTTGAAAACTTCACAACAACTTTGCTAGCAGATGTAATCATTCAGCTTCCAGAAGAGGAAATTTTCTTTAATAATACACTTCTCAGAGAAAATGATCACCAACAGTTGTATCATCCTGTAACTGAATGACTACAGAAAGTCACACCCTGGGGTGATCATGAGAGCGAGACACTGAGTTGCTTGAGCAGTATAGACCCAAGATGAATACAAAATATGAGTTTCCCAGTCCCATAAAGTTCACATGACTCTCTATGGGGAATAGAATGAATGTAATAGGCCATTTGGTATGTTCTATGTTTCTCATTTATTCATGCATTTAGTTCATTGTGTCTTTTCAGTTTCTGAGGGGAAGGGAAAAAAATCACCATCCTGTAGTAGATACTAACATTGCAAGTTGAATGGCTTTGCAAAAGGTAACCTGTTGCTCATATGTGTCAAAACATTAGCGAGGAGCCAAAGTTAAGTTTGTTTTAGAAATATTCTGGAGAAGGGACAGTAGAATCAGAGAGAAAGAAGTGTGATTCTCCTCTTTGGGGTCAGGTCACTTAGGATTGAATTTGGCTTGCTGAAAACCAGAAATCCCTTGAAAGCTGTTGCATATGCTGTAGGGTGCATATAAAATCAAAAATCTTACTTTGGGAAAAAGTGGAAAACCTAGGCATTGGAACATGGGCAAGGGAAGAAGTGGGGTGGTTGTGAGAAAGCCTTCTATGATGTTTAAATCACATCTAAAGTATTGTGTTCACTTCTGCGGCCACATTTTACTGAATTACCACCACAGAATCTCAGAGATTGGAAGACTGTCAGAAACCACATAACATCACCCCACTTTGAATCACAAGTCCTCTTTACTGTATTCTCATAAAGATCAGACTATCTCCACTTAAGTATTTCAATTTTACACTGTCCTCTTCTCTTAAAGGTAGTATTGGGTAAGAGTGATCTTACACAGAGGCTTGGCAAGTCAGAGTTTACAATATTATCAGTGGTCCAAGACTAAAGTGAGGAAGACAGTTACACTAGTTCACCAAGGAATTAATATGGAGAAAAGAGGTGATGGTGGCTGGTGCAAGAACGAGGACCTGGGAGACAATTGAGGTCACAATGGGTACAAGGAGTAGGATTTGGTAAGGGAAGGCTGAGGAAGAGGTGGAAAGCTAATAGATTGTGGTCACATAAGTGGATTTCAGGTTTCTTAAACTTAAAGATGGTACATTTGTAGGTTTTGGAGGTGAGGGAAATGAGTAGGTCAGTGTATTAGCGAAAGTTAATATGTATATTGTATTAAGGCAGAAGTTAGAGGAGAGAAAAATTATCAAGCAGTACTGAACTCATTGAGGAAGTAGGAGAGTGGCATGGACATCTGTAGACAACAGCTACTAGGATTGTGATTAGCAGAACATGTGGATTCTGTGGACCTCAGAGTAGGAAAGGTTACTTGGAAGTAGGGTGAAAACATGGAAGTAACAATGGAGAATAAAATATTACAACCCCCTGAATGTGACTATTTACCTAGGAGTATGTGTGAAAGTAAAGACAGTAGATGTAGCCAGGGAAATTGTGTCATTAGGGGGGAACAAGGTCTTGGTGATTACCAGAAGATGGAAAGAATGAGAAACAAAAATATTATGGTGGATACAAATTTGTGTGATTATGGAGCCCACATTCTGGAGGGCATGGTGGAAGGAGTGAATTAGTTGATTCTTGGGGTAGGAGATTTGAGGGAGATAGGAATAAAGAATCAAGGGGTGGAGGAATAGAGTCTGGATGATGACCTGCAGTAGCCTAGAATCTCTGGAAAGTAAAAGGCATGACCAAAAAATGAAAATCTGACTCCCCATCAACTTTCTTCTTCCTCATCCCTTAGAAGACACTCACAGCAGGAGATTGATGCTCCACAGTCTGGGGGATTACTTGGGGTTGAACTCTAAGAAAGACCTCAGGGAACTGGAGTCTCAGGTCAGAGGACTCCTCATCACAGTGGCTCTCCTCATTACAGGTGACAGGAAATGAGACTGGGAGGTGCAGCAGAGGGTGGAAGTTGCCTTGCATTGGCAGAGATGAAAGGGTCACCAAGCCCCCTTTACTGTCTTCCCTCAGGAAACATACATGGCTGTGTTATTATCCAATTGGATCCTGAAAACAATCTTGTGAGGCAGATACTATAATTATCCTCTTTTTGTAGTTGAGAATGATGACGTGGATAGATTTTAAGTGACTTTCCCACAGTCACACAGTTAAGTATTTGAGATGAGATTTGAATTCATGTCTTCCTGACTCTAGACCTACTGTGTGATCCAATTTGATTGTGAGTTCCTTGAGACCAGAAACTACCTTTTGCCTTTCTTTATGTCCCCAGCACCTAGAACATTATTGGCCTGCCTGATTTATTGACTGACTATCCCCTGCTATCTAAGCTGTCCAAAGAGCACTGAATTTAGAGTCTGAGGACCTGAGTTCGAAATTTAGCTCTTATACTCCAAGCTATGTGACCTTGGGCAAGTTGATTAACTTCCAAGGGTTCTATTTCCTCAACTGTAAAATGAGAGCATAGAAATAATTGATCGCTGGATAAGTTGGTTAACTACTCCTGATGTGGGGTGGTGTTGCATGCTGAAATTTCCAATTTCCTTGAGTGAGAGGAATGAATCACAAAAATGAGAATAAAATGCTACCAAAGTCCATGGACATGGCTTGGTATGAAAATGTATTTTATTTTATTTCTGTTTTTTTTTTTAAGAAAGTATGTTATAGAGGGAAACTCTCTGATCCTGAACTCAGAGATCATGGTTCCAAATGAGTGCTGTAAGCATGAGATGTTTGCCTGTTTGACCTTGGGTAAGTAACATAACTGCCACCAAATTCAGTTTCTTCAATTTTGGAATGAGTTATTCAGACCAGATATATGGTCTCTGTGTTCCCTTCCAGCTCTAAACCCATGACCATGTAGTTCTGTGCCCAAAAGGATCCTCTGATGTGAAGATTAACTACATTATATATCTCAAATTCCTTCTTGGCTTTGATATCCTGTGGCCTGGAAACTGAAATGCATTTGATCTATGTTGTTCACTGCTATCTAAATTCCCTTCCCGGGAGGAGAACTAGAAACTGAGGGAGTCCTTAGCATTCCTAATTCAATAGTATTGTTAAAGTAAATTAGACAATTTCACTCAACTTATTCCCCATAGGAAGCTGAGCCTAAAGAGTATGGAGGGCAAGGTGGACAATTACTTGGCATTATTCTCTAACAAGGACCTCAGGGAACTAGAGCCTTGGGTCCAAGGATTCTGTGTAAAAGTACCTACAGTGATATCCACTCATCCTTCTTGGTGGACAGACAAAGACTCGCTGTAACCCATGTCCCCTCAGTCAAAACCTCAAGCCCTCTTTCTCCTGGAAGGGTTCATGTATTTGGCTAGTTTTTCTGATCAATCTATGGGAGGGACACCAGGGAAGATACCAGAGCTTGGACCTTCAGGAACAGAACAGAATATTCTGACCAAACACCCAAGTATGTGAGTCTGTAGAGGGCACTTTTCATTCATTTCAAAGGAGAAAATGAACAGAAAGTAATTTGGTGAATGAGTAATAGAATCTTAAACTTCTTGCAAAAAGGGACTTGAGAATATAGCATGTCAGAATTGCAATGCATCTTTTTTCTTTAACATTTATCATATATTTATTTTATCTTTCTCTTTATTTTTATTGATATATGTGCAAAACACTTTCCCCATGTAATCTCTTTCTATAATTCATCCAAGCAGAAAAAAAATATTTTATCTACTAAAATCTAATGAAAAATTAAAATTCCAAAATGAATTCTTCTCAAATACATATTAGTTATTTTCAACCATAATGCAACATACCTTTTGATATTTTTTTTGTAAATAATGTTTTGAGAATTTATTTTATGACATTAACAAAACCCAATCAAAGATCTATAAAGGAAAATTGTTGCTTCCATTAGGGAAACATAATACTAAGTACCCTTTTGCCACCCTTCTAGAGTATATGGTTTTGATAAGAATCAAATATTCAGCATATAGCTTTAAATATTGCTTCACTATGTTGGAATTCAGTTGAAATAGTCTATGTTACTTGATAGAAAAAAGAATTGCTTCCAAAATATTGACAATATGAAGCCTTAAGGACAGTAGAATAAAAATTTTCTGGGCCCTAGGACAAAACGTTCAGCTTTCTCAAAGTATCTCTAACAACATATGGGTTTGGCTAGATTTGCATGAAAGTAGGTGATAGAAAACTTTCAATAAGAAATATTAAATTAATTATGGAGACAAGTATCAAGTAAAACCACTACAAATAGTAACAACATCATGTAAAATATCGACAGACCAAAAATAGAAATAACTTCAAATAGAGACAAGTTTTCCAAAAATCTTTTTACGGAACATATTGGAAAGCGGTAAATTCCTTTTGCGTGAGAGAAGAGCCAAGATAATTAGAGATGTTTACTAAATGGAGATTAAATACCTACTTCTTGTCTCAAATCACACCAGATAGATATATAGATCACTAAATATTCGATAAGGGTTTGCAAACATCTAGTGAAGTATCATTAGTTACGCATCTTATGATAATAACTCGTGATTTGTGATTAATTTAATTTGACTAACCACCGAACAGTAGTTCTGCCAAAGAGAACTTCTCACACTCAACAAACTCAGGAGGGCAGTCTCTTTTCGCTTTTACACCACTTTAATTCTGTGGAAGTTCATAAAGTTTAGCCTTTTGATTGATATGTTTTCAAATGTACTGTAGGATATTCATTAGTATTATACTCAGTGATGAGAAATGCAACATGAGGAATAATTGAAATTAAATAGCACTTGCTAAAATGAATAAACAATTTATATTATTGTGCACTCTACATTGTTTATGTATGTCAGATATGAAACTGATGAAGCTTACAAAATTGCAGAATTCAAAACTTGAAAAAAAGAACACATGCACCCTTTGGCCTAAAAACCTGAAGGTATAATTTGAACATAGTGAAATGCTTTTCCTCATTGCCGTTGTTATACAATAACTGCCCTTTTCTGCCTGGATGAAAGGTTTTGCCAGGCATTTGTGTAGCAAAGGGAGCACACATGTGGGACTGACTTACAAGAAGTTAGGGAATTTATATTGCACTTTACATTTTACAAGACACTTTACATATGTCAGTTCATTTGATTCTCACAATAAACTTGTAAGATAGGTGGTATTTTCCCATTTTACAAATGAAACAACTGCGACTTGGAAACGTCCAGTGACTTTTTCACAGAGATACATGGCAAGTAAATATCTGAGGCAGTATTTGAACTCAATCTTCCCTTCTTCTGAGTCCATAACTATATTTAATGCATCAGAAATCCTAGTCCTCCCGAGTTTATAACCAATATTCTTATCCTAAAGCCACATTCCACTTAAGAATTGGCACTTTCTACTGCTTATGTTGAATTTAAAGAAGAGAGTAAACACTGGGTTTTATTCTGTAAGTTCTTTAATCTTCAAGCATCCCCAAGAGTGAGAATTACCCATGCCCACATAAAGTAATACCATCTCTGCATCTGATAAATTCCCCTTGGTCTTATGGTGGCCACTAAAGTGGAGGTTGGTGGCAGTAGTGGCCAAGACTACTGATCATTGATATAGAATAGAGGGAAGAAACACTCTCTGTGGACCAACTTAGAAATCCCTAGACTCAGGGCAGCCAGGTGGAGGAGGGAGTCTGCAATTGAAACGACTGAGAAAAGAAGGAAAATCTCACAGGAAGAAGATGTGGATGAGGAGGAGAAAAAAGAGGATTATAGGAGGAAGAGGAGAAATGACTCAACAGCATTTTGGAATTCAAAAACAGAAAGAATTTAGTATATAAATAAACTAGAGGAGATCTTAGAATAAAAAATGTTCAAGCAGAAAAGTAACCTGGAACCTAGAATGTCTGAGTTAAAAGGGCTAAAATTATCAAACTGAGCCTCCCTGCTACATGTATCTCCTCATCCCAATTCATCCTCCACTCAACAATCGAATTGATCTTTCTTTAGCATAGGTCCGACCATGTTACCCCAATCCTAAATTTTATAAGTTCCAGTGGATTCTTATGCCCTCTAGATTCAAATATAAAAACTTCTGCATCCCTACATTCCTGTCTTCTCAATTACCCATCAATTCTCTGTGATCTTGTGACAGTGGCTACTTTGTAATTTTTTACAGAGGATTCTCCATCTTCTACCTGCAGAATTTCCACTAGTTGGTGCCACAAATGGTTTGCTTCTAAATTTAGGCATGGCAAGAAGTTTCAGAGAAATAGTAAATAGGGTAATGACAGAATCAGATTTCAAAAAAAAAGACCCTTGAAAAGATAGAATATAATGAAAAAGATTTATTTGTAATTTACTAATACCAATAGTAAAAAAAAACTACTAGGAAATTAGGGATTTGCTAATAATTCATGTGAAACCTTACTCATTCCAAAAAGCAGCTGCACAAACACAGATGTGTGTAGATAATACTTTTTCAGGAAAAAAAGATGACGATAAAAGACAACCACTAGCCTAGTACTGGAAAGTAAAATGGCGCCATGGTTGGAGTATCAGGCCTGGAGTCATGTAAATCTGAGTTCATACCCAGCAGCATCATTCCAACTTATGGCATTCTGTGTCATCACCCCCTTCCTCCACAATCTCTCAAAGATCATTGTCTCAAAAGCCACATTCTCTAGGACTTTAAGGACCCTGTGATACAGTTCATCCAAGCCCCTACTGGAAAATTTACTAAGGGCAGTCAGGTGCTCTATCACCATTCCTCATTTACCTTGACTTTCACTTGTTCTAATCTTCTGAACACACTCCTTGTCTTAAAACCATCCATAAATTTGGGCAGAAAAAAAGTAAAGTAGAATTTAACAAGTCTTTCTTTTTTGTCCATTTTCACTTCCACGGCAAATATTCATATGAACCATTTTTGGTCAAACTGTGATAGAACCTTCTGAGCTCCATAGGTCTGATCAATCACAGTTTGACATAACGTAACTTGACTCCAAAACGACGATATCATTTTAGTCCTTTCCAAGAATGGAGGATGATAACCAACTAAGCATTTTCATCATTCCATCTAGCCTGAATGGCCTTCTTATTTTTTGTTTAGTTTTCTTCTTTGTCCAAAAAGAGTTTAAAAATCCTCTTATTCAATTTTTTTGTGGGGAGAGGGCACCTAAGCGACACAGAGATGTAAGCCTACATAAGGAAGGGTGAATTCAATTCCAGTATGACTTACTGGCTGTGCGACTCTGGACAATTCACGTAATTTTGTTTGCTTCAGTTCCTCTTCCGTAAAATGTGGTAGAGAAAGACATAGCGAACTGCTATAGTACCTTTTCCAAGAAAACCCCACCCACATATATACATAATTATTATCTTTTTATGTCTTTTCACCAGGCTTGTAATCAGTTTCCCAAACTCTTTATGTACTTCTTGGTAAGTAGTGTATCATATACTACAACCATAGTATTGTTTATCTTTCTCTTTCCGTTGATCTTCAGCAAAATGGTTTTAGTCAGTCAATAAGCATTTATTAAGTATTTACTATTCATTAGACACTGTGCTAAGCACTGGGGATACAAAGAAAGATTTTTCAAAAACAGTTTCTGCTCTCAGGAAACTCACAGTCTAACCAGAAGACAACATGGAAACAACTATATCCATAAAGGATATGAATAAAGGATAAATTGTAGATAACCAATAGAGAGAAGGCAATGCATTAGGTCAGACAGGGAACAGTTCAATGCAGAAGATGGGATTTTAGTTAAGACTTGAAGGAACCAAGGAAGTCAGAACATGGAAATAAGGAAGGAGAGAATGAAATGGAGGATAACCAGTAGAAGTATCTGGAGATTGGAGATAGAGCATGTTTTGTGATTAACAGCAAGATGACTGATGTCACTGGATCACAGGTTATTTGGGGGAAGTGTGATGTAAGAAGACTGCAAATATAGAAGAGAGTCAGTCTATGAAGAATCTCAAATACCAAATAGATAATATCTTAGAGGGGATAGGATTCTACTTGAGTTGATTGAATAAGGGAGTGACATGGTATTTAGGAAGATTATTTTGACAGCTGAGTGAAAGATGAACTATAGTGAAGAGAAATATAAGCTAGGGAAACCAACAAGCAGGTGTTTGCAATAGTCAAGGTATGAGGTGATTAAAGCCTTCACCAAGGTGGTGGAATGTCAGAGGAGAGAAGAGGTGTATAAAAGATATTAGGAAGGCAAAAGCAACAGAAATTGCCAAAAGATTGGATATTACAGTGGGAATGAAAGAAAGTAGAATATGACAGCTAGGTTAGGAACCTGTGTAGGTGGTATCTTCAACAGCACAAAGGAAGTTGGGGAGAAAGGAAGTTTTGATGGATAGATAACAAATTCAATTTTGGACACATGAGATTTCTGATAGACTATTGGAGAGATAAGCCTAGAACTAAGAAGTTACAGGTAGGTAAATAGGTTTGAGAACCATTTATATAGAGATGATAATTGAATCCACCATATTTCCTTTATCTGGTTATTAGATTTCTTCCCATAAGTGTGTTGTTAAAAATATAGTGTTAGATATCCATGACTTTTTATTTTATGCTTTTAAATAAAAGTAACTTTTCAAATTAAGGTCTAATCACATATTTTTAAAGTGTGTAGCATGGGGACTGGTCCAATACTAGGTCCTTAATAGATGCTTATTCTCTTCTCCCTTTCTCTCCCTAAGTCTAAACCACTCTGTTTGGGTTCCTTTGCAGCTGTGTCAACAGGGAATTCCCATGCCTATCTTCCTAAAATCCTTCAAATAGTCAGAAATCATATCTTTTGTCATATTTCCAAGTTTTCACAGTATGAGGTGAAATTGCATAGTATCAGTTTGCATGATTTGGAACATGCTATACTTTGTAGTTAACAATTCACATTTAAAAAAGCATTTGTTTCCTTTTTTGATTCGTTGTTTATCAGGGAATGTCCCTTATGGTATACATCTCTTCTAATTCCCTGTATGTTTTGGATTTCAGACTATTAGCAGTGATGTTTTAAGGCAAATATTTTCCCATCATTCCATTTCTCTTCCAATTTTATCTTTGCTGATTTTGTTCATACAAAAACTTTAGTTAGTTCAGACTAACTTTAAATGAGCTGTTTTAGTTTCATTTTCTTTCCCTGGGTGCTTCCTAACAGACTCATGGAAGGCGGAAATCAATCAAGGATCTCCAAGTTTGTCCTTCTGGGCCTTTCAAACCATCCTGAACAAAAAAGGTTTCTGTTTTTCCTCTTCCTGGTTCTGTACTTCATCACAGTGCTGTGGAACCTGATCATCATTCTGGCCATTATAACTGACTCCCACCTTCACACCCCCATGTATTTCTTCCTCAGCAATCTGTCCCTTGTTGACATCTGCTTCACATCCAGCACTGTCCCCAAGATGTTGGTTAATTACATATCTGGAAATAAAATAATTTCTTTCACCAGTTGTCTGACACAAGAATTTTTCTCCAGCTGGTTTGCAGGATTAGATAGCATCATCCTTTCTTCCATGGCCTATGACCGCTATGTGGCTATCTGTGCCCCATTGCACTATACCATGATCATGACCCAAAAAGTCTGTGCCCGTCTAGTAGCAGTGTGCTGGTTTTGGGCCTGTATTGATGCCCTGATTCATGCTGTCTCCCTGACTAGACTTTCATTCTGTGGTCACAATGAAATTCCTCATTTCTTCTGTGAACTCCGTGCGCTGATAAGATTGGCCTGCTCTGATACCTTCCTCAATGACTTGCTGATCTACACAGTAGGAGGGCTGACAGCTGTTATGCCTTTTATTGGCATCCTCATCTCCTACATGCACATTTTTGTTGTTGTCCTAAAGATCCCCTCAGCCTATGGGAAACAGAAAGTTTTCAACACTTGTGGCTCCCACATCACTGTGGTCTGTCTCTTCTATGGAACAATCATTGCAGTGTACTTCAACCCTATATCCACCCATACGTCCCGAAAAGACACAGCATCAGCTGTGATGTACACTGTGGTCACTCCTATGCTGAATCCTTTCATCTACAGCCTAAGAAACAAGGACATGAAAGGAGCGCTGAGGATGCTCTTCACAAGGAAACCAAGAAACGTCTCTCTCTGACTGTAGACATCCTCCTGGACCTGGGTGCCTCTGTCTCAAACAATAATCCAATGATTTAAAAAATTTTCAGTAAAACTTCTTAATGTCATAAGTGAAGTCAATTACTCACCTCTCTACTTACACTAGTGGTAATGTAGCATCATAAGAAGATCATGGAATCTTTGCTTCTCCTTCTTGTCCTCCCCGATTTTTAACTGAACTGTCATAATCTCTTGTTTCAGTTTCCTCATTCGGGAGATGAAGGAGCAACTTCACACGGAATACTTTACAGAACTAAATAAAATGAAATTCTGCTTACTTTACACTTACTTTCCTGGAGCACTGAATAGTCTCCATTGTAAAAGGTAGTCTCAGGCCTTCCTGGTTTCAAGACCTATCCCTCTGTTTGTTATGCCACACTGCTCCTCTAAGAAAATCTGACAATAAAGAATTTAAACAAACATAGGAAGACTTTTAGGAACTAATGCAGAGCAAGGCAAGCAGAAATGGGAGAATAATATTCATATACAATAACTAATAATTTAAATGAGGAGAAAAAAGCTCAGTTATGGGAAAGATTTGGGAAAATGTATTGCCCTCTCGTATTTGCATACATGGGAGACTCTGAGTGTGAACATTGTATGCATCATTCTAAATCTTCAATGTGTTGGCTGCTTTCATTAAATTTTTAAAAAAGTTTTCCAGGCAATAGGAAAGCAAGCACTTACGAAAAAGGAGTGATTTAGTAACATGAAGAGCTTGAAGATAAGCAAAAGAGTGAGAACAGTAGAGGGAAAAATATGCTAATGGAGATGGGATGGAATGGGATTTCTTGTGCACATTGGCTTTGTCAAAGCAAAGGGCCACTTCATCATGTGAGACAGCAGTGAAAGGAGAAAGAGTTGTAGAAAACAATTGGGTGACATGAGGCAATGAGGAGGGGAGAAAAGAGAGCTCCTTATGAATGGCATCAGTTTTTTCAGTAAAATATGAGACAAGGTTCTCATTTGATAGGGTGGCGTGAAGGGGAGTCTTGGGAGATCTGAGAAGGTATGAAATGATTGAGAAGTGAATGGATAGTGGGATAAGTAGGGATGAGTAAAAGAACTGCCTAGTCGCAATGAGGACGC
This sequence comes from Potorous gilbertii, assembly GCA_028658325.1. Taxonomy (NCBI): domain Eukaryota; kingdom Metazoa; phylum Chordata; class Mammalia; order Diprotodontia; family Potoroidae; genus Potorous; species Potorous gilbertii. The sequence continues at coordinate 202,430,790 of CM053773.1, read as the reverse complement.
AATTAAAGTTATGTAACAAACTTGTGTGCCAAGGACTCTTTTGCTGAATGATTACATGATCTTTTCTATCTTTGTTCATCAATATGATAAGGTGGGTAAGGGATACAGGAGAAGAGGACAATGTGCAGCTGAACTTTGTGGGAAGTAGGCCAGGGGAGATGGCCCAAGAGAGACCTGAGAGATCAAGCGATTAGAGGTCACAGTGTAAATGAAAAACAGGCTTTGGTATCAGAGGGCAGAAAGAGAAGAGGAAGGCTAAGAGATTGAGATCAGGTGAGGGAACAAGAAAAGAAAACTTTCGATATTCACTTGGTAAGAAAAAGCACAAAAGGAAGCCAAAAGAGTGTTGGGGAAGAAAGGTAATATACCTGTTTAAAGGACATGGTTGCAAAGTTGTGAGAGTCTGAAATATAACTGGAAGGGGAATGATGCCTAGCCAATCTTGATCTGTTCCAAAAATGAAAATCCCAGGAGGCAATTACCAATGGGTGAAGAATGGCAGGAGCAGTTATCTCCCAGGGAAAGAAGGCTACAGGTGTTGAGGGGATGTTCCAGGGTGAGAGGGCAGTTGAGCCATAATTGCAAAGCCTTAAGGATAAGAAACAGAGCCAGGAGTAGAATAAAATATTTGGGATTTTTCCCTTTGTTTCAAGGGAAAGTTCAATGAGAAGAAGATGTAGAGATACAACCAGAAATTAAGGAGTCGTAAAACATAAAATCAACAAAAAATTAAAATTTAGTCAATAAAATGTAGCAGGGAAATGAGGTTATATTCAAGGTCCCTTTCATCTCTGACATTTTATTATTCTATGATCTAGGTTCAAGTGTTTCCTTTTTGGTTCTTTAGTTGTATGACAGCAACCAATTTCAATTTTCTAGGTTCCTAGTCAGAAAAATTACACAATATCCTTAATCTAATGGATTCCAGGAATCATAGATCCCAATTTCTACTAGACTATGAATCCCTTCTATAGCACCAATTAATAAGACTCCCTTAAATACCTTCCTGAATGCACTGCATGTACCATTTACTGTTTAAAGAAATAGTAGGACATGACCATAAGGCAATACTGTATTATAAGAAACAATGACTACAGAGATGCTTGGAAAGAATTAAATCTACTTATGATGTTAAATGGATTAAGAAAACTATTAAAATTGCTACAACAATGTAAATGGAACGATGACAAACTCTAAATGATCAAAAATGGGTACTAAGAAATTATTTAAAAAAACCCAAGATTAACCCCTAGAAAAACAGAAGATATTTTCCACTACATCTTTATTGAGGTGGTGGGTCAATGTGAGTAGAACATAGCATAGAATATCTGATCATTTTGATGTATTGATTGATTTGCTGATTTTTGTATATTTTTCCTTTTTAAAAATTTCTTTATTAAAAGGGATGACTCTCTGAAGGGGAAGTCAAGTTAAGTCAATATGTATTTATTACGCACCAATGTGTCAGGCATTATGCTAAGTGCAAAAGGTCACAAAGAGAGGGGGAAAAGTCCCTACTCTCAAGGAGCTCATAATCTAATGGGAGAGGCTGAATGAAAACCACTAATGTCAAGCAAAATATGTGTATGTATGTGTTTGTGTACATATAAGTATACATATATATAAATACATATATATATATATATACATAAATGTATATGATAAATTGCAAATTATCAGCAGAAGGACAGCACTAGAATAAAGGGATACCATGACAGCCTTCTTACAGAGTGTGAGATTTCAGTCAGGACTCAAATGAAACCCGAAGGGAGAGATGAGGAAGGAGACTATGGCAAAGGGAATAGCCAGTAAAAATGGTCAGTCTATAGGTGGAGCATCTTGTGTGAACAAAAGCAAGGAGGATAGTATTATTTTATTACAGTGGCATGGGTATAAGTAGGGTTTAGCAAGACTGGTAATGTGGTGGGGCAGATTAGGAAAGGCTTTGAATAACAGGCAGGATTTCAGATTTCATCCTGAAGGCAATAGGGAGCCCAAAATTATAAGAGTGTGACATGGTCAGACCTGTGCTTCAGGAATATCATTTTGACAACTGAGTGGATGATGACCTAGATTGATGAATAACTTAAAGTAGGGATAATAACCAGCAGGCTATTATAATAATTTTGAATATGCTATAAAATTGAGCGTGTATAAAAACGAAATGTAAAAGTAAAATTCCCTTATAAAGTATCCATGAAGGGGCAGTAGCACTTCTAGTTTCATAAAGTTTTAATGAATACAACTAAATGACCCTGATAGGAGGAAAAATGTAAATCAGCAGAAAAAGTTAGATGAGGGAGAACTTATAGTTCCCTTTCATTTTGGTAATATTGTTTATTTCTGAGAAATCTACTATGAACTACAAAAACATGACATCATCCAGCTCATGAATCTGATTTTGTAGACCAACGACTTGATCCTTCCAAATGAGAGTGGAGAGAGAAGAGTGAAGCCTGAGATTTCTAATCTTTTTTCTCCCACATTCTGTTACTCTTTTACAGAGCTTTGCAATTGTTTTGGTTTTATTTTACCCTGTTTCTATTTTTGCTCTCTCTTCTTTTAATGCTATTTATATAAGGATTTGTTTGTTTGTTTGTTGTTATTTTAATATCAGAGGTCAGAGTTGACCAGAAACATTTCTAATGTCATGTAACTGGTGCAAAGTCCTTCTAGGAATAGTCAAGGACCTTACTAACAAAAAGTGAAGTGTTGTAGAGGCCATGCACTAGTTCCTCTCCTCTGCTCTGATGATGTAATTCTAGGGAGAACATTAAATCTTTCAGCCCTCTAAACAATTGTCTAAAATTCTCAGTTCCAGAGAAAGGGCTGACCTGCTTTGGAAGAGGAAAATCTTTCGTCTGGGAGGTTTTATTTCTTTAGTCATTTTTTAGTCATCTCTGAATCTTCATGACCCTTTTTGGGGTTTCCTTTACCAAGATACTGCAGTGGTTAGTTATTTTGTTTTCCAGCTAATTTTACAGATAAGGAAACTGAGGCAAATAGGGTTGGGTGACTTCCCCACACAGATATTAAGTATCTGAGACTAAATTTGGACTGAAGAAGAGGAATCTTTCTAACTCCAGGTCTCACAACCTCTTCATGAATTCTATTGCACAGCTGCCTTCAAGGAATTTTTTATTTTCATCCAATAATAGTTCATGTCCCTAATTCTTTGTCTATCTATTAAAAGTGAGCCAGTAGAAGAAGATGGCATCAAGTGGTGAGTAGTGGGTTAAGAAGAGAGTTTCCTTAAATGAAATTTGAATTTCAAGACCAAGGCTATTATATCAGTACACATACACAAAATATAAAAATGGCTTTTGAGCAAAGATCAAGTCAGTAAAATATCACCACATATATGTTAAGCACTGACTATATTCCAAGTATTGTTCTAAATTCTGGAATTACAAAGAAAAGGAAAGACAATTCTTGCCCTCAATGAGCTCACAGTCTGGTGGGGCAAAAAATTTGCAAACAAATAATCACAGACAACTTAAGTACAGGATTAATTGGTATTAATCAAAAGAGGGAAGGTGGTATCACTGATGGGGATCTTTAAGAGTTTCTTGCAGAAAGTCTGATTTTATCCAATACCTGAAGGAAGTCAGGACGGAGAGATGAAGGGGCACAGAAATAGAAATAGATGCATGGAAGACAGACACTGAAGAGGCTTTACATCTGTAAATGGTGCATGTTATGAGACAAACAGCCATCACTGAAACAGAAAATGCATGTGTGTCCATGGAAGGGAAGACAGGAGAGTAAGATGCAGAAAGACTAGAAAGGTAGGAATTAGGTTAGGAATGTTGCATGTCAATCTCATATTTGATTCTGGAGATGACAGGAGCCACTGGAGTTTATTGAGTGGTGGTCGCGTGGGGGAACATGTCATAGTCAGATCTTTGCTTTAGTAAGATCAATTTAAATTAGAAATTGAGGTGACTGAAAGATGGACTGGAGTAGCACAAGTTTCTGAGACTCCCCTTCACAACCTTACTTTGAATGAGATTTTCCTCTAAAATGAAGAGAAACTGATTTCTGCAGATGCAGTTATTCGGGCTTTGGTCTAGCTTTTCTGTTCAGTTTCTGATGGAGCCAGTCCTTTTCCCTTTCCTATTCCCTTTTTCACAGGACACTTGTCCAAGCATGAGTCGGTCAAATAAAGAGAGGTCTTGAGAGTTTAGCCAATATTCTGTGTGTCAAAGCAGGCATCCACTCTGTCCCCTAGGATTAGTGTAGGAGGTTACTGTCAGAATTACTACAAGGACTCTCTGGACTCTGGATCATAATTCATTGAGCCCATTGTTAGAGAGAAACACCAAAGAATTCTCAATTCTTCTCTTTGGACTAAGCACAGTATTGTATAGTACTTGATCTAAGCTTTTTAATTTATTTTTCACAAAATTTATTTTTCGCAAACTAGCTCTAGAGTCCATATGCCTTGATTCCCAGGCAGATGTTCATATTCATGACAACACAGTATTCTCTCTTTCCTTCAGTGTCATTCTTCTTTCCTCTCTTTGGGGTTGAAGAGAGAAATAAGCTGAATTTTGCATTTTAGAAAATAGCACCTTGTTATGGAGGTAATTGTGAGAGTAAAACTCATTCCATTGACATATTTACTAGCCTATTTCTTCCTGACATACATGATTCTCCATGTTCCTCCTCTGTGTCTTTGCACTGCTTGTGCCCCATGTCTGAATGTTCTGCTTTCTCACCTCTGCCTGTTGGAATTCCGTGTTTCTTTTCAATTTCAGCCTGACAACTTCTTATGTGAAACCTCTCCTGATGTATTGAGCAGCCAGCTCAGCTAGTTGTCTCCTCCCCTAAACCACTTTTCCCTTATTTTGATTTCTTCTGTAAATGCTTATATATATCCAAGCCATCACCACAGTTATAATGAAAGCTCCTTGAGGGCAAGGATTATTTTAGTTTTCTTTTGTGTCCCCAACGGTTTGCACATCGCATGTCACATAAGAGCTGCTTAATGAATGTTTACTGAGAGACTGAATCTGAGTTTCCTCCCACTTCTAAATTTGGTTTCTGTAGAAAGCTTTCCTTTCCTACTAGGTCAAATATTTTCTTTTCCAACTTCTGAATTTCCTTTCAACATTAATATTCTATGAAATATGGGTGATTGCCATTTTGGACTCTACTGTTATATCTTCTACATTCTAAACTCCCTCCCAGTTTCAACATTTTATGCTCAAATAAGCTTGTCAGTCAGTCAGTGAGCATTTGTTACTACATGGGAAGCTCTGTGCTAACCACTGCAGATACAAAAGCAAAGAAAAATCTGCTCTCAGGGAGCTTGTTCTCTGATATGGGAGACAACATGTAGACAACAGTGTGCAAACCAGATATATACAGGATCAAATTTGGGGATTCTCAGTGGAAAAACACTAAGATTACAGTAGACTGGAAAAGAAGATAGGACGTTATCTGAGCCTTGAAGGGAGCCACGGAAGCTGGGAGGTGGAGATGAGATTGAAGAGAGTTCCTGGCATGGAGACTACTGAGTGAAAATGCTTATTTTCAGAGAGGTTTTTATAAGAGGAAAAACTAGGAGGTAAGTGTCACTAAATGTCAGAGTACCTGCAGAGGTGTAAGATGCAAGAATTTTGGAATGGTAGAAAATGTTCAGATTTTGAAGGATTTGCAAAGTCAAGCAGAAGATTTTATATTTGATCTCAAAGTCAATTCAGATGCAGTTGAATAGAGGAGTGATGTGGTCAGAACTGTAGCTTTGGGGGCTCAGTTTAACAGTTTAGTGGAAGATGAAGCAGAGACGAGGGGAGAATTTAGATAGGGAGACTATCCAGCAGTCTATTTACTGTCCTTTGGAGCTTTGAAATTCTATGTTCTAAATTCCCTTTGAACTTGAATATTTTATATTTTAAAACTTCCTCTAGCTGTATTCCTAATTCAAGTCCTTTATTTCTTTGAAATCCAATGTTCTATGTTCATTCGACCTTCTGAAATGTCTCTTAGCAATAAGTTTCTGAGATTTTTGATCCACATTCCCAACATTACTTTGTGTGAGACTGACCTTCAAGTGCACAGAAAGTGCCCTCTGCCTAAACATCCACTTGGTTGTTTGGCCTGGATCTTCTCTTCTGCTCTTGAAGGACCAAGCTACTGCCTTCCCTGGGTCTGTAGTGGCAGAAAAATTTCAAATAGATAACCAACCCACACTGTGGGTTCTTCTCAGAGCAAGAGGGTTTGAGTCTTTGAATGAGGGGTGACACGCATGAGATAAAGTGTCTATTCTGTTTCCTAGGAATGATGCATGGGGTCCATTGTAAATACTTTACAGGCAGTTCCTGGACTTGGGGCTCCAATTCCCTGAGGTCTTTGTTTGAGATAAACCCTAGGTTATTGTCCATGTCTCTCTGGGCCTTGCTTCCATTGGGGAAGAAGTTGACTTAAGTTTTAAAATTTATTTCCACCAAAATATGGTCTTTCAATGAAACTGAGGACTTATAAGCATTCTTGATGAAAAGACCAGAGCTGAAAAGAAAATTTGACTTTCAAACACAAGAATGAGAAGAAGCATGAAAAAGTAAACAGCAAGGAGAAATCACAAGGGACTTACCAAAGTTGAACTGTTTACAATC
>CM053773.1:202395369-202423670 GCA_028658325.1 Potorous gilbertii | reverse complement strand
AATATTATGGAAGTCATTTCCAAAACTACACAGATATGGCCTGTATTGAATTGCTTGCCTTCCAAAAGGGAATGGGTGGGGAGGGAGGGATGGGGAGAAGTTGGAACTTAAAGTTTTAGGACCAACTGTTGAGTATTGTTCTTGCTACTAGGAAATAAGATATACAGGTAATAGGGAACAGAAAGTTATCTGGCCCTACAGGAAAAAGAGAAGATGTTGTAAGGGAAGGGAGGGATGATAGAAGAGAGGGCAGATTGGTGATATGGGTAATTAAAATGTCCAGAGTATTGGGGAGGGGGGAGGGGACAAATGGGAAGAAGATTTTGGAACCCAAAATCTTGTCAAAATGAATGTAAAAAGTTAAATAAATTTATTTTTAAAAAAAAGAGAAAAAATTTTATTTCCACCACACTGCTCTCCCAGCAACATTGAGAGCTCCACGTGATTCTAGGTCTCTTCTAGGAAAGGGAATTTAGATCTTGGCACACAGAAAGTTTGAACTGATGCAGTTATTAGCACAGAGAATGTAAGACCTCACTGATGGGAAAGGTCTTAAGACGTAGACTATACATACCTTCTATATCTGAGTCTAATTTGGCATATAGCTTCATGTGATCACAGATTTAGCCCTGGAAGGGACTTAAGAGACCATTCATTTAGTCTACATTATTCATTTCAGAAGTGAAGAATCTGAATTTTAGGTTAAGTGATATGCCTAAGACCAAATAGACATACCAGCTAGTTTCAGGATCAATGAACTCTGCCCTGAATCTCACTCTCTCACCAAGTCTTGTGCTAGGATCGCTAACAGCCTGGTTGCAGTTCCAACTTTTTATTTTTTCACTTCATTCCTCTTACAATGATAACCTGGGAATTTCTCTCTTTCATAATTCTGCAGCTCAAATGTAATGACCAACTTCCCTTCTTAGGGCACAGACTCACAGAGCTGAAAATATAGGCTGATAAAATCATAGGTTAGTGTTCAAAAGCATGTTAGAGTGATCATGTTACAATTGAAGAAACTGATCCCTAAAGAAGTTAAAGGAATTCCTAAGGTTACATAGCTCAGAAGTACAAGAGTTATGTTTCAAACCTTGCTCCTCCAAGTCTAAATCTTGGGTACTTTGAATTCATATCAGAATTTTTAAAATATAAAATTATCATTCATTAATAAATTTCTCCCATAGTCCTGTCTAATGGCATTTACTTATAGGCTACCTTTCCATATTTGTGCTTTTATGGTTTCATTCTCTCTTGGTAAAGCATGGATTTTAAATATTTCTATTAAGATTACTGCAGTACTCCTAATTTCCAGAAGGTGGCCAGAGACCCTTTCTCAGTGGAGCGGCTGTTTGTATCCTCAATGAGCACAGCTGAAAAATGAAAATGTAATTTCTTTGTTTTTTTCTTTGTTTCTTTCTTCTTTTTTGCTTTGTTTCCTTATTATTTCCTTACTTATTCCTTTATTCTTCTTTTCCTTCTTCCCTTCTCCCTTTTCTTCTCCCTCCTTCTCATCGACTTCATTTCTTTTCATTAATAAACATTTGCTTTCTTTCATCCTCTCTGAAATCTCCACAAAACACTGTTGTCTTATATATGAAAATGAATATGCATAATCAAGTAAACAAAAGTGCCATATTCCAAACATATGTCTCATTTTGAGTACATAATCTATTTTCAACAGGAAGTGAGTAGGTAACCTGATACATCATTGGTCAACTTTATTCATTTTTAGTCTGTTATGTGGAAAAATTTAACCATTTGAATCTGTTTTGGTTTCAATATTATCATTATTATCTAAAGTGTTTTCCTAGACTTTTTTCATTTTATCTTCCATTAATGCATTTTAGGATACTGTGTAATCCTGTGAAATAACTGTCACAGTGAAATTTTTCACCTGTGAAATAACTTACTGTCATAGACCTGGTATAAGGAGTAGTTTTTCTCACAGATGTATAATAAAACAGAATTTTAAGAATGGTGGTGGATGTGAAGTCGATGCTGACCAGAGACAAGTTTATGAGGAAGAAGTACATGAGTCTGCGAAGGTGGGAATTAGTTCTGATCACCAGGATGATGAGGAATTTCCTTAGCCCTGTCATCATGTAGATAAGCAGAAAGAAGAACAGGAGACTCTTCTGCTCTGGCTCGTGTGAAAGTCTCCAGAAGAGGAAGTTGGAGACTACTGGCTGATTTCCCCTTCCCTGGATGTGTTAATGAGCACATGTGGAGCAGATGAAACAAGAATTTAAGAGACTCTATTCAAATGGGTGGGGGAAAGACTGGAGAAAGAGGGAACTTGGAAGAAAAAATGAATTTTATAAAATAAAAATCAACACACCCATGCACACACACGAAGGGAATGTTGTCTCCCCTCTTTATGCACAGGTGGTGTGGCCCATCTTTAAGTGCAATGTAAGTGAATCGCCCATTATTCTCATCTTGGACCATTGTGATGGTGATGACACTAGACCAAGAAAAAGGGCAACCTTGGACCTTCTTGACTGTGATGGCCTTATGGTAAGAAACACGGTAGGAGATATTTGTAAATCATGTTAAAAAGTCAGGAAAGGCCAAGGTATGGTGGCTCAGTTAGATAGCTAGGAAGTTAATATAAGAAAGTAAAACCAGGTCAGAAAGCAAAGTTAGAAAATGGATCCCAGATTACAAAATAGAGTCCATGAAATATAAAAGAAGCACACAACCATGTATGTTTCCACTAGACCAATCTGTCACTGCAGACGTCTTACCTAGAACTTTCTTCTGCCTCTGTAGTCTCCTCTTCTAATTGGTAAAGTCCTCCTGGAAATTTGAAATGAAGTTTAAGTCTCAAACCTGATGTTACAGACTTCAAGTGGTTGTGTGATCTGCACGTTTCAAGGAAACAGTGTCAGACAGTTCAAGATAAAGTCTGGGGAAGAGATGTTCTCAGCACAATGACAGCAAAAATCGGAGAAAGATATTTTCTTATTTATACTCTAGTTTGTTTCTTTTGTAAGGGGATGTTATTCCTACAGTTAGCATTCCTAGCACGATATTGAACACTAATGGTGATAATGCATATACTTGCTTTATCCTTGATATAAATCTCTAGCTTATCCCCATTATAGACAATGTTGTTCTTGGTATTAGATAGATATGAAATATCATTTTAACAAAAGTGCCATTTCTTCCTATTATTTCTATTGTTTTTACATAGCTACTGAAATAATATTTATTTTTATCATTAATATGGTTAATATACATTTGATACATTTCCTAAATTGACTTCTTCTGGTATTGCTGATAAAAATAAAGCCTGGTTGTTGAGTATATCTCACAGTCCCAAGGACAAGCCTGGCTTCCTGCGAAGGAGCATCCTTAAGGCCTCTTTTCATGTTCGACTGTAGATGAAAGGGTTCCACATAGGAGTGACGACAGGGCTGGTCTGTGCGGGTGTATGTTGGGCTGAAGTTTAACCTAATTTTTTTTCCCATAAAACAGAGAGATCACAGTGAGGTGGGAGGCACATGTGGAGAAAGCTTTCCACTTCCGCATAGTAGATGAGACCTTCAGTAGTCACACAAATTCAGGTGTAGGAGATGAGGATCCCAGTGAAGGGCATGATAATTGTTAGTGCCTCACTGTGTGGACCATCAGGTTAATGATGAAGGTGTCTGAGCAGGCCAACTTTAGCAGGGGACTGAGGTCACAGAAGAAACGAGTGATTTTACTGTGGCCACAGAATGAAAGACGGTTCAGTAGAACAGTGCACAGCAGAGTAATAGTGTAGGCCCAAAACCAAGACACTACTATAAGAAAGGCATAGACCTTTGTGGTTATGATCATGGAATAATGTAGTGCGGCTCTGATAACCACATCACATTTACAGTCCAAGGCAATGAGAAGGATACAATTTACCCCCATGAATCAAATTAGAAATACTCGTATTAGAAACTCAGCATAAAGAATGTCTCTGCTTGCAGATATATGATTTGCCACCATCTTGGGGATAGTAGTGGAGGTGAAGTAGGTATGGACCAGGGACAAGTTGCTAAGGAAGAAGTCCCTAGGAGTGTGGAGACATGAACTCTTTCTGATGGCCAGAATGATGAGTAGATTCCCTATAACTGATATCAGGTACATAAGAAGAAATGAGGAGAACAGGAGTATCTGCTGCTTTGACTAGTCTGCAAGTCCCTGGAGAATGTACTCATAGACTCCAGACTAATTTCTTCCTTCCATGGTTCTGTTGGGAAACATACCTGGAATAAGAGATGAAGCAAGAATTGAAATATTCAACAGATTAATGGTCTCCAGCATGAGATCAATTATAATACATTTTTCAAATGTATGTATTAAAAAAATATGTCGCTGTTTAATATACTATATCTATTTAATATGAGAGAGGTGAATTGACCCTTACTTCTTTTGTTCCAGTTGAACATAATTTCCCACATGGCACGTACCGTTTAACTTGTATCTTTGTGTCCTCAGAGTCTATTACAGTGACTGGCACATAAAAGAGGAATTTAATAAACGCTTTTTATTGAATTGATTTATTCCTGACGGTGCATACGCATTTGCCTTAATTGAGTTTAAAACACTTATGGGGAGAAATAGTGTTGTAATTGGAGACAAAGGACCTAATTATGAATCAGGTTTCATTGTCACGTCCTTGGGTAAGCTTGATTAACTCACTTATCCCATGTGCTCCTCATTTTGTTGATCTTTAAAACCAAAAGTTTGACCCAAATCACTTCTACAGTCCCCTCAAGAATCAAATCTGTCATCTTTTGAGTTCTTGCTATCTCCCTTTATCTCCTCAAGCGAACAGTTAATCCCCCTTACTGATAACTGAGGCCAGACTCTTCCCTTCAAAATCCTTTGCTTTGAAGATTACACTGATTACTTTTAGTTCTTTCTCCTAGGGCAAAGTAGAGTAAACCCAAACTCTTTTGCTTGTGACAAGCCTTCAAAAAGCAGAACCCAGTTATCATGTTCTTCACTGATCTTTTCTTCTTCTGTCTACTATTCCCAATTTCTTCTTTTCATCTTTGTGTGTGGGGAGCAAGTATTCTCATCACTGTTTGTATGAAACTTAGTCCAATTTTTTCCCTAACCAAACATCCTTGATTGGTTCAGGACATTAAATACTTAGCCTATGGATATTGGTTTCTAGTTCCTCTCAATACAAATATGTAATGAGGGGCTCTAGGTGCTTACTAATTTTTGTTTGGTGGACACCTAGGGCAACTCAGCCCAGGAAAATTAGCTTAGATGAATGAACTTGTGTTCTCCATGCTTATTCTTTTTTGAAAAAAATTAATTATTTTTGGTTTTCAACAAACATTTCCATATGATTTTGAGTTCCAATTTTTTCCCCCATTTCTCCCCTCTGACTACTCCAAGACAGTGTGCATTCTGATTGCCACTTCTCCCAATCTTCTTTCCCTTTTCTCACACCACTCCATTTTCTTATCCCCATCCTGTCTATTCTCTTTTAGGGCAAGATAGATTTCTGTACTCCATTGACTACTTACCTTATTTCCCAGGTATGTAAAAATGAATTTTAAAATTAATTTTTAAAACTTTTAGTTACTACTCTCCCTTCCTCCTTTCCCACGCATCCCCATGGAGAAGGAAAGAAGTTCAATATAGGTTATACTTGTGTGTATGCAATACACTTCCATTACAGTCAAATTTGGAAAGACTAACTACATTTCCCTCCATCTTATGCTGTCCCCCTTTTCTTCTATTCTCTCTTTTGAACCTATCCCTCCTCAAAAGTGTTTACTTCTAAGTACCTCCTCCTCCTATTTGTCCTCCCTTCTATCATCACCCCACCTCCACACTTATCACCTTCCCTCCCTACTTTCATGTCGTGTAAGATATATTTTTACACCAAGTTGAGTTTGCATGTTATTCCCTCCTTAAGCCAAATGTGAGGAGAGTAAGGTTTATTCTTTCCCACTCACCTCCCCCTCTTCCCCTGCTTAAAAATTCTTTTTCTTGCCTCTGTTATGTGAAATAATTCACCCCACTCTATCTCTCCCTTTCTTCCCCCAATATATTACTCTCGTTCCTTAATTTTATATTTTTGGATATCACCCCACCTATTCAAATCGCCCTATGCCCTCTATTTGTAGTTATATAACATCTACATGTAAATAATCTATATATGTATAATATGTATGTAGTGCTAAGCGAAGACCTCTAATTTGTTCACATGAATTCTGCTAGTCAGTTTGCCGTGATGTTGGCACTTTTGGTGAATGAGAATATTCAGCTTGGAAAGGATAATCTACGACCAATCCAGCACTCTTCACCGCACATTGCCTTTGTCATTCTCACATTTGTCTGTCTCTTTTTCTTACAAGCACACAGTCTATTAGATGTCATGGTTTGGTGGGAGGGTGCATCCATGAAATTGCATTGCGTTTAGTCAAATGGAAAACCATGTTGGGGATGCGAAGGTAATATGATGCACAAGTCTTCAGCAGTAAACGACCATTGCTGTTACTGTCTCCAAAGCCATTCCTCCCTAGGACACACTGCCAAGTTCAGTAGTCTGAGGCTACTCTAGCATTAAAGTCATTCAGAATTATGAGGTTGTCTTCTTGTGACACATTGATGATATGGGTCTCCCAGTCTTCATAAAATTTGTCTTTGATCTCATCAGCGTTGGTTATCATGGGAGCATAGGCACTGAAGAAAGTGACATGGCACCCAGATAGCTCCCAAGTGCCACTGCTGTTTCCAGTGAGAAATGAACCTAGGGTCTGGGCTGCCTATGTGTGGTGTTGTGAGTACATCTCCCAGTGTACGCGCACCTGCTGCTTCATCACTATCTGGTCACCCTAGGACTTTGAGGGATAATAAGAAAATTGTGTGGGTGATGTCTTTTCATTTGTGCATAAATTGGATTTAAGTGAGGCAGAGTCACATGAAGTTATCACTCTTATTCTGTCTTACAGAGTCTTCATAGTCCAATGGCAGGACAGAGTCAAGATGACTGGTAATGGCTCAGAATGTAGGGGATGACCTCAGCGTCTTTGTTGTGTAACCAAGCCCTAAGTGTTCCTCTCTTACAACTGACTTCATGGCTATTCAAACAAATCGTTCTCATCTCCCCTTCCCACCAGGGGAAGTCGTCACATGCTTGGGATAGCTTAACACAACAATGGGTTTGTGATCCCTTGATTACCCTTGATCTGGTTTGGCTTGTCTGCCAAAAATAGTTTACTGGGGTGTGGGTGCTTCATATACTGCAGTTTCTTGGAGTCACAGTTGAGAGTTGGGTGGAACAGATGGCCAGAAAAGGTGTAAAGCAGCCTTGAAAAGGACTCAGCAGCCATCACAAGAAAGGAACTGGTTTTCCCTGAATTCAACCTACATGATGGCATATTTGCCCAGGATCTGGAGAGTGTACAAAGCTCTTGTGTTTTCCCAGTCACCAATGGAGTAAAACAAGGCAGTATGTTTGCTTCCATGCTTTTAAGCTTGATGTTTTCAGTAATATTTTCAAATGCTTTCAATAAGAATGAACATAGCATCAAGGCAAACTACTCTATTGAATGTAAGTTCGTCAATTTAAAAAGGCTACAAGACAAGATCAAAGTGGAGGGAGTGTTGGTGCATGATTGCCTGTTTGCAGATGATTGCACACTCAATGCATCCTCTCAAGCTGATATGCAACAATGTGTGAATCAGTTCTCTGCTGCTTCTGCTAATTTTGGCCTAATAATTAACACTAAAAAATAATAGATGTTTTATTGGCCACCACCACACCATTCATATGTGGAACCGTCAGTCAAAACAAATGGAGCAGTTTTGAATTCCGTGGATAAGTTCAGTCACGTTGGTGGTGTACTTTCCAGGATGTACACATTGACAATGAGGTTGATGCATGCATTGCCAGAGGTAGCTCAGTGTTTGGGCGGCCCTGAAGAACATTGTGGGAGAGAAGAGGTATTAGACTGACTACCAAACTGAAGGTCTACAGAGCTGTTGTGGTGACCTCATTGTTGTACATCTATGAATCATGGACAGCCTACCAGTGCCATGCCAGAAAATGGAATAGCTGCTATTTGAACTATTTTAAGAAGAATCTGAAGATCACCTGGCAGCATAAGGTAACAGACATTAACATTCTTGTTGTAACTAAACTGCCAAGCATTCAAACTATACTTCAGGGAGTGCAACTCCCATGTCCTGGCCGCATAGTTTGAAAGCAAAATGTACACTTTTCAAGAAGACTATTTTATGGAGAACTTTCATGGGGCAGGTGATCACATGGTGGCCAGAAGAAGTGATACAAGGACACTCTGAAGATCTCTCTTGAGAAGTTTGGATTTTATTGTTTGACATGGGAGACATTGGCACAGGACTGCTCATCATGGAGTGCCCACATCAAGTAATGTTCTGTGATGCATGAGCAAATCAGAATTAAAACAGCACAAAGGAAATATAGAATACTCAAATTTGGAATATCCCCCAAATGTTCATACAGATTATCTGTGCTTAATTTGTGGTAGAGTATTCCAAGTTTATATTGGTCTGATCAGCCACAGTTGTCCACACTAAAACTTCACTTTATCATGATGATGTCATGTTGGTCCTCTTTGAGAACAAAGGACAACAACCAACCTATATAACACTTCAAAATCCCTTAATATTGAGAAAAGTCTCAAGAGTTTAAAATATATTTCCATGTAGGAATGTAAGCAGTTTAACCTTAGTAAGGTTCTTATGATTTCTCTTTCCCATTTACCTTTTCTTGTTTCTCTTGTTTCATATGTTTGAAAGTCAAGTTTTCTGTTGAGCTCTGGTTGTTTCAGCAAGAGTGCTTGAAAGTCTCTATTTCATTTAATGACCATTTTCTTCCCTGAGGTATTTTGCTCAGTTTTCCTGGAGACTGATGGTTTTCATCCTAGCTCCTTTGATCTCTGGAATATCATACTCCAAGCCCTCTGATTCCTTATTTATTTATTTAACTTTTAACATTCATTGTCATAAAATTTTGGGTTCCAAATTTTCTCCCCATTTCTCACCTACCCTGCCCCAAAATGCTGAGCATTCTAATTGCCCCTATCACCAGTCTGTCCTCTCTTCTAACATCCCTCCCTTCCCTTATCCCCATCTTCTCTTTTGTCCTGTAGGGCAAGATAACTTTTTATAACCTATTACCTGTATTTCTTACTGCCTAGTTGCAAGAACAATACTCAACAGTTGTTCTGAAACTTTGACATTCAACTTATCTTCATCCCTTCTTCCCCACC
This sequence comes from Potorous gilbertii, assembly GCA_028658325.1. Lineage (NCBI taxonomy): Eukaryota > Metazoa > Chordata > Mammalia > Diprotodontia > Potoroidae > Potorous > Potorous gilbertii. The sequence continues at coordinate 202,414,410 of CM053773.1, read as the reverse complement.
CCATTCCCTTTGGGAAGGCAAACAATTCAATATAGGTCATATCTGTGTAGTTTTGCAAATGACTTCCATAATTGTCATGCTCTGTAAGAATAACTGTATTTCCCTCCATCATATCCTGCCTCCCATTGCTTCTATTCTCTCTTTTAATCCTGTCCTACCCCAAGGGTGTTGACCTCAAATTTCTCCCTCCTCCCACTGCCCTCTCTTCCATCATCCCTCCCACTTTCCTTATACCCTTCTCCCCCACTTTCCTGTATTGTAAGATAGGTTTTCACACCAAAATGGGTGTGCATTTCATTCCTTCCTTTAGTCAAATGTGATGAGAGTAAGCTTCATGTTTTTTCTCTCACCTCCGCTCTTTCTCCCTCCACTGAAAACTCTTTTGCTTGCCTCTTTTATGAATGATAATTTACTCCATTCCATTTCTCCCTTTCTCCTCCCAATATATTTCTCTCTCACTGCTTAATTTCAATTTTTAAGATTTGATTCCATCCTATTCAATTCACTCTCTGCTGTGTGTGTTTGTGTGTGTGTAATCCCACCAACTACCCAGATATTGAAAAAAGTTTCAAGAGCTAAAAATATTGTCTTTCCATGTAGGAATGTAAACAGTTCAACTTTGATAAGCCCCTTATGACTTCTCTTTGCTATTTACCTTTCCATGCTTCTCTTCACTCTTGTGTTTGAAAGTCAAATTTTCTTTTCAGCTCTGATCTTTTCATCAAGAATGCTTGAAAGTCCTCTATTTAATTGAAAGACTATTCCCCCCTCCACTTCTTGCAGTATTATACTCAGTTTTGCTGGGTAGGTGATTCTTGGTTTTAGTTTGAATTCCTTTGACTTCTGGAATATCCTATTCCACCCCCTTCAGTCCCTTAATGTAGAAGCTGCTAGATCTTGTGTTTTCCTGACTGTATTTCCACAATACTGGAATTGTTTTTTTCTAGCTGCTTGTAATATTTTCTTCTTCACCTGGGAACTCTGGAATTTGGCCACAACGTTTCTAGAAGTTTCTTTTTTTGGATCACTTTCAGGAGGGGATCGGTGGATTCTTTCAGTATTTCTTTTCCCCCCTAGTTCTAGAATATCAGGACAGTTTTCCTTCATAATTTCATGAAAGATGATGTCTAGGTTCTTTTCTCGATTAAGCCTTTCAGGTAGTCCCATAATTTTTAAATTGTCTCTCCTGGATCTATTTTCCAGGTTAGTTGTTTTTCCTATGAGATATTTCACATTATCTTCCATTTTTTAATTCTTTGGGTTTTGTTTTGTGATATCTTGGTTTCTCATAAAGATATTAGCCTCCATATGTTCCATTCTAATGTTTTTAAAGTCAAAGAAAACAATGTTTATTAAAGATTCACTATCTTGGGTTGCTTTTAAGGAATCTAAGCATTTGATATGTTTGTATTCACAAGCCAGCCAGATAGAATTCCAGTTAGAATGTCTGAGATGGATTGCATCTGAATGCCTTCATGGAGGCAAGGTGAGACTTAAATAGAGAAAAGAGTATAGGAGCGATGGGGGGTGGTGTGGTAATCTAGATTGATGGGGGAAGACGTTCAGGAAGGGACTCCAAGCAGGATCAAAGTCTGGAAGCAACTGGAGGCTATCAGGAGATAGCAGACAATGGAGGGTTTGGGTGGGAAGCAAGTGGGGCAATCCAGAGATCTTGAGCAGCATGGGAATGAATACAGATCTTGAGGAGCTTCTGGAGACTGCCTGAACAAAGGCGAAGATTAGATTTGAGTAAAAGAGGCCAGATAAAGTGGGAAGATTCAAGGGAAGCTCACGGAGCCTCCCAGAGTCTGAACCTCATCATTTCAACCTCAAACTAACTGACCCCAAATTCTTTTGGAGTACAGCGAAGGTCTTAGCTTTTGAAACTTCTTCCTGCTAGCAAGGGGCATAGAGCTCTCCCTGCCTTGATAGGTCCTGTTCAAGGGCTCAGACTTCAGAACCTTGTTGGTACTAGATACAATGGACTGGAGACCTTGGATTCAGATGGAGGTTGGTATGCAGAATGGGCTGTTATTTGGAAGTTGATGGCTTGCACTCTAGAAAAGACAAACCTGGCAAGGAGGTTAGGCAAACACACACCAAGCAGGTACAAAAGGAGTATAAAGAAAAGACAATTTCCCTGGCATAAAAGATAATTTATTTGGAGTGAATTGACTATGGCAAGGACAAAACATAGAAGGGCATGTTTGATGGGGCGTTTTTTTTTTTCTGTCAGATATCCCCTTTCTTTCCAGATTGCTCCATACATATGTAGAATGAGGAAAGCGTATTTTGAGCAAATAAAAACATCAACTGGCCTGAGGTCAGGTCCTAAGGAATGGGTTAAGACTCCCAAAGCATGTCCTCTCCTTTCATCAACATACAGAGTGAAAGGTTTTCCCAGATTGGGTAGGTCTAGTGATGGGGTGGTGGTCAGATTAGTCTTCAGTCTCAAAAGTTTTAGCCTGGTCTGAGTCAATGCCATGAATAGGGTCATAAAATTAGGAATCTAGAATCTACAAAGTCCAGTCATTTCTAAAAACACTCAAACTTGCTTCTTAGTGTCTGCAACAGGGATAGACAGGGTTGTCCTTTTTCTCACAGAGGTTAAGGAGGGAGAGGTGAGCATGAGTTCATGGCCCAGATACTTTATGGACTGGCATGCCATCTGGACTTTGTCCCAAGAGACCCTATAGCCTCGAATGCCCAAGAAATTAAGGGCTTCTGTGGCAGCAGCCAAAGAAACTGCCTGGGTGGGGCTACAAATAAGAATATCATGCACCTACTGAATTAAGCTACTGTCTGGTGGTTTCTGGTGCCTTTAATCCTTTCCCAAGGACTGGCCAACTAAATGAGGGTTATCTCAAAAGCTTTGGGGCAAGACTGTCCCTGTTAGCTGATATGGACTTGATTCCCCAGGAAAAGTACATCCAAAAGCAAAAATAAATTGTGAGTATTCTCCATTAGACTTTTTTGCAGGAAGGATTGCAGTGTTGCATGGAGATGAACAAGGGACAAAGATTCTACACTTATGGAATTTTTCAAATAAAGATTGTAGTCCTTCCCAGGTCTCAGCCTTGATCAGATACTGGCTGAGATGGGGAAGCACTTTAGGGTATGGGAGGCTAACCATGGCTGGGGTGGCAGAAGTTGCTCTCTCTGGAATTCCAGTGTCCCAAATATTTGGCCTGTCTCCCACACTCTCAAGCAAACTGGGGAAGATGTGTCGAACAGAGGCAAAAAGGAGATGGGAGGTTTAACCAGAGAAAATGGGCTCCCACTTTCACCATCAGGCCCCTTCCCACAAGGGAACAAGGTCAGAGGAAGGCGTAAGGAAGGAATGTTTAAACAACCGTTCCTCAAGCAGGCTGGGGAGGGAGGTATGATGGGAGACATTCCTTTGTATCCCCTTCAATGCCTATGACCCAAGGGGTCAAGAGACGAGTAGGGCTAGAGCCACTGGTTAAAGCAGAGAATTTAGCTATGTTAAAGTGGGTAACCTTACCTTCAGCCTTTTTTGCCCAGGACTTGGTGAGAGAGGTGGAGAAAGTGGGAGCACTGCCAGCACCCAGGCTTTCCCGTTGTTTCAAGTCTTGAGAAGACTGCAGGACAGGGTACTGGGGGGCAGCTCCACCACTTTTCCAACCTGACGGACAATATTTCCTCTTGTCCTTCCTGGTCACATGGGTATGGTTCCACAGGCATTGGTTCCTGGGGCTCCCTCTGGCGGGGGCAATCTGGAGAGGCACTCCTTGGACCAGTGACCCACCTTTTGGCAACAAAAGCAGGTTTTCCCACTGCCCAAGTAACCAGCCTTCCTCCAAGGGGGTGCCCGGGAGGGGTGCTCCTTGGGTCTTATCCTGGCCAAGGCAGCAGCCAAATATTGAGCATGCTCCCTGGCCCTAGCCCTTCTCCTTTATTCTCTTTCCTCTGCTGTAAGGAAGATTCTGCTGTTAAAGACTCCAAAAGCCATCTCCAGTAACTGGGCTTGAGGTGTTTGGGGTCCCATTGCCAATTTCTGCAGTTTCCTTCTAATATCTGGGGCAGACTGATTAATAAAATACATGCTAAGTATTCTATGGAGTCAGGATCCAAATTTGTGTGCTTTTTTAATAGCTTCTTCTAGCTGGTTTTGAAAGAGGGCAGAGTTTTCCATTCCTCCCTGAGTAATTTCCCTAATTTTTTGAAAATTTACTTGTTTTTGAAATGCAGTTTTTAGGCCTTCTAACAGGCAAATTACCATAAAGTATCTCTTTCCTCTGTCCTCACTCTTTTGATAGTCCCATCTGGAGTCACTTGTGGGAACAACAGCTGTTCCTATGGGGTATTTTATGGGATTTTTGCTATCCATACTATCCCCAAACTTTTGGACATGTTCCCAAATCCTCTCCTTCTCCTCAATGGTACAACAGACAGAGAATATGCAGATCCTTCCAAGAAAGTTCAAATTGTATGGATATGTCCTTAAAATCTTCAGTAAACATAGTGAGGTCTTCTATCTCTTCAGTTTCTCTTTAATCTGGGTGAGATCTGAAAGAGAGAGGGGAACACTCATCCTGGCTGTCCCACTGGATGAGGTAGGCACTTCTCTTCAGAGAAACAGCTCTGATGACCTGTGGGGACAGGACCTTGTTGAGGAAGATAGGAAGCCCTACTTCTTGTGAGGGAGGAGCTGGGGAATGCCTGGTGAACTGGATTAGGCTTCGTGGACAGGGGATCTGACTGGTGAGGGGAAAGATTCTCTGGTACCTGAGAAAGAGTAGGGATGAAAGGGGGAGATGCTCCAGTGAATGCCACGGGAGCAGGGCCTAAGGCCTGAGTGAATATTGCCCCAGCGAGAAGGGCGGCAGAGGGAGGCACCCCAGCAAGGCCCATAGTTGGGCCCTGAGTTAAAGTTCCCAAGGAGGGGTGGGTTATGGGCAGTGATGCAGTAGAGACCGCTGTGGGGGTGGGGCCTGAGACCTGAATGAGTTTGGCCCCAGCAAGAGGGGCTGCTGAGGGAGGCACCCCAGCAAGCAGCATGGCTGGGAACTGAGCGAAGGTTGGGAATGGAGACAGGGGAGAAAGGGAGGTCAAGACCCTAGGAGCCATAAACAGGGGGTCATCCAAATCATCCAATTCATCCCCATTTCCCTTTTGTGGGATAGCTCTAGCTACAAGCATCTTACAATCTGTTCTGATAAGGGGGTCCTTGTAGAGTTCAATAAAGGCCCTTATGTAAGGTATTTCTATCCTTTTTCCCTTTAGGAGGCAATATAATTGTAATTGTAAAAGGATATTACATTGTAAAGTCCCAAATATGGGCCATACTTCGATTTCCTCCAGTTGATACTGAGGCCAAAGTGTGTTGCAAAAGAATATCAACTTTTTCTTTTTAAGTTGTTTAGAGAAGCTAATTTTATTCCAATTTCATAAAAGACAGACTAAAGGTGAATTCGTTGCAATTGATTAATTTTGACCCATTTCTTGGTGTGGGGCTGGAAGTCCCCCCCAATCCCACCCCTCCTTAAAGGAGGACATGGAAGTATGCCTTGAGGAAAAAAACAAGAAGACAAAAATAGCTGCCTTTTCCCTGATTTCCTTACTCCCAGGAAATCCAGAGAATTGGGCACCCATGAAACTGATGGTTCTCTAACCTTCTAGTACCCAGAAAGTTCAGAGAATTGTGCTTTGGATGGTATGCCCAGGTCCACGGCCTCAAGCTATGACACTGGACAGACAACCTGAGTCTCTAACTCCAGTGCCCAGAAAGTTCAGAGACTTAGGCACATACTAAAAAGTAACCAAGTTTCCCCCAATTTCCTTGCACCCAGAAAATCCAAAGAATTGGGTACCCACTTTATGCTCAGGTCCACTACCTAGCCAATGGACCCACAACCTGAGTCTCTAACTCTCTAGCGCCCAGAAAGTTCAGAGTCTTTGCCTGATACTGGGACCTGAAGCCAGGTACAAAAATTTGCTTCTAAGGATCTTGGAAAGCAAGTAGGTAATAGGGAGAGGGGGAGGCTTACATACCCCCCAGTTTTGGCAGAAGAACTTGAGATTAGCAGCCTTCCTGGTCAGGGAATCATAAATGAAGATGTTCAGGGGTGATTGAGACCCTAAAATACTGACAGTCTGGGTCATGCTAGAATGAATTCTACTCAAGCCTTCTCAAAGTCATAGAATACAAAGTTTATTAAAGATTCGGCATCTTGGGTTGCCTCTTAAGGAACCAAAGTCTTTGTGACACTTGTATTGACAAGCAGGCCAGATAGAACCCCAGCTAGACAGAGTCTGGACTGGATTGAATCTGAGCCTCCATTCTAAATTTAAAGAACTGTTTGCTTCAGTGAGCTTTTGAACCTCCTTTTTCATTTGGCTAATTCTGCTTTTGAAAGCATTCTTCTCCTCATTGGCTTTTAGAAAATCTTTTTCCAATTGAGTTAGCCTATTTTTTAAGGTGTTATTTTCTTCAGCATTTTTTGCGTCTCCTTTAGCAAGTTGTTGATCCACTTTTCATGCTTTTTTTTGCATCTCTCTCATTTCTCTTCCTAGTTTTTGCTGCACCTCTCTTATTGGATTTTCAAAATCCTTTTTGAGCTCGTCCATGGCCTGAGACAATTGAATTTTTATTTTGGATGTTTGGGATACAGATGAATTTATTTTTATGTCTTTCCCTGGTGGTAAGCATTTTTCTTACTCATCAGAAAACATGGGAAGAGATATCAGTTAACTAAGAAAGTAACCTTCTAGGTTCTTATTTTTTTCCCTTTTTTGGGCATTTTCCTAACTAGTTATATTCAGTTATCTTTTTGAGTTACAGTTTGTGAGCCAGATGTCAGCTACCCAGAATAAGACTTTTTTAACAGTATACATCTCAGAGAAAATTATCACCAGCAGCTGTATCATCCTGTAACTGAATGAGTACAGAAAGTCACACCCTAGGGTGGCCATGACAGCTAGATACTCAGTTGCTTTAGCAGTGTAGACCCAAGAAGAATTCAAAATATGAGTTTTCCAGTCCCATAAAGTTCACATGACTCTCTATGGGAAATAGAATGAATGTAATAGGCCCTTTGATATGTTGTATGTTTCTCATTTATTCATTTATTAAGGTGATTGTGTCTTTTCAGTTTCTGAGGGGAAGGGAAAAAAACATAGTCCTTTACTAGATACTAACATTGAAAGTTGAATGACTTTGCAAAAGGTAACCTGTTACTCATTTGTGGCAAAACATTAGCGATAAGGCATAACTAAGTTTGTTTTAGAAATATTCTGGGGAAGGGACAGTAGAATCAGGGAGAAAAAAGCCTGATTCTCCACTTTGGGGTCAGGTCACTTAAGATGGAATTTAGCTTCTTCAGAACCAGAAGTCCCTTGAAAGCTGCATATGCTGTAGGGTGCATATAAAATCAAAGGACTTAATTCAGGAGAAAGTGGAAAACCTAGGCAATGGAACATAGGCAGGGGAAGAAATGGAGTGGTGGGAAGAAAGCCTTCTATCATGGTTAAATCACCTCTGGATTATTGTGTTGACTTACCACCACAGAAGCTCAGAGATTGAAAGGCTGTCAGAAACCACATAGCATCTCCCCACTTTGAAACCGAAGTCCTCTGTACTGTATTCTCATAAATGATCAGACTATTTCCACTTAAGTATTTCAATTCTACACTGCCCTCTTCTCTTGAAGGCAGTACTGGGTAAGAGTGATCTTACACTGAAGTTTGGCAAGATAGAGTTTACAGTATTATAAGTGGTCTAAGACTAAAATGAGGAAGGCAGTTACACTAGTTCACCAAGGAATTAATTGGAAAAAAGAGGAGATGTTGGCTGGTGCAAGAATGAGGACCTGGGAGACAAGTGAGAGTCTGAGGGATTCGAGCTCACATTGTGGACAAGGAGAAAGATTTGGTAAGGGAAGGCTGAGGAAGACATGGAAAGCCAATAGATGATGGTCACATAAGTGCATTTCAGGTTTCTGAAACTTGAAGATGGTACATTTGTAGGTTATGGAAGTGAGGGAAGTGAGTAGGTCAGTGTATTATAGAAAGTTAATATGTATGCTATATTATGGCAGAAGTCAGAGGAGAGAAAAATTATCGAGCAATACTAAACTCATTGAGGAAGGAAGGAGAGTGGCAAGGACATCTGTAGAAAACAGCTATTAGCATTTTGATTGGTGTAAGTTGTGGATTCTGTGTATCTCAGGGTAGGAAAGATTACTTGGAGGTAGGGTGAAAACATGGAAGTGGCAATGGAGAATAAAATATTACAACCCCTGACTGTGAGTGACCATTTATCTAGGAGTATGGGTGAAATTTGAGACAGTCGATGTACCCAGGGAAATTGTGTCATGAGGAGAAAACGTGGTCTTGGTGATTGCCAGAAGACACAAAAAATGAAAAATGAAAATATTAAGGTGGATGGAAATTTGTTTGCCTATGGAGCTCACATTCTGGAGGGCATAGTGGAAGGAGGGAATTGGTTGTCTGTTGGGATAGCAGGTTTGAGGGAGGTAGAAATAAGGAATCAAATGGTGGAGGAATGGGGTTGAGATGATGACCTACAGTAGCCCAGAATCTCTGGAATGTAGAAGGAGTGACCAAAAAAAATGAAAATCTGACTCCCCATCACCTTTCTTCTTCCTCTTCCCTTAGAAGACACTCACAGCAGAAGATTGTCGTTCCACAGTCTGGGAGAGTCCTTGGGGTTGAACTCTAGGAAAGACCTCAGGGAACTAAAATCTCAGTTCTCAGGACTCCTCATCACAGTGGCTCTCCTTATTGCAAGTGATGGGAGAGCAGACTGGGAAACGCAGCAGAAGGTGGAAGTTGCCCTGCATTGGCAGAGATGAAAGCCCCCTGTACAGCCTTCCTTCAGGAAACATACATCGCTGTGTTATTATCCAATTGGAAACTCAAAACAATCTTGTGAGGCAGATACTATTGTTATCCCCATTTAATAGTTGAGAAAGATGAGGTAGATAGATTTTAAGTGACTTTCGCACAGTCACACAGCTGAAAATTTGAGATGAGATTTGAATTCATATCTTCCTGACTCTAGATGCACCATGTGATCCCATAAGATTGTGGGTTCCTTGAGACCAGAAAGCACTTTTGCCTTTCTTTGTGTCCCCAGCACATAGCACACCTCCTGCCTGCCTGATTTATTGACTGACCATCCCCTACTCTCTAAGCTGTCCAACGAGCACAGAATTTAGAATCAGGGGACCTGAGTTTGAAGTTTAGCTTTGATACTCAAAGCTATATGACCTTGGACAAGTCGGATAACTTCTTATGGTTTCATTTCCTCAACTGTAAAATGTGGGCATTGAAGTAAATGATCAGTGGATAAGTTGATTCGCTACTCCTGATGTGGGGTGGTGTTGGATTCTGAAATTTCCAGTTTCCCTGAGTGAGAGGAATGAATCACATAAATGAGAATAACATTCAACCACAGACCATGGACATGGCTTGGGAAGAAAGTGTATTGTATTTTATTTTTTTAAATAAATTATATTTCAGAGAGAAACTCACTGATCTTGAACTCAGAGATCATGGTTCCAAATGAGTGATGTAAGCATGTGATGCTTGCCTGTTTGACCTTGGGTATACAGTAACATAACTGTCTCCAAATTCAGTTTCTGCAATTCTGAAATGAGTGATTCAGAACAGATATATGTTCTCTGAGTTCCATTCCAGCTCTAAACCCATGACCATGTAGTGCTGTGCCCAAAATTATACTCTGATATGAAGGTTACTTATATCATTTGTTTTAAGTTCCTTCTCTACTCTGATATCCTATGGCCTGCAAACTGAAATCCATTTGAGCTGTTACTCACTGCTAAGTTCCCTTCACTTGAGGACAGCTAGAAACTCAGGGAGTCCTTAGCATTCCTAAGTCGATAGGATTGTGAAAGTAAATTAGACAACTTCACTCAACTTATTTCCCACAGGAAGCTGAGCCCAAAGAGTCTGGGTTGGAAGGTGGACAATTACTTGGCATTAGTCGCTAACAAGGACCTCAGGGAACAGCAGCTTTGGGTCCAAGGACTCTGTGTAAAAGTACCTACGGTGATACCCACCCATCCTTCTTGTGGACAGACAAGACTCGCTGTAACCCATGTCCTCTCAGCCAAACCCTCAAGCCCTCTTTCTTCTGGAAGGGTTCATGGATTTGACCAGTTCTCTGATCAATCTATGGGTAGGACACCAGGGAAGAAATCAGAGCTTGGTCCCTCAGGAACAGAACAGAATATTCTGACCAAACACCCAAGTAGGTGAATCTGTAGAGGGCACTTTTCATTCATTTCAAGGGAGAAACTGAACAGAAACTAATGTGGTGAATGAGTAATAGAATGTTAGAAACATCTTGCAAAAAGAGACTTGAGAATATAGAATGTCAGAATTGCAATGCATCCTTTTTCTTTGACATTTACCATATATTTATTTTATCTTTCCCTTTATCTTTACTGATAGACATGTAAAACACTTTCCCTCTGCAATCTCTTTCTACATTTCATCCAAAAAGAAACAAAATATTTTACATACTAAAATCTAAACAAAATTTAAATTCCAAAATGAATTTTTTTAAGTACATATTAGTTATTTTCAACCATAATTCAACATACATTTTGATATTTCTTTTGTAAATAATGTTATGAGAATTCATTTTATGACATTAACAAAACCTAATCAAAGATGTATAAAGTAAAATTCTTGCTTCCATTAGGGAAACAAAGTCCTAAGTATGCTTTTGCCACCCTTCAAGAGTATATGGTTTTGATAACAATCAAATATTCAGCATATAGACAATTTAGCTTTAAACATTCCTTTTGCATTTCGGAATTCAGTTGAAATACTCTGTTTTGCTTGAGAGAAGAAAGGAATTCTTTCCAAAATATTAAGAATATTAAGGCTTTATGACAATAGTATAAAATTTTTCTAGGTACTAGCGCAAATGTTCAACTTTCTCAAAATATCTCTGACAACGTATGTGTTTGGATAGATTTGCATGAAAGTAGATGATAGAAAATTTTCAATAAGGAATATTTAAATACTTATGGGGACAAATATCAAGTAAAACTACTACATATAGTAACAACATCATGTAAACTATTGCAGACCAAAAATAGAAATAGCTTCAAATAGAGAAGTTTTCCAAAATTCATTTAGGGAACACACTGGAAAGAGGTAAATTCCTTGTGTGTGAGAGATGAGTCCTTAGCATTCCTAACTCAATATTATTGTGAAAGTAAATTAGACAACTTCTCTCAACTTCTTCCCCATAGGAAGCTGAGTCCAAAGAGTCTCGAGTTGAGGGTGGACAATTACTTGACATTAGTCTCTAACAAGGACCTCAGGGAACTGGAGATAAATATATATATTGTATATAGAAATATATATAGTATAACTATAAATGGAGATAAATAATTAGAGATGTTTACTAAATGGAGATTAAATACCTATTTCTTGTCTCCATCCACACCAGATAGATATATAGATCACCAAATATTCAATAAAGGTGTACAAAAGATATAGTGAAGTATCATTAGTTTTGCATCTTATGATAATAACTGGTAATTCGTCATTAATTTCATTTGATTAACCACCAAACAGTAGTTCTGCCAAACAGAACTTCTCACGCTCAACAAACTCAGGAGGGCAGTCTCTTTTCACTTTTATACCACTTTAATTCTATGGAAGTTCATAAAGTTTAGCCTTTTGATTGATATGTTTTCAAATGCACTGTAGATTATTCACTTGCATTATACTCAGAGATGAGAAATGCAACATGAGGAATGATTGAAATTAAATAAGACTTGCTGAAATAAACAATTTACGTTATTATGCACCAGACATTGTTAATGCATGTCCGATATGCAATTGATAAAATTTACAAAATTGCAGAATTTTAAATTTGAAAAAAAACTCCATAATACAGCACACTTTGGCCCACTAACCTGAAGTTATGATCTGAACATAGTTAAATCCTTTTCCTCAGTGCCCAATATTTCAAATTCATTGTTATACAACAACTTCCCTTTTCTGACTGGATGAAAGGTTTATCCAGGCATTTGTGTAGCAAAGGGGGCACACATGTGGAACTTACGAACAAGAAGTTCTATTGAATGGCATTAATTTATGCAAGGTGCCAAATTTTTGTACCAAGATAATTAGTTTCAAAAGCAACTTTGTGGTTAAATATGCATATGTACATCTATAAAGATTAATGTTAATATTTACAGTTTTCAACCTGAAAGCAATAAATTGTAATTCTAAGGAGTTGTCCTTTCAGTAGAATCCTTATAGGAACCATAAAAATAATTTTGTAATTAAAAAAATCTCTTCCTATTCAACTTTTTGAGTTTTGTTTTACCTTCAAGATTGTTAGTTCATAGACAATGTACTAAATAAGCAGGATTCTTACCCATTCCACCACGAGGACTTGGAAGTCTAAATTTAGTCTAAATGGTGGGTCCAAACAAACTTGCAATGACTTAGTTAGCTTTGAGTTGTTAATATTCCATTACTTTGCAGCTTGGGTTGACCAATCAAAATTAAAGATTGATCATGCCATCCAAGAATAAGCCCAGTGCTTCATCAGAAGTCATTATGGTTCACTGATCCCCTGCATGAAACTTTGTTGAGGTACAAATATATTTACCTCTGGTGTCATTTGCGTTATCAAAATACTAGACAAAGAGGGGTAGAGATTGTCAAAACCAAAGGTGTGTGATTGCAAAACAATAAATAGTTCAAGTCAGTGTGCTGACATAACCTGCTGAAAACTACTGAATGTGCTTGGATTTATAATGGGGAAAGGGGCCATTCCAGTAATACAAGAGTTATATTACTACGCAGTGAATAAAAGTGCATTTAAAAGTTCCCTTAAAACAGATTAAAATTAAATTGTCACGCCGAAGACAGAAATTTTTTTTTCTTCTTCCATCTATGCCCATGGTCAGTCTCATTTCTTGTTTTGTATGAGTTAATATCAATGCTTCTTATTGCATCTGCTCCTTGTGAGACTAAAACCCCTTTTTTCCAAGTTCTGGTATTTAGAAAATTATTATGATAGACACCTTTTCTCTGAAGTTGAGTCTTACTTGTCTATTGTTCTGAATAGTCAGTCACAACCAGGAATTCTCAAATGCGGGTGCTGTTCTCAAGAATATGAGTCAGATTTAGGGACCTAGATAGTCTAGGAGTATATAGCAGCACTCTGTATTCCTATGAAAATAATAACCCTGTCTAAAAGATTCTTATTCCTAGAAGCAGATGTAAAAGAACCCAACAAAGGAAAGACCACTGATGGCTTTGATTTTTCCTTCTAGTGATAAAAGCTAATCTTTCCACTTCAAAATCACAGAAATCCCAATTCTTCAATTTTTCCTAAACAATGTTTTCTGAGTTAAAAAAATATTGAAGAATTTTTATTGCACTTTTTGGTTTACAAAACATTTTATATATGTTAGCTCATGTGGTTCTCACAACAGACTTGTAAGGTAGATGCTACTTTCCCATTTTATAATGGAAACAACTGAGACTCAGAAATGTTAAGTGACTTTCCCAGAGATATGTGGATAGTAAATGTCTCAATCAGGATTTGAACTCAGTCTTCTTATCTCTAAGTCCTTAACTATATTTACTACACCAGAAATACTAGTCCATCAGAGTTTATGACCTATATTCTCTTCCTAAAGACACATTCCACTTAAGAATGGGCACTTTCTGGTGATTATGTGGAATTTAAAGAAGGGAGCAAGCACTGGATTTTAGTCTGTAAGGACTTTAATCTTCAAGCATCCCCAAGAGTGAGAATTCCCCACAACGACCTGAAGTAATACCACCTCTGCATCTGATGAAATCCCCTTGGTTATGGAGGCCACTAAAGAGGAGGCTGATGGTATTGCTGGCCAAGGCTACTGACGATTGATATATCATGGAGAGAAGAGACCTTCTATGTGGACCAACTTAGAGATCCCTAGAACCAGAGCAGTCTGGTGGAGGAGGAATTCTGGAAATGGAAACGCTGAGAAAAGAAGGAAAGTCCCATGGGATGAGGAAAAGGAAGAAGATGTGGAGGAGGAGAAGGAGAAGGAGAGTTACAGGAGGAAGAGGAGAAATGAGTCAACAGCATTTTGGAATTCAAAAACAGAAAGGATTTAGTATATAAATAGGCTAGAAGCGATCTTAGAGTAAAAAACATTCAAGCTGAAAAGAAACCTGGAACCTAGAATGTCTGAATTGCAAAGGGCTAAAAATATCCAACGGAGTCTCCCTGCTACATGTCTCCTCTCATCCCAATCCATCCTCCACTCAAATATCAAATTGATCTTCTTTTAGCATAGGTCTGACCATGTTACCCCAATCTGCAATTTTATAAACTCCAGTGGCTTCTTATTGCCTCTAGATTCAAATAAAACATCTTCTGCTTTCCTACCTTTCCTGTCTTCTCAATCACCCATCAATACTCTGTAATTTAGTGACAGTGGCTACCTTGTTATTTTTCACACAAGACCCTTCATCTTCCAACCTCAGAATTTTCACTAGCTGGTGCCACACATGGTATGTGTATAAGTTTAGGCAGGGCAAGAAATTTAAAAGAAATAGCATCTAGGGTGATGATAGAATCAGGTTTCAAAACAAAAGACACTTGAAAAAGTAAAATATAACGAAAAAGATTTATTTGTAATTTACTAATGCCAGTAGTTAAAAAAAAATACTTCTAAATTAGGAATTTACTAGTGATTCATGTAAAATATCACTCCTTTGTTCCAAAAAGCAGCTGCACAAACACACAGATGTGTCTAGACAGTAGTTTCACAGGAAAAAAAAGATGACGACAAAAGGGAACTACTAGCCTAGTACTGAGAAGCAAAATGGGCCATGATTGGAGTACTAGGCCTGGAGTCAGGTAACCTTAAGGTCATATGCAGCAGCATTATTCCACTTTATGGCATTCTGTGAAACTACTACCTTCCTCCACAGTCTCTCAAAGGTCATTATCTCAACAGTGATATTCTTTAGAACTTTCAGGATGCCGTGATGTAGTTTATCCAAGGCCCTACTGGAAAATTCACTAAGGGCAGTCACCATCCCCTCATTTACCTTGACTTTTAGCTCCATATTAAACGTTCTTGCTCTAATCTTCTTAACCCACTCCTTCATACGTTTTGGCAGAAAAAATGTAAAGTAGGATGTCATAAGTCTTTCTTGTTTTTACATGTTCATATCCACACCCAATGATCACATGAACGATTTCTGTTCATACTGTGATAGGGCCTTCTGAACTCCATAGGTCTGATCACTCAGTTTGACATAATGTAACTTGACCCCAAAGTAGTGATATCATTTTAGTCCTTTTCAATAGGGAGGACAGCATATAAATAGGCATTTTCATTATTCCATCTAGCCTGAATGACCTTCCTATTCTTTGTTTAGTATTCCTCTTTCTCCAAAAGGAGTTTAAAAATTCTTTTTCAATTTTTTGGGGGAGAGGGCACCTAGGTGGCACAGTGAATAGAGATCTAGGCATACAGTAAGGAAGGGTGAGTTCAAATCCAGTATCACTTACTAGCCGTGTGACCCTGGACAATTCACTTAATCTTGTTTCCTTCAGTTCCTCTTCTGTAAAATGTGGTAGAGAAAGACATAGTTAACCACTCTAGTATCTTTTCCAAGAAAACCGCAAATGGGGTGACCAAGAGTAGGACATGACCATGAACAACTGAACTCTTCAACAAAGAAACAAAATACCCCCCTCTTCAATGGCTACCAGAAGAGGAAGGATAACTCATTGGACACAGAAGTGGTGTTCCTTCATGTGATATGGGAAATAATTTCTCTTGTGGCTCCTTGAAGATTAAAGCCCTTACAGAGCAAAACTCAGTGCTTGCTACCTTCTCTAAAGCCAACATAATTTATGATTGGATGTCACCACCACACTTAACTTATTCTAATCTCTAGCACGATGATGAAAATTTTCATGGGATTGGGGCACACATCTATATTCATCTTCCATTGCTTGACCTTGCTTTTTTATCTTCTGAAAAAATATTTCTGAAAGCTATGATGGTCAGGGCACTGCCTTTGCAACTTTTTCAATTTCTTTAGACATTTATTTCTTCTTTTTCTCATCACAGCTACTTGTGTTTAAAGAATATTCATTCTTGACAGCTTTCCATTTCTCCTTACACTATAATATTTCAAGCTGTGGGATACAAAGCATCTTCTTTCTGAACTCTTTCAACATTGTTTTTCTGAAATCAGTAGTAAGCATCATATAATATTTACTTTGACTGCCCTTTATCACAAATTTCAAGTTAGAGTGGTCACATCCTCTCAAGGTTGTTGGTTCAAGGTCCCATCCTTTTAATTTCTACCTTAAAAATCATTTTTCCACATTGGTTATAGTCAGTTTCAGATTCATACACCCCCTTGCCTTATGGTTTCCTCCCCACATTTTTGAAACCAAAATTAGTATTATAACAATCCAAAAACAATATGTTGGCTTTTATACTTTGGGCAGCAAAAGACTACCCCCATATGTACATAATTATTACCTTTTCATGTCTCCTCATCAGGTTGGTACTTAGTTTCTCAAATCCTTTACGTAGTTTTTCCTTCTTGAAAAGCAGTCTAT
The DNA here is from genome assembly GCA_028658325.1 of Potorous gilbertii. Lineage (NCBI taxonomy): Eukaryota > Metazoa > Chordata > Mammalia > Diprotodontia > Potoroidae > Potorous > Potorous gilbertii. Next base: position 202,397,780 of record CM053773.1, on the reverse strand, counting down.
CTTGAAGTACTACCAAATAATTGTTTTTCTTTCCCTTTCCATTGATCCTCAGCAAAATGGTATTAGTCAGCCAATAAGCATTTATTTACTCTTCATCAGGGACTGTGCTAAGCAATGGGGATATAAAGAAAGATTTTTTAAAAACAGTTTCTGCTCTCAAGAAATTCACAGTCTAATCAGAAGACAACATGAAAACAACTATATCCAAACAAAATATGAATAAAAGATAAAGTGTAGATAATCAATGGAAGGAATGAAATGCTTTAGGGCAGATAGAGAACAGCTTAATGCATAAGATGGGATTTTAGGTAAGGAAGGAAACAAGGAAGTGAGAAGGTGAAAATGAGGAGAGAGAGAATGAAATGGAGAATAAGCAGTAGAAGTATCTATAGGTTGGAGGCAGAATATCTTGTATAAAGAACAGTAGTATGATTGTTGTCACTGGATCACAGGGTATCTTGGGGAAGTGTGATTTAAGAAGACTGCAATCATGGAAGATGGACAGTCTATGAAGGTCCTTGAATACCAAATAGATAATATCTTAGAGGGGATAGGACCCTACTTGAGATGATTAAATAAGGGAGTGACATGGTATTTAGAAAGATTAGTTTGACGTATAAGTGAAAGATGAACTAATGTGAAGAGAAATGTAAGCTAGGGAAACCAACAAGCAAGTGCTTCCATAAATCAAAGTGTGAGGTCATCAAAGCCTTCACCAAGGTAGCGGAAGGTCAGACGACAGAAGAAGGTGTATAAGAGATATTATGAAGGTAAAATAACAGAACATGCCAAAAGATTGGATACTATGGTGGAGGTGAAAGAAAGTAGAAGATGACAGTTAGGTTAGGAGCCTGTGAAAGTGGTGTCTTCAACAGTAAAAGGGAAGTCAAGAAGAAAGGAAGTTTTTTTTGTGGACAGACAAATTCAGTTTTGGACACATATGAGATTTTTGATAGTCTATTGGAGAGATAAGTCCAAAGCTAAGAAGTTAGAGGTAGGCAAATAGGTTTGAGAATCATTTGCATAGAGATGATAATTGAATTCACCATATTTCCTTTATCTGTTTATTAGATTTCTTCCCATAAGTGTATTGTCAAAAAATATCATGTTGAATATTCACCACTCCTTCATCTATTTAGTCCTTTTACAAAAAGATAACTTTTCAAAGTATGATCTAATGACATATTTGTAAAATGTATAGCATGGGGCCTGGCCCAGTACTACATCCTTAATAGATGCATACCTCTTCTCCCTTTCTCTCCCTAAGCCTAATCCACAGGTTTGGATTCCTTTGTATCTCTGTCAAAGGGGAAGTCCTATGGCTCTCTTTCCAAAGTTCTTCCAATAGTCAGTAGTTTTATATTTTGTCATATTTCCAAATTTTCAGAGTATGAGGCAAAATTAGTGTATCATTATTCATGATATAGAACATGTTATAGTTTATAGTTAACAATTTGTATTTAAAAAAAGAATTTGTTTCCTTCCTTTGATTCATTGTTTATCAGGAAACATACCTTATGCTATACATCTCTTCTAATTCCCTTTGTATTTTCGATCTCAGCCAATTAGCAGTGACGTTTTCTTTAAGGCAAATATTTCCCTACTATTCTTTTTCTCTTTCAGTTATATCTTTGCTGATGTTGTTCATATGAAAAAGTTCAGACTAACTTTGAATGGATACTTTAATTTCATTTGCTTTCCCCATGTACTTCCTAATAGAACCATGGAAGGAGGAAATCAATCAAGGATCTGCGAGTTAATCCTACTGGGCTTTTCAAACCAGCCTGAACAAGAAAGGTTTCTGGGGGGGTGGAGCGAAGATGGCGGACTAGAAAGACTCACATTTGCTAGCTCCGAATCCACAGCCTGTAAAAAGAACTGGCGACAAGTTCTGGAACAGTAGAAGCCGCACAGCAACACAGTGAAGGAGATTTCCGTTGCAGAGAGCCCTGAAAAACCGACCACAAAGGTACCCTTGACGGGAGCGGAGCCCTGCCCTGCGGAGCACTCCCCCCCCTTACCCCAGGCACGGAGCTCTGCCCGGCCATGCGGTACTGAGAGGAGGGAGTAGACCCAAGCAGGCGTCAGGGACCTGAATCTCCGGGCGGCCATGAAGGTCCCTCCACCCACAGACGCACAGGTCAGTGAGAGAGACAGGCTGAGTGGGGAGTGGGGTATCTCCGGGACTCGGACTCCCTCGGGAGGCTGCAGGCACGGCAGAGGCCACTTGGCCAGAGGCTCACAGAGCAGGCAGGAGCTCCACCCCAGCTCCATTATAAAAGATTTCTGCATAAACCCCCTGAGGGAACTGAGCCTGAGAGGCGGCCCTGCCCCCCACCTGAGAACCAGCAGATAAGCTCCCATTGAAGAGCAGTCAGGCCTGCCGCCAAAAGCCCTGAGGCTGGGGAGCA
>CM053773.1:202375897-202394869 GCA_028658325.1 Potorous gilbertii | reverse complement strand
CAAATGGGGAGAAAATTTTGGAACCCAAAATCTTGTGAAAATGAATGTAAAAAGTTAAATAATTTTATTTGAAAAATAAAAAAAAGAAAGGTTTCTGTTTTTCCCCTTCCTTGTTATGTACCTTATCACAGTGCTATGGAACCTGCTTATCATTCTGGCCATTGTTACTGCCTCCCACCTTCATACCCTCATGTACTTTTTCCTTAGCAATTTGTCCCTTGTTGACATCTGCTTAACATCCAACCCTGTCCCAAAGATGTTGATTGATCACATATCTGGGAACAAAGTAAATCTATATATCAACGGCTTGGCACAAGTTTTCTTCTTTCTTTTGTTTGGAGGGGTAGAGATCGTCCTTCTCACTGTCATGGCCTATGACCGCTATGTGGCTATCTGTGACCCGTTACACTATACCATGATTATGACCAAAAATGTCTGTGTCCATCTAGTAGCAGTGTGCTGGTTATGGGCCTGCATTCATGCCCTGATTCACACTATCTTCTTGACTCCACTTACATTCTGTGGCCACAATGAGATCCATCATTTCTTCTGTGACCTCAGTGTGGTAACAAGGTTGGCCTGCTCTGATACCTTTCTCAATGACTTGATGGTCTACACAATAGGAGGACTCACAACTGCCATGTGTTTTACTGGCTTCCTCATCTCTTACACACGCATTTTTATTGCGATCGTAAAGATTCCATCGTCTCATGGGAAACAGAAATCTTTCAACACTTGTGGCTCCCACCTCACTGTGGTCTGTTTGTTCTATGGAACAATTATCGCAGTGTACTTCAACCCCACATCCACCCACACGGCCCAAAAAGACACAGCATCAGCTGTGATGTACACTGTGGTCACTCCTATGCTGAACCCTTACATCTACAGCCTAAGGAACAAGGAGATGAAAGCAGCCCTGACCATGCTCTTCACCAGGAAACTCGGCAACCTCTCTCTCAGACTGTAGACATCCTCTTGGCTTGGGTTCCTGTATCTCAAACAATTATGCAATGATTTAAAAAGTTTTCAACAAACGTCTCAAGTATAATAAATGAAGTCAGTTGCTCACCTCTCTACTTACACTACTGGTGATCTACCATCATAAGAATATCATAGGATATTTGCTTCTTCTTCTGGTTCTACCCACTTAGCTGAGCAGTCATAATCTCCTGTGCCTCAGTTCCCTCATCTAGGAGATGAAGGGGGCAGCTACACAAGGAATAATTTATAGAACTAAATAAAATGAAATTCTGCAATTTACAGGGTTACTTACCTGGAGCATTCAATAGTCTCCATTGTAAGAAGTGGCCTCAGGACTTGCTGTCAAAGTATGCCCCTCTATTTACTATGTCACACTGCTGCTCTAAGAAAATCTGACAATAAAGTATTTAGAGAAACATGGGATGGCTTTTAGGAACTACTGAAGAGCAAAGCAAGCAGAAGCAGGAAATTAATATTTATATATAATAACTAATAATGTAAATGAAGAAAATTTGGGGAAAAATAAAAGCACTTAAGATAACTATGAAGAAAATGAAAGGAGAATTAACAACTTGCTAAAAGAGGCATAAAAATACTGAAGAAAATAATTCCTTAAAATTTAAAATTGGTGAGGTGAGAGCTAATATCTGTATGACACATTAAGAAACAACAGAACAAAGTGAAAAGAAAAACAAAATAGGAGAAAATGTGAAAAAATTCATTAAAAAAAGAATTGACCTGGAAAAGAGATTGAAGAAAGACAATTTTAGAATTATTGGACTTGAAAGCCATTCTCAGAAAAAAATTCTAGACATAATAATGAAAGAAATTACAAAGGAAAATTGATCAGATATCTTAGAAGCAGAGGGCAAAAAAATAAATTGAAAGAATTCATTGCTCACCTCCTAAAAGAAATACCCAAAAGGAAAATTCTCAGGAATATAATAGCAAAATTCCAGATCATGCAGGTCAAGCAGAAAATACTATAAGCAGCCAGAAAGAAGTTTTTCAGTACTTTAGAGCTACACCGAGGATAACACAAGATTTATTACCTCTCTCCTTCTCCTCCTTATTCTTCCTCCTTCTCCTCCTGTCTTCTCCTTCTATTTCTCCTCTTCCTTCTCCTTCTCCTCCTCTTCTCCTTCCTCCTCCTTCTCTTTCTCCTCCTCGTGTTTCTCTTCCTCCTCTTTCTTCCTCCTCTTCCTTCCTCCTCTTCCTCCTCCTCCTTCTTCATCTTCCTCTTTTTCTTCTTCCTCTTGTTTTATCTTCCTCCTCTTCCTCCTTCTCCTCCTCCTCCTCCTCCTCCTCTTCTTCTTCTTCTTCTTCTTCTTCTTCTTCTTCTTCTTCTTTTTCTTCTTCTTCTTCTTCTTCTTCTTCTTCTTCTTCTTCTTCTTCTTCTTCTTCTTCTTCTTCTTCTTCTTCTTCTTCTTCTTCGCTTTTGAGAGATATAGGGAATAATGAGCTGCCCTAGGAGCCAGAAGATCAGTACACAAACCCTGCCCTTGGGATGTAATTCTGGGGAGAACATTAAATCTTTAACTCCTCTAGTCAATTCTCTAGAATTATCAGTTCCTGAGAAGGGGCTGACCTGCTTTGGTAGAGAAATTTCTATCATCTAGGAAGTTTTTTTTCCTTTAGACATGTTTTAGTCATGTCTGAATTTTCATGAACCTTTTTGGCATTTTTTTGGCCAAGATACTCGAGTGGTTTGCTATTTTCTTTCTCAGGTAGTTTTACAAACAAGGAAACTGAAGCAAGCGGGGTTAAATGACTTGTGCACACAGCTATTAAATATCTGAGGCTAAATTTGAATTCAGGAAGAGAAGTATTCCTACCTCCAGGCCTGGCACTCTCTCCATGCATTGTCTCGTTTAGCTGCCTTCCAGGAATTTTTTTATATTCATCAAATAATAGTTCATGTCCCTAGTTCTTTGCCTTTCTATTAAAGGTCAGTCAGTAGAGGAGAAGGAGGCATTAGGTGGGGAACAGTGGGTTAAGAAGAGAGTTTCCTTATATGAGATTTGAATTTCAATACCATCTATTATATAAGTACATGTACATAATATATAGAAAAGACTTTTGGCCAAAGATCAAGTCAGTAAAAAATCACCACATATTTGTTAAGCATTGATTATGTCCCAAGTACTGTGTTAATTCTGGAATTTCAAAGAAAGGGAAAGACATTTTGTGCCCTCAAGGAGCTCACAGTCTAGTGGGGGAAACAATCTGCAAACAACTAATCATAAACAAGTTATATGTAGGATTAGTGTTAATCAACAGCAGGAAGGTAGTAGCATTGATGGGGGTCTTCAAAGTCTTCTTGCAGAAAGTCTGATTTTATCTAGGACTTGAAGGAAGTCAGAAAGGAGAGGTGAAAGGGCAGAGAAATTAATACATGGAAGATAGCCATCAAAGAGACTTGACATCTGGAAATACTTTGTGTTGTGGGAGAAATGGTTGTGATTGGAACATAAGATGCATGTGTGTAGGTGGAAGGGAAGACAGTAGAATAAGATGCAAGAAGATTAGAAAGGTAGGAATAAGGTTAGGAAAGTTGAATGCCTATATCATATTTGATTCTGGAGATGGTGAGTCATTGGAGTTTATTGAGTGGTGGGATGGTGGCAGAACATGTCATAGTTAGATCTTTGCTTTAGTGAGTTCAGTTTAAATAAGAAATTGAGGAGAGCGAATGATGGACTGGAGTGGCACTAGTTTCTCAGACTCCCCTTCACAACACTACTTTGAACGAGATTTTCCCCATAAAATGAAGAGAAACTGATGTCTACAGATGTACTTACTTGAGTGTTTGGTCTGATTTTTCTATTCAGCTTCTGAGGAATCCAGCCCAAGTGCCTTTCCTGTTCCCTTTTTCATAGGAGACTTGTCCAAGCCATACGTCCTTCCTGGATAGAAAGGGCTTGAGAATTTAGCTGACATTCTGTGCATGATAGCAGGCATCCTTGGATGACTGTTGTGGGTTATTGTCAGAACTTTTACAAGTACTCTCTGGGCTCTGCAGCATAATTCACTGAGCCCATTGTTAGAGAGAAATACCAAATAATTCTCAATTCTTCACTCTAACCTCTTTGGACCACGCACAGTTTTGGATAGTGCTTGGCCTAAGCTTTTCAATTTATTTTTCATAAAACGGTACTTCCAGCAATATGTGGAGCAGCATGTATTTCCCAATGGCCTCAAAGGAAGCATAGAACACCAGAATTTCAAGGAGTATTAGAATATAGATCAAAAGATATGAGCAGTGAGAGGAACCTTCAGACATAGAATACATTTTTTCCTTATGTCCAAGGTTCCCATATGAAATATTATGAAAGTACTGGACAGATTTGGAGCCCAATGAAGCCTTATTAGCCATCTTGTTTCAAACTTTCTTTTTATATTTGAGGAAACAGGAAGAGACAGATTAGGAGACCTCCTCAATCCCACACAGTTAGGAAATAATGGAGCAAATATTCAAATCCAAGTTCTTTGACCCCAAATGGTGCTCTTAGGATTCCCATTAGAGTTCAAAGAAAATGATGATCCCACCAGTGAATGTCCTTTCCTCATAATGCTACATGTATAGATATAGATACACACACACACACACACATATATATATATATATATATATATATATATATACATATATTTATGTATAAATTTCTATACACTCATATATGTGTATATATATATTTATATCTATACACATATATGTATATATATATATATATATATATATATATATATCTGTACTTATATCTATATCTATCTATCTATCTACACATATGTATACAACTTCCTTACAAGGACAGTCTCAAGATCTCTCTCAAGAACTTTGGATTTGATTTTTTGACATGGAAGACACTGGCACAGAACTGCTCAGCAGGGAGTGCCCACATCAGAAAGTGTTCTGTCCTCTATGAGCAAAGCAGAATGAAAACAGTACAAATGTAGAATATGCAGATTTGGAGTATCCAACCCACATGTTCATACGGACTATCTCTGCCCAATCTGTGGTAGAGTGTTCCAAGCTTATATTGTTCTGATCAGTCACAGTTGTACACACTGAAACTTCACTTTGTCATGGTGATGTCATTTTGATCCTCTGAGAAAAAAGGACAACAACCCACCACTATAACCTTTCCAACTTCCCTAATACTGGGAAAATTCTCAAGAGTGTGAAATATATTTACATGTATAAATGTAAACAGTTCAAGTTTAGTAAGGTTCTTTTGATTTTTCTTTCCTGTTTACCTTTTTCTGTTTCTCTTGTTTCTTGTATCTGTTGACCTCTGGTTGTTTCAAGAAGAGTGCCTGAAAGTCCTCTATTTCATTAAATGACCATTTTCCTCCCTGAAGTATTATACTCAGTTTTCATGGGTAGGTGACTGTTGGTTTTAATCCTAGCTCCTTTGACCTCTGGAACATTATATTACAAGCTCTCTCATCCTTTAATGTAGAAGCTGGTAGATCTTGAGTTATCCTGATTGTATTTCCACAACACTCGAATTGTTTCTTCCTGTCTTCTTGTGATGTTTTTTCCTTGACCTGGGAGCTCTGAAATTTCCTAGGACAAAAGTCCTAGGAATTTTTCTTTTGGGATCTCTTTCAAGAGGTGATTGGTGGATTTCTTCAATATCTATTTTACTTTCCGGTTTTAGAATATCGGGGCGGTTTTCTTTGAACGATTATTAGAAAGATTAAGTCTAGGCTGTTTTTTTCTTTTTTAATCAAGGCTTCCAGTTAGGCCAATAATTTTTGAATTGTCTCTTGCAGATTTGTTTTCTAGGTAAGTTGTTTTTCCAAGGGGATATTTCCCATTGTCTTCTATTTTTCATTCATTTGGTTTTTTTTGGTGATTTCCTTAAAGTCATTAGCTTCCATCTGCTCCATTCCAGTCTTAAAGGAATAATTTTCTTCAGTGAGATTTTGGACCTACTTTTCCTTCTCACCAATTTTACTTTGGAAGACATTCTTCTCCTCATTGACTTTTTGGACAAAATGGTGACACTTTTAAGTCACCAGAAATCAAAATGGAAATGGAGGGAGACTTCCTTGTAAAATGTAAGGGAATATTTTTGTTGTTTGTCCTTCAATTTTGGGTAAGACCAACGACATCACAGGTAAAGTCTTGACTCCTTCATGTATAGAATTTAAGGTAAAGTTGCAAACCTTTCAGCCTCACTCTCTCCTCCAGAGTCATGGACGTCCAGTGACAAGACAAAACTTGAGATGACTGCTGATGATGCAGGATGCAGTGAATGACTTTGGCATCTTCAATATCTAAGGGCCTGCTTCAATTGCCTCATTGCCATTGGAACAAATTTTTCTCATCCTACCATTTCATCAAGGGAAGTCATCTCATGCTTGAGGTAGACAATATGCCTAACTCATCAGTAGGCTTGAGGCTTGTTAATTCCCCTCAAATTGCTTTGGCCCATCTGCCAAGATGGCTTATCAGAGTGTGACTGCTGTATATGCCACAACTTTTTGGGACCACAGCTGAAAGTTGGGTGCCAGGTGGATACCAAAGTTAGATCAGTAACTATCACAGAGTGGTGAGGTCTCACATGAGAGGTGCTAGCCTTCCTATGTACTTCACATACCCCTATAAGGGAGTAATCTTTCTACTAGACCCCTGAGGGAACACTTTAGTATGAGGCCTGGGACCAGAGAAACTTCAGAACAAGAAAACAGGCATTCGATGGCAAGAGATTCATTTTGAGGTGTGATGCAGCCTAGTAGGAATTATGTAAATAAAAGGATTCTAATCCTGTGGAAAGGAAAAATATTGCCAACTTCTGGGAGATTAGGAGAACAAGGATCATGGACCACAGGATTATCAGTGGAAGGCAATGAAAAAGATCCATAGCAGAATACAAAAATTCTGAGTGCTGATATAGTTACGAACTTCAGGGAAATCAAAGCTGCAAGGGCCATGAAAGGAGCCCAAGAAGGAACAGCAATACTGAGGAGTAAACCCCAAACATCCATGTGACTGAAGTTGTATAGGACTGTGGAGGAAAGCCATTCACTGGAATTCTAAGACAACTGAATTTGGGGTCAGAGGACCAGGCACTGAATATTAGGTCTAATACTTCCTAACTGGATGATATTGGGGAAGTCTCTTAACCTGTCTATTCCTGTTTTCTCATGTATAAAATTAGGCGTTGGAACCAGATGACTTATAAGGCTACTTCTGGGCTCATATCTGTAATACTGTGATAATGTGTTATATGAGAATATTGGACACCAGAAAAATATGTATTCTGTGTCTGAAGGTCCCTCCCAGGGCTAACATCTTCTATTCAATGTTTTTCCAACTCTTGTGTTCTATGTTGCAAGATCTAAGCTCTGTTCCTTGAAGGACAATTGGAAACACATATTGCTTTCTACATTCTTGAAAGCAGTGTTTTGTGAAAAATAAATTGAAAAACAGGCCAAGCACTATCCAAAACAGTGCTTGGCCCAAAGGGGTTACAGTGAAGAATTGAAAATCACTTGGTGTTTCTCTCTAACAAGAGACTCAGGGAATTGTGCTTCAGAGTTCAGGGAGTCCTTATAATAGCTCTGATAATATCCTTCTTCACTCATCTCAGAGCTCAGAGCAGATGCCTCCTTTCACACACACGATAACAGCTAAAGTTTGAAGTCCTCTTTCTCCTGGAAGGACCCAGAATTTGTAATAAATGGAATAGGAAGGGTAACAGGACTAGATTCCTCAGAAACTGAACATAAAAGTTAGACCAAACACCCAACTAAGTGCACCTGCAGATAGCACTTTCTCTTGATTTCAAGGGGAAAATCTCATAAAAAGTAACATCATGAAGGGGAGTCTCAGAAACTTGTGCTACTCCAGTCCATCTTTTTTTCAACTCAATTTCTTAGTTAAATTGATCTTACTAAAGCAAAAATCTGACTGTGGCATGTTTCCCCACCATCACACTCCTCAATACACTCCAGTGGCTCCTGTCATCCCCAGAATCAAATATGATATTGTCTGATTGGCATTCAACCTTCCTAACCTTCTTCCTGCCTTTCTAGTCTTCTTCCATCATATTCTCCTCTTTTCCCTTCCACATACACACATGTCCCAATGACACTGACCTCTTTGCTGTTTCTCCCATAACACACACTATTTCCAGATGTCAAATCTGTTCAGTGACTTTCTCCCATGCCTCAATTTCTCTGCCTCCTCATTTTTCCTTCCTGACTTTTTTCAAGTACTGACTAAAATCCGACTTGCTACAAGAAGCCTTTGCTGATCCCCATCAATGCTACCACCTTCCCTCTGCAGATTATCTCAAAATCATGCTGTATTCAACTTGTTTGTGATTAGCTGTTTGCAGATTTTCTACCCCACTAGTCTGTGAGCTCCATTTGTTTCTTTTTCTTTGTTACTCCAGCACTTAGCACATTGCTTGAGACATAGACATTGGTTAGTTAATATGTGTTGATTTTCAACTTACTTCATCTATGGTCAAGAGTCATTTATATATATATACACAATACGTGTGTGTGTTTGTGTATAATAGCCTTGGTTGTGAAACTCAAATCTCATTTAAGGAAACTCTCCTTAACCCACCATTTACAGCCTAATTCCTCCTTCTCCTCTACTGACTGAGGAACCTGAACTATTATTTGATGAATATAATAAACACTTGGAAGGCAGCTAGGTGACAAAATGCATGGAGAGAGGGTGAGACCTGGAGTCAGGAAGACTCCAATTCTTGAGTTCAAATTTAACCTCAGATATTTACTAGCTAAGTAGGCAAGTCACTTAAAGCAATTTATCTCAATTTCCTCACCAGTCTGGTATATTGGCCAACATGTGGGAAACAGCAACCCTTACTCAATTCAAATCAGAGGCTTCTCAAGGTAGAAGGAAAAAAGGAATTTACGCAAAAAGAAATTTATTACAATCTCATGAGAAGGGGCACTTCCCCCAAGACCATGGGTGGTGTCAACAAGGAAGTTCACCTGAGCAGAGCAGAATACATACAGCATTACATAGTCCTAACTCAGAAGCCCACTCGCCTCTCTTCCCATTGACTGGAAATCCACGCATGTAATCTAAGTGCGAAAATCTACACCAGAGAAAAAGAACGCAGAAAGGATTATTGCTAACCAATGAGGGTTTTTGTTACCAAATATGGAACTTAAGGGAAGAATGCTGATGTGGCAAGAGCAAAACTTTGGAGATTCTCCCCGACCTTGGAGCATTTTATTTGCCTAAGGTGGATACTTAGTTATTTTAGCTTTGGCAGGAAGGGTTGGGGTTATCGGAATTTATGCCTGAGGGGCAATTTTTCACTTAATCTGATTTCACTCAGTCTCTCTTCTTATTTTTGACCCTCTGAAGACCCCTCCCACCACTCTCAGAAGGCTACCTCTGCTAAACCATCCTCCCTACCTTCTTCTCCACTCTCTTCGACTGGTGTTCAGCCTTGACTCTTTCGGACCATAAGTGTAATTGATCTTCAGCTTTAATTTCTGGCTAATCATCTCTGAAAGGAAATCTTGTACTAGTCTGATTATCAGTTGTATCATGCAAGGGAGACAAATTGGGAGGAGTATAACTTCATGGATGGTGATGAGCCCAAACCATAATAGCTGTTTCCAACAGTCATCTATGAACCAGGACCACCAAGAAGTGCTAAATGGTGATGTCCAAGTCTGAATCAGAATGTGAGTCAATTTTCTAATATTCCTAGTGATTTCTTTTAAAGCTTTTCCATTGTCATCTATTTTCATGCAGCAAGTGGAGAGATTTAGCCTCCCACAAACTCCCTTTTTCTCTTTATTAAAGTTCCTGTTTCCATACCTAAATCCAATCAATAAACACTTCCTCACTTTCTTTCCTCCATGAATTCTTTCCTTCATCTATCCCCCTTCATATGAATATAGGAAGGAAGCAAAGCTGACTGATGCATTGACAAATTACAAGGGGGCAATCCCCTTGTTATAAGCACGGACACAGAGATTCAATATACAAATGCAGATTAATGAATGATCCATTCAGAAGTTCCATCTCACACAGCATTCTGGGGAGGAACATCATCTGATGCAGTTTTCTGGTCTGGATGCTCCTTCAGGCCTTCTTCACCACAACATCTCTGCATTTACTTTCCTTTATTTTTTTGTAGAAATCCAGATCTCCACTCTCCTACAAAATTGACCTTAATACCATTTTAGATTACCATTGCTAAGCTTTATACCCATATCACTCTTAAAAAATCAAAATTGGAACTTTGGCCAATTGCCATGTTTAAGAAATTCACATTAGAATCCAGTTTTTACATTTTACATTTCCCCATCACAAAGATGAGATTTCACTAAGGCGTCAATAACAGGCTCTAGTACTTACATGAATACAATAAAAAATCATTTTTAACACAGTACCTATCACAACATAAAACAATTCCAACTTCTGGTCATGTGGTACTTCTTTTAAAGCATTTACAGTATAGATCACTAACCATTTTTCTTTTTAACATTAACCACCTGAGACAAAATAATAACTATGTATGCTAACTTTTCAAGCCTTTCACCTCATTGTCTCGACACTATTACTAAGAATTAAAGGACTCTAACTTATTGCTGTTACACCTGAAATCCTAAACCTAATATCTTTATTTTAGACAATCTCAGATATTCCCCTATCAACAATTTATTTTTTAATATATGTAGTATTAAGTTTGCAAAACCTTTGATTACAGGAAATTGTCACTAAGAGTGGGGACATTGCAGGGAAACAATATCTCCCTAACTTCATGTCATTTCCAGGCAGGAACAGATTGTCAACTGGCATTCAACCAGGCTTAAGATCTACCAGGTGTCAGTGGGGAAATTCAGTCAGAATCCTACCCCAGCCCAGGCCCAACAGCTACTCTCCCAACCTTCCCATGAGACCACCTTTTTACACTTCATACCAGCATCTCATAGGCTTACTGGCATCATACATCAGTGGCTCAGAACACCTTTCTCGCTGTCCATGCCTGGAGTTAGACACAGAAGAACAGTCAGTTAATAGTCTTGTAAAATCTTAAAAATTGCAAGCTCCAATAACCAGTTTCAGATATGATTATATCTTCACATTTGCTAAGGAACATCTTTTGAAGCATGTCTTAAATAACTTACATGCCTTTCTATACATGTAGTAAGTCCTGATTAAATAACAGTCATAAAATCAAATTTACCATCAAAGCCTTAGGTTATTGCTCTAGTAGCTTTATATCTGTTTCCCAAATTACTGTGCCCCTTCCTAACCCTGCTCAAACTAAAAGAATGAGCTACACATATGTTAAGTTCAAACACTAACTTTAACTTATGTTCATAAAATGAATTCACATCAAAAAAAAAACATTTAACTTTTCCATCAATAGTAAATTTTACCAAAGGTTACCTGCCTCTAAGAAACTTAGACTGGAATTTTTTCCTGGAACTGAAGATGTCTCTGATTTAGTCTCAGTCTCACTAATTAATTCAGTCAATAGTATTTACCCAATTGGTCTTTGTAACAGATAAAGACTTTATTCCCAAGTTGGGACTTTTGTCCATTGTCCCCAACGGATTTTAGTCCAATTTGTCTAAAACGGTACTGGAAAATTTCACCTTGAAAACTTCTTGGTTTACCCCATGTGAACTGGATTTTCTGAGGCCCACTTTATTGATATGCTGAAATCTCTGTTCTATTTCCCACTCTTAATCATATCAACCCAAATCTCCAGGTTAGTGGCCACTTTCATCAAGACCATGCTGGGAATCCCTAGACCACCTGGGCAACCCTGGGTTCTTTCCTCAGTCCCTCTGTAGATAAGATACAATTCAGCTGTAAACCACATCACTTTTATACTGTGATTTCATCTCCACCTTATAGCTGGATTCAGAAATAGCCAAGGGGGAAACTTTAGAAAGTAAAGTGTTCCTTTTCTAAGGAAAACAATGGGGAAAGTGAGCCAGAAGTATTCCATCCCAGGCTGACGACACAATTGTCCCCTGAGGTTTGTACCTTAGATACTAGGTTTCACTAATCAAATATTTTACAAGGACACACATCTTAAGTGTTAAATTTGTCCTAAAAGCGAGTCACTAGAGATTATCACCTAAATGAATTCCTGGTTTAGGAGCTCCATACACAGCTTACAATTTATATAGAGATTACAAATTTAAAGAAGTGTCTTAAAATTCCGAGTCTCCATTATCTTGTCCCTTATCTTCCAAACACTCCACAAAACCTGAAGTTATTATTAACAGAGAAACTTACAAATATAAATTTGGTGGGTAGGCCTTTCAAAAATCATACAAAGATTCAAGTTAAGAACAATTTACAATTTCTCACAAAACCTTCCTGAACTTAATTGGCAATAATTACAGTATCTAAAACCAAGGCCCTTTTACATTTGCTCATAAGCTTCCTTTCTGCATACTTTTTTAAATGTGCTTGATTCATTGCAAAAACCAATTTTAATTAACAATGCAATTTCTAATATAACCTTTAGATTTACTTGAAAATTTAAACTATTTAAGTTTACTTAAAACTTTAAATAAACCATTCCCCTTTCAGCTGAATGCATCTCCACATAACTTTGCACAAAAACCTTACCATGTGGGCATACTCTCATCACCCTGATCAGATAAAGTCATCTTAAATTTGACTGAGCTATTAACTACATTAAATCAAGTGAATCTCTCTTCTCAAATCTCTCAATCCCATTACTCAGATTATCTAGTTCCTTCACATCTTTAACTATAACTTTTCTGCACTAGAATCATCTTCTAGTTTAAAGCCCTTAACTCTACCAGTATGTAGTGAACGTCATAATTTTCCTTAGTTATCAAATTTCTATCACATCCTTTTTGAAATGCCAATTTATATAACAACCGGATTCAATTAACATTGCACCTAACAAATACCCTTAACAATCATAAATGTCAGAAAAAAATACCATTTTCTACCTAATCCTGCCAGGAAGAGCATTTTCAGATGCTGCTTATTATTCCTTCAGATCAAACTTTAACTAGAAATCATATCCAATCTGAATTTTGTAATCACTAATGTTAAACATCTTTTATAATCAAACAGTTTTGCTACTTACAAGAAAGATTTCTGCCCTCCTCTCATTTGAGTCAGGACTTGTCTGCATTCACAAAAAAATGGAAAGTTTTTCTAGTTCATGTCTCATTGTGGGTAAGACAGGAAATGATTAGATGCTAGTTAGTCTGCTTTTATTTTAGTCTGAGAGGGGGACATAAGCTCCCCTCAGCCTTCCTGCTCTTACTTGCTGGCTGCCTCATAAAGTGTCAGAGAAGACAGAGACACAAACCACAGACATAGACTTTCATTCACACACAACACATAAAGACAAAACATTTAACACATTATTTTCACCCAAGTTTGAATTTTCGTTTCCTCATCCTCTTGGGTGCCTAGGCAGGCTCGTAGGGTGTTCTCCACAAGACTTCTGTTCTCCTTTATCAGCTCAAAAGAATCCTAGGTAGATGACTTCCTCCAGACTACTCAATTCTTGGAGGATATGTGCTTTGGCCAGATTGTGCCTCCCCCAATGTCTTTATCTCCTCATACAAAACAACGATACTTGATCATTTTCTTTTTATTCTTTCCTGTGTGTTTCTGTAACTCATTCCAATTTTTTAATCTATTTCCCAAGGAAATATTTACCAGTATGCTCTGACTCTCTTCTGAAGAGCGAGGTTTCAACTGGTCCTTCCTCATTTTTACACCAGGGTTGTCACCAGAGACCTCCCAGTCTAAGACTGACTAAATAATTCTGGTTTCCCTAGCCAGACCATAGTGGAGGTTGCCTGCCCACCAGCAGTCACTCAGTGGAGTTCTCAGAGGATCCTTTGCCCTGGGTCTTGCAGATCACCAATCCCCAAGTCTAAGACTCAAAAAACAACCCCCATACCCAGAAGTGCTTACCTCTGGGTTATGCGTGCACAAGATGTATGACAGGCAACCTCAAAGACCCACCTCTTCAATTTTCAGTTCTTCAAATCTTCAGAGTTTCAGAGGCCCTATACTTTCTGTTTCTAGCCAGTTCCTCTGCTTCAGGTTGTTACTTCACAGAGAGGGAGGTCCTATGCTCATTTTCAAGGACCTACACCTAAATGGAGGCACTGACTGCCTCCCTGGGAAGTCACGTGATGCCAGATGAGACACCAAGAACATCCCCAAGGATGACCAGATCCCTACTCAAATTGACTACTTAGAGGCATCTCAAAGTATAGACAGAAAGTACTTTATTAGGTTCTTCTAAGAAGCTGACTTCACCTTATCCCAAACAGTGTGGACCTAGATCTCCTCACGATAATTTGCAATTTCAGGGGACCAGAAAGTAACATCAGTTTCCTGAGTCTTTAATGTCCTGAATCAATCAAGTACAAAGAATCCTTTGTATACCTTTTAAGAAAAAATCAGACTAACTTGCATGGAAGGAGTGATTAGAATATTGGTCCCACCATACAAAGATGAAAAGAAGGAACTGGAAATTCATGGACTGAAGAAGAAAAGAGCAATGAATAATATGATAAATGGCTTCTAGTTTTTGAAGGCTTGTCACAAGGGAAAGAGTTCAGGCTCATTCTACTTTGCATTACAAGGCAGAACTAAAATCAATTAGTGTAATCTTCAAAGCAAAGGATTTTGCATTGAATACTCTTGCTTCAGTTATCAGTCAGTGGGATTGACTGTTTGCTTGAGGTGACAAAGGGAGATGGCAGAAGATCACAGGCTAATAGACTTGGTTCTTAAAGAGAATGTAGAGGTGATTTGGTTCAAACTTTTTCTTTTACAGATGAACAAATTGAGGAAAAGAAAGGATAAATGATTTGACCATGTCCACACAGGGAAGTACTGATGGAACCAGATTCAAAACTAGATCATCTGTCTCCAAATCCAATACTGTTCCTGCCCATAAATTTTTGAAACTCAAATGACATAAATGTACATCCACTGTCAGGAATCAATCAGTCCAATAAAAAGCAATTATTAAATTCCATTTTTATGTTCCAGGCACTGCATTAGACTCTGCAGATACAAAGCCAAAAATTAAATGTTACTTGCCCTCTGGGAATTTGTACCCTACTGGGATAAAAGAGGTAAGGGTCAGTAATCCTTTTGTATGTATTAAATAGATACAATATATAAAAATACAATATGTTAATTTAATACATGGTTTTAATAAATGAGTTAATATTTCTCTTATCCTTGAGACTATTAACCATTTGAATCTTTAGATTCTTGTTTCTTCCCTTACTGCATGAGAACCAGGGAAAGAAGAAATCAATCTGGAGTCTATGAGTTCCTCTTCCTGGGACTTTCAGACCAGCATGAGCACCCAGACACTCCTGTTCTCCTTCTTTCTTCTTATGTGCCTGATGACAGGTCTAGGGAACTTGCTCATCATTCTGGCCATTAAGACTAGTTCATACCTTCATACCCCCATATATTTCTTCCTTAGCAACTTGTCCATGGTCCACATCTACTTCACCTTTACTACCATTCCCAAGATGCTAGCAAATAACATCTTGAAACAAAACCATTCTTTATGCTGGGGGCCTAACATAGGTATACTTCATTTGGTTTGTAGGGCTAAATAGTATCCTTCTTACTTCCATGGTCTATGACTTCTATGTGGCTATCTATGCCCCACCACATTATTTAATGATCATGACCCCACAGGACTGTGCCCTTCTGATAGTAGTGTCTGGTTTTCGGCCCATGCTGTTACTCTGATACTTACTGTCCTACTGTCCCATCTTTCATTCTGTGCCCACAGTGAAATTCCCCTTTGCTTCTGTGACCTCACTTTCCTGCTAAGTTGATCTACTCAGACACCTTCATGAATGACCTGATTGTCAACACAGTGGAATCGTTAACAATTATCATCCCCTTCATTGGCATCCTTATCCTCTACACCCAAATTTTTGTGATTGTCCTGAAGATCTCATCTACTGTGAGGATGTGGAAAGCTTTTCTCCACCTGTGCCTCCCACCTCACTGTGGTCTCTAGGTTCTATGGGATAATTATTGAAGTGTATATCAGCCCCATCCACACAGTCCAACAGGACACAGCAAAAGCTGAGATGTACACTGTGGTCACTCCCATGCTGAGCCCATTCATCTGCATCCTAAAGAACAAAGGCATGAAAGGAGCCCTGAGGATGCTTCTCACCAGGAAACCAGGCCTCTCTTTGTGACTAGGAGAAATCCTCCATAACCAGACTTGATTTATACCAGGAATGTAGGGATGGTCCAATATTAGGAAACTTTAAAACCCTATGAAAATAAAATTAATGATAAAAATAACAATTATTAAATTAATAGATACAGAAAAATACTAGAAAGCATAAGAATAAATGGAGCTTTTGGTAAAATTCATCTATATAAAACCAAGAACAACATAATCTGTAATAGGGATAAGCTAGACATTTATCAAGGATAAGACAGAAATGTCTGTTATTCCCTTCAATATTCAATATAGTGCTAGAAATACTAGCTGTAGATCCCCTTACAAAAACAATAAATTGAAGGGTAAATAAGAGAAATTGCTTGCTCAGGCTTCTTACTGCCACTGTGCTGAGACAAACTTTGTCTTAAACTTCCTGATACTGTTGCCTTGAAGCATGCAAGTCACATATCCTGCTGAAATTTATAAGATCATGTTTGAAACATGAACTCCAGTTCCAATTTCCAGGAGGACTTTAACCATTAAAAGAGGAGACCAGAGGGGGCGGACCCAAGATAGTGGAGTAGAAAGACTCACATATGCTAGCTCCAAACTCACAGCCCATAATTATCTATAAAAAGAACTCCAAACAAATTCTGGAACAGTGGAGCTATGCAGCAACAGGGTGAAGGAGATTTCCCTTCCAGAGAGCCCTAAAAAACCAATCCCAAAGGTCCGTCTTGCACTGGATGGGAGCAGAGCCCAGCCCTGACCTGCCTCAGCCATGTGGCACGGAGAGGAGCATGCAGATCCCAGCAGGCTTCAGGGATGGAATCTCAAGCAGCCACAAAGGTCTCTCCACCCACAAGTGGTCAGTGAAAGAGACACCTGGATGGGCTGAGAGGGGAGCGGGGTGTTTTCATGACTCAGGCCACCTAGAGAGACAGCTGCAGAGGCAACGGGTGGCCAGAGGCTCCAGGAGCAGGCAGGAGCTTGGCAGGAGCTCCATTATGGAAGGTCTCTGCATAAACCCTCTGAGGGAACTGACTCTGGGAGGCAGACCTGCCCCCACCTGAGAACCAGAACTTAAGCTCCCATTGAATAGCAGTCAGACCGTGCCACTGAAAACTCTGAGGCTGGGGAGCAGCATTTGAATCTCAGACTCCAAGCACTAGCTGGGCGGATCTAGGCAGGGGTGGACAAGAATCTCAGAAGTCAAGTAACTGGCTGGGAAAATAACCAGAATAGGGAAAAAATAAATAAGACCATAGAAGGTTACTTTCCTGGTGAGCAGATGATTCCATTCTTCCTCTTTGAAGAGGAAGAACAATGCTTACCATCAGGTAAAGAAATAGGAGTCAAGGCCTCTGTATCAGAAACATCTGAAATAGATATTTAACGGGCTTAGGCCATGGAAGAGCTCAAAAAAGATTTTGAAAGTCAAGTTAGACAGGTGGAGGAAAAACTGGAAAGAGAAATGAGAGAGATGCAAGAAAAGCATGAGAAACAGATCAATACCTTGATAAAGGAGACCCAAAAAATGCCGAAGAAAATAATACCTTGAAAAATAGGCTAACAATTGGCAAAAGAGGTTCAAAAAGCCAATGAGGAGAAGAATGATTTCAAAAGCAGAATTAGCCAAATGGAAAAAGAGGTGCAAAAGCTCACTGAAGAAAAGAGTTTTCTCAAAATTAGAATGAAACAGATGGAGGCTAATGACTTTATGAGAAATCAAGAAGTCACAAAACAAAACCAAAGGAATGACAAAATGGAAGATAATGTGAAATATCTCATTGGAAAAATAACTGACCTGGAAAACATATCCAGAAGAGACAATTTAAAAATTATGGGACTACTTGAAAGCCATGATCAAAAAAGAACCTAGACATCATCCTTCATGAAATTATAAAGGAAAACTGCCCTGATATTCTAGAAGCAGAAGGCAAAGTAAGTATTCACGGAATCCACCGATCACCGCCTGAAAGGGATCCAAAAAGAGAAACTCCTAGGAATATTGTGGCCAAATTCCAGAGTTCCCAGGTAAATGAGAAAATATTGCAAGTAGCTAGAAAGAAACAATTCCAGTATTGTGGAAATACAATCAGGTTAACACAAGATCTAGCTGCTTCTACATTAAGGGATCAAACAGTGTGGAATAGGATATTCCAGAAGTCAAAGGAACTAGGACTAAAACCAAGAATCACCTACCCAGCCAAACTGAGTATACTACTTCAGGGAAAAATATAGTCTTTCAATGAAATGGAGGACTTTCAAGCATTCTTGATGAAAAGACTAGAGCTGAAAAGAAAATTTGACTTTCAAATACAAGAAAGAGAAGAAGCATGAAAAAGTAAAGAGCAAAGAGAAGTCATAAGGGACTTACCAAAGTTGAACTGTTTTCATTCCCACATGGAAAGACAATATTTGTCAGTCCTGAAACTTTTCAGTATCTGGGTAGTTGGTGGGATTACACACACATATACGTGCATGCACACATACACACATGCATGCACGCACACACACAGACAGAGAGCACAGAGAGAATTGAATAGGATGGGAATCATATCTTAAAGAAATCAAGGTAAATGGTGAGAGAGAAATGTAGTGGGAGGAGAGAGGGTGAAATGGAATGGCGTAAATTATCTCTCATAGAAGAGGCAAGCAGGAGACTTTTTAGTGAAGGGAAAAAGAGGAGAGCCGAGAAAAAAAAAACATGAAGTTACTCTCATCACATTCGACTAAAGAAAGGAATATAATGCACACTCACTTTGGTATAAAAATCTATCTTACAATACAG
>CM053773.1:202365008-202375797 GCA_028658325.1 Potorous gilbertii | reverse complement strand
GATATGGCCTATATTGAATTGCCTGCCTTTCCAAAGGGAAAGGGTGGGGAGGGAGGGATTGGGAGAATGTGGAACTTAAAGTTTTAGGAACAACTGTTGAGTATTGCTCTTGCTACTAGGAAATAAGTAATACAGGTAATGGGGAATAGAAAGTTATCTGGCCCTACAGCACAAAAGAGAAGAAGGGGACAAGAGAAGGGAGGGAAGATAGAAGAGAGGGCAGATTGGTGATAGTAGAAATTAGAATGCTCTGTGTATTAAGGTGGGAGGATGGGACAAATGGGGATAAAATTTTGGAACCCAAAAGCTTGTGAAAATGAATGTAAAAATTTAAGTAAATAAATAAAAAAAAAATAAAAGAGGAGACCAAAGAAGCATAAGGAAAGTCCAAATAAGATGTCTGCCGGGGCAGATTGATAGAAATGTGCACGGTTGGTGTTTATTTTATATTTCTTGGACTCTATTTTGTAACCTGGGATCCACCTTCTAATTTTGACCCTGTATTAACTTGCCAGCTACCTCAATGAATAACCATATATCAGCCTCTCCTGACCTTTTAACCTACTATCTCTTGCCTTGTTTCCTAGCATAAGGCCATCACTGTCAATAAGGTCCAAGTTTACACCATCAAAATGGTCCAAGATGAAAATACTAGTCTATTCAATTACAATGCACTTGAAGACCAGCCCCACCAACATGCATGGGGGTGGTTGGTTGTAGGTTTGCTTATTTTTATTTCATAAAATTCTTCTTTTTTAGTTCCAAACTTTCTATTTCTCCAGTCTCTCCCTCACCCATTTGAAGGGAATCACTTAAATTCTTGTTTCATTGTCTTTTCACGTGTGATATTTAATATGTCTAGGGAAGGGGAAATCAGTCAGTAGCTTCCAAGTTTGACCTCTTCAGTCTTTCATAACAGAGCAGAAGAGGCTCCTGTTCTTCTTTCTGTTTATGTACCTAGTGACAGGGTGTATCAGTAAGCACCCCAACATACACAGCAGAGCCTGTTAAGACAGGTTCTTAGATCTGCCTTCATAAAAAGAAAGGCACCTTTTGAGGGTTAACAATCAATTTAATCAAGCACATGAGTCATTTCTTTAACCAAGTAAGTATATCATTTACCTAATTAAGGTAAGTTAGAACCCATGGACACCAAAGATAATACAGAGAAATCAAAAGATCAACAGAAATGACTTGGTCTTCCTGACATTTATTCAACAGATAGTTACAGCTGTCTGAACATACTTACCAAAGAAGGAAGCACAAAATCTAATTTTTCAAAGCAGGGTGGCTCCTTTAGCAGCTTCCCAGAGTCCTCATCTGGCACTCAAATCTTCTTGTAAAAACTAAATTCCAAAGAAATGAATCAACTCAAGGGTGTTCATACCCTTTTTTAGAGCCATAGGGCATCACAACATTTTTACCCAATATCTCAGTAGAAAAAACAAAAGGTACTTGAGACCTTTCAACAAAACAACTCCCTTAATCAAACTTCCCAGTAATGGCAAGCCCATCAATGAGTGGGAAATTCTTTACTCACATTATTCAATCAGAGGTATCTTTAGTAAAAGAAAAACAGCAAAAGACCCTAATTTGATTGCCATCAGGTAGGGCTAGGGAAACTGTTCATCATACTGGCAATGAAAACTAATTCCTACCTTCACACACTCATGAACTTCTTCCTCATAAGCTTGGCCCTGGTCAGTATCTGCTTCACATCCACAATCACTCTTAAGATGCTGTTTTATTATACATATGGGAGAAAAACAATTCCTTATGCCACATCTCTGACAGTAGTGTTCATTAGTTAATTTCAGAAGAATAGACAGTATCCTAAAATGAATTCATGCAAACTTAATGAGAAAGTCTAGGGAAACACTTTGGATAATAATGGCGATATTGTAAAGCAAAACAGCTTGGGATTCCAGAAGACAAATGATGAACCAGACTACTGACTCAGTTCCTCTTGAAAAAAATATGATCTCAAAATGAGACATATTTTTGGGGACATGGGACTTTGTTTTACTTGATTATGTGTATTTGATTTTGTAAAAGAGGCAATGGTATTTTGCTGAGATTTTAGAGAGCATGACAGAAAACAAATGCTTATTAATGAAAAGTAATAAAATCAATGAGGAGGCAAAAGGAAGGAAACAAGAAGAAGAGGGGAAGAAAAAGAAAGAACAAGAGAAAGAAAGAGAGAGAGTCCACTGAGAAATGGAACTCTAGCCACCTTCTGGGAAATTAGAAGTACTACATTAATCATAATAGAAATATTAGAAATCCATGCGGTGCACAGAGAGAAAGAAGCCATGAAAGAAAGCACCAATATGGAAAAATAACCTATAAGTAAATGAGATTGGACAGGCCTCTGGGAGAAAGTTATTAATTACTGATTATTTTATACTTTAAAAATTCTGATATGAGTTCTAATTACACAGGATTTAGACTCAGAAGAGCAGAATTTGAAACATAACTCTTATAGTTGTGAATTATATGACCTTAGGCGCTCCTACAACTTCTCTGGAACTCAGCTTCCTCATTTATAAAATGATCACCCTAACATTACTTTCAACACTAAATCTATAATCCCATCAGCCTACATTTAAACTCTGTGAATCTGTTCCCTGAGAAGGGAAGATGGTCAATACACCTGAGTTGGACAGTTGTGAAACAGAGAAATTCTCAGTTTATCTAGGCAAGAAGAATGAATTGAACAAATAAAAATATTGAAGTGCTATCAGGTTCTTAGTGGTCCTTGCACATGACTTGGGGAGACAGTGAGATAAAAGGAAAAGTTTACTGATCGTGAAATTAAGTAACATGATTTAAAAGACTCTCTCTAAGCTATGTCTGGTTAAATTTGGGCACATCACTTAACTTAAAATTCAGTTTCTTCAATTCTGAAATGAATAATTTGGACTAAATGAATGGTCCCTGATTTTCCTTCGAGGGCTAGAGCTCTGATCATGTGATGTTGTGCCGCAAATGAAACTCTGACATGGAAGATACATACATTCTCTTTCTGAAGACTTGCCCAACACTGGTATTTTAGAGTCTCTGTGCTAAGATCTGTATCAGTCCAAACTTTCTGTGCTCTGAGACCTAAATCCTTTCTTGGAAGAAAACTGGAAACACAAGGCTATTCCAATCATGATAGGAGAGCAGTGTGGTGGAAATAAATTAAAAATTTCTTCCCTAAAGGAAGCAGAGCTGACAGTGACATGGATAATTACTTAGGGTTTTTCTCTAACAAGGAGCTCAGGAAATTGGAGCCCTAGGTCCAGAAACTCCCTGTAAAGTATTTGCAATGATCCCCATGCATCATTCCTAAGAAACAGAACAGACTTACTCTCCTGCACAGCACCCCTCAGTCAAAAGTCTCAAGCCTTCTTGCTCTTAGAAGAACAGCTTGTGCTAGTTATCTATTGGAAACTTATCCATTAATAGGGGCACAGGGAAGGCAATAGTTCAGTCCTTGAAGAACAGAAGAGAAGATCCAAGCCAAACACCCAAGTAAGTGCATACACAGAGGGCACTTTCTGTTCCTTTGGACGTCATTCTCACACAAAGTAATGTTGAGAATGTGGATCAAAGAATTTCAGAAACTTATTGCTAAAAGGGATTTGAGAAGGTAGAGTGTCAGAACTAGAAGAGCCAGTAGGACAGAGAACATTGGATTTTAAAGACAGAGAGAAAGGAGTTAAATTTTGAATAGGGCTAGAAAAGGTTTTAAAATAAAAAGTGTTATAGCTCAAAGAGAAAAGTGGTTTGAGGGAGAAAAGAGATGACCAGATGAGCTGGTTGCTCAATACACCAGGAGAGGTTTCACATAAAATGTTGTTAGGCTGAACTTGAAAAGAAAGTGGGAATTCCAACAGGCAGAGGTGAGAAAGCAGAACATTCCAGGCATGAGCCACAGGTAGCATAAAGGCATAGGGGTGGGAGGTGGAGAATCATTTGTTTCAGGAAGAACAGATAGGCTAGGTAATATGTAGATGGAATTGATTTTATTCTCACAATTACCGTTCCACAAAAAGGTATTATGTTGTATAAAACAATATTCAACCTACTCCCCTCTTCATCCACAAAGAGGAAAAAAGAATATCACAAAAAGAAGGAGAGAATGTTGCATTGTCATGAATATGAACATCTGTCTGGGAATCTGGCCATATAGATTCTAGACCAGATTTGCTTACCCACAGCTAAGAGTTGACAGGTTGGGCTACTTAACTATTTGAAATTTGTCTGAAAGGAGGATCCCAGGAAGGCAACAGCTTGCTGATTCAAGAACAGAAGAGAAAATCTAGGACAAACAAACAAGTAAGTGCGTACACAGAGGGCACTTTCTGTCCACTTGAAGGTCAATGTCACACAAAGTAATGTGAATGTGCCTTAGAGAATCTTAGAAACTTATTGCTAAAATCTATTTAAGAATGAAGAATGTGAAAACTGGGTGGACAGCTGGCACATAAAATATAGATTTCAAAGAAAGAAAGGATTTAAAATGTGAATAGGCTAGGTAAGACCACTGAATATAAAATGTTCAGACTGAAAAGGAACTTAGGACATAGAGATTTAGAGATGCACAGGGCTCAAAGTAGCATACTAGGTGTTCTTCAACGGGCATAGACATGGACATGGAACGTGTTCTACGGCTTTCACATAGTTGTATCTTTTGTAAAGTGAGTCACTGGGTTCTGACACTAAATTGTTTCAAAGATCAAGGAATTCAAAAATGGATGGGACCTAACACAACAGAAAATCAGGCATAGAAAGACCTAAAGAATAATTTGTGAAAACACAGCTACCAGGAGCAAAAACTGATCCAAGTCATAGAACCTATTGGTGGAAGATCTGGGGCTACAACTTAGATCTCTTCAATCCCATTCCAATGCCCATTCTCCTATATAATGATGACTCTGTTTGTCAAATCATAAAACTTAGAGAGCAATCTGATTTCCAGACAAGAAAACAAAAATTGTCACTTTCAGAATCTCCTCTCTTACCTAACTCCCCAAAAAATTCTTAGTCGGCAACATAGTTCTCTTTCATAGGTCTAATAACTTACAGGGACAATGAAGGAATTTCTCCTCCCCAACTCAAAGTGATAGGTTGCAGTGGCAGTAGCCTAGTGAATAGAGACCTGGGCTTGAACTGGAAAGACATGCGGTCAATTCCTGTGAAGAGCGATTGACTTAGTTCATCTTATTTAGAAAACATTTGCAGTATTTCATAAAATTACTGTGGACAGTAAGGATAGATGTAGAATAGGTATTAATACAACGAAATAGTCCTCTTTCAGATCCTCATTCAGATTCATATCCCTGAATGTTTTTAAGTGGAGGTGACATGATCATTTATGAGAATATTCTAGAGGGAGTTTCTATTCAAGTATGGGTGAGATGAATAGTTGAGCCTACGATAATATTTTAACCTAGACTGGAAGGAATGCAGGAACACTAGAAGGTGGAGTTGAGGAAGTAGAGCGTGGTATGTGGGACAACCAGTGAAATTGCCAAGAATCAGAGTGAAGAAGAGCAAAGAAGTCAAAGTGATTGAATCACAAAATGGAGAGTATAAGGGAGTAAGTTGTAAGAAGACTGGAAAGATGGCAGGGAACCAGATTATGAAAAGCTCTGAAAATCAAATGGAGGATTTTATATTTGATCTTAAGTTATTGAAATTTGTTTTAATGCAAATGTGTCACGGTCATTCTGGCACTTCAGGAAGATCAATTTGATGACTAAGTGGAGAATTAAGTGGAATGAGGAGAGACTTGTGGCATGAAGACGAATGATCAGTCTAGGGCAATAACTCGAATGTGAGGAGAGGAGGGCCTCCACCAGTATGAGGGCAGTATCACAATGAAGAAGGAGGTATATAAGGGAGACATCACAAAGTTAGAATTGAGAGGACTTAGCAAAAAGTTTTATATGGGCTGAGGTGGGCTGAGATGGGTTGAGAGAGAGTGAGGAATGGTGACTGACAGAGTGGTAGTACCTGCCACGGCAATAAAGAAGTGTAGAAGGACAAGGGGTTTAGACAGAAGGAAGAAGATGATGAGTTCAATATTGGCCATGTTGGCTGAAAGATACGTGGTCTCAAACACTTACTAGCTCTTTAATTCCCTTAATCCTCTTTCTCACAGTTTCCTCAACTGTAAAATTAACTGAAGAAAGAAATGTCAAACCACACCAGTATCTCTGCCAAGAAAATCCAAAATGGGATCAAGAAGAGTCAGACAAATCTGAAACAACTGAACAAAACAGGGGCATCCAGTTTAAGAAGTTCCGTTGATGGTTGTAGATGGCACACTGGAGAATAAGAGAAAGATTGGGGCTGATAAGAGGATTTGAAAATCATCCACATAGCAATAATAATTGAATCCACCTTGCTCCTCCCTTCTGTTTCCTAGATTTTCTTCCACAGGTATATTGTCTAAATACCTTGCACTACTTGACCATCCATCTCTTTATGTCTTTTGTCCTTTTGTATGAGATACATCTGAAAAAAGTCATTTTAGCCATTGGTGTGTCTCCTCACCACATCTTACTGATACAATTTAAAGGTACATCCTATTACAAGGATTCATCTTGCTCCTCTCCTACACTTCATGAATTTTTATAGACCTCTGAGGCCATGGTCTTGACTTGATTATGGCCTCCCTTTTAGGTTATTTTCTCCTGTATAGTATCGGTTCCCTACTGCTCTTACGCTTCCAAGCCTATCTTTCCTACTAGCTCTGGGAATCTCTCATACTGTAACAACAAAAGACAAAGCAATAAAAACAGTATTTGCAAGATCTTTTTCGAAAACACAATATCACTTCTAACCTATAATATAGATGTGTGTACTTGCCCATGTGTGTTTAGGTCCTCTGCTTTCTCATTTCTATAATATTATATATATATATATATATATATATATATATATACATATATTATATACATATATATACGTATATATATACATATATATATATATATATATATATATATATATATGTATATATATACCACTTAAAATGCCCCAGGATTTTAACATTCTCTTAAATTTGAAATATCTAAACCCAACTTTTAGTCTCAAAAGGCATACTAGTTGCCTAAATCCCAGGATCCCAAAACTCCAACAGTGATATCATTGGTTTATATGCTAATGTATCCCTCAATCAGATGTTAGCACATTATTTGGTATTTCTATTATTTAGCAGCTCTGGCAATTCCAAGGCAATATTTCTGACATCAAAGGAAAGAAGCACCTGAGTGACTATTGCTAAAAGAGTCTTATAATCTCAAATTACATGGATATCTCTTAATACAGTAACAGTTGAGTACACATGAAATTTGGTGCTGTTTGGCATGTTTATCAGTTTTATAATTCTGTTTAATATAGTATCATGTTAACAGATTTTTACAAAGAACATAGAGGAATCCTTCTTCCTGGCTTACTTGCAATAATTACAATTGTCTCCAGATGCAAATCTTCTCATCTAATACAAAGGATTACAGTGTAACTAGCACGACATTTTGTAAAAAATACTGTCAACAAACTAAGTGAATGTCGCTACTCTCATACAAATAAAATGTTGAGGTCAAACTGATAGAGATGACTGAATGAACCTTAAACTCCACTTCTTACTACAGTAGAATAAGGATCCAAGACCTCATGTATACACCACCCCATCCTCTAATGTACATTGCAATCCCTTGATCACTTCATTTGAGTGGTGCTTTGATTAGAAAACATTATCCTGTGCACAATCTGGTGAGAAAATTCTCTCAACTCACATTGTCTGGTACTTAAACATTAGACATGCATTTCAAGATCACTACAGGCATTTTTCACCCCACCTTTCCACACTGAACCCGGAATTTTGATAAATAAAAATAAGCAAAATCAATAAATTATAAACCTAGACTGTTGGTCCATGTGTTATTTTATATCTAAAATCTAAAGTAATTCTTCTGTAAAATATTGGTGTCGCTATGATGGATCTGTGGCCAATGACCTCCACTAGCATTTCATTTTTCCAGTGATTGTTCCCTACTTTGAAACTCATTCTTTTCACCTCTTGACCTACACACCAAGCAGTTTGATGTGATAGAGTGATAGAAGTGACAGAACCAGCTTGTCAGCATGCCTGGTTTTAATTCTTCTTCTACTACTTCCTAGCAGTATGATTCCTGATGCTTACTATTCTGGTCTATGAAAATTATTAAGGAGGTAATTCATAGAGTAAAACAAATTAAGAAACAAGCTTCCAGGATTAATGCTCATTTATCTACTTTGGTTTCAGGTACTTACCCCTATAAAGGATGTTATTATGAACTTGGTAGGGGGAGGGGTGGTGTTTATTATCTTAATTGTTGCCTTTGCCTTCCCTAGTATAAATGCCCAGTCCTGGAATCTCTGAGATAAAGAACATGAAAAGTTTGATCACATAGCTGCACAATTCTTACAGTTCTTGCAAGTGAATATATTTCACTTTACAGCTCTGACGAGAGGATATAAGGATGCCTATCTTCCCAGCACTGAGCATTCTTATCTTTTGTCATCTTTGCCAATTTTCAGAGGGTGAAGTGAAAACTAAGAATTTCTTCATTCGCATCTCTATTATTATCAGTGATTTGGAGCATTATCTCATGTGTTAATTTATAATTTTCCCTTCTAGAAATTGTTTCTTCTTTTGTCACTTATCAATGATTATTCATGGGAATCTTTTCTTGATTTCCTTGATATTTTGCACTCTAATCCATTAGCTTTGAAAATTTCCTCAGTGAAAATATTTTTCCACTATTCTGAATGTTTTTTAGCTCTATCTGCACTGATTTTAATGGAAAAAAACTCAAATCCCCTTTGAAAGAGCTGTTTTAAATTGTTACTTAATTCTGTCTATATGTTTGTCCCAACAGACCCATGGAAAAGGAAAATCATTCACAAGTCTCTGAATTCATCCTTCTGGGCCTTTCAGAACAGCCAGAGCAAGAGACACTTGTTCTTTGCATTCCTGCTTATGTGTCTTACCACAGGGCTTGGAAATTTGCTCATAATTTTGGCCATTAGGACAGACTCAAGTCTCCACATGCCTATGTACTTCTTCCTTAGCAACTTCTCCTTGGTTAACATCTGCTTCACCTCCACCATCATTCCCACGATGCTAGTGAATTATATATCTGGGAACAAAGCAATTCTTTACATCAGCTGCTTGGCACAAGTATACTTCATTTGTTCTGGGGTGGTGGACAGTGTCCTTCTCATTGTTATGGCCTGTGACCTCTATGTGGCTATCTGTGCCCCACTGCGTTATTCCATGATCTTGACTCCAAAGATTTTTGTCTTTCTGGTAGCAGTATGCTGGTTTGGGGCTTATGTTAATGCCCTGACCCATACTGTTCTGCTGTCCCAACTCTCATTCTGTGGCCACAATGAAATCCATCATTTCTTTTGTGACCTCAACATGGTGATAAGATTGTCTTGCTTAGATAACTTTATCAAAGACTTGGTGATGCACATAGTGGGAGGAAGAACAGTTTTAATTCCGTTCACTGGCATTCTGATCTCCTACATTCAAATTTTTGTGGCTGTGCTAAGTATCCCTTCAGCTCTTGGTAAATGGAAAATTTTCTCCACCTGTGGCTGTCAGTTCACTGTAGTCTGTCTCTTCTCTGGGACAATCACTGGAGTGCACTTTAAGCCAACAACTACCCACACAGCACAGCAAGACAGAGCATCAGCCATAATGTACGCTGTTGTCACCTCCATGCTGAACCCTTTCATCTACACCCTAAGGAACAATGAAATGAAATGAGCCCTGAGGATGCTCTTTAACAGGAAGTCAGGCCTCTCTTTGTGACTCTGAGACATTCCTTTGAACTTTCTCACATTGCAAGTCACTGCTGTGTCAAAAGATCCTCAATAAATCTTCTCCAGTGTAAGATTCAAACTGTTTACCCCTAACCTACCCAAGAAAAATTACACTGTGATGGACAGAATGTGGACTCATTTATGCATGGTTTTTACTTCTTCTACTGTTTCTGAATGTGTATCCCTGAGTTAAGCTGGTCTTCAGTTTAATCTTGTTTATACAATAATGGAACTAATACTCTGGTGGTATTTTATTTTGTTGTTCAGTTGTTTCAGTCCTATTTGACCCTTTGTAACCTCGTTTGGTCCTCTCTTAGTAAAGATTCTGGAGTGGTTTTCCATTTTCTTCTCCAACAGATTAAGGCAAATAAAGGTTAAGTGACTTGCTCAGGATAACACAATTAGTAAATGTTGGGGTCAGATTTGATCTCTAACCACTGTACCCTCCAGCTTTTAAATCTAGACAAAATAATAATAAAGTAAATTTAGAGGTACAAGAGACCCAAAATCTCAAAAAGAAGTAATTTTCTAACCTTTCTCAAAACAACTGTGGAAGTAAAGGAACACTCATAGCTTACTAGTAAAATTATGAATTAGTTTAAGCACTCTGGAAAGAAATTTGAAATCATGTAAATAAAGAAGTTAAAGTGCCTTTGAGTCAGTATTTCTAAAGCTGGAAAAATACTAGCAGGAAGTCATGGTATATGAAGAAAAGCTTCATACGCAACAAACTATGAATAACTGCTGTTCTGTGGTAGCAAAGATCTGAAAAGAAAGTAGTTTCCCATCAATAAGGGAATTCCTAAACTAACAGTACCTTAAACCAGAAAAAAAAGCCCTGCAAATTATAGTCAAGCATATAAAATATTGCTTTTTGTTACACTCAGGAAATAAAATGACAGTTATTACAAATCTAAAGCTT
>CM053773.1:202337358-202359389 GCA_028658325.1 Potorous gilbertii | reverse complement strand
TCATCAGGATGACTGGAGATGACCCAGGGTAAGGCAATTGGGGTTAAGTGACTTGCCCACGGTCACTCAGCCAGTGAGTGTCAAGTAACTGAGGTGAGATTTGAACTCAGGTCCTCCTGATTCCTGCACTGGTACTGTATCCACTGCGAAACCTAGCTGCCCCACATTAGTGGTAGAGAAAAAAGAAAATGGTGAGAACAATTGAAGGTTGGGAAAGGGACTTTTCCCAGTCCACAATTTCCTATTTTATATGTAATAGGAATGAGCCCATTGGGAGACCATGCTTTGTGGGATCAGTCACCATTAATTGTGGAAGTGGATATACACCATGTATCCTTCCTAAACATGTACTTTGCTAGGATGACACAGGCAACTCCTCATTGGTTCCCAGTGGTTGAGTTGTCTCAAATGTGATTGATGATTGTGAGTCAGGGAATATAGAATGTTGACAAGGAACTTCTCTTAGGTCTATGAGAAGATTTGGGGAAACAACTTTACCCTTTCTCTTTTGCCACTTTTTCCAAAGCTTTCTCTGCCTTGAACTTTTGACAAACTATGACAGGAATATGTCTGTTTTACCAACTCCTGCTCACTGACAGTGATACCTTGCAACAAGACCAAATAAAAGTCTGACAAGAGCCCCGTTAGGCCAACTACTTTCCCTTGTGGAGTGTGGTTATTATGCAATCTAGTAAAGTTCACAAAAGCTTCAAATGGGTCTGTTTCCAGGTTCACATAGTAGAAGGATCCTTTCACAGACATGAAAACACACACACACACTCACTCACACACCCCTTTTTATGGGCTTCCAAGCTGTTACTCAGTGATGAGCATAAGAGGGTTATTCTTGCTATTCAGGTTTGTTCTTCTTGACAGACACAACACTCAACAATATGTCTCTGAGTCATCAGGAAGGTTGACAGTCAGGTGCATATCCCTCTTGGAGACACAAACTGAGAGCTTATATCCTCTCAAATGATCTTTTGCTCATGATAGGGTATTTCCTTTGGCACAAGAACTGGTGAACTACTGAAAAGTAGGTGGCATTGTGTCCTTCCTAGACAATTAAGTAGTAACTTCGCTGCTGACAGTGTGGTTGCAGAATCATCATCAACAGAAGCAGACGGGTTGAAAGGAGTCACCAGAGAGACATAGTAGACAGGGAGAGAGAGAGACAGAGAGACAGAGAGAGACAGAGAGACAGAGAGAGGAAGACAGAGAAAAAGACAGAGAGAGAGAGAGAGAGAGATTGAGAGACAGAGAGACAGAGACAGAGAGAGAAAGGGACAGGAAGACAGAGACAGAGAGACAGAGAAAGGAAGGAGAGATGGAGGGACCCAGAGAAGATGGGGAAAGGAGGAAGATGGAAGGAGAGTTACCTAATAATTAGAATAGTGCTTTGAACCTTACAAAGTCTTTTAGCCATGTTATTTCATTTGACCCTCCAAACTGCTTTGTAAGATAGATTCCAACATTATCTTCATTTTATAGATGAAGTAAGTGAGACAGAGAAAAGCAAAGCGACTTATTCAGGATCACATATTTAGAAAGGGTCTGAAATGAAATTCAAACTCAGATCTTCCTGATTTCATATGCAACATGATGGCGTCTGTTCTATCCAGTTGACTTTTTGAATTCCAGTGTTTCTGAGCCAGAGGAAGAATGCTTCTTAAAAAGTAGACTTCTCAGAGGAAAAGATCACCAATAGAACGATCATCCAATAACTGAAGGACAAAAACAAAAGTCATCCCCGAGGTTGACCATATTATCTGGACCTTATTTGGACAGTACAGATCTGAGGGGAATGCAAAGTAAGCATTCAGAAGTATTGCAAAGTTGACATTACTATTTATGGGGAGTATAATGAATGAAATGAGTCATTTGCTATCTTTTTGTGTGCTTCCCACATAAAAGTGACACCCACTTGAGGTGTTACATTGCACAGGTAGGACAGACATGAACTAGATTTTGGAATAAAAGGTACTTGACACTTTTAAGTGACCATGAACCAAAATTGAATTGGAAGGATACTTCATTCTAAAATGTAAGGGAAATACAGCTGTTGGTTGTCTTTCAGTTTTGAAGAAGACGATTGACATTACGGGTGATGTCTTGACTCCTTCAGTAACTGGATTTAAGTGAGGCAAAAATGTACCATTGTCAGCCTCACTCTCTCCTCCAGAGTCATTGAATTCAAGTGACAAGCCAAAAATTGGGATGCAGTGAATGACTGGCATCTTCAATATCTAAGCACTCCATAGTGCCTGCTTCAGCTACCTGCATTGCCATTGGAACAAATTGCTTTCCCCCTCCCATTTCAGCAAGGGAAGTCTTCATATACTTCGGGCAGACACACCACTAGCTCTCCAACAGGTGTGAGACTTGTTGGTTCCTGTCAAATTGATTTAGCCCATCTGCCAAGGTACTTTACCAGAGTGTGGCTGCTGTGCCTGCTCCAGCTTTTAGGAACCACAGCTGAGAGTTGGGTTCCAGGTCGACACCAAAGGTGGATCAATAATTTTCACATAGTGACAAGGCCTCACATGAGAGGTGCTAGTCCTCCTATATATGCAACATATTTGCATGGGGGAATAATTCTTTTACTAGACCTCTGACAGAGTTGTTGTACATGTGGCTGCTAGAAACATGAGCTGCAAATAAATCAAAACTGCAAGGGTCATGAAGGAAGCCCAAGAGCAGAAGCAAGATGGAGGAGCAACCCCCATACATCCATGTGAATGAATTTGTATCTATCTATATATCTAGCTATGTATATATAGAAATCTGTATATATAGATATACATATATATATGTGTGTGTGTGTGTGTGTGTGTGTGTGTGTGTGTGTGTGTGTATACCATTATGAGGAAATTACATTCATTGATGGGATCATCATTTTCTTTGAATTCTAATGGGAGTCCTAAGAGCACTGGATTTGGGGTCAAAGGACTTGGGTTTGAATATTTGCTCCATTACTTCCTAACTGTGTGAGATTGAGGAGGTCTCTTAATCTGTCTGTTCAGGTTTCCTCATATATAAAATGAAAGGTTGAAACATGATGAGTAATAAAGCTTCATTGGGCTACAGATTTGTCCAATACTTTCATAATCTGTCATATGAGAACCTTGGACACAAGGAAAATATGTATTCTATATCTGAAGGTTCCTCTCACTGCTCATATCTTCTGATCTATATTCTAACAGCCCTTCCAATTCTGGTGCTCTGTGCTTCAACATCTAAGGTCTGTTCCTTGGAGGTCAATTGGAAATACATGCTGCTCCACACATTGCTGGAAGAACTGTTTTATGAAAAATAAATTGAAAAGCTCAGGCCAAGCACTATCCAAAACTCTGCTTGGTCCAAAGGGGTTAGGGTGAAGAATTAAGTATTATTTCTCTCTAACAATGGGCTCAGGGAATTATGATCCAGAGTCCGGAGAGTCTTTGTAAAAGTTCTGACAATAACCCACTACAGTCATCCAAGGGGAAAGAGTGGATGCCTGCTATGACACACAGTATATCACCTAAAGTCTCAAGGCCTTTCTATCCTGGAAGGACTCATGACCTGGACAAGTCCCATATGAAAAAGGAAACAGGAAAGGCAACAGGGCTGGATTTCTCAGAACCTGAAAAGAAAAGCTAGAACTAAGGCTCAAGTAAGTACATCTGCAGACATCAGTTTTTCTTCATAAATCTCATTCGAAGTAAGGTTGTGAAGGGCAGTCTCAAGAATCTTGTGCCACTCCATTCCATCATTCACTTACATCAACTTCTTATTTAAACTGAACTTATTAAGGCAAAGATCTTACTATGACACGTTCTCCCACCATCCCACCACTCAATAAACTCTAGTGGCTCTTATCATCTCCAGAATCAAATATGACATAGGCATTCAACCTTCCTAGCCTTATTCCTATCTTTCTAGTCTTCTTGCATCTTATTCTCCTGTCTTGCCTTCCACTTACACACATGCATGTTATGTTCCAATGACAGCTATTTCTCCCATAACACACAGCATTTCCAGATGTCAAGACTCTTTGATGGCTATCTTCCATGCATCAATTTCTCTGCCCTTTCACCTCTCCTTTCTGACTTCCTTCGAGTCCTGGACAAAATCAGACTTTCTGCAAGAAGCCTTTGAAGATCCCCATCAATGCTACTACCTTCCTGCTTTTGATCAACACTAATCCTACATATAACTTGTTTATGATTAGTTGTTTGCAGATTGTTTCCCCACTAGACTGTGAGCTCCTTGAAGACATGAAGTGTCTTTCCCTTTCTTTGAAATTCCAGAATGTAGCACAGTGCTTGGGACATAGTCAGTGCTTTATAAATATATGGTGATTTTTTACTGACTTGATTTTTGGCCAAAATTCATTTTTATATAATATGTACGTGTACTTATATAATAGCCTTGGTCTTAAAATTCAAATCTCATATAAAGAAACTCTCTTTCTAACCCACTGTTCCCCACCTAATGCCTCCTTCTCCTCTACTGACTGACCTTTAAGAGAAAGGCAAAGAATTAGGGCCATGAACTATTACTTGATGAATATAAAAAATTCCTGGGAGGCAGCTAAACAAGACAATGCATGGAGAGAGTGCCAGGCCTGGAGTTAGGAATACTTCTCTTCCTGTGTTCAAATTTAGCCTCAGATACTTAGTAGCTGTGTGCACATGTCATTTAACCCCACTTGCTTCAGATTCCTTATCTGTAAAATTACCTGAAAAAGAAAACAGTAAAACACTCCAGTATCTTGGCCAAAAAATCCCAAAAGGGTCAAGAAGATTCAGACATGGATGAGAGATGTCTAAAGAAAAAAACCTCCCAAAGAGAGAAGTTTCTCTACCAAAGCAGGTCAGCCCCTTCACAGATACTGAGAATTGTAGAGAATTGCCTAGAGGAGAGAAAGATTTAATGTCTCCCCAGAATTACATCCCCAGAGCAGGGTTTGGGTAGTGTTCTTCTAGGTCCTAGGGCAGTTCATTATTCCCTATATCACTGAAAAGGGAAGATGAAGAAGAAGAAGAAGAAGAAGAAGAAGAAGAAGAAGAAGAAGAAGAAGAAGAAGAAGAAGAAGAAGAAGAAGAAGAAGAAGAAGAAGAAGAAGAAGAAGAAGAAAAGGAGGAGGAGGAGAGGAGGAGGAAGGAAGAGGAGGAAGAGAAGGAGAATACAGGAGGAGAAGGAGGAAGAATAAGGAGGAGGGGGAGGGAGGTGCTAAATCTTGTGTTATCCTCACTGTAGCTCTAAAGTACTGAAAACTTTTTTCTGGCTGCTTATAGTATTTTCTGCTTGACCTGTATGATGTGGAATTTTGCTATTATATTCCTGAGAATTTTCCTTTTGGGTATTTCTTTTAGGAGATGAGCAGTGAATTCTTTCAATTTATTTTTTTGCCCTTTGGTTCTAAGATATCTGGTCAATTTTCCTTTATAATTTATTTCATTATTATGTCTGGAATTTTTTTCTAAGAATGGCTTTCAAGTCTAATAATTCTAAAATTGTCTTTCTTCAATCTATTTTCCAGGTCAATGCTTTTTCTAATGAATTTTTTTCACATTTTCTCCTATTTTGTTATTCTTTTGACTTTGTTCTGTTGTTTATTAATATGTCATGGAGTTATTAGCTCCCACCTGACCAATTTTAATTTTTAAGGAATTATTTTCTTCAGTATTTTTATGCCTCTTTTGTCAAACTGTTAATTCTCCTTTCAATATTTTCATAATCATCTTAAGTGCTTTTATTTTTCCCCAAATTTTCTACTACTGCTTTTATTTTTGAAATAATTTCTCTTCTTTTTTCTTCTAGGAATTGTTGTTAGGTTTCAATCCAATCTACATTTTTATCTGAGGCTTTGCTTATAATATTTTCATGTTGTTGCCTTTCTGAATTTATCTTGAGTTTCCTTGTCATCACAATTGCTTTTTATGATCAGGTTTCTTTGTGCTTTATCTTGTTTTGTTCAATTTACATGATTATTTCTTAACTTTGAATTTTTTACTCAGCATGGTGTTTGCTCAATTTGGGCTAGGGAAGCACTGTCTCATTCTAAAAGTTTTATAATCCCATTGTTTTCACAGATAACTCGGCAGGATTACACAAACAACAAACAGCCCTATTGTTCCTCTAACTCAAATTTCTTTCATTTCTAACATATTATACATCCCATACACGTGATAAAGTGAGAATTCCAAAGACTCCAGAATTTATCACATATTTTCTTTGATCAGTAAACTCAAGTGGCTATTATTATCTTTAGTACAAAATACAAATTCCTCCATTTATCTTTTTAATCACTTCTGAACTTGATTTCAACCTACTGCTCTAGTGTATTGGTACACTTCATGCACTCTTCAGTAAAGCCAACCTGGGCTTACCATCCCTCACACATTACCTCACACATCACACCACCTCTCATCTCTGAGTCTTTGCACAGGTTTTTCCTCAATCCTGGAATACACTTCTTTATCTTCTACTTCCATAAATATGTTTACCCATACCAAACTTATTGTTGTAATATGATTTTAAAAATTTTGGAAGGGGCCAGACTCAGGCCAGTAACCTGGTATTTTGGATTTCATATTGGAACAACTTGAAGCACCCCTACCATATTCTACTCCTTGGTTGTAAGGTTCTTACTTATTACTAGAGGGAATTTTCATCACTTCCATGACCTTAGAAATATTTCTGGTTAACTTTGATCTCTGGTATTTTAAAAACCCTGATATAGATATAGAATACATAAGTAATTCAATAGTTAATGAAAGGAAATTTACTTAGCATAGCAATAAGAGGACATTTAATAATGTTATACATTGAGGATATTCCAAGTCGATACAGTTGAGAGAAGCTTCTTTGCCTGCGTTTTCAATTGTGGTCTGCCGAGGGTCAAAATGGGGTTGGAGATCCTCATGTCTGTTTTAACCAAGAAGTGATATCAACAACTTGAACATTTAGTCCTCTGAGACATTCAGTTCTTGAAGATGGATTTAATACCTTTAATGAAAATCTTAACCTGATTTGAATGAGGAGAGGGATTAATGTATGGCCCCTACCATATTCTACTCCTTGGTTGTAAGGTCCTTACTTATTACTAGAGGGAATTTTCATCACTTCCATGACCTTAGAAATGTTTCTGGTTAACTTTGATCTCTGGTATTTTAAAAACCCTGATATAGATTGCACTACAGGAAGAGAAGGAAAACGAAAATAGAAACAGAGTAAAATAAAAACAAAACAATTTCATGGCTCTCTAAAATAGTAAGAGAATGTGGGAGAAAAAAGACCAGAAATCCCAGGCTTCACTCCTCTATCTCTCCACTCCGATTTAGAAGGATCAAGTACTGAGTGTAAAAAATCATGTCTATGAGCTGGAAGATGCCATGTTTTTGTAGTTCATAGTAGATTTCTCAGAATAAAGAATGGACAATAAGAGGGAATTGTAAGTTCTCCCTTATCTAACTTGTTTGCTGATTTACCTTTGTACTCCTACCAGGATCAAACAGATTTATTCATTAACACTGTATGAATCTAGAAATGCTATTGTCCCTTCATGTATATTTTTTTTAAAGTGGATTTTATTCTTACATTTTGTTTTTGTACACTCTTAATATCCTACCATATCCAAATCTATTACAATAACCTGCTGGCTATTATCCTTAATTTAAGGGTTTCTTCACTTCAGTTCATCCTCCACTCAGCTGTCAAATGGATATTCCTGAAGAACAAGTATGACCATGTCACACCCTTATAATTTTGGCCTCTTTATTGCTTCCAGGATGAAATCTGAAATCCTGTCTGTTATTCAAAGCCTTTCCTAACTGGCCCCACTGCCTTAGCAGTTTTACTATACCTTATTTGTACCTACCTCTCTATAATCCAGTAATACCATCCTCCCTACTTTTCTTCACACAAAAGTCTCCACCTCGAGATTGAGCATTTTTGTCAACTGTTCCCTTTGCCATTATCCCCTTCCTCTCCTCTATGTCTTGGATTCCTTTGAGTCTTGGCTAAAATCTATTTCTGCAAGAAGCCTGTCATGGTGTCCTTAATGCCTGTGCTTTCTTTCTGCTGATTATTTGCAGTTTATCATATACATATATATATATATATATATATATATATATATATATATATATATATATATATATACATACATATATATATATATACATATATTATATATAATGTGTCTCTGTGTACACATATACATAAATGAATATATATATATATATATATATATTGTTTTTGTCCATAGTTGTTTCATGTAGCCTCCCCCACTAGATTGTGAACTGCTGGAGAGCGGGAATTTTTCCCCCCTCTCTTTGTGTCTCTAGCATTTACCATAGTGACTGGCACAAAGGTGCTTAATAAATACTTATTGACTTAATTTGACTTCCTACCAACCCACAGAGACATCCTTTGTAGTGGTCTTCTTTTTTAAAAAACAAAAATTTAAAAAATCAGCAAACCAATCAACACATCAAAATTATCTTATATTCTATGTATGTTCTACATACATTGACCCATTTTCTATGCTCAGTGAAGTAAATGTTTTGTGTTTCTTCTTGGAGTTGATTATTTTTTTCTTGTAATTTCTCAGCATCGATTTTTTATTATTGTGAGTTTGGCATTCATTCCATTTACATTGTTGAAGCAATTTTAATATTTTCTTAACTCATTTAATTTCATAACTAGATTAAACTCTTAGCAAGAATCTCTTATTCATTACTTCTTATGGTACAGTAATACTCCATTACATTCATGTTCCACTATTTGTTTATACAATGAATGGTATATACAGTACCTTTAGGAAGGTATTTAGGAGAGTCTTATTAATCGGTGTTATAGAGAAGTCTAGCAGAAGCCAGAATCTACAATCCCTGAAATCTATTAAATTGAGGATATTCTGTAATTTTTCTAAATAAAGACAAAAAATTGAAATCACTCATAATCACACAGCTAAAGAGTGACCAGGGAAACACTTGAACTTAGATCATAGAATAATGAAATGTCAGAGGTGAAAGGGTCTTTGAAAATATCCTCATTTCCGTAATAAATTTTATTTACTAAATTTTTATTTTTTGATGCTCTTATGTTTTATGTCACTTTAGTTTCTGGTTGTATCTCTACATCTTCTCATTGAACTTTCCCTTGAAACAAAGGGAAAAATCCCAAATATTTTGTTCTGCTGCTTGCTCTATTTCTCATTCTTTGGGCTTTGCCATAATGGTTCAGCTGCCCTCTAAATCTGGAACTTCCCTCAGCACCTCTAGCCTTCTTTCCCTGAGACATAACTGCTCCTGCCATTTTCCAACCATTTCTAAGTGCTTCCTGGGATCTTCATTTTTGGAAAATATCAAGGCTGGCTAGGTGTCATTCCCCTTCCATTTGTATTTCAGATTCTCACACCTGGGCCATCATGTCTCCCAAGCAGGTATATTACCTTCCGCCCCTTCACTCTTCTGGAGTCCTTTTGTACTTTTTCTTCCCACACGAACACTGAAATTATTCTTCTCTGACTTCCTTATCTGATTACAATCTGCTACCCTTCCTTTTCTCTTTCTACCTTCTGATACCAAGCCCTGTTCTTCATCTACATTGTGACCTCTAATCTTTTGATCTCTTAATTCTCTCTTAGGCCATCATCCCTGGTCTAGTTCCCCTCAGTAAGATAGTTAAACTGTACATTGTCATCTTCTCCTGTATCCTTTCCCCACCTTATCAAGTTGATGAACAAAGACAGAGAAGATCATGTAATCAGTCAGCAAGAGTATCCTAGGCATTCAAATTTGTTACAGACTTTAATTGCGTCCTCACTGCTACAAGACAATCCTTTTATTCACCCCTCGTCAATTCACTATCCACTCGCTTCTCAACATTTTCATCCATTCTCAGACCTCCCAAGGCTGCCCTTTCTGCCACCCTACCAAATGAGAACCTTGACTCAAATTTTATTGAAAAAATTGATGCCATTCATAAGGAGTTCTCTTTTCTCCCCTCCTTGTTACCTCATGTCACCAAATTGTCTTCTGCCTCTATTTCTCCTTTTACTACTGTCTCAAAGGAAGAGATGTCCCTTTGCCTTGACAAAGGCAAAATGAACAAGGAATCTCATTCCTTCCTAACACCATTAGCATATTTACCACTCTAATATCCCCACTCTTTTGCTTATCATCAACCTGTTCAAGCTATTAGATCGTTCCTTCTTAGTAAGTGCTTCATGAACGCTTGTTTTCTGTTGCCTGCAAATTTTCTTTAAAGTTAATGAAGATTTAAGATGGTACATACAATATTCCACACCCAGTCTCCTATGTATGCAAAGAGGAGAGGGCAATACGTGACCCCAAATCTTTCCCATAATTACACAGAATTCAGTTTTTTCCCTCATTTACATTATTAGTTATTATATATAAATATTATTCTCCTGCTTCTGCTTACTTTCCTCTTCATTAGTTCCTAAAAGCCCTCCTATGTTTGTCTAAATTGTTTATTGTCAGATTTTCTTAGAGCAGCAATGTGACATAGTGAATTGAGGGGCATATTTTGACAGGAAGGCCTGAGAACACCTCTTAAAATGAGAATATTTGCTGCTCCAGGTAAGTAACTCTGTGAATTGCAGAATTACATTTTACTTAGTTCTATAAATTATTCCATCTGTACCTGCCCCTTAATCTCCCAGATGAGGGAATTGAGTCACAGGAGATTATGACCGTTCAGTTAAGAAGAGGTAGAACCAGAAGAAGCAAAGATCCTACGATCTTCTTATGGTGGTACATCACCAGTAGTGTAAGTAGAGAGGTGAGCAACTGACTTCATTTATTATACTTGAGAAGTTTTGTTGAAAACTTTTTAAATCATTGCATTATTGTTTGAGACAAAGGAACCCAGGTTGAAGAGGATGTCTACAGTCTGAGCGAGAGGTTGCCGAGTTTCCTGGTGAAGAGCATGGTCAGGGCTGCTTTCATCTCCTTGTTCCTTAGGCTGTAGATATAAGGGTTCAGCATAGGAGTGACCACAGTGTACATCACAGCTGATGCTGTGTCCTTTGGGGCCGTGTGGCTGGATGTTGGGTTGAAGTACACTGCAATGATTGTTCCATAGAAAAGACAGACCACAATGAGGTGGGAACCACAAGTGTTGAAAGATTTCTGTTTCCCGTGAGCCGATGGAATCTTCAGGACAGCAACAAAAATACGCATGTAGGAGATGAGGATGCCAATAAAACACATGACAGTTGTCAGCCCTCCTATTGTGTAGACCATCAAGTCATTGAGGAAGGTATCAGAGCAGGCCAACCTTGTCACCACACTGAGGTCACAAAAGAAATGATGGATTTCTTTGTGGCCACAGAATGAAAGTCGTGTCAGGAAGATAGTGTGAATCAGGGCATCAATGCAGGCCCAAAACCAACACACTGCTGCTAGACGGACACAGACCTTTTGGGACATGATCATGGTATAGTATAATGGGGCACAAATAGCCACATAGCGGTCATAGGCCATGGAGGCAAGGATGATGCTATCTAATCCTGCAAACCAAATGAAGAAGAACGCTTGTGTCAGGCAACTAGTGTAAGAAATTGCTTTATTTCCAGATATGTGGTTAACCAACATCTTGGGAACAGTGCTGGATGTGAAGCAGATGTCAACAAGGGACAAATTGCTAAGGAAAAAGTACATGGGGGTGTGAAGGTGGGAGTTACTTATAATGGCCAGAATGAT
The DNA here is from genome assembly GCA_028658325.1 of Potorous gilbertii. Classification (NCBI taxonomy): domain Eukaryota; kingdom Metazoa; phylum Chordata; class Mammalia; order Diprotodontia; family Potoroidae; genus Potorous; species Potorous gilbertii. The sequence goes on along the minus strand of CM053773.1, from coordinate 202,347,666 downwards.
AAGCAGGTTCCATAGCACTGTGACAAGGTACATAAAAAGGAAGAGGAAAAACATAAGCCTCTCTTGTTCAGGCTGGTTTGAAAGGCCTAGGAGGATGAACTCGGAGATCCTTGATTGATTTCCTCCTTCCATAATTCCCTTGGGAAGCACATGGTGAAAAGAAATGAAATTATAGTATCCCTTTAAAGTTGGTCTGAACATTTTCTTATGAACAATATCAGCACAGACATGATTGGAAGAGAAATAGAATAGTGGGGAAATACGTGCCTTAAAGAAAACATCACTGCTAATAGTCTGAGGTCCAAAACACATAGGGAATTAGAAGAGATGTATAATGTAAGGGACATTCCCTGATAAACAATGAATCAAAGGAAGGAAACAAATTATTTTTTAAATACAAATTGTTAACTATAAAATATAACATGTTCTAAATCAGGAATAATGACATTCTCTAGTTTCAGCTAATACTTTGAAAATTTGGAAATATGATAAAAAATATAATTGCTGACTATTAGAAGGATTTTGGGAAAAGAGGTATGGGACGTCCCTCTTGACAGAGCAGCAAAGGAATCCAAATATAGTGTTTTAGACTTAGGGAGAGAAAGAGAGAAGAGAATATGCATGTACTAAGGACCTAGTACTGGACCAGGCACCATGCTACACATTTTACAAATATGTTATTATATCTAACTTTGAAAAGCTGTCTTTTTGTAAAAGGACTAAATAGATTAAAGGGTGATGGATTTCCAACACGATATTTTTTGACAATACACTTATGGGAAGAAATCTAATAAGCAAATAAAGGAAATATAGTGTATTCAATTATCATCTCCATGCAAATGATTCTCAAACCTATTTACCTACCGCTAACTTCTTAACTCTGAGCTTATCTCTCCAATAGACTATCAAAAATCTCGTATGTGTCCAAAACTGAATCTATCTGTCCACAAAAACTTCCTTTCTTCCTGACTTCCCTTTTACTGTTGAAGATACCACTTTCACAGACTGCTAACCTAACTGTCATCTTCTACTTTCTTTCACCCCCACCCTCATAAATAAACTTTTGGTTGTTGCTTTTACCTTCATAATATCTCTTATACACCTCCTCCTCTCTTCTGAACTTCCACTACCTTGGTGAATGCTTTAATAATCTCACACCTTGACTAATAAAAACACCTGCTTGTTGGTTTCCCTAGCTTACATTTCTCTTCACTATAGTTCATGTTTCACTCAGAAATCAAACTGATGTTCCTAATTACCATGTCACTCCCTTATTCAATCAGTTCATGTAGCTTTCTATCCTCTCTTAGATGTTATCTATTTGGTTTTCAAGGACCCTTATAGACTGTCCCTCTTCCAGATTTGCAGTCTTCTTACATGTCATTTCCTCAGATACACTGTGATCCAGTGACACCAGTCATCATACTGTTCCTCACACAAGATGCTCTGTCTCCAACCTCCAGATACTTCTACTGATTATCCTCTATTTCATTCTCTCTCTCCTTATTTTCACCTTCTGACTTCCTTGGTTCCTTCAAGTTTTAACTAAAATCCCATCTTCTGCATTAACCTGTTCCCTATTTGCCCTAATGAATTGCACTCCTTCTATTGATTATCTACACTTTATCCTTTATTCATATCTTATTTGCATATAGTTGTTTTCACGTTGTCTTTTGATTAGACTGTGAGTGTTTTGAGAGCAGAAACTTTTATAAAATCAGAATAGTAAATACTTAAGAAATGCTTCTTGGCTGACTAATACCAATCTTCTGAGGATCAATGGAAAGGGAAAGAAAAACAATACTTTGGTAGTAGTACCGGACAGACTACTTATCAAGAAGGAATAAATACGTAAAGGATTTGGGAAGCTGAATACAGGCCTGATGAGGAGAAATGAAAAGGTAATAATTATGTACATACATGCATAGTCATTTGCTGCCCAAAGTATAAAAGCTACTACATTTTTTTGGATTGCTATAATAGTAATTTTGGTTTCAAAAAAGTGGGGAGGAAACCATAAGGCAAGGGGGTATATGAGTCTGAACTTGATTATAACCAATATTGAAAAATGGTTTTTAAGTCAGAAATTAAAAAGATTGGACAGGTACAAAGCCAATGCCCTGACCATCAGAGGTTTCAGAAATATCTTTTCAGAAGATAGAAAAAGCAAGGGTAAGTAATGGAAGATGCATAGGGATGTGTGCCCCATTCCCATGAAAATTTTCATCAGCCGTGCTAGAGATTAGAATAATTTGAGTGTGGTGGTGGCATCCAACCATAAATTATGTTGGCTTAAAGAAGGTAGCAAGCACTGGCTTTTGCTCTGTAAGGACTTTAATCTTCAAGGAGCCACAAGAGTAATTATTTCCCGTACCAAATGAAGGAACACCACTTCTATGTCCAATGAGTTATCCTTGCTCTTCTGGTAGACATTGAAGAGGAGAGTAGTTTGGATTTTTGTTAAAGAGTTCAATTGTTCACAGTCGTGTCCAAATCTTGGTGACCCCATTTGGGGTTTTCTTGGCAAAGATACTGGAGTGGTTGGCTAATTCTTTCTCTCCCTCATTTTACAGGTGAGGAACCGAAGCAAACAAGATTAAATGAATTTTCCAGGGTCGCACAGCTAGTAAGTGATGTTGGATTTGAACTAACCCTTCCTTACTCTAAGCCTAGATCTCTATTCACTGTGCCACCTAGGTGCCCTCTTCCCCCAAAAACTGAAAAAGGATTTTTAAATTCCTGTTTGAGAAAAAGGAAGAATGAACAAAGAATAGAAGGCCATTCAGTGTAGATGGAATAATGAAAATGCCTAGTTGATTGCTGTCCTCCCTCTTGAAAAGGACTAAAATAATATCACCACTTTGTGGTTAAGTTATGTTATGGCAAACTGTGACCGATCAGACCTATGGAGCTCAGAAGGATCTATCCTAGTTTGAACAGAAATAATTCATATGACCATTTGGTGGGAAAATGAAAATGCCCCAAAAAGAAAGACTTACGAAATCTAATGTTACTTTTTTTCTGAAAAAAAAAGTATGAGTGGTTTTTAGAGGAGCAGTGTGTTAAGAAGATGAGAACAAGAATGTTTAATATGGAGCTGAAAGTCAAGGTAAATGAGGGGATGGTGACTGCCCTTAGTGAATTTTCCAGTAGGGGCTTGGATGAACTACATCACAGTGTTCTGAAAATTCTACAGAATGTGACTGTTGAGACAATGACCTTTGAGAGAACGTTGAGGAAGATAGTGGTGTCGCAGAATGTCATAAGTTGGAATAGTGCTGCTGCATACGAACCAAAGTTTACCTGACTCCAGGTCTAGTACTCCAATCATGACCCATTATCTTTCTCAGTACTAGACTAATGATTGCCTATCACTGTCATCTTATTTTTTCCTGTGAAATAACTGTGTAGACACATCTGTGTGTTTCTGCCGCTGCTTTTTGGAACAAAGGAGTGGGATTTTACATGAATCACTAGTAAATTCCTAATTTACTAGTAATTTTTTTTACTACTCGTATTAGTAAATGACAAATAAATCTTTTTCATTATATTTTACCTTTTCAAGTGTTTTTTTTTGAAACCCGATTCTATCATCTCCCTAAATGCTATTTCTTTGAAATTTCTTGCCATGCCTAAACTTATACACATACTATTTGTGGCGCCAACTGGTGAACATTCTGAGGTTGGAAGATGGAGAGTCTTGTGTGAACAATAGTAAGGTAGCCACTGTCACTAGATTACAGAATACCGACAGGTGATTGAGAAGACAGGAAAGGTAGGAAAGCAGAAGATGTTATATTTGAATCTAAAGCAATAAGAAGCCACTGGATTTTATAAAATTGAGGATTGGGGTAACATGGTCAGACCTACGCTAAAAGCAGATCAATTTTATATTTGAGTGGAGGATGGATTGGGATGAGGGGAGACATGTAGCAGGAAGACTCAGTTGGATATTTTTAGCCCTTTGCAACTCAGACATTCTAGGTTCCAGGTTTCTTTTCAACTTGAGTGTTTTTTACTCTAAGATCACTTGTAGTTTATTTATACCCTGAATCCTTTCTGTATTTGAATTCCAAAATGCTGTTGAGTCATTTCTCCTATTCCTTCTATAACCTTGCTTCTCCTCCTCCTCCTCCTCCTCCACATCTTCTTCCTTTTCCTCTTCCTGTGGGATTTTCCTTCTTTTCTCAGCCTTTCCATTTTCAGACTACTTCCTCCAGCAGACTGCCTTGGTTCTAGGGATTTCTAAGTTTGTCAACACAAAGGTTCTCTACCCTCCATGCTATATCAATGGTCAGCAGCCTTGACCAGCACTGCTAACAGCCTCCTCTTTAGTGGCCACCATAAGACCAAGGGGAAGTCGTTAGATGCAGAGGTGATATTATTTCATGTGGTTGTCGGGAATTCTCACTTTTGGGGATGCTTGAATATTAAAGTCCTTACAGACTAAAACCCAGTTTTTGCTCCCTTCATTAAATTCAACATAGTCAGTACAATGTGCCCATTCTTAAGTGGAATCTAGTTTTAGAATGGTGTAGTAAATATAGTAATGGGCTTAGAGATGGGAAGACTGAGTTCAAATACTGCCTCAGACATTTACTAGCCATATATCTCCGGGACAATCACTTAAAATTTCTGAGCCTCAGTTGTTTCGTCTGTAAAATGGAAAAATAGCATCTATCTTACAAGTTTGTTGTGAAAATCACATGAGCTAACATATGTAAGGTGTTTTGTAAACCGAAAAGAGCAATATAAATTCTTCAATATTTTTTAACTCAGAAGACGATGTTTAGGAAAAATTGAAGAATTGGGAGTTATGTTATTTTGATGTGGAAAGAACAGTTTTTATTGCTAGAAGGAAAAATCAAGCCATCAGTGGTCCTTCCTTTGTTGGGTTCTTTTACATCTGCTTCTAGGAATAAGAAGTTTTTCAATAGGGCTATTATTTTCATAGGAATACAGAGTGCTCTTATATACTCCTAGAGTACCTATATCGCTAAATCTGACTCATATTCTTGAGAACCGCACCCCCATTTGAGAATTCCTGGTGGTGACTACTAAGAACAATAAACAAGTAAGACTCAGTTTCAGAGAAAATATGTCTATCAATATAATTTTTTAAATACCAGAAGTTGGAGAAAAGGGGTTTCAGTCTCACAAGGAGCAGATGCGTTAAGAAGCATTGATATTACCTCATACAAAACAAGAAATGTGACTGACCATGGGTATAGGTGGAAGAAGAAAATAAAAATTTTCTGTCTTTGGAGTAACAATTTAGTTTTAATCTGTTTTAAGGGAACCTTTAAATGCACTTTTCGTTATTGAACAGTAATACAATAACTCTTATGTTACTGGAATGCCCCCTTTCCCCATTCTAAATCCAAGCACATTCAGTAGTTTTCAGCAGGTTTATGTCAGCACACTGCCTTGAACTATTTATTGCTTTCCAATCACAGATCTTTGGTTTTGACAATCTCTACCTCTCTTTGGTCTAACATTCTGATAGTGCAAATGACAAGAGAGGCAAATACATTTGTACCTCAACAAAGCTTGATGCAGGGGATCAGTGAACCATAATGACTCCTAATGAGGCATAGGGCTTATTCTTGAATGGCATAATCAATCTTTAATTTTGATTGGTTAACCCATTGGGGTGTCAATCCAAGCTGCAAAGTGCTAGAATATTAACAATTCAAAGCTAAAGTACGTAATTGTTAGTTTCTTTGGACCCACCATTTACACTAAATTTAGCCTTCCAAGTCTTCATGCTGAAATGGGTCAGAATACTATTTATTCAACACATTTTCTCTGAACTAACAAACTTGAAGGTAAAAAAAAAACTCAATAAAGCTGAATGGCAAGAGATTTTTTTTTAATTACAAAATTATTTTTATGGTTCCTATAAGGATTCTACTGAATGCACAACTCATTAGAATTATATATTATTGTTTTCATGTTGAAAACTGCGAATAAATATTAACATTAATCTTTGTACCTGTGCATATGCATATTTAATCAAAAAGTAGTGTTTTTGAGACTAATTATCTTGCTACAAAAGTTGGTCACCTTGTATAAATTAATGCCATTCAATAGAACTTCTTGTTCGTAAGTTCCACATGTGTGCCCCCTCTGCTACACAAATACCTGGAAAAACCTTTCATCCAGGCAAAGAAGGGAAGTTGTTGTATAACAATGACTTTGAAATATTGGGCAACGAGGAAAAGGATTTAACCATGTTCATATTATAACTTCAAGTTTATGGGCCAAAGTGTGTATGTGCTTTATTTTTCTGTTTTTTTTTCAAATTTGGAATTCTGCAATTTTGTAAATTTCATAAGTTGCATATCTGACATACATCAACAATCTATAGTGCACAGTAACAAATTATTTATTTCAGCAAGTGCTGTTTAATTTCAGTCATTCCTAATGTTGCATTTTTCATCACTCAGTATAACACTAGTGAATAAACTACAGTACATTTGAAAACATATCAAAAGGCTAAACTTTATGAACTTCCATGGAATTAAAGTGGTGTAAAAGTAAAAAGAGACTGCCCCCCTGAGTTTGTTGAGTGTGAGAAGCTCTGTTTGGCAGAACTACTCTTTGGTGGGTAGTCAAAGGAAATTAACGATGAACTACCAGTTATTATCATAAGGTGCATAACTAATGACAATTCACCATGTCTTTTGTACAACTTTATTGTAAAGTTGGTGATGTATATATGTATCTGGTGTGGACTGAGACAAGAAGTATGTATTTAACCTACATTTAGTAAACAACTCTACTTATTTATCTCAGTTTTATATTTATACAATATGTATTTCTATATACAATATATATTTATCTCCAGTTCGCTGAGGTCCTTGTTAGAGACTAATGCCAAGTAACTGTCCACCTTCTACTCCAGACACTTTCAGCACAGCTTCCAGTTGGGAAGAAGTTGAGTGAAGTTGCCTAATTTACTTTCACAATACTATTGAGTTAGGAATGCTAAGGACTCATATCTCACACACAAGGAATTTATCTCTTTGCAGTGTGTTCTCTAAACGAATTTTGAAAAACTTATCTCTATTTGAAGTTATTTCTATTTTTGGTCTGTCAATAGTTTACATGATGTTGTTACTATACGTAGTAATTTCACTTGATACTTGTCCCCATAATTATTTAAATATTCCTTTTTGAAAACTTTCCATCACCTACTTTCATGCAAATCTAACCAAATACAAAGGTTATTAGAGATACTTTGAGAAAGTTGAACATTTTTCTTAGTACCCAGAAAAGTTTTATACTATTGCCATTAAGCTTCACTATTGTTAGTACTGTGGAAATAATTACTTTTTCTCTCAAACAACACAGAGTATTTCAATTGAATTACAAAATATAAAAGAATGTTTAAAGCTAAGTTGTTTATACGCTGAATATTTTATTATTAGCAAAACCATATGCTCTTGAAGGATGTCGGAAGGGTACTTAGGATTTTGTTTCCTTAATGGAGGCAAGAAATTTCCTTTATACATCTCTGCTTAGGTTTTGTTAATGTCATAAAATGAATTCTGATAACATTATTTACACAATAAACATCAAAAGGTATATAGCATTTTGGTTGACAATAACTAATATGCACTTCATAAAATTCAGTTTGAAATTTTAATTTTTATTAGATTTTAGTAGATAAAATATTTTGTTTCTTTTTGGATGAATTGTAGAAAGAGATTGCATGGATAAAGTGTTTTGTACTTCTATGCGCAAAGATAAAGGAAAAGATAAAATAACCATATGATAAATGTGAAAGAGAAAAGATGTATTGCAATTCTGACATTCTATGTTCTGAGGTCCCTTTTTGCAAGAAGTTTCTAAGATTCTATTACTCATTCACCACATTACTTTCTGTTGTTTCTCCCTTGAAATGAATGAAAAATGCCCTCTACAGATTCACTTACCTGGGTTTTTGGTCAGAATATTCAGTTCTGTTCCTAAAGGACCAAGCTCTGGTATCTTCCCTGGTGTTCTTCTCTTAGATTGATCGGAGAACTAGCCAAATCCATGAACTCTTCCAGGAGAAAGAGGGCTTGAGGGTTTGGCTGAGGGGACATGGGTTACAGTGAGTCTTGGCTGTCCACAAGAAGGATGAGTGGGTATCACTGTAGGACCTTTAACACAGAGTCCTTAGACTCAAGGCTCCAGTTCCCTGAGGTACTTGCAAGAGTCTAATGCCAAGTAATTGTCCACAGTCCACCCTAGACTCTTTGCGCTCAGCTTCCTGTGGGGAAGAAGTTGAGTGAAGTTTTCTAATTTACTTTCACAATCCTATTGAGTTAGGAATTCTAAGGACTCCCTGAGTTTCTAGTTCTCCTCCAGGGAAGGGAACTTAGATAGCAGTGAGCAAAAGAGCTCAAATAGATTTCAGTTTATAGGCCACAAGATATCAGAGCAGAGAAGGAACTTAAGACAAATAATACAGGTAACCTTTCCATCAGAGGATACTTTTGGGCACAACACTACATGGTCATGGGTTTAGAGCGGAAGAGAACTCAGGGGCTAAAAGTCTGGTCTGAATCAGTCATTTCAGAATTGAAGAAACTGAATTTGGGGGCAGTTATGTTACTAACCCAAGGTCAAACAGGCAAGCATCTCATGCTTACAGCACTCATTTGGAACCGTGATCTCTGAGTTCAGGATCAGAGAGTTACCCTCTAAAATAAACATTATTAAAAAAAAATAAAAAGCACTTTCTTCCGAAGTCATGTCCATGATCTGTGATTGCATTTTGTTTGCACTTTTGCAATTCATTCCTCTCATTCAGGGAAACTGAAATTTTCAGCCTCAAACACCACCCCAAAGCAGGAGTATTGAAGCAGCTTATCCACTCATCATTTACTTCTTTTTTTTGATAAAAAATTATTTATTTCACTTTTTACATTCATTTTCACAAAATTTTGGGTTCCAAATTTTCTCCCCATTTATCCCCTCCCCCCACCCCACTACACCAATCTGCCCTCTCTTCTACCATTCCACCCTTCTCTTGTCCCCACCTTCTCTTTTGTCCTGTAGGACCAGATAACTTTCTATTCCCCATTAGCTGAATTTCTTATTTCCTAGTAGCAAGAACAATACTCGAGAGTTCTTCCTAAAACTTTGAGTTCCAACTTCTCCTCATCTCTCCCTCTCCACTCATTCCCCTTGGGAAGGCAGGCAATTCAATATAGGCCATATCTGTGTAGTTTTGCAAATGACTTCCATAATAGTCATTTCATGTAAGACTTTATTTCCTTCCATCCTATGCTGCCCCCCATTATTTCTATTCTTTTGATCCTGTCCCTCCCGGAGTGTTGACTTCACATTGCTCCCTCCTCCCATTGCCCTCACTTCCATCATCCCCCCCATCCTGCTAATCTCCTTCTCCTCCACTTTCCTGTATTGTAAGATAGGTTTTCATACCAAAATGCATTTTATTCCTTCCTTTAGTCGAATTGAAAGAGAATAAATTTCATGATTTTTTTTTCACAGCTCTTCTCTTTTTCCCTCCACTAAAAAGGCTCCTGGTTGCCTCTTCTTTGACAGATAATTTACTCCATTCCATTTCACCCTCTCTCCTCCCACTACATTTTTCTCTCACCGTTTACCTTGATTACTTTAAGATATGATCCTATCCTATTCAATTCACCCTGTGCTCTCTGTCTCTGTGTGTGCTTGCATGTGTGTATGTGTGTGTGTGTGCACGCACGTATACATGTGTGTGTATGTGTGTGTGTAATCCCACCAACTACCCACATACTGAAACGTTTCAAGAGTTACAAATACTATCGGTCCATGTAGGAATGTAAAGAGTTCAAATTTGGTAAGTCCCTTATGACTTTGCTTTGCTGTTTACTTTTACATGCTTCTTCTCATTCTTGTGTTTGAAAGTCAAATTTTCTTTTCAGCTCTGATCTTTTCATCAAGAATGCTTGAAAGTCCACTATTTCATTGAAAGACCATATTTTTCCCTGAAGTATTATACTGTTTTTCTGGGTAGGTCATTCTTGGTTTTAGTCCTAGTTCCTTTGACTTCTGCAATATCCTATTTCACACCTTTTGATCCCCGAATGTAGAAGCTGCTAGATCTTGTGTTATTCTGATTGTATTTCCACAATACTGGAATTGTTTCTTTCTAGCTTCTTGCAATATTTTCTCCTTGACCTGGGAACTCTGGAATTTGGCCAAAATGTTCCTAGGAGTTTCTCTTTTTGGATCCCTTTGAAGCAGTGATCCGTGGATTCCTTGAATATTTATTTTGCCCTCTGGTTCTAGAATATCAGGGCAGTTTTC
>CM053773.1:202304164-202336858 GCA_028658325.1 Potorous gilbertii | reverse complement strand
CATTTTGTCATTCTTTTGGTTTTGTTTTGTGATTTCTTGGTTTCTCAGAAAGTCATTAACCTTCATCTGTTCCATCCTAATTTTTAGAGAGCTATTTTCTTCAGTGAGCTTTTGCACCTCTTTTTCCACTTGGCTAACTCTGCTTTTAAAAGTATTCTTCTCCGTATTGGCTTTTTGAACCTCTTTTGCCAATTGAGTTAGCCTATTTTTCAAGGTGTTATTTTCTTCAGCATTTTTTGGGGTCTCCTTTATTAAGGTATTGATCCGTTTTTCATGCTTTTCTTGCATCTCTCTCATTTCTCTTCCCAGTTTTTCCTCCACCTGTCTAACTTGATTTTCAAAATCCTTTTTGAGCTCTTCCATGGCCTGAGCCCATTGAATATCTATTTCAGATGTTTGGAATACAGAGGCCTTGACTTCTATATCTTTTCCTGATGGTAAGCATTGTTCTTCCTCCTCAGAAAGAAAAGGAGCTAATACCTTTTCACCAAGAAAAAACTTTCTATGGTCTTATTTTTTTCCCTTTTCTGGGCATTTTCCCAGCCATTTACTTGACTTCTGAGAGTCCTCTCCACCCCCTGTCTAGGTCTGCCCAGCTAGTGCTTGGGGTCTGAGATTCAAATGCTGCTCCCCAGCCTCAGGGCTTTTGGAGGCAAGCCTGGCTGCTAATCAGGGTAATATTAAATCAGGTTCTCAGGTGGGGGTAAGGCCGCCTCCCAAGCTCTGTTCCCTCAGGGGGTTTATGCAGAGACCTTTTGTAATGGAGCTCCTGCCTGCTCTGGGGGTCTCTGGCCGCCACCTGTCTCTGACGCTGCCTCTGCTGCTCCCGCTACCTCCCGAGGGCGTCTGAGTCCCGGAGACACCCAGCTCCCCTCTCAGCCCGTCTCTCTCACTGACCTGTGTGTCTGTGGGTGAAGGGACCTTCGAGGCTACTGGAGATTCCATCCCTGAAGCCTGCTGGGATCTGCTCGTTCCTCTCAATGCCACAGCCAGGGCAGGGAGGGCTCTGCTCCCGTCTGGTATGCAATGGACCTTTGGAGTCATTTTTTCAGGGCTCTCTGGAACAGAAATCTCCTTCGCTGTGTTGCTGCGCGACTTCCACTGTTTCAGAATTTGTTGTAGAGTTCTTTTTGGAGGAAATCCATGGGCTGTGGGTTTGGAGCTAGCACAGGTGTGTCTTTCTACTCCAACATCTTGGCTCCACCACCCTCCGCCATCTTGACTCTGCCTCCTGGATTTAAGTGAGGACAAGTTGCACATTCATCAGCCTCACTCTCTCCTCCAGAGTCATTGAAGTCCAGTGAGAAGAAAAAAATTGAGGTGCAGTGAATGTCCGACATCTTCAGTATCTAAGCACTCCAAAATCCTTGCTTCAGCTGCCTTCATTCTCATTAGAACAAGTTGTTCTTTCCCTCTCATTTCAGCAAGGGAAGTCTTCATAAGCTTAGGGTAGACATTCTACTAGCTCTCCTTCCACTAGCTGCTTCCTGTCAAATTAGTTTAGCCCATCTGCCAAGATCCTTTAGGAAAGTATGGCTGCCGTGCCTGCTCCAGTTTCTTGGAACCACAGCTGAGAGTTGGGTGACAGGTGAACACCAAAAGTGGACCAATAGCCTTCACATAGTGGCGAGTCCTCACATAAGAGGTGCTAGTCCTCCTATATATGCCCCACACACGCATGGAGAAATAATTGTTCTGCTAGACCTCTCAGAGAAATTTTCTGTATGTGGTTACTAGAATCATGAGCCGCAAGGAAATCAAAACTGCAAAAGTCATGAGGGCAGTCCGAGAGGGAGCAGCAATATGGAAGAGCAACTCCCTAACATTAATGTGAATGAAGTTGCATATGTGCAGGTGTGGATGTGTGTGTGTTTGTGTAGCACTATGAGGGAAGAACATTCGCTGGTAGTATCATCATTTTCTTTGGACTCTAACTGGAATCCTAGGATTTCTGGATTTGGAGTCATAGGACTTTGGTTTGAATATTTGCTCTATTACTTCCTAACTATGTCAGATTGAGGAAGTTTCTTAACCTGTCCTTGTTTTCTCGTATACAAAATTAAAGGTTGAGACCGATTATTAGTAAAGGTTCATTGGGCTCCAAATCTGTCCAGTACTCTGATAATACATCATATGAGAACCTTGGACACAAGGAAAATGTGTATTCTATATCTGAAGGTCCCTCTCACTGCTCATATCTTCTGATCTACGTTCTTACACTACTTCCAGTTTGCTGTTCTATGCTTCAACATCTAAGGTCTGTTGCTTGGAGGACAATTAGAAACACATGTTGCTTCGAGCGTTACCAGAAGCACTGGTTTGTGAAAAAGAAATTGAAAAGCTTAGGTCAAGTACTATCCAAAACTGTGTTTAGTCCAAAATGAAGAACTGAGAATTCTTTGGTGTTTCTCTCTAAAAATGGACTCAGGGAATTATGATCCAGAGTCCAGAGAGTCCTTGTAAAAGTTCTGACAATAACCCCCTACACTCATCCTAGAGGACAGAGTGAATGCCTGCTATGGCACACAGTATATCAGCTAAAGTCTCAAGCACCCTATCCTGGAAGGACTCATGGCTTCGAAAAGTCTCCTGTGAAAAAGGAAATAGGGAAAACAACAGGGCTGGGTTCCTGAGAAAATTAACAGAAAAGCTAGACCAAAGACCCAAGTAAGTGAATCTGAAGACATCAGTTTCTCTTCATTTTAAGGGTAAAATTTCATTCAAAGCAAGGTTGTGAAGGGGCGTCTCAGAAACTTGTGCCACTCCAGTCCATCTTTCCCTCACCTCAATTTCTTATTTAAATTGATCTTACAAAAGCAAAGATGTGACTGTGACATGTTCGCCCACCATCCCATCACTCTATGAACTACAGGGGCTCCAATCATCTCCAGAATCAAATATGATATTGGTATTCAATATTCGTAACCTAATTCCTACCTTTCTAGTCTTGCTGCATCTGTCTCCTGTCTTCCCTTCCATGTTCACATTATATGTTGCAATGATGGCTGTCTCTCCCACAACATACACCATTTGCAGATGTAAAGCCTCCTCAGTGTCTATCTTCCATGCCTCTATTCTCTGCCCCTTCATCTCTCCTTCCTGACTTCCTTCAAGTACTGGCTAAAATCAGACTTTCTTAAAGAAACCTTTAAAGATCCCCATCAACGCTATCACCTTCCCTTTTTTGATTAATACCAATTAATCCTGTATATGCCTTGTTTATCATTCGTTGTTTGCAAATTGTTTCCCCCACCAGACTGGAAGCTCCTTGAGGGCGAGAATTGTCTTTCCCTTTCTTTGTAATTCCAGAATTTAGCACAATTCTTGGAACATAGTCAATGCTTAACATATATGTGGAGATAATTTACTGAATTGATCTTTCGTCAAAAGCCATTGTTGTATGTTATATAAGTGTACTTATATAATAGTCTTGGTCTTGACATTCAAATTTCATTTAAGGAAACTGTCTTCTTAACCCACTGCTCACCACTTGATGCCCTTTTCTCCTCTACTGGCTTGCTTTTAATAGATAGGCAAAGAATTAGGGACGTGAACTATGTTTTGATGAAAACAAAAACTTCCTGGAAGGCAGCTCTGCAACACAATGCATGGAGAGATTATGAGACCTAGAGTTAGAAATACTCCTCCTTGTAGTCCAAATTTAGTCTCAGATACTTAATAGCTATGTGGGCAAGTCACTTAACCCTATTTACCTCAGTTTCCTTATTTGTAAAATTAGCTGATAAACAAAGTAGCAAACCACTCCAGTATCTTGGTAAAGCAAATCCCAAAAAGGATCATGAAGATTCAGATATGACTAATAAATGCCTAAAGAAATAAAACCTCCCAGATGAAAAATGTTCCTCTACCAAAGCAGGTCAGCCCCTTCTCTGAAAATGATTTTAGAGAATAAATAATTTTAGAGAAGTGCCTAAAGGGTTGAAAGATTTAATTTTCGCCCTAGAATTACATCCCCAGAGCAGAGGAGAGGGATTAGTATATGACCCCTATCACATTTCACTCTTTGGTGGTGAGGTCCTTGACTACTGCTAGAAGGACTTTTCACCACGTACATGACTTTAGAAATGTTTCTAGTCAACTCTCACCTCTGATATTAAAAAAAAAAAAACTCTCCAAAATCAGTTCCATGAGCTGGATGACGCCATATTTTTGTGGCTCAGAGTAGATTTCTAGGAAATAAAGAGTATATTCAAAATGAAAAGGAACTACAAGTTCTTCCTTATCTAACTTATTCTACTGACTTACATTTTTACTCTTAGCAGGGTCAACTTTATGAAAATAGAATTGCTTTTGCCCATTCATGGATATTTTCAAGGAAATTTTACTTTTACATTTTATTTTTATACACTCTCAATTTTCTAGCATATCCAAAGTTATTATAATAGCTTGCTGCTATTGTCAAAATGATATTCCTGAAGCACAGATCTGACTGTGTTACACCCTTATAATTCTGGGCTCCCTATTTACTTCAGGAGGAAATCTGAAATCCTGTCTGTTATTCAAAGTCTTTCCTAACCTGCCCCACTACATTACCAGTCTTGTTATACCCTACTTATACCCACCTCTCTTTAATACAATAATACTGTTCTTCTTGCTTTAGCTCACACAAGATGCTCCACCTACAGACTTAGCATTTTTGTTGGCTATTCCACTTACCATTGTCTCCTTCCTCATCTCTTCCTTCTGACTTCCTTTGAGTTTTGACTAAAATCTCACTTTCTACATGAAGTTTGTCATGGCATCCCTTTTTTCTAGGGTTTTCCTTATGCTAATTATTTGCAATTTATCATATATATATATATATATATATATATGTATGTATTTCTACATATATACATCTATGTACATACACACACACATATATACACACATATTTTGCTTGTCATTAGTGGTTTTCTTGTTGCCTTCCCCATGAGTTTATGAACTCCTTGAGAGTGAGGACTTCTCCCCCGTTTCTTTGTAACCTTAGCACCTAGCATAGTGCCTGACACATAGGTATATAAAAAATGCATATTGACTTAACTTGACTTCCCCCTCAGATAGTCATCACTTGTAACAAAGAAATTTTTTAAAAAAGAACGATATACAAAAATCAGCAAATCAATCAATACATCAAAATTATCAGATATTCTATGCCATGTTCTACACACACTGACACACCACCTCAATAAAGTTATAGGGGAAAATGTCTTCTGTTTCTTCTAGGTGTTAATCTTGTTTTTTTTTTTTGTTTGTTTGTTTTTGTAATTTCTCAGTACCAATTTTTGATCATTTTGAGTTTGTCATCCTTTCCATTTATATTGTTGTATCAATGTTAATAGTTTTCTTAATCCATTTAGCATCATAAGTAGATTTAATTCTTTTCAAGCATCTCTGTATTCAGTCTTTCTTATTATACAGTAACACTCCCTTATACTCTTGTCTTACTATTTGTTGAAACAGTAAATGGTACATGCAGTGCATTTAGGAAGGCATTTAACAGAGTCTTATTAATTAGTGCTATAGAGAGGATTCATAGTCTAGTAGAAATTGGAATCTATGATGCATGGAATCCATTAGTTTGAGGATGTTGTGTAATTTTTCTGACTAGGGATCTACAAAATTGAAATTATTCACAATCAGACAACTAAAGAATAAACAAGGAAACACTTGAACCTAGGTCATAGAATAAGAAAATGTCAGAGATGAAAGGGACCTTGAAAATAAACCCATTTCCATGTTACATTTTATTTACTAAATTTTAATTTTTTTTTGATTTTATGTTATATGACTCCTTAATTTCTGGTTGTATCTTTATATCTTCTTCTCATTGAACTTTCCCTTGAAACAAAGGGAAAAATCCCAAATATTTTAGTCTGCTCCTGGCTCTGTTTTTTATATTTAGGTATTTGCAATTGTATTTCAACTACCCTCTCACACCAGAACTTCCCCTCGACACCTGTAGCCTTCTTGCCCTAGGAGATAACTGCTCCTGCCATTCTTCACCCATTGGTAAGTGCCTCTTGGGATCTTTATTTTTGGAACAGATCAAGGTTGGCTAGGCATCATTCCCCTTCCAGTTATATTTCAGACTGTCAAAACTTTGCTACTATGTCCCTCCAGCAGGTATATTACCTTTCTTCCCCAACACTCTTTTGGCTTCCTTTTGTGCTTTTTCTTACCACGTGAGCACTGAAAGTTTTCTTTTCTTGTTCCCTCACCTGATCTCAATCTCTTAGCCTTCCTCTTCTCTTTCTGTCCTCTGATACAAAACCCTGTTCTTCATCTACATTGTGACCTCTGATCTCTTGATCTCTCAGTTCTCTCTTGGGCCATCTTCCCTGGCCTACTTCCCACAAAGTTCAGCTGTATATTGTCCTCTTCTCCTGTGTCCCTTACCCCCCTTATCAGACTGATGAACAAAGATAGAGAAGATCATGTAATTCGTCAGCAAGAGTGTCCTTGGCACACAAGTTTGTTACATAACTTTAATTGCATCCTCACTGCGACTAGGAAATCCTTTTATCACTATTCACTCAATTCTCAATCTTTTCATCCCTTCTCAGATCTCCCATGACTCCCCTTCCTGCAACCCTATCAATTGAGAACCTTGTCTCATATTTTACTGAAAAAACTGATGACATTCATAAGGAACTCTCTGTTCTCCCCTTCTCATTCCCGCACGTCGCCCAGCTGCCTTCTACAACTCTTTCTCCTTTCTCTGCTGTCTCACATGATGAAGTGGGCCTTTGCTTTGACAAAGCCAATATGCAGAAGAAATCCCATTCCATCCCATCTCCATCAACATATTTCCCTCTCTACTGTTCCCACTCTTTTGCGTATTTTCAAGCTATTCATGCTACTATATCATTCCTTTTTAGTAAGTGCTGGTTTCCTGTTGCCTGGAAAACTTTTTTAAAAGTTTAATGAAAGCAACCAACTCACTGAATATTTAAGATGATGTATAAAATGTTCCAAACCCAGAGTATCCCACGTATGAAAATATGAGAGGGCAATACACTTTCCCAAATCTTTCCCATAATTATACTGAATTGAGTTTTTTCCTCATTTAAGTTATTAGTTACTGTATGTAAGTATTATTCTCCTGATTCTGGTTTTTTGCTTTGCATTAGATCCTAAAATCCTTCCTGTGTTTTTCTAAATTCTTTATTGTTGCATTTTCTTAGAGCAGCAGTGTAGCATAACAAATAGAGGGATAGGTCTTGAAAACAAGAAGGCCTGAGACTACCTCTTACAAAGGAATCTATTCAATGCTCCAGGAAAGTATGCCTGTAAATTGCAGAATTTCATTTTATTTAATTCTATGAAGTATTCCCTGTGAAGTTGCCCCTTCATCTCCCAGATGAGAAAACCGAAGCATAAGAGATTATGACAGTTTAGCGAAGAAGTGGACAGAACCAGGATAAGCAAAGACCCATGATCTTCTTATGATGCTACATCACCGTGAGTGTAAGTAGAGAGGTGAGCAATTGACTTCACTTACAACACTTAAGGAGTTTTATTGAAAATTTTTTAATTCATTGGATTACTCTTTGAGAAACAGGCACCCAGGTCCAGGAGGATGTCTACAGTCAGAGAAAGAGGTTTCTTGGTTTCCTGGTAAAGAGTATCCTCAGTGCTTCTTTCATGTCCTTGTTTCTTAGGCTGTAGATGAAAGGGTTCAGCATAGGAGTGACCACAGTGTATATCACAGCTGATGCTGTGTCTTTTTGGGCTGTGTGGGTGGATGTAGGGTTGAAGTACACTCCAATGATTGCTCCATAAAAGAGACAGACCACAGTGATGTGGGAGCCACAAGTGTTGAAAGCTTTTTGTTTCCCATAGGCTGAGGGGATCTTTAGGACAGCAACAAAAATATGCATGTAGGAGATGAGGATGCCAATAAAAGGTATGAGAGCTGTCAGTCCTCCTACCGTGTAGATCATCATGTCATTAAGGACGGTATCAGAGCAGGCCAATTTTATCATCACTCTGTGTTCACAGAAGAAATGAGGGATTTCATTGTGACCACAGAATGAAAGTCGAGTCAGGGAGATAGCATGAATCAGGGAATGAATGAAGCCCCAAAACCAACACACTGCTATTAGGCAGACACAGACTTTTTGGGTCATGAGCATGGTATAGTGTAATGGGGTACAGATAGCCACATAGTGGTCATAGGCCATGAAAGCAAGGATGATACTATCTAATCCTCCAAACCAGATGCAGAAGAACTCTTGTGTCAGGCAACCAATATAAGAAATTACTTTATTTTCAGATATGTGATTAACCAACATCTTGGGGACAGTGCTGGATGTGAAGCAGATGTCAATGAAGGACAAATTGCTAAGGAAGAAGTACATGGGGGTGTGAAGGTGGGAGTCACTTCTAATGGCCAGAATGATGATCAGGTTCCATAGCACTGTGATAAAGTACAGAACCAGGAAGAGGAAAAATAGAAGCCTCTTTTGTTCAGGCTGGTTTGAAAGGCCCAGGAGGATGAACTTGGAGATTCTTGAATGATTTCCTCCTTCCATGGATCTGTCAGGATGCACCCGGGGAAATAAAATGAAACTCAAACAGCTCATTTAAAGTTGGCCTAAATATTTTTGTATAAACAAAATCAGCAAAGACAAAATTGGAAGAGAAATGGAATAATGGGAAAATATTTGCCTTAAACAAAATGATGTTGCTCATCGTCTGAGATCCAAAACAATTAGAAGAGATGTATACCATAAGGGACATTCCCTGATAAACAATGAATCAAAGGAAGGAAACAAATCCTTTTTTAAATACGGATTGTTAACTACAAACTATAGTGTGTTCCAAATCATGAATAGTGATACTATGCAGTTTCACCTCATATTCTGAAAACTTGGAAATATAACAAAAGATATAATTTCTGACTATTTGAAGGATTTTGAGGAGAGGCATGGCACGTCCCTATTGACAGAGCTGCAAAGGAACCCAAACAGAGTGGTTTAGACTTAGGGAGAGAAAGGGAGAAGAGAATAAGCCATCTATTAAGAATCTAGTATTGGGCCAGTCCATAGGCCAGGACAAAGTTGTGGCCATGTTGTCTTCTGGTTAGACTGTGAGTTTCCTGAGAGCAGAAACTGTTTTTAAAAAATCTTTCTTTCTTTCTCCAGTGCTTAGCACACTGTCTGATGAAGAGTAAATACTTAATAAGTGCTTATTGGCTGACTAATACCATTTTGCTGAGGATCAATGGAAAGAGAAAGAGAAACAATACTGTGGTTATAGTACTTATCAAGATGGAATAAGTAAATAAAGGGTTTGGGAAACTGAGTACAAGCCTGGTGAAAATATATGTAAAGTTAACGATTATGTACATATGTGGGTAGTCTTTTGTTGCCCAAGGCACAAAAGCCAATACATTTTTTTTGATTGCTATAGTAGTAATTTTGGTTTCAAAATGTGGGGAAGAAACCATACGGCAAGGGGATATATGAGTCTGAATCTGATTTTAACCAATGTGGAAAAATGATTTTTGAGGTAGAAATTTAAAAGGCCTGGAGCTTGAAACAACAGCCTTGAGAGGATGTTACCACTCTCACTTGAAATGTGTGATAAAGGGCAGTCAAGGTAAATATTATATGATGCTAACTACTCATTTCAGGAAAACAAACTTGAAGGAGTTCAGAAAGAAGATGGTTTGTATCCCACAGCTTAAAACATTGTAGGGTAAGGAGAAATGGAAAGCTCTCAAGAATGAATATTCTTTAAACACAAGCAGCTGTGATGAGAAAAAGAAGAAATAAATGTCTAAAGAAATTAAAAAGTAACAAAGGGAGAATCCCGACCATCATAGCTTTCAGAAATATTTTTTTCAGAAGTTAAAAAAACAAGGGCAGGTAATGGAAGATAAATACAGATGTGTGCCCCAGTCCCATCAAAATTTTCATCAGCAGTGCTAGACATTAGAATAATTTGAGTGTGCTGGTGGCAACCAATAATAAATTATGTTGGCTTTAAAGAAGGTAGCAAGCTCTGGCTTTTGCTCTGTAAGGACTTTAAACTTCAACGAGCCACAAGAGTAAGTATTTCTCACACCACATGAAGGAGTGCCAGTTCTATGTCCAATGAATTATCCTTGGTCTTTTGGTAGTCATTGAAGAGGAGTGTATTTGATTTTTTTTTGAAGAGTTCAGTTGTTTACATTCATGTCCAACTCTTAGTGACCCCATTTGGGGTTTTCTTGGAAAAGATACTAGAGTGGTTGGCTGTTTCACTCTCTACCTCATTTTATAGGTGAGGAACTGAAGCAAACAAAATTAAGTGAATTGTCCAGGGTCGCACAACCAGTAAGTGAAACTGGAATTGAACTCACCCTTCCTTACTGTAGGCCTTCATCTCTATTTACTGTGTCACCAAGGTGACCTCTCCTCACAAAAAAATTGAAAGAGGATTTTTAACCTCCTTTTGCAGAAAGAGGAACACTAAAAAAAGAATAAGAAAGTCATTCAGGCTAGATGGCATAGTGAAAATGCTTGGTGGTTATTGTCCTCCCTTCTTTGAAAGTACTAAAATGATATCACCATTTTGGAGTCAAGTTATATTATGTCAAACTGTGGTTGAGCAAACCTGTGGAGCTCAGAAGGCTCTATTAAAGTTTGAATAGAAATAGTTTATATGAAGATTTGGGGTGGAAATGAAAATGCACAAATAGAAAGACTTATGAAATCTTACTTTGCTTTATTCAGCCAAAATGTACACATAGTTTTTAGACAAGCAGTGGGTTCAGAAGATAAGAACAAGTGTAAGTCAAGGTAAATGAGGGGGTGGTGAGAGAGCACCTGACTGCCCTTAGTGAATTTTCCAGTAGGGGCTTGGATGAACTATATCACAGGGTCCTGAAAGTCCTAGAGAATGTGACTCTTGAGATAATGATGTTTGAGAGATTGTGGAGGAAGGGAGTGATGAAACAGAATGCCATAAGTTGGAATAATGCTCCTGGGTATTAACTCAGGTTTCCCTGACTCCAGGCCTAGTACTCTAACCATGGCACCATTTTGCTTTCCAGTACTACGCTAGTGGTTGCCTTTTATCATCATCTTTTTTTTTTCCTGAGAAACTACTGTTAAGTCATATCTGTGTTTGTGCAGCTACTTTTTGCAACAAAGGAGTAGAATTTCACATGAATTATTAGTGAAATCTTAATTTGCTAGTATTTTTTTTTACTATTGGTATTAGTAAATTACAAATAAATCTTTTTCATTATATTCTATCTTTTCAAGTGGTTTTTTTAATCCGATTCTATCATCATCCCATACACTACTTCTCTGCAATTTTGTGCATTAACTTAGAAGCATGCCATTTATGGCACCAGATAGTAAAAATTCTGAGGTTGGAAGATGGAGGGTCTTCTTTGAAAAATAACAAAGTAGCCATTGTCACTAGATCACGGAGTATTGATGGGTGATTGAGAAGACAGGAAAGGTAGGAATGCAAAAGATTTTATATTTAAATCTAGAGGCAATAAGAAGCCACTGGAATTTATAAAATTGAAGATCATGGTAACATGGTCAGACCTAAGCTAAAGGAAGATCAATTTGATAGTTGAGTGGAGGATGGATTGGGATGAGGGAAGACATGTAGCAGGGAGACTCAGTTGGATATTTTTAGCCCTTTGCAATTCAGACGTTCTAGGTTCCAGATTGCTTTTGAGCTTGAACAGTGTTTTTTCTAAGATGTCCTCTAGTCTATTTATACACTAAATCCTTTCTGTTTTTGAATTCCAAAATGCTGTTGAGTCATTTCTCCTCTTTCTCCTATAACCGTCTTTCTCCTCCTTCTCCTCCACATCTTCTTTCTGGGAGATTTTCCCTCTTTTCTCAGTCTTTTCAATTGCAGACTTCCTCCTCCACCTGACTGCCCTGGGTCTAGGGATCTCTAACTTGGTCCACAGAGAGTGTTTTCTTCCCTCTATGCGATATCAATGATCAGTAGCCTTGGCCACCACTGCCACCAGGACCCTCTTTAGTGGCCACCATAAGACCAAGTGGGATTCATCAGATGCAGAGATGGTATTATTTCATGTGGGTGTGGGGAATTCTCACTCTTGGGGATGCTTGAAGGTTAAAGTCCTTACAGATTAAAATCCAGTGTTCGCTCCCTTCCTTAAATTCAACATAATCAGTAGAAAGTGGAATGTGGCTTTAGAATGAGAATATATATGCAGATTGTAAACTCTGCAGGACTAGGATGTCTGGTGCAGCAAATATAGTTATGGACTTAAAGAAGAGAAGACTGAGTTCAAATACTGCCTCAGAAATTTACTAGCTGTATATCTCTGAAAAATCAATGAACATTTCTGAACCTCAGTTGGTTCATTTGTAAAATGGGAAAATAGCATCTATTTTACAAGTTTCTTGTGAGAATCAAATCAGCTGACATAAGTAAAGTGTTTTTTAAACCGTAGAATGCAATATAAATTCCCTAACGTCTTGTTAGTCAGTCCACATGTGTGTCCCCTTTTCTGCACAAATGCCTGGCAAAACCTTTCATCCAGGCAGAAAATGGCAGTTGTTGTACAACAATGACTTTGAAATATTGGGCAATGAGGAAAAGCATTTCACTATGTTCAAATTATAACCAGATTTGTGGGCCAAAGTGTGCATGTGTCTTTTTCTTCAGTTATGGAATTCTGCAATTTTGTAAGCTTCATCAGTTGCCTATCTGATATTTATCAACTACATATACTGCACAATGATACAAATTGCGTATTTATTACAACAAGTGCTGTTTAATTTCAATCATTACAAATGTTGTATTTCTCATCACTCACTATGATGCTAGTGAATAACCTACAATACATTTGAAAACATATCAAAAGCGTAAACTTTACGAACTTCTAGAGAATTAAAGTGGTGCAAAAGTGGAAAGAGACTGACCTTCTGAGCATGTTGAGTGTGAGAAGTTCTGCTTGGCAGAAGTACGGTTTGGTGATTAATCAAATGAAATTAATCACGAATCACCAGTTATTATCATAAGATGCTTATCTAATGATCCTTCACTAGATATTTTGTACACTTTTACTGAATATTTGGTGATCTATTTATCTATTGGTGTGAACTGAGACAAGAAATAGGTATTTAATCTCCATTTAGCAAACATCTCTAATTATTTATCTTGACTCTTTTCTTACACAAATTAATTTACCTCTTTCCAGAATTTTGGAAAACTTATCTCTATTTGAAGTTACTTGTATGCTTGGTCTGTCAATACTTTACATGACGTTCTTAGTATATGTAGCAGATTTACTTGATATTTGTACCGATAATTAATTAAATATTCCTTACTGAAAGTTTTATATCATCTACTTGCATGCAAATCTAGTCAATAAAGTAAGTTGTCAGAGACACTTTGAAAAAGTTGAACATTTTTTCCTAGGGCCAAAAAAATTTTTATTCTGTTATCCATAAGTTTTAATATTGTTAATATTTTGGAAGCAATTCCTTTTTCTCTCAAGTAACATAGAATATTTCAAGTGAATTCCAAAATAGTAAAGCAATGTTCCAAGCTAAGTTGTCTATATGCTGAATATTCTATTCTTATCAAAACCATATACTCTTGAAGCAGGGAAAAAGGATACTTAAAATGTTGTTTCCCTAATGTAAGCAAGAACTTTCTGTTATACATCTTTCGTTAGGTTTTGTTAATGTCATAAAATGAATTCTCATAGCATTATTTTCAAAAGAAATGTCAAAAGGTATGTTGCATTATGGTTGGAAATAACTAATATACACTTGAGAAAAATTCATTTTGGAATTTAAATTTCTTTAGACCTTAGTAGATAAAATATTTTCTTACTTTTTGGATGAATTGTAGAAAGAGATTGCATGGGGAAAGTGTTTTGCATATCTATCAATAAAGATAAAGGGAAAGATAAAATAAATATATGATAAATGTCAAACAAAAGATGCATTGCAATTCTGACATTTTGTATTCTCACATCTCTTTTTGAAAGAAATTTCTAAGAATTTATTTTTCACTCACCACATTACTTTCTGTTCATTTTCTCCCTTGAAATGAATGAAAAGAGCCCTCTACAGATTCACCTATTTGGGTGTTTGGTCAGAATATTCTCTTCTGCTCCTGAAGGAACAAGCTCTGGTATCTTCCCTGCTGTCCTTCCCATTTATCAATCAGAGAACTAGCCAAATCCATGAAGCCTTCCAGGAGAAAGAGGACTTGAGGGTTTGACTGAAGGGACATGGGTTATGGCAAGTCTTGTCTGTCCACCAATAAGGATGGGTGGGTATCACTGTAGGTACTTTTACACAAAGTCATTGGACCCAAGGCTCCAGTTTCCTAAGGTCCTTGTTAGAGACTAATGCCAAATAGTTGTCCACCTTCCACCCCAGACTCCTTGGGCTCAGCTTCCTGTGGAAAATAAGTTGAGTGAAGTTTTCTAATTTACTTTCACAATACTATTGAATTAGGAATGCTAAAGACTCCCTGAGTTTCTCGTTGTCCTCCAGGGAAGGGAACTTAGATAGCAGTGAGCAACAGAGCTCAAATGGATTTCAGTTTGCAGGCCACAGGATATCAGAGCAGAGAAGGAACTTAAGACATATAATATAGGTAACCTTCATATCAGAGGATCCTTTTGGGCACAGCACTACATGGTCTTGGGTTTAGAGCTGGAAAGGAACTCAAAGACCGTATATCTGGTCTGAATCACTCATTTCAGAAATGAAGAAACTGAATTGGTGGGCAGTTATATTACTAACCCAAGGTCTAACCAGCAAGCATCTCATGCTTAGAGCACTCATTTAGAATCATGACCTATGAGTTCAGAATCAGTGAGTTTCCCTCTAAAATACACTTTCCTAAAAAATAAAATAAAATACACTTTCTTCCCAGGCCATATCCATGGTCTGTGGTTGCATTTGGTTCTCACTTTTGTGATTCATTCCTCTCATTCAGGGAAACTGGAAATTTCAGCATCCAACACAAACCTATACCAGGATTAGTGAGCAAACTTACCCAGTGATCATCAAGTTCTATGCTCTCATTTTACAGCTAAGGAAATAGAATCATAGGAAGTTAATCAACTTGTCCAATGTCACATAGCTTGAATTATTAGAGCCAAATTTTAAACTCATGTCTTCTAACCCCAAATCCAGTCTCCTTTTTACAGTTTAGCTAGCAAGGGATAGTCAGTCAACAAATCAGGCAGGCAGGCAGTGTACTAAGTGCTGGCGACACAAAGAAAGGCAAAAGGTAGTTTCTGGTATCAAGGAACTCACAATCTAATGGGATCAAATAGCAGGTCTAGAGTCAGGAAGACATGAATTCAAATCTCATTTCAAACACTCAGCTGTGTCCCTGTGGGGAAAGTCACTTAAAATCTATCTACCTCATCTTTCCCAACTATAAAATGGAGATAATAACAGTGTCTAACTCACAAGATTGTTTTGAGGATCCAATTGGATAATAACACAGCTATGTATGTTTCCTGAGAGAAGGCTGTAAAGGGGGCTTGGTGACCCTTTCATCTGTGCCAATGCACAAGTCCACCCTCTGCTGCACCTCCCAGTCGCGTCTCCCATCACCTGCAATGAGGAGAGCCACTATGATGAGGAGTCCTCAGAACTGAGACTCCAGTTCCCCGAGTTCTTTGTTAGAATCCAACACCAAATTATCCCCCAGACTGTGGAACATCAGTTTCCTACTGTGAGTGTCTTCAAAGGGAAGAGGAAGAAGAAAGGTGATGGGCAGTCAGATTTTCATTTTCTGGTCATGCCTTCCACATTCCAGAGATTCTGGGCTACTGTAGGTCATCATTCAAACCCCATTTCTCCACTACTTGATTCTTTATTCCTATCTCCCTCAAACCTCTCACCCCAAAGAATCCACCAATTCATTCCCTCCACTATGCTCTCCAGAATGTGGGTTCCATAAGCAAACAAATTTGCATCCACGTTAAAATTTTCATTTCTCATTCTTTCTGTCTTCTAGCAATCACCAAGACCTTGTTCCCTGCTAATGATGCAATTTCCCTAGCTAAATCTACTGTCTGCATTTTCACCCATACTCCTATGTAAGTGGTCACAGTCAAGGGGTTGTAATATTTTATTCTCCATTGCCACTTCCATGTTGTCACCCTACCCTCCATGTAACCTTTCCAACTCTGAGATCCACAGAATCCACATCATGCCCCAATCAAAATCCTAGTAGCCATTGTCTGCAGATGTTCATATCACTCTCCCTTTCTCAATGAGTTCAGTACTGCTTGATAATTTTTCTTTCCTCTAACTTCTGCCGTAATATAACATACATATTAACTTTCTCTAACACACTGACCTACTCAATTCCCTAATCCTCTACCTTCACCTCCATAAATGTACATCTTCAAATTTCAGAAACCTGAAATCTGCTTACGTGACCATAATCTATTGGCTTTCCACCTCTTCCTCAGCCTTCCCTTACCAAATCCTACTTCTTGTCCGCACTGTGATCGCTAATCCCTCAAACTCTCAGTTGACTCCCAGGTCCTCATTCTTGCACCAGTCACCATCTCCTCTTTTCTCCATCTTAATTCCTTGGTGAACTAGTGTAACTGTCTTCCTTTCTTGAGTCTTGAACCACTTAAAATATTGTAAACTCTGACTTCCCAAGCCTCTGTGTAAGATCACTCTTATCCAGTACTACGGACAAGAGAAGAGGGCAGAGTAGAATTGAAATACTTAAGTGGAGATAGTCTGATCATTTATAAGAATACAATAAAGAGGGCTTATGGTTCAAAGCAGGGTGATGTTATGTGGTTTCCGAGAGCCTTTCAATCTCTGAGGTTCTGTGGTGGTAATTCAGTAAAATATGGCCCCAGAAGTGAACACAATACTCCAGATATGACTTAACCATGATAGAAGGCTTTCTCACAGACACCCCATTTCTTCCTTTGCCTATGTTCCATTGCCTAGGTTTTCCACTTTCTCCCAAAATAAGCCTTTTGATTTTATATGCACCCTACAACATATGCAGCAGCTTTCAAGGGATTTCTGGTTCTCAGGAAGCCAAATTCTATCCTAAGTGACCTCACCCCAAAGAGCAGAATCAGGCTTCTTTCTCTCTGAATCTGCTGTCCCTTCCTCAGAATATTTCTAAAACAAATTTATCTATGGCTCCTCGCTAATGTTTTGCCTCATATGAGCAATCCATTTTACTATATTAACTGATTTCCTGCTCCATAGCCCATTCAAAGACTTTCATCACCATGAAATACATACCTCTGAGTTATCATGGATATTAAAAGAGTGGGTAAGTATGTGTGAATTCTCATGTATTTCTGCAGGGAGGCTACTTAAAAATTTTCGTGAACTTTACCAGATTACCTACTGAAAATGCTCAGTGAGGAGGGAATGGTCTAAAAGGGCTATAGTAGACTTCCATTTTCCTCTGCTGGAAGTTGCAATTGCTTCTGGGAAGGGAAAATAATGAGAAATTTCTACCACAATTTGCTCGACCTTCAAGGAAGAAGCAACTAAATGAGAAGGAGCAAAATTATTTTCTTTTTCTTTCATTTAAAAAAATGTTTTTCTTTCTTTTTTTTTTTTTTTACTTTTCCCCAGCCTTTATTGAAGTTAATACACCATTAGAATATAAACATACCATAATGGAAAATTTAAAATTACAAGTGTTATAAGAAAAAATCTGAAAAGATAGAATGTTGCAATTGATTTGACACAGAGTACTATTGCGCCATAAGAAATGATGAACAAGAAGACTTCAGGGAGGCCTGGAAAGACTTATATGATCTGATGCTGAGTGAAAGGAGCAGAACCAGGAACACTTTGTGCACAGCAACGACCACAGTGTGGGAGAGTTTTTTTCTGGTAGACTTGGAACTTTGTAATAACAAAAGACCTTGCTGAAAAAAAAATCCCAATGTCAATTTTCTAAGGCAAAATGTCTTCCACACTCAGAGAAAGAAATATGGAAAAAAAAATGTTTTTCTTTAAAATTTTGAGTTCCAACTTCTATTTCTCCTTCCTTCCCTACCAGACCTGCCCCCTTCCTGAGAAGGTAATCAATCAGATTTAGGTTATATATGCGAGATTAGATAAAACATTTCCTTATTAGTCTTTTTGTACATGAACACTGGAACAAAAGAGAAAAGGAAAATGAAAAATAGCATGCTTCAGTCAGTATTCAATCAATATTAGTTCTTTCTCTGAATATGAATATTCTGTTTCATTATTAGTTCTTCAGGATTGTCTTGGGTCATCATATGGCTGAGAATAGCTAAGTCATTCCCAGTTGTTCATCAAACAAAATTGTTATTACTGTGTACAACGTTCTCTTGGTTTGTTCACTTCACCATGCATCACTTCTTGTAAATATTTTCAGAGTTTTCCTGAAATCGTCTTGCTTGCCATGTCTTATAGCATAATGATATTCCATTATAATCATATATCATGGCTTGTTTTGCCACCCCCAGTTGATGAGTCTCCCTTCAATTTTCAGTTCTTAAACACCCCAAAAAGAGCTGCTATAAATATTTTTGTACGAATTGGACCTTTCAAGAAATGCCTGGGAAGGTGGCCTAGGGCTACCAGACTTCAAATTGTACTATAAAGCAGCAATTGTCAAAACCACTTGGTATTAGCTCAGAAACAGAGGGGTAGACAAGTGGAATATACTTGGCACTCAAGACATAGTGGGCAAAGAATAGAGCAATCTCATGTTTGATAAACCCAAGGTCCCCAGCTTCTGGGATAAGAACTCACTGTTCGACAAAAATTACTGGGAAAACTGGATAACAGTGTGGCAGAAACTAGGCATAGACCCATGCCTGACACTGTACACAAGAATAAAGTCCAAATGGGTACATGATTTAGGCATAAAGATTGATACCATGAATAAACTGGAGGAGCAAGGAATAAAGATATCTATAATCATATGAAAAAATGCTCTAAATCACTATTGATTAGAGAGATGCAAATCAAAACAACTCTGAGGTACCGCATCACACCTATGTGATTGGCAAACATGAGAGAACAAGTAAATGATAAATGCTAGAGAGGATGTGGGAGAGTTGGAAAACTAATTCATTGTTGGTGGATCTGTGAGCTCATCCAACCATTCCGGAGAGCAATTTGGAACTATGCCCAAAGGGCTACAAAAATGTGCATACCCTTTGACCCAGCAATATCGCTACTAGGACTGTATTCTCAAGAGAGCATAAAAATGGGATAGGGTCCACCATGTACAAAAATATTTATGCCAGCACTCTTTGTAGTTGCCAAAAACTGGAAGTCAAGGGGATACCCATCAATTGGGGAACGGCTGAATAAATTATGGTATATGAATGTAATGGAATACTATTGCACCATAAGAAATGATGACCAAGAAGACTTCAGGGAGGCCTGAAAGGATTTATATGATCTGATGCTGAGCGAAAGGAGCAGAACCAGGAGAACTTTGTACACAGTAACGACCACAGTGTGTGAGAGTTTTTTCTGGTAGACTTGGAACTTTGTAATAACGCAAGAACTTATTTTAAAAAAATCGCAAACATGATTTTCTAAGGTAAAATACCTTCCACACTCAGAGAAATATGAATGTCATTTCCATAATGTAGCTGATCATGTTTGTGTGTGTGTGTGTTTGTGTATTAAATTGTGATGTTATGTGACTTCTTTTATCTATTTTAGTCTGACTACATAGCATGACTATAGTGAAAACGTACTCAGTAGGAAAGCATAGGTAGAATCTATACAGAATTTTATGCTATCTTGGGGAGGGAGGGCGGAAGTGGATAGTAGGTGTGGGGAGTGAAAATCTTAATTTTATGGTAGTGATTGTAGAACACTAAAAAATAAGAACA
The DNA here is from genome assembly GCA_028658325.1 of Potorous gilbertii. NCBI lineage: Eukaryota > Metazoa > Chordata > Mammalia > Diprotodontia > Potoroidae > Potorous > Potorous gilbertii. Next base: position 202,317,003 of record CM053773.1, on the reverse strand, counting down.
AAATTAAAAAAATTTATATCAATACAAAAAGTATTGGTTTAAGTATCCACCCTTCAAAACTAGATTGAAAGATAAATGTATATTACTCTTGAAATCAAGAAGTAGCATGGCATATTGGATATTGTACTCAAAAGACATGTGCTTGAATCCTGCCTTAAATTCCTAAGTATTTGTGTGATTTCATAAAATATACAGTAACTGAGTCTATGTCCTTATTTGTAAAACACAGACAATATATTTTGCTACCTACCTCACAGGGTTATTATGAGGAAAATAAAATTATTTACAAACCTTAAAGCTACAAAAAAAAAATTGGACCTTTCCATTTTTTTTCTTTGGGACACAGACCTAGCAGTGGTATTCCTGGATCTGAGGGTATGCAGTTTTGTAGCCCTTTAGGTATAACTCCAAATTGATTCCCAGAATTGTTGGATCAGTTCGCAACTCCATCAACAACACTTTAATATCCCAGTTTTACCACATCGTCTCCAATATCCAATTTTTCCTTTGCGAAAATATTTTCAGAGGTCTTCTTATATAGGTCAGACTTCTTAAACATTTTTACTCAAAACTCATTTTTGCCTGAGAAACTCTTTTATGTGACGCTGAGTATTTGGGTATGTAAAATAGGTGTACAAATCAATCATTTACTGATAATAAACCATAAAGGAATTTTATTTCAAAACAATTCTTTAGTGTACATATACTTTTACCATTTATTGGTGACAAAGGCAAATTTGCATACTAATGAGATGGATATGTTTGTGTATTTTGCATAAAGAATTAAATCTTGGCAGAATATTTGATACCACAGGATGTAGAGCATCTTCGATGTTTTTCTCAGTGGATCGATATTTTGATTTTATAATCATCAATGCCATGTTCAGGACCAAGGCTGTGATGAAGTTACCCAATGCAACATGGGCAAGAGCAGCCAACATCACCTTGACACATAAACGCACACACACACACACACACACAGATACACAAATATGTGTTCCATCCATCTATCCTAATACTGAGAAAGGTCTCATGAGTTATAAATATCATCTTTTGATGTAGGAAAGTAAATAGTTCAACTTTAATAAGTCCCATATGAATTCCCTTTTCTGTTTGCCTTTTCATGCTTCTCTTGATTCTTATATTTGGAAGTCAAATTTCCTATTCAGCTGTGGTCTTTTCAACAAGAAAGCTTGGAAGTCCTCTATTTCATTGAAGTTTCATTTTCGCTTCCGAAATATTACACTTATTTTTGCTGAGTAGTTGATTCTTGGTTTTAATCCTGTCTCCCTTGACTTTTTGAGTATCATATCCCCAGTTCTCCAATCCCTTAATGTAGAAGCTGCTAAATACTATGTGATCCTGATTGTGTTTCTGCAGAACTTGAATTGTATCTTTCTAAATGTTTGTAATATTTTCTCCTTGGCCTGGGAATTCTGAAATATGACTACAATATTCCTAGCAGTTTTCCTTTTGGGACCTCTTTCAGAAGGTGATCAGTGGATTCTTTCAATTTCTATTTTATCCTCCAGTTCTAGAATATCAGGGCAGTTTTTCTTGATAATTTCTTGAAAGATGATGTCGAGACTATTATAATCATGGTTTTCAGATAGTTCAATAATTTTTAAATTATATTACGTGGATCTATTTTCAAGGTCAGTTATTTTGTGAGTGAAAAATTTCACATTTCTTCTAATTTTTTCATTCTTTTGGGTTTTTTTCGTAATTTCTTCATTTGTCATGAAGGCACTAGTTTCTATTTCCTTCATTCTAATTTTTAAAAAATTATTTACTTTAATTCTGGGTGCCAAGATGGCAGAGTAGACTGAAAGTGTCCTCACCCTCCTCTTGCTGACCTTGAAAACTCCTGAGAATATTTTCCAAGAAGTATTTCAGGAAAAATCCTGAAATAGTAGAAGAAATAGAACTGGAACAGTAATTTCTCAGCTCTGCATTTTAGGGAGATGAATGAGAAGACTACTTTTTCCTGTGGCTGAAGGGTACTAGTGCAAGATCAGAGTTATCACAGCAAGCCTCATCTCAGTGGACCATGAGGGTATCCTAAGTCCCAGGAATGTGGAGCCCTTAAGCAGCAGCACCAGGATCTCAAATGTTCCTCAGCACAACCAGGAGAATTACGTAAACATCAGTGCAGAGGGGGTTCACCAACCCCTGAGCCTGCATATGCTGTATCTCAGCACTAGAGGAGGAGGAGAACTCCTGCAGCCAGACCACTCCTCCCTCATAACTCACACAGTGAGCTTCAGTGTAACCCCAGGGAAATTGGGAAAGACTTCACCTGGCCTTGACCTTGGCACATGCCAGGCAGCTCAGCAACAAGTAAATTACGGCACTATGTTCATTGAGCTGAAAGAACCAGAAGCCACAAAAGATAAAACCAGTAACCAGGCCTCAAGCTGTCAGCACAAGAACTGTGGGACAGAGTCGCTTGTGCCACAGAAGCAGAGATCCCCTTTAAAAGCCAGAAAAAAAGGCAATCACCATCAACAGGAAGCTAATCAGAAAAGTAAAAACCATAGAAACTTACAATGGAGACAGAGAAGACCAAAATATGAGTTCAGAAGAAAAAAGCACTGATAATATACCCACATCTGAAACTTCTAAAGGAAGTATGAACTGGTCTCAAACCCAAATAAAAATAAAACAAAACATCCTTGGAGGAGCTAAAGAAGGATTTCAAAAGCCAAATTAGAGAGTCAGAAGAAAAAATGGCCAATTACTTTAACAATACAATTGAGAAAATGAAAAAAAAAAAAGAAATCACTGAAGAGCACAGCTCCTTATTAAGTAAAATGGACCAAATAGGTAAGGAAGCCCAAAATACAACTGGGAAAAATGGCCAAAGGAAAAGGAAGTACAAAAGTTAACTGAAGAAAATAATTTATTAAAAATTAGAACTGGGCAAATAGAAGCCAACAAATCTATGAGACACCAAGAATCAGTCAAACAAAATCTTAAGAATCAAAAAATAGAAGAAAATGTAAAATATCTCCCTAGAAACACAACAGAGCTGGAAAATAGATCCAGGAGAGAAAATCCAAGAATTATTGGTGTACTGGAAACCATGGTCAAAAAAAGAGTTTGGACAATATCTTCCAAGAAATTATCAGGGAAAACTACCTGAAGTCCTAGATCCAGAGGGCAAAATAATCATTGAAATAATTAATTGATCATCTTCTCAAAGAGACCCCATATTAAAAATGCCAAGGAATATTGGGGCCAAATTCATGAACTCTCAAGTGAAGGAGAAAAGACTGCAAGTAGAAAGATATAATTCAAATATCAGGGAACTACAGTCAGAATGACACAGGAACTTGTAGTTTCTACATTAAAAGATCAGAGAGATTAGAATTTGATATTCTACAAGACAAAGGAGCTTAGACTACAATCAAGGATCAATTACTCAGCAAAAGTGAGCATAATCATTCAGATAGGGAGATTGATATTCAGTGAAGGAAGGGATTTCCAGATTTTACTGATGAAAAGGTCAGAAAGTAATGGAAAATATGATGTTTGAATACAGGACTCAAGAGAGGTCTAAAAAGGTAAATGGGGGGAGGGAAGGAAGAAAAAACAACTTGTTATTCAATATGAGCAAAGTGTTTACATCCTTATATGGGAGGATTATACTTGTTAATCTTGAAAAGTGGATATTTATAAGGACATTTAAAAGGGGAATCCATAGATAGGAGGAGTGGGTATGAATTAAGGGATGTGATGATAATAAATGTAATTAAAGTGTGCAAAGGGATTGTAATGGGAGAAGAGAAAGGGAGGACGTAGAAAAAAGTAAATTACATCACAGGAAGAGGCACAAAACCATTCCATAGTAAAGGGAATGAGGGGAGGGAGATAAGTATTGTTTCAGCATTACTCTCATCCAATTTGGTTCAAGGAAGGAATAATAGATTCAGTTAAGGATAGAAAACTAACTTTCCCCACAGGCAGCAGGAAGAGAAAGAGGAAAGAAAAGGGAAGGTGAGAGTTAAAAGGGAGGAAAGAAGTAGTAAGGGAAAAGGGGAAAAAAAAAACTCATGAGGGCTGATAGAAGGGAAGGAAGACTGAGGAAGGTAGTGGTCAAAAGTGAAACACTTTTGAGTAAGGGAAAGGAGAAGGGAGAAATAAAAGCAAAAACAGAGGAGGGAATAGGATGGAGAAAAAGACACAGATAGTAATCATAACCGTGAATGTGAATGGAATGAACTCTCATATAAAACAGAGATGGATAGGAAAATGGATTAAATACCATAATCCTACAATTTGTTGTTTACAAGAAGCACATTTGAAACAGGAGGATACACACAGGGTAGAGGTAAAAGGTTGGAGGAGAATATATTAAGCGTGAGCTGATATAAAAACAAAAACTGGTAGCTACTCTATTCTCAAACAAAGCAAAAACAAAACTAAATCTAATCAAAAGAGATGGTGAAGGAAACTATATCCTGTTAAAAGACACATAGATAATGATGCAATGTCATTGTTAAACATATATGCACCAAGTGGTATAGCATTCAGGTTACTAGAGAAGAAGTTAAGGTGGTTACAGAAAGAAAGAGAAAGCAAAACAATACTAGTGAGGGACTGCAACTTCACACTCTCTAAACTTGATAAATCTAACCTCAGAATAAACAAGAAAGAAGTTAAGGAGGTGAATATAATTCTGGATAAAGTAGATATGATAAATCAGTAGAGAAAATGGAATGGGGAAGGGAAGGAATATACCTTCTTCTCAGTGGCACATACACAAAAATTGAACATGTACTAGGGTATAAAAACCTCACAATCCAGTGCAAAAAGGTAGAAATAGTCAATGCATCCTTTTAAGTTCATGATACAATACAAACCATATGTAATAAACGGCCATGGAAAGATAGACCAAAAATTAATTGGAATCTAAATAATCTAAACCTAAAGAATGAGTGGGTCACATCCAGAGGAAGAATTATAGAATAAGGATGCAGAATGAAGTGGACTATTTTCTCTTGTGTTATGTTTTGTTTTGGTTTTCTCATGATTTCATCAAATTCATTTTAATTTTTCTATGCAACATAACTAATGCTAAAATGTGTATAATAAGAATGTATATGGAGAACACACATAAGATTGCAGGTCATCTCCGGGAAGGAGGGGAGAGGTTGGGAGAGAAAATTTAAAACTTCTGGAAATGATTGTTGAAAACCGAAAATAAAGAAAAATTTTAAAAATAAAATGATCAGATAAAACTGCAAATCATAGAGACATTCAATTACTTCATTCAAGAGAGTGTCAATAATGAGAAAACTTACCAAAACTTATGGGATACTGAAAGTAGTTAGGGGAAGTTTTATATTATTGAATTCTGACATTAATAAAATAGAGAAAGAAGAGATCGATGAATTGGGCAGGCAACTGAAAAAGCTATAAAAAGAACAAATTTAAAATCCCCAATTAAATATCTAATTGGAAACACTGAAAGCCAAAGAGAGACTAAATAAAATAAAATTAAGAAAACTATTGAAATAATTAATAAAACAAAGAATTGAAAAAAAACAATAAAATTGATAAAACTTTGTTCATTTTGATTTAAAAAAAGAAAGAAGAAAATCTATTATTTGTATCAAAAATGAAAATTGTGAAATCACCTCCAATGAAGAAAAATTAGAATAATAGTTAGAAATCACTTCAGGAAACTGTATTCCCATAAATTTAACAATATAAGTGAAATGGATGATATTTAAAACATATAACTTGCCCAGATCAACAGAAGAGAAAGCAAAATATAAAATAAATAACCCAATTTCAGGGAGGAAGAGCCAAGATGGCAGAGTAGAAAGAGCCACCTCTAGAAGTTGTCCTCCCACAGTTCACTAAATACCTGCAAAAAATGACTCCAAACAAATTCTAGAGCAGCAGAAGACGCAAAATGACAGAGTGAAAGAGATTTCCAGCCCAAGGCAGCCTTGAAGGTCGACAGGAAAGGTAACATCGGGATCAAAGCAGACCATAGCCTGGCCTTGGACATGATGCAGCAATGAGAGGACTGGAGGGAACTTCAAGGAGTCACCTGCCATAACTGCGGATATCTTATCCCTCAACCAATAAAGGCCAAACAAAGCTTCAAAGGTCAGGAAAAAGTTCTTTCACTTGGGTGAGCAGGGAACTCAGCTGTCTAGCCCTGACCCCAGGCAGTGGTGGTCTCCATTGTTGGAGCCTTCCTCTAAAGACCCTAGGGGAATTGAGCAGCTGATTTGGATCTCAGCCCTGAGAGGTAGCCCTGGGGTGAAGAGGAGGGCTGACTGGTAGAGCTGGCAGAAGCTTTGGAGAGGGAATTCTACTCACAAAAAGAGTGCTTTAGTTGTTCCCAGACCACAGTCCAGGTGAGGAGAGGAGTAAAACCCTCTCCCATGATTGTGTCTCCTTGGAGGAACTGAGAACTTACAAGTCCCCAGAGTATACTCTTCTTGACAAAGAACTCAAAAGGTAAGCAACTGATTGGAAAACTGCTCAAAACAGGTGAAATGAATAAAACAATAGAAGGTTACTTTATTGGTGAACAGGTATTGTAAACATCCTTTCAGAGGAGGAAGAACAATGCATACCATCAGAGGAAGACATTAAAGTCAAGGCTTCTGCATCCAAAACCTCCTAAATAAATATCCAATGTTCTCAGGCTATGCAGAAGGTCGAAAAAGATTTTGAAAATGAAGAAAGAGGGGTGGAGGAAAAATTGGGAAAAGAAATGAGAGTGACACAAGAAAATCATGAAAAGTGAGTGCACACCTTGCAGAAGTGTTTATGGACAAGGTGGAGTGCAGGCAAAGTCCAGGATGGAATATCTCTGAACCCTGTTCTACAATCTGTGCTCAAAAATATCTGGTAGGGCTCTCAAAATATCTGGTAGGGCTCTCTATGACCTCTTTTTTTGTTGTATCCATGGGAACACTGAGAACATGCAGAGTACAAGGACCTTGAGTGAGGAGACAGGAGTTCCTGAAAATAACTGCCCTGGGAAACAGGGACTAGATTAGGAAGTACAAAAGTAAAGTAAAAATGTTCTCATGGAAAAAACCTTGCTTGCTTGCTTGCTTGCCTGTAAGAATCTATATAAACTCCTGCCCTCAATTAATAACTAGGAATTGTTCTACACATTCTTCACCTGACCTGTTTTCTTTCTTCTTTGTCACCGCTTCACTAAACTGCAAGGGAGCACTGGCCTCCCTCTGTACAAAAGGAGACCCAAAAGTATGCTGAAGAAAATGACACCTTTAAAGCTAGGCTATTTCTATTGGCAAAAGAGGTCCAAACAGACAAAAAGACCAAGAGGAGAAGAATGCTTTAAAATACAGAATTACGCAAACGGAAAAAGAGGTTCAAAAGCCCACTGAAGAAAACAGTTCTTAAAATATTGAAATGCAGCAGATGGAAGCTAATGACTTTAGGAGAAACCAAGACATAACAAAACAAAACAAAAAACAGAATGAAAAACTAGAAGACAATGTGAAGTATCTCACTGGAAAAACAAGAGGCCTGGAAAATAGATCCAGCAGAGATAATTTAAAAATTATGGGACTACCTGAACGTCATGATGAAAATAAGAGCCTAGACATCATCTTTCATGAAATTATTAAGGAAAATTGTTCTGGTATTCTAGAATCAGTGGGCAAAATAAATATTGAAAGAACGCACTGATGACCACCTGAAAGAGGTCCAGAAAGAGAAACACCTAGAACCACTACAGCTAAATTCCAGACTTCCCATGTCAAGGAGAAAAAGTTGCCAGCAGCTAGAAAGAAATAATGTGAGCATTGGGCAAATACAATCAGAATAATACAGAATCTGGCAGCTTCTACATAACATGATAGTGATATTCCAGAACTCAAAGGAACGAGGATTAAAAACCAAGAATCATCTACCCAGCAAAACTGACCATCACACCTCAGGGAAAAAATGGTCATTCAATGTTATAGAGGACTGTCAAGCATTCTTGATGAGAAGACCAAAACTGAAGAGAAAATTTGACATTCAAACACAGAATAAAGAGAAATATGAAAAGTTAAACAGGAAAGAGAAACCATAAAGGATTTTATTAATTTGAACTGCTCACATTCCTACATGGAAAGATAATATTTGTAACTCCTGAGACTTTTCTTAGTATTTTGATAATTGAAGGGATTATACATACATTCTCTCTCTCTCTCTCTCTCTCTCTCTCTCTCTCTCTCTCTCTCTCTTTAGAAATATATATATATATATATGCACATATACATATGTGCGTATACATATATGTATATATACATAAATGTTTACATATATATGTACTTATATATACATATATATGCATATAGACAGAGAGCACAGGGTGTGCTTAATGAGAAGGGATGGTATGTATGAACAAAGTAAACTAAAGGGTGAGAGGAATATATTAGGAGGAGAAAGGGAGAAATGGAATGGAGCAGGTTATATCTCATGAAATAGGTGAGACAAATTTTTCAATGGATGGGAAAATGTGGGGAGGAAAGAGGGGAAAAGTGAAGCTTAATTCCATAACATTTGGCTTAAGGATTGTATTTAATAAATACTCAATTAGGTAGAAAAAACTGTCTTGCACTACAGGAAAGTTGGGGAAAAGGGGATAAGTGGGGTGGGGGGATGGTAGAAAGGAAGGCAAATGGGAGGAAGGAGTAATAAGAAAGAATTGTTTTAATGGAGAAGCAAGGTCTAAAGAGAGATTAGAATAAACAGAGGGCAAGATAGGATGGAGGGAAATATGATTAGTCTTTTGCAACATGACTATTATGGAAGTCTTTATCAAAACTACACATATATAGCCTGTATTGAATTTGTTTGCCCTGTCAGTGGGTATGGATGGAGAGGTAGGAAGGCACAGAAGTTGGAACTCAAAGTTTAAGAAATGAATGTTGAGAATTGTTTTTGCATGCAACTTGGAAATAAGAAATACAGACAATAGGGTTTAGGAATCTATCTTGCCCTACAAGAAAAGAAAGAAGATGGGGATAAGGGAAGGGAGGGGTGTGAGAGAAGAGAGAGCAGATTGTAGGAAGGCATACTCAGAATGTACAGTGTTTCAAGGTGAGGGAGGGGAGAGATGAGGAGAAAATTTGAAACTCAAAATCTTATGGAAATGAATGCTGAAAACTAAAAAAATGCATAAAGTGAAAAAAAAAGGAAAAAAGAATACAAGTTATTCCCCTATTGATAGTAAAAGTATATGAATAGGCAGTTTTCAGAGGAAGAAATTTATCCTATCTGTATTCATATAAAAAATACTTTAAATCACTATTTGTCAAGAGATGCATATCAGAGCTTCCTGAAATCATAAAATTCCTGGTCTCCCTTATCTTGTCCCTTATCTTACAACCCTCATAAACCTCTACATAACAAATTAGCTTACAAATATAAATTTGGTAGGACTTCCATACATCATACAAAAGATTTTACAAAACATTTTTTCATGCAACAAATATTTTCCTCTCTTAAATATAAGTTACACTTTATCACAAAACCATCTTGAACCCAGTTGACAAAAATTACAAGAAAAGATCTAAAACAAAGGCCTTTGCATAATCACCAAGCATCCTTTCACAAACATACTTTTGTAGATGCTAGAATTTTACCAAAAATTTTAGCTAAATTTTCCTTCATGATAGCATAGATAAAGTTTTAAACACACTTAATACATCTTAGATGAAACAGGCTTGAAAATCCCCTCCCCACACACACATATGTATGTATGTATGTATTTATATGTGTATATGTATATATTCAAAGATTCTCTTTTTCACAATGAGAATTCTCCAACACAGAAGTTCTTACACAGAATTCATAACACCTTATTAAGTAATTCATTATTAATTTCACAGTTCAACTCTTTATATAACAATATTTAGATAAATTACTTTTTCAACAACATACCTTACTGTGCATTTAAAACTTAGTGCAACCCATTTTCCATTCAGATGAATGCATTTTCATATCACTTTTAAGAGAAATTCATCTCTTTGCCACCATGTAGACACTTACCAAAGCTATTTCATCCACATTTTCTTAAGAACCAAGATTTCAAATGGGAAATCTACAATCATAAAGCCAACATCAACATTATCACTGCTTATATATAACCAAACATAAATTTCAGATTATCATATTTCTATCAAATTCTTTTAAAACCTCTATATATATATATAACAAAATCCAAATCGAAAAATTATGTAACAATTATATTAGATTAATACTGCATCATATATAAGCCAGTCCTTGTGCCAAGCACCTCACAATCATAAATCTCAAATAACAATATCTTTTCTCTGTTTAATCCTGATAGGAAAAGCACTCTCAGATGCTGCTCTTTATTCCTTCAGGTCAGATTTTGACTTGAATAATATCGAAGCTTGATTTTCAGTATTTGGCCACCACAAACAGAGTTGCTATAAATATATATGCACATGGGGGACCCTTTGCCACTTTTATGATCTCTTGGGGATACAGTCTTAGAAGTGGTATTCCTGGGTCAAAGCACATGCACATTTTTGTAGGACTTTGGGATAGTTCCAAATTGCTCTCCAGAATGGTTGGATCATCTCACAGCTCCACCAACAATGAATTAGTATTCCAATCCTCCCACATCTTCTCCAACATTTATCATCTTCCTGTTTTGTCAGATTAGCCAATCTGATAAGTGTGATGTGATACCTCAGAGCTGTTTTGATTTGCATCTTTCTAATCAATGCTGCTTTAGAACCTTTTTTCATATGATAATAGATAGCTTTAATTTCTTCCTCTGAGAATAGAAACAATGGGGGGCAGGATAGGATGGAGGGAAATATAGTTAGTCTTACACAACACGACTATTATGGAAGTCATTTGCAAAACTACACAGATATGACCTATATTGAATTGTCTCCCTTCCCAAAGGGAATGGGTGGGGAGGGAGGGATGGGGAGAAGCTGGAACTTAAAGTTTTAGGACCAACTCTTGAGTATTATTCTTGCTACTACAATACAGGTAATGAGGAACAGAAAGTTATCTGGCCCTACAGGACAAAAGAGAAGATGGGATAAGGGAAGGGAGTTATGATAGAAGAGAGAGCAGATTGGTGATATGGGTAATTAGAATGTTCAGTGTACTGGGGAGGGGGGAGGGGATAAATGGGGAGAAAATTTTGGAACCCAAAATCTTGTGAAAATGAATGTAAAAAGTTAAATAAATTTATTTAAAAAAAAATAAAGAAAATCTGAGAAACAAAAGGAAAGGCATTCTAGCAACCCGGATCTATAGTTACTCATTTCCCATATGTGCTTTCTATATCTGAACCCACTTTATTCTGGCCTTCATATATATTGGTGAGGGAATATGTCAAACTTATTCAAGATGTTTTATAGCTACCATGTTGTATTGTTAAAGTATTGTTAATGGAAAGGGAAGGTCTTTCCCATCCATTAATAAGTCCATGTGATCTGCTTAAGTCACATGGAACCATGAGTCACATGAGTCTCAGTTACATGGAGCAAAAAGGAATGGAGCAGAAAGGGTGGAAAAAAGCTGACAGGAAGTCAGACAGAGCAGATAGAGCTGGGAAAGAGACAGGAAGCAAGCAGCTATCTCTGAGTGAGAGAGGGAGTGAATTTTGTTTAAAGGAGTTGGTTTGTGGGAAACCCTGATAATGTGTATAGGCATTTTGGTTACTATGATGTATTTCTTTGTTACTGTGATGGATTTAACCTTTTGGTGTTTGAATAAATGTCTTAGTTCTGTCTTCAGTGAAAAAAAAATTTCTTCCTCTGAAAGTTCTCTATTCATATCCTTTGACCATTTCTCAATAGGGAAATGACTTGTATTCTTGTACATTTGACTCATTTCACTATATAATTTGGAAATGAGGACTTTATCACAGACACTAGTTGAAAACTTCTTCCCCAGTTTTCTGCTTCCCCTTTAATCTTGGTTGTGTTAGGTTTGTTTGTGCAAAAGCTTTTCAATTTAATGTAATCAGAATTATCCATTTTGCACTTCATAATGTTCTCTATTTCTTCTTTGGTCATAAACTTCTCCATTCTCCATAAATATGGTAAATACACTATTCCTTGCTCCCCTAAATTGTTTATCCTATCAATCTTTATACTTAGATTATGTATCCATTTGGAATTTATTCTTGTGTACAGTTTCAGGCATTCGTCTATGCCCAGTTTCCACCACACTGTTATCCAGTTTTCCCATCAGCTTTTGTCAAACACTGAGGTCTTATCCCATAAGATGGGGCCCTTGGAATTATCAAACAGTAAATTGCAATATTCATCAACTACTGTCTCTTGAGTTCCTAATTTGTTCTACTGGTCTACCCTTCTGTTTCTTAGACAGTACCAAGTGGTTTTCCTGATTTCTGCTTTGTAATACGATTTGAGATCTGGTAGGGCTAAGCCACCTTCGCTGGCATTTCTTTTCATTAGTTTCCTTGATATTCTGAACCTTTGGTTTTCCCAGGAGATTTTAGATAATATTTTTTCTAGCTCTAGAAAATAATTTTCTGGAAGTCTGACTGGTATGGCACCAAATATGTAAATTAACTTAGATAGGATTTTCATTTTTATTATACTGACTCGTTCTACCGAAGAGAAATTGATGTTTTCCACTTATTTAGATCAGGCATTATTTCTGCAAAAAGTGTTTTTTTTTCTTAAACAAATTTATTTATTTAACTTTTTACATTCATTTTCACAAGATTTTGGGTTCCAAAATTTTCTCCCCATTTGTCCCCTCCCCCTTCCCCAATACACTGTACATTCTAATTACCCATATCACCAATCTGCCCTCTCTTCTTTCAT
>CM053773.1:202249610-202303664 GCA_028658325.1 Potorous gilbertii | reverse complement strand
TCCATTTTTTCATTCTTTTAGTTTTGTTTTATGATTTCTTGGTTTCTCAGAAAGTCATTGGCCTCCATCTGTTATATTCTAATTTTGAGAGAACTATTTTCTTCAGTGAGCTTTTGCACCTCTTTTTCCACTTGGCTAATTCTGCTTTTGAAAGCATTCTTTTCCTCATTGACTTTTTGAACTTCTTTTGCCAATTGAGTTAGCCTATTTTTCAAGGTGTTTTTTTCTTCAGTATTTTTTTAGGTCTCTTTTATTAAGGTATTTACCCGTTTTTCATGCTTTTCTTGCATCTCTCTCATTTCTTTTCCCAGTTTTTCCTCCACATGTCTTACTTGATTTTCAAAATCCTTTTTGAGCTCTTCCATGGCCTGAGCCCATGGGATACCTATCTCAGATGTTTCTGATACAGAGTCCTTGACTCCTATTTCTTTACCTGATGGTAAGCAGTTTTCTCCTTCATCTTCAGAGATGAAGGTTGGAATCTTTTTTCAAGAAAATAACCTTCTATGGTCTTAGTTTTTTTTCCTTTTCTGGGCATTTTCCCAGCCAGTTACTTGACTTCTGAGAGTCCTCTCCACCCTGGCCTAGGTCCGCCCAGCTAGTGCTTAGGGTCTGAGATTCAAATGCTCCCATCCAGTTACTTGACTTCTGAGAGTCCTCTCCACCCCAGGCCTAGGTCTGCCCAGCTAGTTCTTGGAGTCTGAGATTCAAATGCTGCTCCCCAGCCTCAGGACTTTCGGGGGCAGGCCTGGCTGCTATTCCATGGGAGCTTACCTGATGGTGCTCAGGTGGGGGCAGGGCCACCTCCCAGGCCCAGTTCCCTCAGGGGGTTTACGCAGAGACCTTTTGTAATGGAGCTGGGGTGGAGCTCCTGCCTGCTCTGGCCGCCTGCTCCGGGAGCCTCTGGCTGCAGCCTGCTGCTGCCACTGCCTCTGCCGCCGCGTCCCGAGGGGGCCTGAGTCCCGGAGACACCCCGCTCCCCTCTCAGCCCGTCTCTCTCACTGACCTGCGAGTCTTTGGGTGGAGGGACCTTCGTTGCCGCTGGAGATTGTGTTCCTGATGCCTGTTCGGATATGCTCGCTCCTCTCAGTTCTATGTGGTCAGGGCAGGGGGAGGGGAGTGCTCTGCTCCCATCCGGGGCGCGATGGACCTTTGGGATCGGTTTTTCAGGGCTCTCTGGAACGGAAATCTCCTTCACTGTGTTGCTGCGTGGCTTCCACTGTTCCAGAATTTGTTGGGCGTTCTTTTTAGAGGAAATCCATGGACCGTGGTTTCGGAGCTACCAAAATGTGTGTCTTTCTACTCCGCCATCTTGGCTCTGCCCCCTGCAAAAAGTGTTTTGTAATTGGGTTTTTTTGGCTGGTAGACTCCCAGATATTTTATGGTGTCTACTGCAGCTTTGAATGAGATTTCTCTTTCTATTTCTCGCTGTTGGGATTTCTTAGTAATATATAGATGTGCAGATTTTTTATGTGGGTTTATTTTGTAACCTGCAATTTTGCCAAAGTTGTTTATTATTTCAAGTAATTTTTTTCATGATTCTCTGGGATTCTCTAAGATTATCATCATATCATCTCCAAAGACTGATAACTTAGTTTCTTCTTTGCCTGTTCTAATTACTTCATGTTCTTTTTTGGTCTTATTGCTACAGCTAGCATTTCTAATACTATATTGAATAACACTAATTATAATGAACATCCTTTTTTTACCCCTGATCTTATTGGAAATGCATCTAGCTTGTTCTTATTGCATATAATGCCTGCTGATGGTTTTAGGTAGATACTGCTTATTATTTTATGGAAGGTTCCGTTTATTCCTATGCTTTTGAGTGTTTTTAATAGGAATGGGTATTTTACTTTGTCAAAAGGTTTTGCTGCATCTATTGAGATCATCATGCGATTTATACTTTTTTTGTTATTGATATGATCAATAATTTTAATAGTTTTTCTAATACTGAACGAGTCCTGCATTCCTGGTGTAAATGCTACTTGATCATAATGTCTTATTCTTGTGATAAGTTGTTGTATTCTTTTTGCAAATATCTTACATAAAATATTTTCATCTATATTCATTGGAGAAATTGGTCTATAATTCTCTTTCCACGTTTTAACTCTTCCTGGTTCGGGTATCAGAACTATATTTGTATCAGAAGAAGAACTTGGTAGGACTCATTCTTTGGCAATTTTCCCAAATAGTCTATATAGTATTGGAATTAAATGTTCCTTAAATAATTGATAGAATTCACTTGTAAATCCATATGACCCTGAAGATTTTTTCCTGGGGAGTTCATTTATGGCTTGTTCAATTTCATCTTCTGAGATAGGGTTATTTATGTACTCAGTTTCAGCTTCTGTTAATCAGGGCAATTTATATTTTTTAAAATAATCATCCATCGCATTTATATTGTCAAATTTATGGGAACACAGTTGAGCAAAGTAATTTCTAATTATTGTTTTAATATTTTCCTCATTGGAGGTTAGTTCACCTTTTTCATGTTTGATATTGGTATTTTGGTTTTCTTCTTTCCTTTTTTTATACCTTTAAAGGAAAAAGTAGACTAACTTTCATGGAAGCAGTGGTTAGAATATTGTTTCCACTACACAAAGATGAAAAGAAGAAACTGGGAATGTGTAGACTGAAGATAAAAAGATCTATAAAGAGCAAAATAGGCTTCTGGTTTGAAGGCTTATGACAAGGAAAGTAGATTAGGATTGTTCTACTTTGCCCTACAAGAAGAACTAAAAGTAACCAGTGTAACATTCAAAGTAAAGGATTTTATAGGGAAGAGCCTTGTTTCAATTCTTAGTCAGTAGGATTGACTGTTTGCTTGAGATTTCAAAGGGAGATGGTAAGAGCTCATAATATAATAGATTGGTGCTCAATGAGACTGTAGAAGTGATTTGGTTCAAACTTTTTGTTTTACAGATCAACAAATTGAGTACCATAAGGGTAAGGAACCTGACCAGTTTCACACAGAGATGCAGTAGTGAAACTAGATTCAAAACTAGCTCCTCTATCTCCAAATCCAACACTATTCCTGCCCAAGTATTCTTTAGACTCAACTTAAGTAAATGCAGATCCACTGTCATGAATCAATCATATCCAATTAAAAGGACTGTACTAGACTCTGACAAAATAGCACCTGCCCTCTGGGAACTTGTACCTTCACTGCGACAATACAAGTAAGGGTCAGTTCACCTCTAATAGGTATTAAATAGATACGATATATTATAATACAACATACTCATTTAATGAATAATGTGTTATAATTGATCTCATTCATGAATCTTTAAATTCTTGTTTCTCACCTTATTAAATGGATATTTCCCAATAGAACCATAGAAGGAATAAATCAGTCTGGAGTCTCTGAGTTCATCCTACTGGGGCTCTAAGACCAGCCTGAGAAGCAGACACTCCTGTTCTCCTTGTGTCTTCTTATGTTGCTGATCAGAGGTCTCTGGGAATCTGCTCATCATTCTGGCCATTCAGACTTGTTCAAGTCACCACACTCCCATGTACTTCTCCCATAGCAACTTGTCCTTGGTCCACATCTGCTTCTACTCCACTAGCATCCCCAATATGCTGGTAAATCATATATCTGAAAACAAAGCTATTCTTTATGCTGGATGCCTAACACTAGTATTCTTCTTCGTTTGGTTCACTGGGATCGATAGTATCCTTGCTGTCACAGACTATCACCCATATGTGGCTCTCTGTGCCCCATTACATTATTCCATGATCATGACTCAAAAGATCAGTGCCCTTCTGATAGCAGTGTCCTGGTTTTGGGGCTGTGCTGTTATTCTCCTGCACACTGTCCTAATATTCTGTCTTTCATTCATTGATCACAGTGAAATCCCTCATTTATTCTGTGAACTCAGTCCCCTGCTACAGTTGGCCTGCTCATCCACCTTCATTAATGACCTGATGGTAAACCCAGTGGGAGTGCTAATGAATATTATCCCCTTCATTGGGATCTTTAGCTCCTGCACCTGATTTTTTCTGACTGTGCTGAAGATCCCATCTATTGTGGGGAAGTGGAAAGCTTACTCCACCTGTGCCTCCCACCTCACTGTTGTCTCTCTGTTCAATGGGACAATCACTGGAGGGTATTTCAGCCTCATATCCACCCATCACAGCCCAAGGGGATACAGCAAGAGCTGTGATGTAAACTGTGGTTGCTCCTATGCTGAACCTTTTCATCTATAGCTTAAGGAACAAGTACATGAAAGAAGCCCTGAGAATGCTCCTCACCAGGAAGCCAGGCCTCTCTTTGTGACTATGGGACATACTCTACAACCAGGCTTGATTTATACAAGGATTGCAGAGATGGTTCAATATTAGGAAACCTATGAAAACTATATTAACCGTATTAAAGATAAAAATAAAAATTATTGCATTAATAGATACAGAAAAACTCTCTAAAGTATATGAATAAATGGATCTTGTGTGAAAATTATAATTGGTGTCTATCTAAATCCAAGAAGAAGCATTATCTATAATGGGGATAAGCCAAAGATTTATGAAGGACAAAACAAGGATATCCATTATCACCATTGCTATTCAGTATAGTGCAAGAAGTGCTAGCTATAGGAATAAGACCCCCTTACAAAAACAATAAACTGAAATGTAAATATTCAAGGTTAGGTGTTTCTTTTATATTTCTTCTACTCTATTTTTTAACCTGGAATCCATCTTCTCACATTGGTTTCTGACATGTTTTTAATTTCCTGGATTCACCTACTAACTACCTTATTGAAGCACCACAGGGTGGTCTTTCCTGACTTATAAAATGTACACACCCACCTTAGTTCGGGGCTGTCTCCTTTGGGTTGCTCAATGAGGCAGCCTCCAGCCTGGCTAAGAAAGATGCTCTCGAAATTCCCAATTGACTCTTGCCTGTGAATTGCTTACTCCATCCATTTTAATTTTTGTTCTATAAAATTAGTTTTTTTAGTTCAAAACACTCTTTCTCCAGTCTCTCTACCAACCATTTGAATGGAATCTCTTAAATTCTTATTTCATTTCCTTTCCACATGTGCTCTTTAACAGATCCAGGGAAGGGGAAATCAGCCAGTAGTCTTCAAGTTCATTCTCTGGAAACTTCCTTTTTTATTAGTCTTTTTATTATCATTATTATTTTTGGAGGGGGCAGGTGAAGCAATTGAGGTTAAGTGACTTGCTTAAGGTCACACAGTTTTGAAGTGTCCAGTGTCTGAGTCCTGATTTGCACTCAAGTCCTCCTGACTCCAGTACTCTGTTGACGACACCACCTAGCCGCCCCTCACTGTTCCCCCTAGCTACCTCTGGAGACATTCACACCAACCACAGCAGAAGAGGCTCCTGTTTTCCCTTCTGTTTATCTACCTGATGACAGGCTAGGGAACATGCTCATCAACCTGGTGATAAGAAATGATTCTCACCTTCACACACTCTGCTTCACATCCACCACCATCCTTAAGATGCTGTTTTACTACACATCTGGGAGAAAAACAACTCCTTATACCAAATCATTAACCGAAGCTCTCTTTAGTTGTTTCACAGGATTACAGAGTATCCTAAGATGAATTAATTCAAAACGAAATGAGGATGTCAAGGAAAACAGTTTGGGTAATAATGGCAATATTGTAAAGCAAAACAGTTTTGAAATGGTTAACCTCTTTATTCATCACAGTGACTAACAATGATTATAGAAGACAAATGATGAACCAGACTACCTACTCATTTTTTGTTGAAAAAAAAAAAAGATGTACTCAAAAAGAGACATGTTTTGGAACATGGGACTTTCTTTTACTTGATTACGTATATTTGTCGTAAAAGAGGCAGTAGTGTTTTGTGGAGATTTTAGAAAGCATGAAAGAAAATAAATGCTTGTAAATGAAAAGAAACGAAATCAATGAGGAAGAGGAAGAAGAAAGGAGGAGGAAAAAGAGGAGAAAGGGGGAAAGAGAGAAGAAAGAAAAGAAGGGAGGGAGAAGTGGAGGAAAGAGTAAGAAAGGAAGAAAGGAAGGATGGAAGAAAGGAAGGAAGGAAGGCAGGAAGGAAGGCAGGAAGGAGGGAAAAGAGTGAAGCTACATTTTCAGTTTTCATCTGCGGTCCTTTTGGATACCAACACTGGTCCACTGAGAAAGGGAACTCTGGACATCTTCTGAGAAATTGGGAGTACTACAATAACCATAATAGAATTGTGCAGAGAGAAAGAAGCCATGAAGGAGAGTACCAATATGGAAAGGTTACCTATAAGTAAAATGAGATTGTGATATTTTCATGAGTTATGTTTTAGCAATTTTGATGTGAATACTAAGTACCCAGTATTAGACTTGGAGAATCAGGATTTGAAAATGAACTCCTACACTTCTGAACTGTGTCACCTTAGGCAATTCCTTTAACTTCTTAAAGGCTCAGTTTCCTCAATTACTAACTTCTCTTTCATAACAAAATCTATAATTCTATCAGCTTACATTATCAGCTACGAATCTGTAGCCTGAGAAGAAAAATTGGCCACTACAACTGAGTTGTATTGCTTTCAAATGGTGAAATTCCCAGTTTATCTGGATGAGAGGAATGAATTGAAAAAGAAAAAAGACCTAAGTGCAACCAGGCTCTTAGTGGTCCTTGCACATGACTTGAGAAGATAGTGAGGTTCACGGCAATGATCACTGACACTAAAATTAGGTATCATGGCTTAAACGCCTCTTTCATGGATATATCTGTTTAATCTTGAGCACTCAATTCACTTGACATAAAATTCAGTTTGTTCAATTCTGAAATGAATAATTTGGCCTAAATAGATGGTCTCTAAGGTTCCTTCCAGGGCTGGATCTCTGATCATGTGATGGAATGCCCTACATGAGACTCTGACATGGAGGGTGCATACCTTCTATGGCTTAAGACCCTTCCCAACATTGATACCTTATTGTCTCTTTGCTGAGACCTGTATCAGCTCAAAATTTCTGTGCTCCAAGACCTAAAATCCATTTTCTGGAAGTTAACTAGAAACACATGGAGTTCTCAGTGTTGCTGGGTGAGTAGTGCAGTGAAAATAAATTTTAAAACTTAGGTCAGTTACTTCCCCAAAAGAAGCAGAACCCAGAGTGGTGTGGACAATTACCTAATGTTTGTCTCTAATAAGGGGCTCAGGGAATTGGAGTTCTGTGACCAGGAACATCTAGTAAACTACATACAATGATTCCCCTGCATCATTCCTAGGAAACAGAATAGACACTTTATCTCATGCACATCACCCCTCAGTCAATGCCTCAACCCCTCCTTCTCCTAGAAGACCCCACAGCTTGAGCTACTCACCTGTTTGAAATTTATCTGTCAGTAGGGGGCCAGAGGAGGCAATAATTCAGTCCTTCAAGGACAGAAGAGACTAGGCTAAAGAACCAAGTAAGTGCATAGGCAGAGGGCACTTTCAATTTATTTGAAAATCAGTCCCACACAAAGTAATGCTGGGAATATGGATCAAAGAATCTCAGAAACTTTTGCTAAAAAGGATTTGAGAAGATGGAACATCAGAACTGGAAAGACAATAGAACATAGAATACTGAATTTTAAAGATAGAAAGGATTTAAATTATGAATAGGGCTACAGGAGTTTTCAGAATATAAAACATTCAATGTGAATAGGAAATTAGAACATAAAATGTCAGAGCTCCAAAGGACAGAAAATACACCGCTTATTAGTCTCCCTGTCTATAGTCTCTCCTCTCTCCACTTCATTCTCCACTGAGCTGTCAAACTGATCTTCATTACTCCTCTCTTTAAGTGTATTTCTATTGTCTTTGAGATCAAATACAAAATCTTCTGCTTAGTTTTTAAAACACCTCCTAACTTGCATCCTTTCTAGCTTTCCCACCTTCTGACATCTTATACCTCTGCAGGTTCTCTGACATCTAATGATACTGACGTCCTTGTTTTTCCTCACATAAAACCCTCTCTGAGTATAAGCATATCCACTGGCTGCTCCCCATGCCTAGAACTCTCTCCAATCTCATCTCCACCCCCTAGCTTCCATGCCTCCTGTCAAAACTCAGCTAAAGTCCTTTCCTCTAGAAGAAGTCTGTTAAAATCTTGCTTAATCTTACTGCCTATCCACTGAGACTCCCTCAAAATGATCCTGTGTATATGAAGTTTGCACATGGTTGTCTGCATATCATCTTCTCCCATTGAAGTAGAGGCTCCCTGAGCACAGAGATTTTTCTTTGCCTTTGTATCTCTGTGCCTAGCACAGAGCCTGCCACATAGTAATATGCACTCACTCACTGACTAAGTAAGTGAAATGTTTCTTTGAGCAAAAAATGTTCAAACTAGGAGAGACTTTAGAATGTAAGAGACATAATAGCAGAGTACAAGATGACAATCACATAGTTCATAAAATGTTAATATTGAAATGAAATTTAGAACATAGAAAAGAAAACGTTACACCTAGAAATAAATGAAACCTTTTTATCAGAAATCAAATTTAGAAGTGGGAGGGAGGTCAGAGTCAATACTTCAGTCATTGTTTATTAAGCAGCTATTATGTGAGAGGCAATGTGAAAATTACTGGGGACTCAACACAAAAGGGCAATAGTCCCTGACCTCAAGAAATGTTCATTCTAACGGTAGTGATGGCATGGACACAGGAAAGGATCTACATGAAAAATCAAAACAAGTGAAAAATGATTTGGGGGAGGAAAGAGACAATCAGCTGGGCTAGCTGCTCAATCCATCACAAGAGGTATCATAAAAAATGTTGTCAGGATGAATTTGAAAAGAAACTGAGAAATTCAACAGGCAGAGATGAAAAAGCAGAAAATTCAAGGCATGGGGCACAGGCAGTGCAAAGGCACAGTGGTGAGACATGGAGAATCATGTACGTCAGGAAGAAGAGATGGACTAGGAAATATTTCAATGGAATGGTTTTTACTCTCACAATTATCTTTTCACAAGAAGGTATCAATTTCTAAAATTCAATATTCAACCTATTCCTCTTTCCATACACAAAAGAGAAAAGAAAAGAAGAATATCACAAAAGGAAAGAGACTATGCTGTATTGTTATCAAGAGGAACATCTCCCTGGGAATCTAATCACATGGATACTAAGCCTGGAGTCCTTGCCCGTAGGTAAGAGCCCACAACTCAGACTAGTTCCCTCTTTGAAACTTAGCTGAAAGTAGGGGCCCTAAGAAAGCAATTGCTTGGTCCTAAAAACCAGAAGAGAAGATTTAGTTCATAGACAGAGAATACTTCCTTCATCTGAAGGTAAATCTCACACAAAGTAAGGTGAATATGCCTCAAAGAATCTCAGAAACTTATTGTGTAAAGGCATTTGAGAATGCAGAATGTCAGAACTGAATGGGTTGTTGAAACGTAGGACACAGGTTTTCAAAGACAGAAAGGATTTAAAATATGAATAAGACTACAGAAGACCTTAGAATATTAAATGTTCAAGCTCACAAGGGACTTAGAATATAGAACGTCAGAGATAGAAAGGGATAAAAATAGCCTGCTAGTTCGTTTCCAACAAGCATGGACTTGGACATGGAAATTAACCTATTGCTTTAACTTAGCTGTATCATTTGTACAAATGAGTCAGTGGGTTCTGAGACTAGATTATTTCAAAGATCAGAGCATTCAGGAATGTGAGGGCGTTTAAAACAAAAAAAAAAATGTGAAAGACAGAAGGTCCCTGACAATATGGAATGTAACACCAGAAGAGATTTTTGACAGAGATGTCCAAAGCTCAAAGAAGGAGGCATATATCCCACGAGTCTAATACTGTCAAACCATATTAAAATGTAATTGGGAAAGATTTAAAAAAATAAATAATAACATAAAATATGGATAACGTTACATTTTGAAAGTAAGTTATCATGTAGCCTACAGGAATCTTTATGATTCAATTGGAGGACCCAATTCATTTTGAGTTAGACATAAACATTTTAGAATAGAGGTAATTAATACTTAAAGAGACCTTAGTACATAGGGAAACTGAATTCTAGAGCTGAAAAGAATCAGAAAACAGAAAATATAAAATGTTAGAACTGGAAAAGCAGAGCTGGATGGGACCTTATATAACAGGCTAATGCACATGGAGAGGATCTAATGACCAACTTGTGAAAAGTCAGGTACAAGGAGCAAAAACTGACCATTGTCACAGAATCTATTAGTGGAAGATCTGGTACTCGAACCTAGGTCTCTTGAGTCCCATTTCACTACTCTTTCTCTCACACAATGATGACTCTGTTTCTCAATTTTAAAATGTACAGAGGAATTCAATTTCCAGAAAGGGATTCAGAAACTGTCACATTCAGAAACTGCTGTCTTACTTCACTCCTGCAAACACCCTTATTCAACAACATAATTAACTTTTTTATGTCTATTAGATTAAGGCAACAGTTAAGGATTTCCCCTCCACAACTCCAAGTAACAGGTTAGAGTTTGCATGATGTAATAAATAGGGGGTTTGGAACCAGAAAGACTTGGGGTGAGTTCCTGGGAAAAGCAATGGATTTAGATCATCTATATTTTAGAAAACATTGACAAAATCTATCAGATAATTACTGTGGAGAGCAGGGAGATATGTGTGCTAGATGTTAGAAAAATGGAATAGTCCTTCAGATGTGGTGGATACCTGAACTCTGAAGTTTTTTAAGGAGAGGTGACATAACCATTTATGAGAATATTCCAGAGGGGATTTCTATTCAAATGTGGGTGAAATATATGGTTGAGCCTATGACACTATTTTAACCAAGACTTGAAGTAATTCAGGAAACTAACAGGTGGAGATGAGGAAGTAGTGAATGGCATGTGGGACAACCAGTGAAAATGCCCAGAGTCAGAAGATTAAGTATTTTCTGTAAGGAATAGCAAAGAGGTTAAAGTCATTGGATCACAAAATGTAGGTATGAGGAAGTAAGGTGTGAGAAGACTGGAAAGATAAGAGAGGATCAGGTGATTAAGAATTTTGAAAATAAAATAGAGGATTTCATATTTGATACTAGAAATAATAGAAAACCATTGGACCTTTTTTTTTTTAGTACAGAAGTGTCATGGGCTTTCTGGCCCATTAGGAAGATCAAGTTGATGATGAGGGAAGAATGAAGTGGAATGAGGAAATACTTGCATCAGGAAGTCCAACCAGCAGCCTACTGCAACAATCCAGGTATGAGGTGAGGAGGGACTGAACCAAAATGAGGGCAGTATCACAGAGAGGAAGGAGGTGTATAAAAGAGGCATCACAAAGTTAAAATTGATAAGACTTGTCAAAAAGATTTATATGGGCTGGGGTGGGGTGAGAGAGAGTGAGGAACGGTGACTGGGAGGATGGTGCTTCCTTCAATAGTAATGAAGAAGTTCAGAAGAAAAGGGGGTTTCGGCAGAGAGAAGAAGACAATCAGTTCAGTATTGGCCATATTGAGTTAAGGTATCTGGTCTCTCAAACTTGCTGTAAAGTTTCTATGTGACTCTGGGCTAGTCACTGAATCCTGTTTTCCCTAGTTCCTTCATCTGTAAAAAGAGATCAAAAACGAAATGAAAAACAACCCCAGTATGTCTGCCATAAAAATCCCAAATAAGATCAAGAAGAGTCAAACACAATTGAAACAACTAAACAAAAGAGGGGACATCCAGTTCAATATGTCTAGTTTCCAGTTTTAGATGGGACACTAAAGATCAAGAGAAAGGTTATGGCTGACAGGATTTGGGAATCATCTGCATAGCAATAATAATTGAATCCACCTTTTTCCTCCCATCTGTTTCCTACATTTCCCCCCTTAAGTATATTGTCTGAATATCTAATGCTACTTGACTCTCCATCTCTTTATCACTTTTATCCTTTTCATGAGACACACCTTAACAAAGTCATTTTGGCCATGAGTTGCTCCCAACCAAATCTCTTAAAATATACATCCTATACAAGGATTCTTCTTGCTCTTCACCTATACAGTGTGCATTTTTATAGACTCCTGAAGCCTTGGTCTTAGCTTACCTGTGGGCTCTAGTTACTCTCACTTGTGCATTATTGGCTCTCTAATGCTCTAACACTTCCTGGCCTATATTTCCTACTACCTCTGGGAGTATCTCATACAGTAACAGAAAATGCAAAACAATAAAAATAATATCTGCAAGATCTTAATTGAAAAGTAAAAAAATCACTTTTCAGTTAAAATATGCATACATATATGCTTATCCATGAGTGTTCAAGTACTTTGCTTTCTCACTTATATGATATTCTCTATGCATAATATCTCTAAACCACTTAATAATGTCCCATGAGGTTGAAATACCTCAACCCAATTTTTAGGCTCAAAAACAATATCCATCCCCTAAATCCCAGGATCCCAAAGCTCCCACAGTGATAGCATTGGTGTTTATAACAATGTATTCCTCATTAATCAGATGTTGGCACACTGTTAAGTATTTCTATCATTCAGCAGCTCTGGTCATTTCCAAGACAAAATTTCTGCTTTCAAAGGAAAGAAGCACATGAGTGACTATTGCTTTTGCAGTCTTATAATCTCAGACTACATGAGTTACTTTTAATACAGAAATGATTGAGTATATGTGAAACTTGGTGCTCTCTGACATGTTTATCAATGCTATAGAAGTAGCCAGGGTATGGCCCCTTTAATGAGGTAAAGAAAAGTAAAAGACATCAGGCTGGGAGGGAAACAGTAACAGTTACTATTGATATCATTCTGATGCCAGGAGGGTCCAGAAGAGAGCCCCTAGACAGGGGCCCAGTGTTGACCCAACTTCAGAGTGCAGAAGGTTTAAGATTTTGAGAAAGGTATGGGAAGGAAATGGACAGGAAGGAGAGGAGAGGAGAGGAGAGGAGAGGAGAGGAGAAGACCTGTTCAAGAAGTAGCCAGGACAAGGCCCCTTTAATGAGGCAAAGAAAAAGAAAGATATCAGGCCTATTTATTCAATTAATGGGTGTTACCTCACCCTAAGTAAGTGCGTGTATAGACCTCAAAGGGGCCAAGGTATCATAGTGCATCCTGGGTCATCTCCAGTCATCCTGATGAATATCTGGTCACTGAATTCAGATGGCTCTGGAGGAGAATTGAGGCTGGTGACCTGCACAGCCCTCCCTCACTCAAAAAAAAAGTCACGTTGAAGTTATGTCATCATTTCTCTGATGGCATATTGTTCTTCAGCAACAAAGGACAAATGAAATAATCAATGCTATAAATCTTTGTAAAGTTGTACCATGTTATCAGATGTTGCACAAAGGAAAGGAGCAATTTTTCTTTCTGTGCTTCATAGCTATAGCTAGTATTCTGTCCAGATCTAAATCTTCTATCCAGTACAAAAGATTACACTGTAACATGGCAGTATGGATATAATCTATCAAAATCCAAGTAAATGGCACTACCCTCATAAAAATAAAATTTAGAGGTCAAAAATGATAGAGATACCTGAATGAATCTTAAACTTCTCTACTAACTACAGTACTTTGAGAATCCATCAACTCATGTATAAAGCACTTTCTCCACTAAGCTTCATTTAAGTGCTGTTGCAGTTAGAAAACATCATTCTGTGCACAATCTGGTGAGGAAGTTTTCTCAACTCAAATTGACTGCTCCCTAAACATTAGATACACATTCCATGAACACTACAGTCATTTTCTACTGCACTTCTCCAGATTGAACCTCGAAATTTTGCAAATTGAAATAAGCAAAATCAACCAATTACAAACCTAGGCTGATGGCTCATACTTTAT
The DNA here is from genome assembly GCA_028658325.1 of Potorous gilbertii. Classification (NCBI taxonomy): domain Eukaryota; kingdom Metazoa; phylum Chordata; class Mammalia; order Diprotodontia; family Potoroidae; genus Potorous; species Potorous gilbertii. Next base: position 202,289,951 of record CM053773.1, on the reverse strand, counting down.
TTTTATCTAGAACTTAAAACTTTTTAAAAATAAAATACAGGTCTGATTATGACCTCTTTGTGGTCAATGAGCTCCATTTTTCTAAATGTGCTCAGTTCCCTCAGGGGGTTTATGTGGAGACCTTCAGTAATGGTCCTGAGTTCCTGCCTGCTCTGGGAGCCTCTGGCCTCAGTTGCCTCTGCCGCTGCCTCTGCCTCTGCCTCTGGAGGGGGCCTGAGTTATGGAGACACCCAGCTCCCCTATCGGCCCACCAAACAGTCCCTCTCTCTCACCTGTGTGCCTGTGGGTTGAGGGATCTTCGCTGCTGCCAGAGATTCCATCCTTGAAGCCTGCTCGGTTCCGCTCCTCTCGGTGCAGCATGGCCAAGGCAGTGCTGGGCTTCGCTCTGGTCTTTGGACTTTGGATGAAGATTTTTTAGGTCTTTCTGGAACAGAGATTTCCTCCACTCAGCTCTTCTGTGGCTTCCACCTCTCCAGAATTTGTTAGGAGTTCTTCTTTACAGATATTTTATAGACTATGGTTTTGGAGCTAGCATATGTATGCCTTTCCACTCCGCCATCTTGACTCCTCCCCAGCTTCAGTTCCCTTTCATTTTTAGAATATTCTTTATTTCTGAGAAATCTACTACGAACTACAAAAATATGGCATCTTCCAACTCATGGACCTAATTTTGTAGACCAAAGACTTGATCCTTCCAAAACAGCGTGGAGAGAGAAGAGTGAAGCCTGAGATTTCTAGTCTTTTTTCTCCCACATTCTGTTACTCTATTACAGAGCTTTGAAATTGTTTTGGTTTTATTTTACCCTGTTTCTATTTTTGTTTTCTCTTCCTTTAGTGCTATTTATATAAGGGTTTGTTTGTTTGCTTGTTTTTTTTAATATCAGAGCTCAGAGTCAAATAGAAACATTTCTAAAGTCATGTAACTGGTGCAAAGTCCTTCTAGTAATAGTCAAGGACCTTAACAACAAAATGTGAAATGTGGTAGGGGCCATATACTAATCCCTCTCCTCTGCTCTGGGGACGTGCATTAAATCTTTCAGCCCCCTAGGCAATTGTCTAACATTCTCAGTTCCAGGGAAGGGGCTGACCTGCTTTGGAAGAAGAACATCTTTCATCTGGGAGGTTTTATTTCTTTAGTCATTTTTTAGTCATCTCTGAATCTTCATGAACCTTTTTAGGGTTTTCTTTACCAAGATACTGGAGTGGTTTGCCATTTTGTTTTTCAGCTAATTTTACAGATAAGGAAACTGAGGCAAATAGGGCTAAGTGATTTGCTCACACAGATATTAAGTATCTGAGTCTAAATTTGGACTGAAGAAGAGGCCTCACTCTGACTCCAGGCCTCACAATCTCGTCATGAATTCTATTGCACAGTGGCCTTCCATAAATTTTTTATTTTCATCCAATAATAGTTCATGTCCCTAATTCTTTGCCTGTATATTAAAAATGAGCCAGTAGAGGAAAAGAAGGCATCATTTGGTGAGCAATGGGTTAAGAAGAGAGCTTCCTTAAATGAAATTTGAAATTCAAAACCAAAGCTATTATATAAGTACACATATATAACATAAAAAAATGGCTTTTGACCAAAGATCAAGTCAGTAAAAATATCACCACATGTATATTAAGCACTGACTATGTTCCAATTATAAAGAAAGGGAAAGACAATTTTTGCCCTCAAGGAGCTCACAGTCTGGTGGGGGAAACATTTTGCAATCAAGTAAACACAAATAAGTTATGTACAGGATTAATTGGCATTAATCAAAAGATGGAAGGTGGTAGCATTGATGGGGATCTTTAAAGGTTTCTTTCAGAAACTCTGATTTTAGCCAGTACTTGAAGGAATCCAGGAAGGAGAGATGAAAGGGCAGAGAAATAGAGGCATGGAAGACAGACACTGAGGAGGCTTTACATCTATAAATGGTGTATGCTGTGGGAGAAACAACCATCAGTAGAATATACAATGAATGGATGTGTTCATAGAAGGGAAGATAGGAGAATAAGATTCAAGAAGACTAGAAAGGTAGGCATTAGGTAAGGAATGTTGAATGTCAATATCATATTTGATTCTGGAGATGATAGGGGCCACTGGAGTTTACTGAGTATTGTGATGGTAGGAGAACATGTCATAGTTAGATCTTTGCTTTAGTAAGATCAATTTAAATAAGAAATTGAGGTGAAAGATGGACTGGAGTGGCACAAGTTTCTGAGACTCCTTTTTACAACCTTATTTTGAATAAGATTTTCCTCTTAAAATGAAGAGGAACTGATTTCTGCAGATTCAGTTTCTTGGACTTTGGTCTAGCTTTTCTGCTCAGTTTCTGATGAACCCAGCCCTGTTCCCTTTCCTATTCCTTTTTTCACAGGAGACTTGTCCAAGTCATGAGTCCTTCCAAGATAGAGAGGGCTTGAGAGTTTAGCCGATATACTGTGTGTCATAGTAAGCATCCACTCTGTCCCCTAGGATTAGTGTAGAAGGTTATTGTCAGAACTTGAACAAGGACTCTCTGGACTCTGGACCGTAATTCACTGAGACCATTGTTAGAGAAAAACACCAAAGAATTCTCAATTCTTCACTTTGGACTTAGCACAGTTTTGGATAGTACTTGACCTAAGCTTTTCAATTTATTTTTCAAAAAAATTATTTTTCACAAACTAGCTCTGGAGTCCATATGCCTTGATTCCCAGGGAGATGTTCATATTTATGACAACACAGTGTTCTCTCTTTCCTTTAGTGTTATTCTTCTTTTCTCTCTTGGGGGTTGAAGAGAGAAATAAGCTGAATTTTGCATTTTAGAAAATAGCACCTTGTTATAGAGGTAATTGTGAGAGTAAAACTCATTCCATTGACATATTTACTAGCCTATTTCTTCCTGACATACATGATTCTCCATGTTCCTCCTCTGTGTCTTTGCACTGATTATGCCCCATGTCTGAATGTTCTGCTTTCTCACCTCTGCCTGTTGGAATTCCCTGTTTCTTTTCAATTTCAGCCTGACAACTTCTTATGTGAAACCTCTCCTGATGTACTGAGCAGCCAGCTCAGCAGGTTGTCTCCTCCCCTAAACCACTTTTCCCTTATTTTGATTTCTTCTGTAAATGCTTATATACATCCAAGCCATCACCACAGTTATAATGAAAGCTCCTTGAGGGCAAGGATTATTTTAGTTTTCTTTTGTGTCCCCAACAGTTTGCACATCGCATGTCACATAAGCTGCTTAATGAATGTTTACTGAGAGACTGAATCTGAGTTTCCTCCCACTTCTAAATTTGGTTTCTGTAAAAAGCTTTCCTTTCCTGCTAGGTCAAATATTTTCTTTTCCAACTTCTGAATTTCCTTTCAACATTAATATTCTGTGAAATATGTGTAATTGCCATCTTGGACTCTGCTATTATTTCTTCTACATTCTAAAGTCCCTCCCAGTTTCAACATTTTATGCTCAAATAAGCTTTTCAGTCAGTCAGTCAGTCAGTGAGCATTTGTTACTACATGGGAAGCTCTGTGCTAAGCACTGCAGATACAAAAGCAAAGAAAAATCGGCTCTCAGCGAACTTGTACTCTAATAGGGGAGACAACATGTAGCTAACAGTGTGCAAACCAGATATATACAGGATCAAATTTGGGGAGTCTCAGTGGAAAAACACTAAAATTACAGTAGACTGGAAAAGAAGAAAGGACGTTATCCGAGACTTGAAGGGAGCCACGGAAGCTGGGATGTGGAGATGAGATTGGAAGAGAGTTCCTGGCATGGAGACCACTGAGTGAAAATGTTTATTTTAAGAGAGGTTTTTATGAGAGGAAAAACAAGGAGGTCAGTGTCACTAAATGTCAGAGTACCTGCAGAGGTGTAAGATGCAAGAAGTTGGGAATGGTAGAAAATGTTCAAATTTTGAAAGATTTCCAAAGTCAAGAAAAAGATTTTATATTTGATCTCAAAGTCAATTCAGATCCAGTTGAATAGAGGAGTGATGTGGTCAGATCTGTACTTTTGGGGGATCAGTTTGACAATTGAGTGGAAGATGAACCAGAGCGAGGAGAGAATTTAGAGAGGAGACTAACCAGCCATCTATTTCCTGTCCGTTGGAGCTTTGAAATTCTATGTTCTAAATTTCTTTTGAATTTGAATATTTTATATTTTAAAATCTCCTCTACCTCTATTCCTAATTCAAGTCCTTTATTTCTTTGAAATCCAATATTCTGTGTTCTAGTAGCCCTTTCACTTCTGACATTCTACCTTCTCAAATCTCTTTTAGCAATAAGTTTCGGAGATTCTTTGACCCACGTTGCCTACATCACTTTGTGTGTGATTGACCTTCAAGTTAACAGAAAGTGCCTTCTGCCTATACATCCACTTGGTTGTTTGGCCTGGATCTTCTCTTCTGCCCTTGAAGGACTAAGCTATTGCCTACCCTGGGCCTGTACTGGCAGAGAAATTTCAAATAAATAACCAGCCCACACTGTGGGTTCTTCTCAGAGCAAGAAGGCTTGAGTTTTTGAGTGAGGGGTGATGCGCATGATATAAAGTGTCTAATCTTTATCCTGGGAATGATGGATGGGGTGCATTGTAATACTTTACAGGGAGTTCCTAGACTCGGGGCTCCAATTCCGTGAGCCTCTTGTTAGAGAAAATCCTAGGGAATTGCCCACACCACTCTGGGTTTTGCTTCCACTGGAAAGAAGTTGACTTAAGGTTAAAATTTATTTCCACCACACTGCTCTCCCAGCAACATTGAGAGTTCCATGTGCTTCTACGTCTCTTCTAGGAAAGGAAGTTTAAATTTGGCACACAGAAAGTTTGAATTGATGCAGATCTTACCACAGAGGGTATAAGACCTCACTACTGGGATACGTCCTAAGACATGAAATATATGTAACCTCAATGTCTGAGTCCAATTTGGAATACAGAGTCCTGTGATCACAGATCTAGCCCTTGAAGGGACATAAGAGACCATTCATTTAGTCTACATTATTCATTTCAGAAATGAAGAAACTGAATTTTAGGTTAAGTAATATGCCTAAGATCAAAGAGACATACCAGCTAGTTTCAGGATCAATGAACTCTGCCCTCAATCTCACTCTCTCACCATGTCTTGTGCCAGGATCACTAACAGCCTGGTTGCAGTTCCACCTTTGATTTTTTCATTTCATTCCTCTTACAGTGATAACCTGGGAATTTCTCTCTTTCACAATTCTCCAACTCAAATGTAATGACCAGCTTCCCTTCTTAGGGCACAGATTCACAGAACTGAAAATATAGGCTGATAAAATCATAGATTAGTGTTCAACAGAGTATTAGAGGGATCATGTCACACCTGAAGAAACTGATCCCTAGAGAAATTAAAGGAATTGCTAAAGTCACATAGCTCAGAAATATAAGAGTTAGGTTTCAAACCTTGCTCCTCCAAGTCTAAATCTTGGGTACTTTGAATTCATATCAGAATTTGTAAAATATAAAATTATTATTCATTAATAAATTTATCCCATAATCCTGTCCAATCGCATTTACTTATAGGTTACTTTTCCATATTTGTGCTCTCTTTTATGGTTTCATTCTCTCTTTGCAAAGCATCGATTTTAAATATTTCTATTAAGATTATTGAGTACTCCTAATTTCCGGAAGGTGACCAGAGATCGTTTTCTCAGTGGACCAGCTCTTTGTATCCTCAATGAGCACAACTGAAAAATGAAAAGGTAGTTTCTTTGTTTCTTTCTTTTTCCTTTCTTCCTTTTTCCCTTTGTTTCCTTCTTTCCTTACTTCTTCCTTCTTTCCTTCCTGCCTTTCTTTCCTTCTTTTTTTCTCCCTCCTCCTCAATGACTTCATTTCTTTTCATTAATAAACATTTGCTTTCTTTCATACTCCCTGAAATCTCCACAAAACACTATTGTCTCATGTACAAAAACGAATATACATAATCAAGTAAACAAAAGTACGATGTCTGAAACATATGTCTCATTTTGGGTACATAATCTATTTTCAACAGGAAGTGAGTAGGTAACCTGATACATCATTTGTCTCCTTTAATCATTTCTTGTCTTTGTGATGAGGAAAAATTTAACCGTTGGAAATCTGTTTTGGTTTCAATATTATCATTATTATCTAAATTGTATTCCTAGACTTTTTCATTTTATCATCCATTAATGCATTTTAGGATACTGTGTAATCCTGTGAAATAACTGAATCACCCGACTGTTACAGACCTGGTATAAGAAGTAGTTTTTCTCACGTATAATAAAACAACATCATAAGAATAGTGGTGAATGTGAAGGGGGTCCTGACCAGAGACATGTTTATGAGGAAGAAGTACATGAGTGTGTGAACGTGGGAATCAGTTCTGATCACCAGGATGATGAGGAATTTCCCTAGCCCTGTCATCATGTAGATAAGGAGAAAGAAGAACAGGAGACTTTTCTGCTCTGGCTCGTGTGAGAGTCTCCAGAAGAGGAAGTTGGAGACTACTGGCTGATTTCCCCTTCCCTGGATCTGTTAATGAGCACATTTGGAGCAGATGAAACAAGAATTTAAGAGACTCTATTCAAATGGGTATGGGAAAGACTGGAGAAAGAGGGAACTTGGAAGAAAAAACTGAATTTTATAAAATAAAAATTAACACACCCATGCACACACACGAAGGGAATTTTGTCTCCCCTCTTATGCACAGGTGGTGTGGCCTATCTTTAAGTGCAATGTGAGTGAATCACCCATTATTATCATCTTGGACCATTGTGATGGTGATGACACTAGACCAAGAAACAGGGCAACTTTGGACCTTCTTGACTGTGATGGTCTTATGGTAATAAACACGGTAGGAGATATTTGTAAATCATGTTAAAAAGTCAGGAAAGGCGAAGGTATGGTGGCTCAGTTAGATAGCTAGGAAGTTAATATAAGAAAGTAAAACCAGGTCAGAAAGCAAAGTTAGAAGATGGATCCCAGGTTAGAAAATAGAGGCCATGAAATATAAAAGAAGCACACAACCATGTATGTTTCTACAAGATCAATCTATCCCTGCAGACGTCTTACCTGGAACTTCTTCTGCCTCTGTGGTCTCCTCTTCTAATTGGTAAAGTTCTCCTGGAAATTTGAACTGAAGTTTAACTCTCAACCCTGATGTTACAGACTTCAAGAGGTTGTGTGACCTGCACGTTTCAAGCAAACAGTGTCAGACAGTTCAAGATAAAGTCTGGGGGAGAGATGTTCTCAGCACAATGACAGCAAGAAGTCTGAGAAAGACATTCTCTTATTTACACTTCAGTTTGTTTCTTTCATATGGGGATCTTATTCCTACAGTTAGCATTCCCAGCACTATATTGAATATTAATGGTGATAATGCATATACTTGCTTTATCCTTGATATAAATCTCTAGTTTATCCCCATTATAGACAATGTTGTTCTTGGTATTAGATAAGAAATATCATTTTAACAAAGTATCATTTCTTCCTATTATTTCTACTGTTTTTATGCATCTATTGAAATAATAATTATTTTTATCATTAATATGGGTAATGTAGATTTGATACATTTCCTAATACTGACCTATTCTGACATTGCTGATATAAATAAAGCCTGGTTATTGAGTAGGTCTCACAGTCCCAAGGACAGGCCTGGCTTCCTGGTGAGGAGCATCCTTAGGGCTCCTTTCATGTCTTTGTAGATGGAAGGGTTCCCCATAGGAGTGGTCACAGTGTACATCACAGCTGCTGCTGCGTCTTGTTGGGCTGTGAGGGAGTATATTGGGCTGAAGTTTATCCGAATATTATTCCCATAAAACAGAGAGATCACAGTGAGGTGGGAGGCCCAGGTGGAGAAAGCTTTCCAGTTCTCCATAGTAGATGAGATCTCCAGGAGTCACACAAATTCAGGTGTAGGAGATGAGGATCCCAGTGAAGGGGATGATAATTGCTAGTGCCTCACTGTGTAGACCATCAGGTTAATGATGAAGGTGTCTGAGCAGGGCAACTTTAGCAGGGGACTGAGGTCACAGAAGAAACGAGTGATTTTACTGTGGCCACAGAATGAAAGATGGTTCAGTAGAACAGTGCACAGCAGAGTAATAGCATAGGCTCAAAACCAAGACACTACTACAAGAAAGGCATAGACCTTTGTGGTTGTGATCACGGAAAAATGTAGTGTGGCACTGATAGCCACATCACATTTACAGTCCAAGGTAATGAGAAGGATGCAATTTACCCCCATGAAGTAAATAAGAAATCCTCGTATTAGAAACCCAGCATAAAGAACGACTTTGCTTGCAGATATGTGATTTGCCACCATCTTGGGGATAGTGGTGGAGGTGAAGTAGATATGGACCAGGGAGAAGTTGCTAAGAAAGAAGTACCTAGGAGTGTGGAGACATGAACTGGTTCTGATGGTCAGAATGATGAGCAGATATCCTCCAATTTATATCAGAATATAAGAAGAAATGAGGAGAACAGGAGTGTCTGCTGCTCAGACTGCCCCGAAAATCCCAGGAGGATGCAGTCATAGACTCCGGACGAATTTTTTCCTTCCATGGTTCTGTTGGGAATCACACCTGGAATAAGAGATGAAACAGGAATTTCAAGATTCAACAGATTAACGATCTCCAGCATGAGATCAATTATAATACATTATTTAACTGTATGTATTAAAAAAATTTGTTACTGTTTAATATACTATATCCATTTAATACATGCAGGAGGTGAATTGACCCTTACTTTTTTTGTTCCAGTTGAACATAATTTCCCAGATGGCAGGGGCCATTTAACTTGTATCTTTATGTCCTCAGTCTATTACAGTGACTGCCACATAAAAGAGGAATTTAATAAATGCTTTTTATTGAATTGATTGATTCTGAACAGTGCATATGTATTTGCCTTAATTGAGTTTAAAGCATTTATGGGGAGAAATAGTGTTGTATTTGGAGACAAAGGACCTAATTTTGAACCTGGTTTCATTGTCGCATCCTTGGGTAAGCTTGATTAACTTACTTATCCCATGTGATCCTCTTTTTGTTGATCATTAAAACCAAAAGTTTGAACCACATCACCTCTACACTCACTTCAAGCAACAAATCGGTCATCTTTTGAGTTCTTGCTATCTGCCTTTGTCTCCTAAAGCAAACAGTTAATCCCCCTTGCTGACAACTGAGACAGGACTCTTCCCTTTAAAATCCTTTGCTTTGAAGATTGCACCGATTGCTTTCCATTTTTTCTCCTAGGTCTAAGTAGAGTAAACTCAAACTCTTTTGCTTGTGACAAGCCTTCAAAAACCAGAACCCATTTATCATGTTCTTCACTGATCTTTTCTTCTGCCATCTACATATTCCCAATTTCTTCTTTTCATCTTTGTGTGTGGGGAGCAAGTATTCTCATCACTGTTTCCATGAAACTTGGTCTGATTTTTTCCTTAACCAATCATCCTTGAAACTTGATTGGTTCAGGACATTAAAGACTTAGCCTATGGATATTGGTTTCTGGTTCTTCTCAATACAAAAAAATGTTAGGAGGAGCTCTAGGTGCTTACGAATTTTTGTTTGGTGGACACCTAGGGCAACTTAGCCCAGGAAAATTAGCTTAGATGAATGAACTTGTTGTTTTCTCCATGCTTATTCTTTTTTGAAGAAAACTAATTATTTTTAGTTTTCAACAAACACTTACATATGATTTTGAATTCCAAATTTTTTCCGCATCTCTCCACTGTGACCACTCCAAGACAGTGTGCATTCTGATTGCCACTTCCCCCAGTCTTCTTTCGCTTTTCTCACACCACTCCATTCTCTTATCCCCATCCTGTCTATTCTCTTTTAGGACAAGATAGATTTCTGTACTCCGTTTCCTACTTACCTTATTTCCAAGTAATGTAAAAATGATTTTTAAAATTCATTTTTAAAACTTTTAGTTACTACTCTCCCTTCCTCCTTACCCACGCATCCCCATGGAGAAGGCAAGAAATTCAATATAGGTTATGCTTGTGTGTATGCAATACGCTTCCATTAGAGTCAAATTTGGAAAGACTAACTATATTTCCCTCAATTTTATACTGTCCCCATTTTCTTCTATTCACTCTTTTGAACCTATCACTCCTCAAAAGGGTTTACTTCTAAGTACCTCCTCCTCCTACTTGTCCTCCCTTCTATCATCACCCTACCTCCACACTTCTCACCTTTCCTCCCTACTTTCATGTCGTGTAAGATATATTTTTATACCAAGTTGAATGTGCATGTTATTCCCTCCTTAAGCCAAATGTAGAGAGTGAGGTTCACTCTTTCCCACTCACCTCCCCTGCGTTAAAAATCTTTTTCTTGCCTCTGTTATGTGAAATAATTCATCCCCTTCTATCTCTTCTTTTCTTTCCCCAATATATTACTCTCTTATTCCTTAATTTTATATTTTTGGATACCACCCCACCTATTCAAATCACCCTATGCAATCTATCTGTATTTATATAACATATACATGTAAATAATCTATATATGTATAATATGTATGTAGTGCTCAGAGAAGACCTCTAATTTCTTCACATGAATTCTTCTGCTAGTCAGTTTGCCTTGGTGTTGGCACTTTTGGTGAATGAGAATATTTATCTTGGAAAGGATAATTCTACAACCAATTCAGCACTCTACAGCACACATTGCCTTTGTCAGTCTCACAACTTGTCTGTCTCTTCTCCTTACAATCACACAGTCTATTTGATGTCACCATTTGCTGTGAGGGTGCATCCACGAAGTTGTATTGCATTTAGGTAAATGGAAAACCATGTTGGGGATGCGAAGGTAATATGATGCACAAGTCTTCAGCAGCAAACGACCATTGCTGTTGCTGTTTCCAAATCCATTCATCCCTATGACTCCCTGACAAGTTCAATAGTCCGAGCATACTCCAGCTTTAAAGTCATTCAGAATTATAAACTTGTCTTCTTTTGATATATTGATGATAAGGGTCTCCAGGTCTTCATAAAATTTGTCTTTGACTTCATCAGGGCTCGTTATCATGGGAACATAGTCACTGAAGAGAGTGACATGGCATTTACTTTCAAGTGGCAATCGTATTTCAAGCCTATAATTCACTCCTTTTGACAGAGATACCAGCTTGTTGACTAGGATAGTTTTGATTGCAAAACCTAGCCAGTTTGACAGAGCTCACATTCACTCCAGAAAAAAAGTGTATCTAGCTCTGACTTCAGTAAGCTTGCCTTCATTTGCCAGCGTTGTTTCACTCAGAGCTGTTATTTGGTTCCAATACCTGTTGAGTTCTCTTGCAAGAAGACCAGTTCATCTTTCAGGTCTACCGTATTTTGTGTTGCATATAAGTGTGCACATGTTCTATGTGCTGATGATGAGTGCAATCATCTTTGCAGACATTTTTGTACATTTTGTAGATTTTTTTGTGTTTTGATCACAGAGTGGGATTCACTGCCTGCTACTGTAATCAGACCAGGGTTGGGTAAGGAGACAATTTTTAGGGAAGCAGTGCTATCTTTAAAAAGCTGCTCAAACACCCAGGGAGCTCCCAAGTGCCCCTGCTGTTTCCAGTGTTAAATGAACCTTTAGCCTGTATGTGGTGTTGTGACTACATCTCCCAGTGTATCTGCACCTGCTGCTTCATCACTTGCCTGTCACTGCAGGACTTTGAGGAATAATAGTAAAATGGTTCGTCATGTCTTTTCATTGGTGTGTAAATTGGATTTAAGAGAGTCAGAGTTGCATGAAGTCATCAGTCTCTCTCTCTCTCTTCCAGAGTTTTCCGAGTCCAGTGGCAGGACTGAGTCAAGATGACTGGCAATGGCTTGGAATACAAGGGATGACCTTGGCATCTTTGTTGTGTAACCAAGCCCTAAGTGTTCTTCTGTTACAGCTTCCTTCATGGCCATTGAAACAAATTGTTCTCATCTACCCCTCCCACTAGGGGAAGTCTTCACATTCTTGGGGTAAACACCCCATTAACACAACAATGGGTTGTGATCCCTGCATTACCCTTTATCTGGTTTGGCTTGTCTGCCAAAAATAGTTTACTAGGGTGTTGGGGCTACACATACTGCAGTTTCTTGGAGTCACAGTTGAGAGGTGGGTGGATCAGGTGGCCAGAAAAGGTGGAAAGCAGCCTTGAAAAGGACTCAGCAGCAATCACAAGAAAGGAACTGGCTTTCCCTAAACACACCCTACATGATGGCATGTTTGCCCAGGATCTGGAGAGTGCACAAAGCTCTTGTTCTTTCCCAGTCACCAATGGAGTGAAACAAGGCAGTATGTTTGCTTCCATGCTTTTAAGTATGATATTTTCAGTAATATTTTCAAATGCTTTCAATAAGAATGAACATGGCATCAAGGTAAACTACTCTATGGAAGGTAAGTTTGTCAATTTAAAAAAGCTACAAGGCAAGATCAAAGTGGAGGGAGTGTTGGTGCACGATTGCCTGTTTGCAGATGATTGTGCACTCCAGGCATCCTCTCAAGCTGATATGCAAGAAAGTGTGAATCAGTTCTCTGCTGCTTCTGTTAATTTTGGCCTAATAAGTAATACTAAGGAATCACAGGTGTTTCATTGGCCACCACCACACCATTCATACGTGGAAACATCAGACAAAACAAATGGAGCAGTTTTGAATTCCATGGATAAGTTCACTCACCTTGCTGGTGTATTTTCCAGGATGCACACATTGATAATGAGGTTGATGTATGCATTGCCAAAGCTAGCTCAGTGTTTGGGAGGCCCTGAAGAAAATTATGGGAGAGAAGAGTTATTAGACTGACTACCAAATTGAAGGTCTAGAGTTGTTGTGGTGACCTCATTGTTGTACCTCTATGAAACGTGGACAGCCGTCCAGTGCCACGCCACGAAATGGAATAGCCTCTATTTGAACTGTCCTAAGAAGAAACTGAAGATCACCTGGCAGGATAAGGTAACAGACACTGACATTTTTGTTCTAACTAAACTGCCAAGCATTCAAACTATGCTTCAAGGAGTGCAACTCCCATGTCCTGGCCTCATTGTTTGAAAGCAAAATGTACACTTTCCAAAAAGACTATTTTATAGAGAACTTTCATGGGGCAGGTGATCACATGGTGGCCAGAAGAAGTGATACAAGGACACTCTGAAGATCTCTCTCGAGAACTTTGGATTTGATTGTTTGACATGGGAGACACTGGCACAGGACTGTTCATCATGGAGTGCGCACATCAAAAAAGTGTTCTCTGCTCTATGAGCAAAACAGAATTAAAACAGCACAAAGGAAATAAAGAATACTCACATTTGGAATACCCCCAAATGTTCATACAGACAATCTGTGCCTAAGCTCTGGTAGAGTATTCCAAGTTTCTATTGGTCTGATCAGCCACAGTTGTACACACTGAAACTTCACTTTATCGTGATGACGTCATATTGGTCTTCTGATTACAAAGGACAACAACCAACCTATACAACACTTCCAACTCCCTTAATACTGATAAAAATCTCAAGAGTTTTAAATATATTTCCATGTAGGAATGTAAGCAATTTAACCTTAGTAAGGTTCTTATGATTTCTCTTTCCTGTTTACTTTTATTCCTTCTCTTGTTTCATATGTTTGAAAGTCAAATTTTCTATTGAGATCTGGTTGTTTCAGCAAGAGTGCTAGAAATTCTCTATTTCGTTTAATAAATATTTTCCTTCATGAGGTATTATGCTCAGTTTTCCTGGTGACTGACGGTTTTAATCCTGGGTCATTTGACCTCTGGAATATCATATTTCAAGCCCTCTGAATTTTTATTTATTTATTTAAATTTAACATTCAATTGCATAAAATTTTGGGTTCCATATTTCCTCCCCATCTCTTCCTTTCCCCACCCCAAAATGCCAAGCATTCTAATTGCCTCTATCACCAGTCTGCCCTCTCTTCTAACATCCCACCCTTCCCTCATCTCCATCCCCATTGTCCTGTAGGGCAAGATCAGTTTCTATAACCTATTACCTATATTTCTTATTGCCTACTTTCAAGAAAAATATTCAACAGTTGTTCCCGAAAACTTTGACTTTCAACTTCTCTTCATCCCTTCCTCTCCACCCGTTCCCTTTGGGAAGGCAAGCAATTCAATATAAGCCATATCTGTATAGTTTTGCAAATGAGTTCCATAATAGTGGTGTTCTGTAAGACAAACTGTATTTCCCTCCATCCTATCCTGCCTCCCATTGATTCTATTCTCTCTTTTTATCCTGTACCTCCCCAAGAGTGTTGACTTCAAATTTCTCCCTCCTCCCACTGCACTCCCTTCCATTATCCCCCCCACCTTCCTTATCCCCTTCTCCCACTTTCCTGTGTTGTAAGATAGGTTTTCACACCAAAATGAGTGTGCATTTTATTTCTTCCTTTAGTCAAATGTGATGAGAGTAAGCTTCATGTTTTTTCTCTCACCTCCCCTCATTTTTCCTCCACTGAAAAGTCTCTTGCATGCCTCTTTTATGAGAGATAATTTACTCCATTTCATTTCTCCCTTTCTCCTCCCAATATATTTCTCTCTCACTGTTTAGTTTTGATTTTTAAGATTGGATTCCATCCTATTCAATTCACTCTCTGCTATGTGTGTGTGTGTGTGTGTGTGTGTGTCTGTGTGTCTGTGTAATCCCACCAAATACCCAGATCCTGAAAAACGTTTCAAGAGTTACATATATTGTCTTTCCATGTAGGAATGTAAACAGTTCAACTTTAGTAAGTCCCTTGTGACTTCTCTTTGCTGTTCACCTTTTCATGCTTCTCTTCATTCTTGTGTTTGAAAGTCAAATTTTCGCTCAGCTCTGGTCTTTTTCAGCAAGAATGCTTGAAAGTCCTCTATTTCATTGAAAGACCATATTTTCCCCTGAAACATTACACTCAGTTTTACTGGGTAGGTGGTTCTTGGTTTTCGTTCTAGTTCCTTTGACTTCTGGTATATCCTATCCCATGCCATTCGATCCCTTAATGTAGAATCTGCTAGATCTTGTGTTATCCTGACTGTATTTCCGCAATACTGGAATTTCTAGCTACTTGCAATATTTACTCCTTGACCGGGGAACTCTGGAATTTATCCACAGTGTTCCTAGGAGTTTCTCTTTTTGGATCTATTTCAGGAGGGGATCAGTGGATTCTTTCAAAATTTCTTTCCCTCCCTGGTTCCAGAATATCAGGGCAGTTTTTCTTGATAATTTCATGAAAGATGATGTCTAGGCTCTTTTTTTGATCATGGCTTTCAGGTAGTCCCATAATTTTTAATTGTCTCTCCTGGATCTATTTTCCAGGTCAGTTGTTTTTCCAATGAGATATTTCACATTCTCTTCCATTTTTTCATTATTTTGGTTTTGTTTTGTGTTTTCTTGGTTTCTCATAAAGATATTAGCCTCCATCTGTTCCATTCTAATTTTTTTAATATGAAAGAAAACAAAGTTTATTAAAGATTCACTATCTTGGGTTGTCTCTAAAGGAATCCAAGCATTTGTGATGCTTGTATTCACAAGCGGGCCAGATCGGGTCCCAGCTAGACACAGTCTGAGCTGGAGTGCGTCTGAATGTATTCATGCAGGCAAAGTAGGACTTAAATACAGAAAAGAATATAGGAGGGATGGGGGTGGGGATGAAGGGGTCTGGTAGTCTAGAGTGATGGGGAAAGAAGTTCAGGAAGGGACTCCAAGGAGGATAAAATCCTGGAAACAACTGGAGGCTATCAGGAGATAGCAGACAATGGAGGGTTTGGGTGGGAAGCAAGTGTGGCAATCCAGAGATCTTGATAGGGGCAGTATGGGAATGAATACAGATGTTGCTGAGCTTCCGGAGACGGCCTGAACAAAGGGGAAGATTAGATTTGAGTGAAAGTGGCCAGATTAAGTGGGAAGATTCAAGGGGAGCTCAAGGTGGCTCCCAGAGTCTGAACCTCATCATTCCCCCATCAAACAGAATGAACCCAAATTCTTTTTGGGTACAGGGCAAAGGTCTCAGCTTCTGGAACTTCTTCCTGCTCACAAGGCGCGTAGAGCTGTCCCTGCCTTGATAGGTGCTGTTCAAGGGCTCAGACTTCAGAATCTGGGTGGTACCAGGTCCAGTGGGCTGGTAAGCTTGGATTCAGAAGGAGGTTGCCATGCAGCATGGGCTGTCATTTGGAAGTTGATGGCTTGCACTCTAGAAAAGACAAACCTGGCAAGGAGATTAGGCAAACACACATGAAACAGGTACAAAAGGAGTATAGAGAAAAGACAATTTCCCTGGCATAAAAGATAATTTCTTTGGAGAGAATTAAAGATGAGTATGGCATGGCCAAAACAGAAGGGCATGTTTGATAGGGGAGTTTTTTTCTGTCAGATATCCCCTTTCTTTCCAGATTGCTCCACACATGTGTAGATTAAGGAAAGCATATTTTGAGCAAATTAAAAACAGCAACTGGCCTGGGGTCAGGTCCTAAGGAATGGGTTAAGACTCCCAAAGTCTGTCCTCTCCTTTCATCCACATACAGAGTGAAAGGTTTTCCCAGATTTGGTAGGTCTAGTGATGGAGTGGTGGTGAAATTAGTTTTCAGAGTCTCAAAAACCTTAGCCTGGTCTGAGTCAATGCCCTGAGTAGGGTCACAAAGGGGTTTAGCAATAAAACCAAAATTAGGAATGCAAAGTCTCCAAAATCCAGTCATTTCTAAAAATGCTCAAACTTGTTTCTTAGTGTCTGCAACAGGGATAGAAAGGGTTGTCCTTTTTGTCTCAGAGGTTAAGGAGAGATAGGTAGGCGTTAGTTTATGGCCCAGATACTTTATGGACTGGCATGCCGTCTGGACTTTGTCCCAAGAGACCCTATAGCCTCGAAAGCCCAAGAAATTAAGGGCTTCTGTGGCAGCAGCCAAAGAAACTGCTTGGGTGGGACTTCAAATAAGAATATCATGCACCTACTGAATGAAGCTACTGTCTAGTAGTTTCTGGTGCATTAAATCCCTTCGCAAGGACTGGTCAAACAAATGAGTGTTATCTCGAAAGCTTTAGGGCAAGACTGTCCCTGTTAGCTGATATGCACTTTATTCCCCAGGAAAAGTACATCCAAAAGCAAAAATAAATTGTGAGTGTTCTCCATTAGGCTTTTTTGCAGGAAGGATTGCAGTGTTGCATGGAGATGAACAAGGGACAAAGATTCTACGCTTATGGAATTTTTCAATTAAAGGTTGTAGTCCTTCCCAGGTCTCAGGCATAATCAGATACTGGCTGAGATGGGGAAGCACTTTAGGGTATGGGAGGCTAACCATGGCTGGGGTGGCAGAAGTAGCTCTCTCTGGAATTCCAGTGTCCAAAATATTTGGCCTGTCTCCCACACTCTCAAGCAAACTGGGGAAGATGTATTGAACAGAGGCAAAAAGGAGAGGAGAGGTTTAACTAGAGAAAATAGGCTCCCCAATTTCACCATCAGGTCCCTTCTCAACAAGGGAGCAGGGTCAGAGAAAGGAATAAGGAAGGAATGTTTAAACAACAGATCCTTAAGCAAGCTGGGGAGGGGGGGTATGATGGGAGACATTCCTTAGTTTCCCCTTCAATGCCTATAACCTGTGAGGTCAAGGGACTAGTAGGGCAAGAGTAACTGGTTAAAGCAGAAAATATAGTCATGTCAAAGTGGGTAACCTTACCTTCAGCCTTTTTTGCCCAGGGCTTGGTGAGAGAGGTGGAGGAAGCAGGGACACTGCCAACACCCAGGCTTTTCCTTTGTTCCAAGTCTTGAGAAGACTGCAGGACAGGGTACTGGGAGGAGCTCCACCACTTTTCCAACCTGAGGGACAGTCTTTCCTCCAATGTACCTCTTGGTAACGTAGGCATGGTTCAACAGGCATCAGTTCCTGGGGCTCCCTCTGGGGGGGGGGGGGAACTGGAGAGGCACTCCTTGGACCAGTGACTCTCTTTGTGGCAACGAAAGCCGGTTTCCCCACTGCCCAAATAACCAGCTTTCTTCCAAGGGGGTGCCCGGGAGGGGTGCTCCCTGGGTCTTTTCCTGGCCAAGGCAGTAGCCAAGAATTGAGAATGCTCCCTGGCCCTGGCCCTTCTCCTTTATTTTGTTTCCTCTGCTGTAAGGAAGACTCTGCTGTTAAAGACTCCAAAGGCCATCTCCAGTAACTGGGCCTCACGTGTATTGCCAATTTTTGCAGTTTCCTTCTAATATCTGGGGCAGACTGATTAATAAAGTACATGCTAAGAATTGCTCCCCATTCTATGGAGTCAGAATTCAAATTTGTATACTTTTTAATAGCTTCTTCTAGCCAGTTTTGAAAAAGAGCAGCGTTTTCCATTCCTCCCTGAGTAATTTCTCTAATTTCTTGAAAATTTGCTTGTTTTTGAAATGCAGTTTTTAGGCCTTCTAACAGGCAAATTACCATAAAATATCTCTTTCCACTGTCCTCACTCTTTTGATAGTCCCATCTGGGGTCACGTGTGGGAACAGCAGCTGTTCCTGGGGGGGTATTTTATGGGATTATTGCTATCCATACGATCTCCAAATTTTTGGGCATGTTCCCAAATCCTCCCCTTCTCCTCAGTGGTACAACAGACCCAGAAAAGAATATGCGGATCCTTCTAAGAAAGCTCCAATTGTAGGGATATGTCCCTTAAACCTTCAGCAAACATAGTGTGGTCTTCTGAGTATCTATCCAGTTTCTCTTTAATCTTGGTGAGATCTGAAAGAGAGAGGGGAACACATGTCCTTGTTTTCCTACTGGGTGGGTTAGGCACTTCTATCAAGGGAAATAGCCCTGATGGCATGTGGGGACAGGAACTTGTTGAGGAAGATAGGAAGCCCTACTTCTTGTGAGGGAGGGGCTGGTGGATGTCTGCTGAACTGGATCAGGCTGCGGGGACAGGGGATTTTGCTGGTTAGGGGAAAGATCCTCTGATACATGAGGAAGAGTAGCGATCAAAGAGGGAGAAGCCCCAGTGAATGCCATGGAAGCAGGGCCTAAGGCCTGAGTGAATATTTCCCCAGTGAGAAGGGCTGCAGAGGGAGGCACCCCAGCAAGGCCCATAGTTGGGGCCTGAGGTAAAGTCCCCAAGGAGGGGTGGGTTATGGGCAGTGATACTGTAGAGACTGCCATGGGGGTGGGGTCTGAGACCTGAATGAGTGTTGCCCCCAGCAAGAGGGGCTGCAGAGAGAGGAACCCCAGCATGCCACGTGGCTGGGGACTGAGCAGGGGTTGGGAATGGAGACAGGGGAGAAAGGGAGGTCAAGACCCTAGGAGCCATAAACAGGGGGTCATCCAAAATATCCAGTTCACCCCCATTTCCCTTTTGTGGGATGGCTCTAGCTACAAGAATCTTACAATCTGTTCTGAGAATGGGGTCCTGAGAGAGTTTGACAAAGGCTCTTATGTAATGTATTTCTGTTCATTTTCCCTTTTGGAGGCAATATAATTGTAATTGTAAAAGGATATTACTTTGTAAAGTACCAAATATGGGCCATATTTTGTTGTCCCCCAGTTGATACAGAGACCAAAGTGTGTTGCAAAAGAATATCAACTTTTTCTTTTTAAGTTGTTTAGAGAAGCTAAATTTTTTTCCAATTTTGTAAAAGAAAGCTCAAAGGCGAATTCTTTGCAATTGGTGAATTTTGACCCATTTTTTGGTGTAGGGCTGGAAGTACCCCGCAACGCCCGCCCCTTCTTAAAGGAGGGCATGGAAGTAAGCCTTGAGAAAAAAAACAAGAAAACAAAAATCGCCAAATTTTCCGTGATTTCCTTGCGCCCAGGAAATCCAGAGAATTGGGCATACACTAAAATGATGTTTCTCTAACCTTCTAGTACCCAGAAAGTTCAGAGAATTGTACTTTGGACAGTATGCCCAGATCCACGGCCTCAAACAAGGCAACTGGACCTACAACCTGAGTCTCTAACTCTCTAGCACCCAGAAAATTCAGAGACCTAGGCACACACTGAAAACTAACCAAGTTTTCCCTGATTTCCTTGTACCCAGGAAATTCGGGGAATTAGGTACCCATCTTATGCCCAGGTCCACTGCCTAATCAATGGACCCACAACCTGAGTCTCTAACTCTCTAGCGCCCAGAAAGTTCAGAGACTTTGCCTGATACTGGGACCTGAAGATAGATCCAAAAATCCACTTCCAAGGAGCTTGGAAAGCAAGTAGGGAATGGGGAGAGGTGGAGGCTTACATACGTCCCAGTTTTAGCAGAAGAACTTGAGATTCGCAGCCTTTCTGGTCAGGGAACCATAAATAAAGAGGTTCAGGGCTGATGGGGACCCCAAAATACCGACAGTTTGGGTCATGCTAGAATGAATTTGACTCAAGCCTTCTTAAAGCCAAAGAAAACAAAGTTTATTAAAGATTCAGCATCTTGGGTTGCCTGTTAAGGAACCTAAGCCTTTGTGACAATTGTATTCACAAGCAGGCCAGATAGAATCCCAGCTAGACAGAGTCTGAACTGGATTGAATCTGAGCCTCCATTCTAATTTTTAAAGAACTGTTTGCTTCAGTGAGCTTTTGAACCTCCTTTTCCATTTGGTTAATTCTGCTTTTTAAAGCATTCTTCTCATCATTAGCTTTTTGAACCTTTTTTTGCCAATTGAGTTAGCCTATTTTTCAAGGTGTTATTTTTTTTCAGCATTTTTGGGGGTCTCCTTTATCAAGGTGTTGACCCATTTTCATGCTTTTTTTGCATTTCTCTCATTTCTCTTCCCAGTTTTTCCTGCACCTCTCTTATTTGATTTTCAAAATCCTTTTTGAGCTCTTCCATGGACTGAGACCATTGAATATTTATTTTGGATGTTTGGGATACAGAAGCCTTGACTTTTTTGTCTTTCCCTGATGGTAAGCATTTTTCTTATTCATCTGAAAGGATGGGAAGAGATATCTGTTAACCAAGGAAGTAACCTTCTAGGTCATATTTTATTTGTCCTTTTTTGGGCATTTTCCCAACCAGTTATATTTAGTTATCTTTTTGAATTACAGAGTTTCTGAGTCAGATGTCAGCTTCCCAGAAGAGGAAGACTTCTTTAACAGTATACTTCTCAGAGAAATTTATCACCAGCAGCTGTATCATCCTGTAACTGAAAGAGTACAGAAAGTCACACCCTAGGGTGGCCATGAGAATTAGACACTGAGTTGCTTGAGTAGTATAGAACAAAGATGAATACAAAATAAGAGTTTCCCAGTCCCATAAATTTTACATGACTCTCTATGGGGAAGAGAATGAATGTAATAGGCCATTTGATATGTTCTATGTTTCTCATTTTTTCCTTCATTTGGTTAATCGTGTCTTTTCAGTTTCTGAGGGGAAGGGAAAAAAATCATTGTCCTTTACTCGATACTAACATTGCAAGTTGAATGGCTTTGCAAAAGGTAACCTGTTGTTCATATGTGGCAAAATATTAGCGATGAGCTATAACTAAGTGTGTTTTAGAAATATTCTGGGGAAGGGACAGTAGAATCAGAGAGAAAGACACTTGATTCTCCTCTGTGAGATCAGGTCACTTAAGATGGAATTTGGCTTGCTGAGAACCAGAAATCCCTTGAAAGCTGCTGCATATGCCTTAGGGTGCATATTAAATCAGCAGGCATGGTTCAGGAGAAAGTGGAAAACATATGCAATGGAACATACGCCAGGGAAGAAATGGGTGGTGGGAAGAAAGCTTTCTCTGATGGTTAAATCACGTCTGGAGTATTGTGTTGAATTACCACCACAGAAGCTCAGAGATTGAAAGGCTGTCAAGAAACCACATAACATCACCCCACTTTGAATCACAAAAACTCTTTACTGTATTCTCATAAATGATCAGACTATCTCCACTTAAGTATTTCAATTCTACACTTCCCTTTACTTTTAAAGGTAATAGTGGGTAAGAGTCATTTTACACTGAAGCTTGGCAAGTTAGAGTTTACAGTATTATAAGTGGTCCAAGACTAAAGAGAGGAAAACAGTTACAGTGGTTCAACAAGGAGCTAAATGGAGAAAAGAGGTGATCGTGACTGGTGCAAGAATGAGGACCTGGGAGAAAAGTGAGAGTCTGAGGGATTAGACGTCACAGTGCGGACAAGGAGTAGGATTTGGTAAGGGAAGGCTGAGGAAGAGGTATAAAGCCAATAGATTATGATCACATTAGTGGTTTTCCAGTTTCTGAAACTTGAAGATCGTACATTTGTAGGTTATAGAGATGAGGGAAGTGAGTAGGTCAGTGTGTTAGAGAAAGTTAATATGTAAGTTATATTATGGCAGAAGTTAGAGGAGCGAAAAATTGTGAAGCAGTACTGAACTCATTGAGGAAGGAAGGAGAGTGGTATGGATATCTGTAGACAGCAGCTACTAGGATTTTGATTGGTGGAAGATGTGTGTTCTGTGGATCTCAGAGTAGGAGAAGTTACTTGAAGGTAGGGTGAAAATAGACAAGTGGCAATGGAGAATAAAATATTACAACTCCTGACTGTGAGTGACCATTTATCTAGGAGTGTGGGTGAAAGTGCAGACAGAAGATGTAGCTAGGGAAATTGTGTCATGAGGAGGAAACAAGGTGATTGCCAGAAGACAGAAAGAATGAGAAACGAAAATATTAAGGTAGGAGCAAATTTGATTGCTTATGGAGCCCACATTCTGGAGGGAATAGTGGGAGGAAGGAATTGGTTGTCTCTTCGGGTAGGAGGTTTGAGGGAGATAGAAATAAAGAATCATGTGGTGAGGAATGGGGTTGGGATGATGACCCACAGTAACCCAGAATCTCTGGAATGTAGAAGGCATGACCAGAAAATGAAAATCTGACTCCCCATCACCTTTCTTCTTCTTCTTCCCTTAGAAGACACTCACAGCAGGAGATTGATGTTCCACAGTCTGGGAGATTAGTTGGGGTTGAACTCTAAGAAAGACCTCAGGGAACTAGAATCTCAGTTCTCAGGACTCCTCATCACAGTGGCTCTCCTTATTGCAGGTGATGGGAGAGCAGACTGGGAAACGCAGCAGAAGGTGGAAGTTGCCCTGCATTGGCAGAGATGAAAGGGTCACCAAGCCCCCTGTACAGCCTTCCTTCAGGAAACATACATAGCTGTGTTATTATCCAATTGGAAACTCAAAACAATCTTGTGAGGCAGATACTATCGTTATCCCCATTTAATAGTTGAGAAAGAGGAGGTAGGTAGATTTTAAGTGACTTTCGCACAGTCACACAGCTGAAAATTTGAGATGAGATTTGAATTCATGTCTTCCTGACTCTAGATGTACCATGTGATCCCATAAGATTGTGAGTTCCTTGAGACCAGAAAGTACTTTGGCCTTTCTTTGTGTCACCAGCACATAGCAATCTGTCTGCCTGCCTGATTTATGTACTGACAATCCCCTACTATCTAAGCTGCACAAAGAGCACTGAATTTAGAATCAGGGGACCTAAGTTTGAAATTTAGCTCTATTACTCCAAGTTATATAACCTTGGACAGGTCAATTAACTTCCGGGAGTTCTATTTCCTCAACTGTAAAATGAGGGCATTGAAGTAAATGATCAGTGGATAACTTGGTTCACTACTCCTGCTGTAGTATGGTGTTGGAAGTTGAAATTTCCAGTTTCCCTGAGTGAGAGGAATGAATCACAAAAATGAGAATAAAATTCAACCACAGACCATGGACATGGCTTAGGAAGAAAGTATTTTTTTTTAAGAAATTATATTTTAGAGAGAAAATCTCTGATCCTGAACTCAGAAATCATGTTTCTAAATGACTGCAGTAAGCATGAGATGCTTGCCTGTTTGACCTTGGGTTAAGTAACATAACTCCCCCCAAATTCAGTTTCTTTAACTCTGAAATGAGTGATTCAGACCAGATATACAGTCTCTGACTTCCCTTCCAGCTCTAAACCTATGACCATGTAGTGCTGTGCCCAAAAGGATCCTCTGATATGAAGGTTACCTATATTATGCGTCTTAAGTTCCTTCTCCACTCTGCTATCCTGTGGTATGAAAACTGAAATCCGTTTGAGCTATTAGTCACTTCTATCTAAGTTCCCTTCCCTAGAGGAGAACTCGAAACTCAGGGAGTCCTTAGCATTCCTAAATCAATAGTATTATGAAAGTAAGTTAGACAACTTCACTCAACTTCTTCCCCACAGGAAGCTGAGCCCAAAGAGTGTGGAGTGGAAGGTGGACAATTACTTGGCATTAGTCTCTAACAAGGACCTCAGGGAACTGGAGCCTTGGGTCCAAGGACTCTGTGTAAAAGTACCTACAGTGATACCCAGCCATCCTTCTTAGTGGGCAGACAAGACTCGCTGTAACCCATGTCCCCTCAGCAAAACCCTCAAGCCCTCTTTCTCCTGGAAGGGTTCATGGTTTTGGCTAGCTCTCTTATTGATCTAAGGTAAGGACACCAGGGAAGACATCAGAGCTTGGTCCTTCAGAAACAGAACAGAATATTCTGACCAAACATCCAAGTAGGTGAATCTGTAGAGGACACTTTTCATTCATTTCAAGGGAGAAAATGAACAGAAAGTTATGTGGTGAATGAGTAATAGAATCTTAAAAACTTCTTGCAAAAAGAGACTTGAGAATATAGAATGTCAGAATTGCAATGCATTTTTTTCTTTTTAATTTACCCTATATTTATTTTATCTTTCCCTTTATCTTTATTGATAGATGTGCAAAACACTTTCCCCATGCGATCTCTTTCTATAATTCAACAAAAAGAAAGAAAATATTTTACATACTAAAATCTAAAAAAAAAACTTAAATTCCAAATGAATTTTTCTCAAGTACATATTAGTTATTTTCAACCAAAATGCAACATACATTTTGATATTTCTCTTGTAAATAATGTTATGAGAATTCATTTTATGACATTAACAAAACCTAATCAAAGTTGTATAAAGTAAAATTCTTGCTTCCATTGGGGAAACAAAATCCTAAGTACCCCTTTGCCACTCTTCAAGAGTATACGGTTTTGATAATAATAAAATATTCCGCATATAGACAACTTAGCTTTAAACATTCCTTCAGTATTTTGGAATTCAGCTGAAATACTCTGTGTTGTTTGAGAGAAAAAGGAATTCTTTCCAAAATATTAATATTATTAAGGCCTAATGACAATAGTATAAAATTTTTCTGGCACTAGGACAAAATGTTCAACTTTCTCAAAGTATCTCTAACAAGGTATGTGTTTGGCTAGATTTGCATGAAAGAAGATGATAGAAAATTTTCAATAAGGAATATTTAAATACTTATGGGGACAAGTATCAAGTAAAACCACTACATATAGTAACAACATCATGTAAACTATTACAGACCAAAAATAGAAATAGCTTCAAATGGAGATAAGTTTTCCAAAATTCCTTTAGGGTACACATTGGAAAGAGATAAATTACTTGTTTGTGAGAGATGCGTCCTTAGCATTCCTAAGTCGATAGGATTGTGAAAGTAAATTATGCAACTTCACTCAACTTCTTCCCCACAGGAAGCTGAGCCCAAAGAGTCTGGGGTGGAAGGTGGACAATTACTTGACATTAGGCTCTAACAAAGACTTCAGGGAACTGGAGATAAATATATATTGTATATATAAATATATATTGTATAAATATAAAATAGAGATAAAGCAATTAGAGATGTTTACTAAAAGGTGGTTAAACACATACTTCTTGTCTCCATCCACACCAGATAGATATATAGATCACCAAATATTCAATAAAGGTGTACAAAGGATATAGTGAAGTATCACTAATTTTTCATCTTTTGATAATTACTGGTAATTTGTCATTAATTTCATTTTACTAAGCACCAAACAGTAGTTCTGTCAAACAGAACTTCTCACACTCAATAAACTCAGGAGGGCAGTCTCTTTTCACTTTTCCACCACTTTAATTCTATGGAAGTTCATAAAGTTTAGCCTTTTGATCGATATGTTTTCAAATGTACTATAGGTTATTCACTTTCATTATACTCAGTGATGAAAAATGCAACATGAGGAATGATTGAAATTAACACTTGCTAAAATAAATAAACAATTTACGTTATTATGCACCATGCATTGTTGATGCACGTCCGATATGCAACTGATGAAACTTACAAAATTGAAGAATTCCAAATTTGAAAAAAAAAATACATGCACCCTTTGGCCTACAAACCTGAAGTTGCATTCCGAAGATAGTTAAATCCTTTTCGTCATTGCTCAATATCTCAAAGTCATTGTTATACAACAACTTCCCTTTTCTGCCTGGATGAAGGGTTTTTCCAGGCATTTAAGTAGCAAAGGGGGCACACATGTGAAACTGACTAACAAGAAGTTCTGTTGAATGCCATTAATTTTTCAAGGTGATCAACTTTTGTACCAAGATAATTAGTTTCAAAAACTACTTTTTGATTAAATATGCGTAAGTACATGTATAAAGATTAATGGTAATATTCACAGTTTTCAACCTGAAAACAATAAACTGTTATTCTACTGAGTTGTCCATTCAGTAGAACCTTTATAGGAACCATAAAAATAATTTTGTAATTTAAAAAAAATCTCTTCCTCTAAAACTTTTTGAGTTTTGTTTTACCTTCTGGTTTGTTAGTTCAGAGAAAATGTACTGACTAAGCAGGATTCTGATCCCTTCCAGCATGAGGACTTGGAAGTCTAAATTTAGTCTAAATAGTGGGTCCAAAGAAACTAACAATTACTTACTTAACTTTGAGTTGTTAATATTCTAGCACTTTGCTGCTTGGGTTGACCTCCTAATGGGTTAACCAATCAAAATTAAAAATTGATTATGCCATTCAAGAATAAGCCCACTGCTTCATTAGAACTAATTATGGTTCACTGATCCCCTGCATGAAGCTTTGTTGAGGTACAAATGTATTTGCCCCTGGTGTCATTTGCACTGTCAAGGTGTTAGTCCAAAGAGGGGTAGAGATTGTCAAAACAAAAAATCTGTTATTGGGAGGCAATAAATAGTTCAAGTCAAGGTGCTGACATAACCTGCTGAAAACTACTGAATGTGCTTGGATTTCGAATGGGGAAAGGGGGCATTCCAGTAATACAAGAGTAATTGTATTACTGTGCAATAAAGAAAAGTACATTTAAAGGTTCCCTTAAAACAGATTAAAACTAAATTGTTACTCCAAAGACAGAAAATTTTTATTTTCTTCTTCCACCTATATCCTCGGTCAGTCACATTTCTTGTTTTGTATGAGGTAATATCAATGCTTCTTAATGCATCTGCTCCTTGTGAGACTGAAACCCCTTTTCTCCAACTTCTGATATTTAGAAAATTATATTGATAGATATCTTTTCTCTGGCGTTGAGTCTTATTGGTTTACTGTTCTGAATAGTCAGTCACCACCAGGAATTCTCAAATGGGGGGGTGCTGTTCTCAAGAATGTGAGTCACATTGGGGGACTTAGGTAGCTTCAGAGTTTATGGCAGCACTCTGTATTCCTATGATAATAATAGTCCTGTCTAAAAGCTTCTGATTCCTAGAAGTAGATGTAAAAGAACTCAACAAAGGAAGGACCACTGATAGCTTCGATTTTTCCTTCTAGTAATAAAAGCTATTCCTTCCACTTCAAAATAACATAAATACCAATTCTTCAATTTTTCCTAAACAATGTTTTCTGAGTTAAAAAATACTGAAGAAATTTTATTGCATTTTTTGGTTTACAAAACATTTTACACATGTTAGCTCATGTGATTCTTACAACAGACTTGTAAAATAGGTGATACTTTCCCATTTTACAGTGGAAACAACTGAGAGTCAGAAATGTTCAGTGATTTTCCCAGGGATATATGACTAGTAAATGTCTGAGGCAGTATTTGAACTCAGTCTTCCTATCTCTAAGTCCATAACTGTATTTACTACACCAGAAATCCTAGTCCGCCAGACTTTATGACCTATATTCTATTCCTAAAGCCACATTCCACTTAGAACAGGCACTTTCTAGTCATTATGTTGAATTTAAAGAAGGGAGCAAAAAGTGAGTTTTAGTCTGTAAGGACTTTAATCTTCAAGCATCCCCAAGAGTGACATTTCCCCACAACTGCATGAAGTAATACCATCTCTGCATCTGATGAAATCCTCTTGGTCTTATGGTGGCCACTAAAGAGGAGGCTGATGGTACTGCTGGCCAAGGCTACTGACTATTGGTGTAGCATGGAGGGAAGAGACCCTCTGTGTGGAATAATTTAGCGATCACTAGAACCAGGTCAGTCGGGGGGAGGATGGAGTCTGGTAATGAAAAGATTGCGAAGAGAGGGAAAATCTCCCAGGAAGAAGAAAAGGAAGAAGATGTGGAGGAGGAAGAGATGAAAAAGGGTTATAAGAGGAGGAGAAAGGACTCAACAGCATTTTGAATTTCAAAACCAGAAAGGATTTAGTATATAAATAGACTAGAGGAGATCTTAGAATAAAAAATGTTCAAGCTGAAAAGTAACCTGGAACCTAGAATGTCCGAATTGCAAAGGGCTAAAAATATCCAACTGAGTCTCCCTGCCACATATCTCCCCTCATCCCAACCTATCCTCCACTCAACTATCAAGTTGATCTTCCTTCAGCATAGGTCTCACCATGGTAAGCCAGTCCTCAATTTTTTAAACTTCAGTGGCTTCTTATTGCCTCTAGATTCAAGTATAACATCTTCTGCTTTCCTGTCTTTCCTGTCTTCTCCATCACCCATTAATACTCTGTAATCTAATGACAGCGGCTACCTTGTTATTTTCACACAAGACCCTCCATCTTTCAACCTCAGAATTTTCACTTGTTGGTGCCACAAATGGTATGTGTATAAGTTTAGGCAGGGCAAGGTATTTCAGAGAAATAGTATGTAGAGTGATGAGAGAATCGGATTTCAAAAAAAAAAAAACTTGAAAGATACAATATAATGAAAAAGATTTATTTGTAACTTACTAATACCAGTAGTAAAAAAAAATATTTATTAGTGATTCATGTAAAATCCTACTCCTTTGTTCCAAAAAGCAACTGCACAAACACGCATATGTGTCTAGACAGTAGTTGCAAAGGAAAAAAAAAGATGATGATAAAAGACAACCACTAGCCTAGTACTGAGAAGCAAAATGGACTATGATTGGAGTACTAGGCCTCGAGTCAGGTAGCCTTGAGGTCATATGCAGCAGCATTACAACACCTTATAGCATTCTGTGACACCACTATCTTCCTCCACAGTCTCTCAAAGATCATTGTCTCAACAGTGACACTCTCTAGGACTTTCAGGATGCTGTGATGTAGTTCATCGAAGCCCCTACTGGAAAATTGACTAATGGCAGTCACCATCCCCTCATTTGCCTTGACTTTTAGCTCCATATTAAACATTCTTGTTCTCATCTTCTTAACCCACTCCTTGTCTAAAAACCATTCACACATTTTGGCAGAAAAAAAGTAAAGTAGGATTTCATAAGTCTTTCTTATTTTTGCATTTTCATTTCCACACCAAATGTTCATATGAACTATTTCTGTTCAAATTGTGATAGAGCCTTTTGAGCTCCATAGGTCTGATCACTCAGTTTGACATAATGTAACTTGACCCCAAAGTAGTGATATCATTTTAGTCCTTTTCAAGAGGGAGGAGAGCATATAAATAGGCATTTTCATTATTCCATCTATCCTGAATGTCCTTTCTATTCTTTGTTTAGACTTCCACTTTCTCCAAAAGGAGTTTAAAAATTCTCTTTCAATTTTTTTTGAGAGAGTGGGCACCTAGGTGGCACAGTGAATAGAGATCTAGGCCTACATTAAGGAAGGATGAGCTCAAATCCCGTATGACTTATTACCTGTGTGACACTCGACAATTCACTGAAACTTGCTTCCTTGAGTTCCTCTTCTGCAAAATGAGATAGAGAAGGACATAGTTAACCACTCTAGTATCTTTTCCAAGAAAACCCCACATGGGGTGGCCAAGAGTTGGACATGACTGTGAACAATTGAACTCTTCAACAACAACAACAAAAAAAAAAAAACCAAAATACCCTCCTCTTCAATGGCTACCAGAAGAGCAAGGATAACTCATTGGACATCGAAGAGGCACTCCTTCATGTGGTATGGTAAATAATTACTTTTGTGGCTCCTTGAAGATTAAAGTCCTTACAGAGCAAAACTCAGTGCTTGCTACCTTCTTTAAAGCCAACATAATTTATGATTGGATAACACCACCACACTCAAATTATTCTAATCTCTAGCACTGCTGATAAATATTTTCATGGGACTGGGGCACACATCTGTACTCATCTTCCATTACTTGCCCTTGCTTTTTCTATCTTCTGAAAAGATATTTCTGAAATATGTGGTGGTCAGGGCACTCCTTTTGTACCTTTTTCAATTTTTTTAGACATTTATTTCTTCTCTTTCTCATCACAGTTGCTTGTGTTTAAAGAACATTCTTGAGAGTTTCCTATTTCTCCTTGTCCTATAATATTTTAAGCTGTGAGACACAAACCATCTTCTTTATGAACCCTTTCAAACTTGTTTTCCTGAAATCCATAGTAACCATCTTATAATATTTACTTTAACTGCCCTTTGTCACAAATTTCAAGTTAGAGTGGTCAAATCCTCTCAAGGTTGTTGTTTCAAGGTCCCATTCTTTTAATTTTTGCCTTAAAAAGTATTTTTCTACATTGGTTATAATCAGGTTCAGACTCATATACCCACTTGCCTTATGGTTTCCTCCCCACATTTTTGAAACCAAAATTACTATTACAGCAATCCAAAAAAATATGTTGGCTTTTAAACTTTGGGCAGCAAAGACCACCACCATCTATACATAGTTATTACCTTTTCATGTCTCTTCATCAGGCTTGTACTCAGTTTCCCAAATGCTTTACATATTTATTCCTTCTTGATAAGTAGTCTATCCTGTACTACTACCAAAGTATTATTTTTCCTTCTCTTTCCATTGATCCTCAGCAAAATGGTATTAGTCAGCCAATGAGCATTTTTTAAGTATTTCCTATTCATCAGGCACTGTGCTAAGCACTGGGGATACAAAGAAAGATTTTTTAAAAACAGTTTCTGCTCTGAAGAAACTTACAGTCTACTCAGAAGACAACATGAAAACAATTATATCCAAACAACATATGAATAAAGGACAAATTTTAGATAATCAATAGAAGGAAGGCAATGCATTAGGGCAGATAGGGAAAAGCTTGATTCAGAAGACAGGAGTTTAGTTAAGGCTTGAAGGAAGCAAGGAAGTCAGAAGGTGAAAATAAGGAGAGAGAGAATGAAATCGAGCATAACCAGTAGAAGTATCTGTAGGCTGGAGGCAGAACATCTTGTATGAAGAACAGTAAGATGACTGTTGTCACTGGATCACAGGGTATCTTGGGGAAATGTGATTTAAGAAGACTGCAAACATGAAGGAGGGGCAGTCTGTGAAGGCCCTTGAATAAGAAATAGATAATATCTTACAGAAGATAGGACGGTACTTGAGATGATTGAATAAGGGAGTGACACGGTATTTGGGAAGATTAGTTTGACATCTGAGTGACAGATGAACTATAGTGAAGAGAAATATAAGCTATGGAAACCAACAAGCAGGTGCTTCCATTAATCAAGGTGTGAGGTGATTAAAGCCTTCATCAAAGTAGTGGAAGGTCAGAGAACAGAAGAAGGTTTATAAGAGATATTACGAAGGTAAAACAACAGAACATGCCAAAAGATTGGATACTAGCGTGGGGGTGAAAGAAAGTAGAAGATGAGAGTTGGGTTAGGAGCCTGTGAAGGTGGTATCTTCAACATTAAAAGGGAAATTGGGAAGAAAGGAAGTTTTCTTGTGGATAGATAAATTCAGTTTTGGACACATATGGGATTTTTGATAGTCTATTGGAGAAATAAGGCCAGAGTTAAGAAGTTAGATGAAGGTAAATAGGTTTGAGAATCATTTGCATAGAGATGATAATTGAATCCACTATATTTCCTTTATCTGGTTATTAGATTTCTTCCCGTAAGCGTATTGTCCGAAAACATCGCATTGGATAGTCATCACTCCTTCATCTATTCAGTCATTTTACAAAAAGATAACTTTTCAAAGTAAGAACTAATGACATATTTGTAAAATATGTAGCATGGGGCCTGGCCCAGTGCTAGGTCCTTAATAGATGCGTATTCCCTTCTCCCTTTCTCTCCCTAAGTGTAAACCACTATGTTTTGATTCCTTTGCAGCTCTGTCAATGGGGAAGTCCCAAGCCTCTCTTTCAAAAATCTTTCCAATAATGAGTAGTTTTATCTTTTGTTATTTTTCCAAATTTTCAGAGTATGAGGTTAAATTTGAGAATATCATTATTCATGATATAGAACATATTATGGTTTATAGTTACCAATTTGTATTTAAAAAAATAATTTGTTTCCTTCCTTTGATTCATTGTTTATCAGCGAATGTCTCTTATGCGTAATTCCCCATATGTTTTGGATCTCATACTATTAGCAGTGACGTTTTCTTTAAGGCAAATATTTCCCTACTATTCTATTTCTCTTCCAATTATATCTTTGCTGATGTTGTTCATAAGAAAAAAGTTCAGATCAACTTTATATGGACGCTTATTTAAATATCCTTTCCCCATGTGCTTCCCAACAGAACTATGGAGGAAGGAAATCAATCAAAGATCTCTGAATTCATCCTCCTGGGCTTTTCAAACCAGCCTGAACAAGAGAGGCTTATGTTTTTCCTCTTCCTTGTTATGTACCTTATCACAGTGCTATGGAACCTGCTTATCATTCTGGCCATTATAACTGACTCCCACCTTCATACCCCCATGTATTTATTCCTTAGCAATTTGTCCCTTTTTGACATCTGCTTAACATCCAGTGCTGTCCCAAAGATATTGATTAATCACATATCTGGGAACAAAGCAATTTCATATATCAACTGCTTAGCACAAGTATTCTTCTTCCTTTTGTTTGCAGGGGTAGAGAGTGTCCTTCTCACTGTCATGGCCTATGACCGCTATGTGGCTATCTGTGCCCCATTATACTATACGATGATCATGACCCAAAAAGTGTGTGTCTGTCTAGTAACAGTGTGCTGGTTTTGGGCCTGCATTCATGCCCTGATTCACACTATCTTCTTGACTCGACTTTCATTCTGTGGCCACAATGAGATCCATCATTTCTTCTGTGACCTCAGAGTGGTGATAAGGTTGGCCTGCTCTGATACCTTCCTCAATGACTTGATGGTCTACACAGTAGGAGGTCTGACAGCTGCCATGTGTTTTACTGGCCTCCTCATCTCCTACACACGCATTTTTATTGCTGTCCTGAAGATTCCATCGGCTCATGGGAAACAGAAATCTTTCAACACTTGTGGCTCCCACCTCACTGTGGTCTGTCTGTTCTATGGAACAATTATTGCAGTGTACTTCAACCCCACGTCCACTCATACAGCCCAAAAAGACACAGCATCAGCTGTGATGTACACTGTGGTCACTCCTATGCTGAACCCTTACATCTACAGCCTAAGGAACAAGGAGATGAAAGCAGCCCTGACCATGCTCTTCACCAGGAAACTAGGCAACCTCTCTCTCTGACTGTAGACATCCTCTTGGGCTTGGGTTCCTTTATCTCAAAAAATAATCCAGTGATTTAAAAAGTTTTCAACAAAACTTCTCAAGTATCATAAATGAAGTCAGTTGCTCACCTTTCTACTTACACTACTGCTGATGTACAATCATAAGAATATCTTATGATCTTTGCTTCTTCTTCTGGTTCTACCCACTTCTTAGCTGAACAGTCATAATCTTTTGTGCTTCAGTTGCCTCATCTGGGAGATGAAGGGGCAACAACACATGGAATAGTTTAAAGAACGAAATAAAATGAAATTCTTCATTTAACAGGGTTCTTTATCTAGAGCATCGAATAGTCTGCATATTGTAAGTGGCCTCAGGCCTTCCTGGCAAGATCTGCCCCTCTGGTTACCATGTTACACTGCTGCTCTGAGAAAATCTGACAATAAAGAATTTAGAAAAACAAAGGAGGGCTTTTAGGAACTAATGAAGAGCAAAGCAAGCAGAAGCAGGAGAATAATACTAATAATGTAAATGGGGAAAAAACTGAATTTTGTACAATTATGGGAAAAATTTGGGGACATGTATTGCCCTCTCTTCTTTGGAGATTTTGGGTGTGGAATATTGTATGTACCATCTTAAATCTTCAATACACTTTAAAAAAAATATCCAGGCCCAGAAAACAAGTATTTATTAAGAACTTACTAGGAAGGAATGATCTAGTAGCTTGATGATGTTGACAATAAGCAAAGAGTGGGGATATTAGTATGGAAAATATGCTAATTGTGATAGGAAGGATTGGGATTTCTTGGGCATTTTGGCTTTGTCAAGTCAAAGGGCCACCTCTACATTTGAGACAGCAGTAAAAGGAGAAATAAAGGTAGAAGACACATGGTGAAATGTGGTAACAAGGAGGGTAGAAAAGAGAGTTCCTTGTGAGAGGCATCAATTTTTTCAGTAAAATTTGAGGCAAGGTTCTCATTTGATAAGGGGGCAGGAATAGGAGCCTTCTGAGGTCTAAGAAGGGATGAAAATGTTGAGAAGCGAGTGGATAGTGAATTAGTGAGGGGTGAATAAAAGAATTACCTTGTACCAGAGAGGACACAATTTAAGTTATGTAAAAATTTGCATGCCTAGGATACTCTTGTTGACTGATTACATGATCTTCTCTGTCTTTGCTCATCAGCCTGAGAAGGTGGGTGAAGGATACAGCAGAAGAGGACAAAGCATAGTTTAACTATCTTGTTGAGGAGTCAAAAAAAAGGAACTAGAGAAAGGATGATGGCCTAAGAGAGAACTGAGAGATCAAAAGGTTAGAGGTCACAATGTAGATGAAGAACAGGGTTTGGTATCAGAGGGTAGAAAGAGAAAAGGAAGGCTAATAGATTGTAATCAGTAAAGGAAGTCAGAGAAGAACAATTTCAATGTTCATGTGGAAAGAAAAAGTACAAAAGGAAGCCAGAAGAGTGAAAGGGTGGAAGGTAATATACCTGCTTGTGAGACATGGTGGCACAGTTCTGAGAATCTAAAATATAAATGGAAGGGGAATGACACCTAGTCAGCCTTGATATTTTCCAAAAATGAACATCCCAGGAGGCACTTACCAATAATTGGAGAATGGCAGGAGCAGTTATCTCTCAGGGAAAGAAGGCTACAGGTTCTGAGGGAAGTTCCAGTTTGAGAGGACAGTTGAGTCATTATGGCAAAGCCCTAAGAATGAGAAACAGAGCCAGGAGTAGAACAAAATATTTGGGATTTTTCCCTTTCTTTCAAGGGAAAGTTCAATGAGAAGACATAGAGATAAAACCAGAAATTAAAGTGACATAAAATATAAGATCAAAAAAAATTAAAATTTATTAAATTCATTTTAGTAGGGAAATGAGGATATTTTCAAGGTCCCTTTCATCTCTGACATTTCATTATTCTATAACTTAAGTTCAAACACTTAAGTGTTTCCTTGATCACTCTTTAGCTGTATGGCGGAGTGATTCAATTTTTAAGTCTCCATTTAGAAAAATTACAGAACATCCTCAATTTAATGGATTTCAGGCGTCATAGATTCTCACTTCTTCTAGAATCCTCCATAGCATCAATTAATAAGATTCTCTTAAATACCTTCCTAAAAGTATTGTATGTACCACTTACTGTATAAACCAAAAGTGGAACATGAATGTAATGGAGTATTACTGTATTGTATGAAATAATAAATACAGAGATTCTTGTTAAGAGTTTAAACTAGTTATGAAATTAAATGAGTTAAGAAAATATTAAAATTGCTGCAGCAATGTAAATGGAATGAATGCCAAATTCAAAATAATAGGATGCTGAGAAATTACAAGAAATAAAAATGATCAAGAAGAAACAGAAGACATTTCCCACACTGAGTGTAGATAATGGGTTAATGTCATAGCATATCAGATAGTTTTGATGTAGTGATTGGTTTGCTGATTTTTTTCAATTTTTCTTTTTTAAAAAAGAAGAGTTCACTACAAGGGATGTCTCTCTGGGAGGGGTAGAAAGTCAAGTTAAGTCAATAAGCATTTACTAAGCACCTATGTGCCAGGCACTATGCTAAATGCTAGAGATACAAATAAAGGGGTAAATGTCCCCGCTCTGAAGGAGTTCACCTTCTATTGGGAGAGGCTAATAGAAAAGAACTATGTACAAACAAAAAATGTATATATACATATACGTACATATGTATGTACGTATATGTATACACACACATGCACACACACACACACACACACACACACACACACACATATATATATATATATATATATATATATATATATATATATATATATATATATGATAAATCGAAAATAACCAGCAGAAGGAAAGCGTTGGCATTAAAGAAAACCATGATAGGCTTCTTGCAGAAACAGATTTTAGACAGGACTCAAAGGATTCAAAGAGGTAGACATGAGAAAGGAGATAATGGCAAGGGGAATTGTCTATAAAAATACGCAGTCTGGAGGTGGAGAATCTTGTGTGAGGAAAAGCAAGGAGGATGGTATTATTGGATTACAGAGAGGTGAGTTCAATTACAATACACCAAAACTGCTAATGTGGTGGGGCAGGTTAGGAAAGGCTTT
Organism: Potorous gilbertii; assembly: GCA_028658325.1. Taxonomy (NCBI): domain Eukaryota; kingdom Metazoa; phylum Chordata; class Mammalia; order Diprotodontia; family Potoroidae; genus Potorous; species Potorous gilbertii. Next base: position 202,253,452 of record CM053773.1, on the reverse strand, counting down.
GGATAACAGACAGGATTTCAGATTTCATCCTGAAAGCAATAAGGTGCCCAGAATTACAAGGGTGTGATATGTTCGTACCTGTTCTTCAGGAATATCAGTGTGACATCTGAGTGGAGGAAGAACTGAAGTGAAGAAAGACTTAAATTAGGGATAATAGTCAGCAGGCTATTGTAATAGTTTTGGATATGCTAGGATATTGACAGTGTACAAAAACAAAATGTGAAAATAAAATTCCATTTAAAAAAATATACATGAAAGGCCAACATCACTTCTAGATTCATGCAATGTTAACGAATAAAACTATTTGACCCTGGTAAGAATAAAAAAGTAAATCAGCAGAACAAGTTAAATAAGGGAGAACTTATAGTTCCCTCTTATTGTCCATTCTTTGTTCTGAGAGACCTACTGTGAACTACAAAAATATGGCATCCTGCAGCTCATGGACTTAATTTTTTAGACCCAGGACTTCATCCTTCCAGATGGGAGTGGAGAGAGAAAGAGGAGTGAAGCCTGGGATTTCTGGTCTTTTTTTCTCCCACATTTCATTATTGTTTTAGAGAGTCATGAAGTTGTTTTGTTTTCATTTTACTCTGTTTCTATTTTTGTTTTCCTTCTCTTCCTTTAGTGCTATCTATATCAGGGTTTTAAAATACCAGAGGTCCAAGTTGACCAGAAACATTTCTAAAGTCATGTAAGTGGCGAAAATTCCTTCTTGTAATAGTTAAGGACCTTATGACCATGGACTAGAATGTGGTAGGGGCCATACACTAATTAATCCCTCTCCTCATTCAAATCAGGTAAAATATTTCTTTAAAGGTACTGAAACCATCCTTGGGAACTGAATGGCTTAAAGGACTAAATGTTCAAGTTGTTGGTATCAATTCTTTCTTAAAACAGACTTGAAGATCTCCAGTCCAATTTTGACTTTTGGCAGACCAAAGTTGGTAACTCAGGCAAAGAAGCTTCTCTCACTTGGAATATCCTCAATGTATAACATTATTAAATATCCTCTTACTGCTATGCTAAGTAAATTTCCTTTCATTAACTACTGAATTTCTTATGTGTGCTTCAAGTTTTTCCAATATGAAATCTAAAATGCCAGGTTACTGGCCTAAATCTGGCCCCTTCCAAAATATTTAAAATCATATTACAACAATAAGTGTGGAATGGGTAAACACATTTAAGGAAGCAGAAGATAAAGAAGTGTATTCAAGGATTGAGGAAAAACCTGTGCAAAGACTCAGAGACAAGACCTGGTGTGATGTGTGAGGTAATGTGTGAGAAGTGGACCAATACACTAGAGTAGTAGGTTGAAATCAGGTTCAGAAATGATTAAAAAGCTAAATGGAGCAATTTATATTTTGTCCTAAATGTAATAATAATCACTTGAGTTTACTGAGCAAAGAAAATTTGTGGTAAATTCTGGAGTCTTTTGAATTCTTACTTTATCACTTGTATGGGATGTATAATATGTTAGAAAGTAAAGAAATTTGAGTTAGAGTAACAATAGGACTGTTTGCTGTTTGGGTAATCCCATAGAGTTAGCTGTGAAAACAATGGGGTGATAAAACTTTGAGAATGTGACAGTGCTTCCCTAGGCCCAATTGAGCAAACAATTCAAAGTTTACAAATGGTCATGTAAAATGAACAAAACAAAATAAGACAAAAAGGAACCTGATCATAAAAAGCAATTGTGATGACAAGGAAACTCAAGATAAATTCAAAAGAGGCAACAGCATGAAAATATTATAAATAAAGCCTCAGAGATAAATGCAGATTGGATAGAAACCTAACAACAATTCCTAGAAGAAAAAAGAACAAAAATTATTTTAAAAATGAAAGTGGTAGCAGAAAATTTGGGGAAAAATAAAAGCACTTAAGATAATTATGAAAATAATGAAAGGAGAATTAACAGCATGATAAAAGAGGTATAAAAATACTGAAGTAAATAATTCCTTAGAAAATAAAATTGTGCAGATGGGACCTAATAACTCCATGACACATTAAGAAACAACAGAACAAAGTCAAAAGAATAAAAAAAATACAAGAAAATGTGAAAAAAACTCATTAAAAAAGAATTGACTGAGAAAATAGATTGAAGAAATACAATTTAAGAATTATTGGACTTGAAAGCCATTCTCAGAAAAAATTTCCAGACATAATATTGAAAAAAAATTATAAAGGAAAATTGGCCAGGTATCTTAGAACCAGAGGGCAAAAAAATAAATTAAAAGAATTCACTGCTCATCTCCTAAGAGAAATACCCAAAAGGAAAATTGTCAAGAATATTATAGCAAAATTGCAGGTCATGGAAGATACTATAAGCAGCCAGAAAGAAGTTTTTCAGTACTTTAGAGCTACAGTGAGGATAACACAAGATTTAGCACCTCCCTCCTCTTCCTCCTCCTTATTCTTCCTCCTTGTCCTCCTCCTCTTCCTCCTCCTCTGTCTTCTTCTATTTCTCCTCTTCCTTCTCCTTCTCCTTCTCCTCCTCTTCTCATTTCTCCTCCTCTTTCTTCCTCCTCTTCCTTCTCCTGCTCCTCCTCCTCCTTCTCCTTTTCTTCCTCATCCTCCTTCTTCATCTTCCTCTTGTTTCTCTTCTTCTTCCTCCTCCTCCTCCACTTTTTCTTCTTCTTCTTCTTCTTCATCTTCTTCTTCCCTTTTGAGAGATATAGGGAATAATGAGCTGACCCCGGAGCCAGAAGATCCATACACAAACTCTGCCCTGGGGATGTAGTTCCGGGGAGAACATTAAATCTTTCACTCCTCTAGGCAATTCTCTACAATTCTCAGTTTCTGAGGAGGAGTTGACCTGCTTTGTTAGAGAAACTTCTCTCATCTGGGAGGTTTTTTCCTTTAGACATTTTATAGTCCTGTCTGAATTTTCATGACCCTTTTTGGGGTTGTTTTGGCCAAGATACTAGAGTGGTTTGATATTTTCTTTTTCAAGTAATTTTACCCATAAGGAAACTGAAGTAAGTGGGGTTAAATGACTTGTCCACACAGCTATTAAGTATCTGAGGCTAAATTTGAACTCAGGAAAAGAAGTGTTCCTAACTCCAGGTCTGGAACTCTCTCCATGAATTGTCTCATTTAGCTGCCTCCCAGGAATCTTTTTTATATTCATCAAATAATAGTTCATGTCCCTAATTTTTTGCCTGACTATTAAACGTGAGTCAGTAGAGAAGAAGAAGGCATTAGGTGGTGAACAGTGGGTTAAGAAGAGAGTTTCTTTATATGGGATTTGAATTTCAAGACTAAAGCTACTATGTAAGTACATGCACATAACATATAAAAATGACTTTTGGCCAAAAATCAAGTCAGTAAAACATCACCACATATTTGTTAAGCACTGACTATGTCCCAAGCAATGTGCTAAATTCTGGAATTTCAAAGAAAGGGAAAGACACTTCGTGCCCTCAAGGAGCTCACAGTCTGGTGGGGGAAACAATCTGCAAACAACTAATCATAAACAAGTTATATACAGGATTAATTGGTGTTAATCAAAAGTAGGAGCAGACTTTAGATAATGAAGCATACAACACCAGAATTGGAAGGAGTGTTAGAATATATATCAAAAGATATGTGCAGTGAGAGGAGCCAGCAGACATAGAATATGTATTTTCCTTTTGTCCAAGGCTCCCATATGACACATTATGAAAGTACTGGACAGATCTGGAGCTCAATGAAGCTTTATTCATCATCCGGTTTAACCTTTCTTTTTATATATGAGGAAACAGGAAGAGACAGATTTAGAGACCTCCTCAATCTCACACAGTAGGAAGTAATGGAGCAAATATTCAAACCCAAGTCCTTTGGCTCCAAATCCAGTGCTCTTAGGA
>CM053773.1:202225049-202249110 GCA_028658325.1 Potorous gilbertii | reverse complement strand
TGTGTGTGTGTCTAGATATATGTATATACAGATATAGATATACATATATATGTGTGCATAGATACACATGCACACATATATATGTATATCTATATCTGTATATACATATATCTAGACACACACACACACACACACACACATATATATATATACATATATGTATATATATATATGTGTGTGTGTGTGTGTGTGTGTATACAACTTCATTCACGTGGATGTTTGGGGGTTGCTCCTCCATCTTGCTGCTCCCTCTTGGGCTCCCTTCATGACCCTTGCAGCTTTGATTTCTTTGCACTTCATGCGTCTAGCAGCCGCATATACAACAATTCTCTCAGAGCTCTAGCAGAAGAATTACACCCCCATGAAAGTGTGTTGCATATATAGGAGGACTAGTACCTCTCCTATGAGTCCTCACCACTATGTGAAGGCTATTGATCCACCTTTGTTGTCCACCTGGCACACAACTCTCAGCTGTGGTTCCAAAAAACTGGAGCAGGCACAGCAGGCACACTCTGCTAAACCATCTTGGCAGATGGGATAAACCAATTTGACAGGAACCAATAAGTCTCACACCTATGGGAGAGCTAGTGGTATGTCTGCCCTAAGCATACGAAGACTTCCCTTGCTGAAATGGGAAGGAGAAAACAATTTGTTTCAATGGCAATGCAGGAACATGAAGCAGGCACTGTGGAGTGCTTAGATATTGAAGATGCCAGTCATTCAATGCATCCCAGTTTTTGACTTGTCACTTGACTTCAATGACTCTGGAGGAGAGAGAGGCTGACAAAGGTGCATTATTTCCTCACTTAAATCCATTTCCTGAAGGAGTCAAGACATCACCGGTAATGTCATTGGTCTTCTTCAAAATTGAAGGATAACCAACAATCGTATTTCCTTACGTTTTAGAAGGAAACTTCCTTCTAATTCCATTTTGCTTCATGGTCACTTAAAAATATAAAGTACCTTTTATTCCAAAATCTAGTTCATGTCTGTCCTACCAGTATAACGTGACACCTCACGTTGGTTTTACGACAAACAAAAAACATGTATATAGTGACTACTCTGTGCAACTCACTCAGGAAAGCATTGTACATATGTCATCTTTATCCTCATAATAATCCTAGGAGATAGGTGCTATTATTATCCACTTTTTACAGTTGGAGAAACTGAGGTAAACAGAGGTGTAAGTAACTTGTCAAGGGACATACAGTTAGTAAGTGTGCAAGGACCAATATGAACTCAAATTTTCTGACTTCAGACTCAGCTCTCTCCACTGAGTTGCCCACCTTTCTACAGCTTAAAAACACTGTCATTTTCCCCTCTCATGTCTTCTCCAGATTCCTCAAATTCCACTGTGATAATTGGGTAAGGAGGGTTTTTCTTTAACTTAGTGATGCCTTGCAAAAGTTCTGGGAAAATAAGGGAATAGCCTACTTACACTCCCCTCACTTCGTGTAGTATTCCTAAAAGACAAGTGAGAGATTTGTATTTGCTGCAGTGTTGAGAATTTCATGGCTAGAGGGCACTTTATTGGCAAGAGCTTAGCTTTTTGGAGGTGAAAGGGATTGTAGGCCTTATGACAGTAGAATATGAAGACAGCCTTATACATGTAATTTCAGAGCTGAAAGAAAATTTTGGTTGTTGTTGTTGTTCAGTCATGTCCAGTTTGTCGTGGCCCTATTTGGTGGTTTTCTTGGCAATGATGCTGGAGTGGTTTCTGTTTCCTTCTCCAGTTCATTTTATAGATGAAGAACTCAGGCAAACAGGGTAAAACACCATGCCAAGGGTCAAATAGGTGGTAACTGTCTGATGTCAGTTTTGAAATTGGGAAGATGTCTTCCAAATTCCATGTAAAGTGTTCTCTCCACTAAGCCACCAAGCTACTCCAATGGGACAGAATGTAGAGTGTCTAACCTGAAAGGAACTTTAGAACAAAGACCACATGAAGTTCAAATATGTGTATACACATGTATGTAAGTATATATAGATACATATATGTATATATACGTGTGTCTGTATATATATATATGTATGTATGTATATATACACACCATAAAATTTTGGAAGAAAACCCCAGAGATTACTTGAACTGAGCTCCTTTTTCAGTGCCCTTTGCAGCCCAGGCAGCTTCTGCTTACAATAAAATCCTGCTCCACATGTAACAACATTCAGTCTTAGGTGATTTGATGTCAAAGCAGGGAACCATGAATCAAATATGATATTGTCTGATTGGCATTCAACCTTCCTAACCTTCTTCCTGCCTTTCTAGTCTTCTTCCATCATATTCTCGTCTTTTTCATTCCACATGCACACATGTTCCAATGACACTGACCTCTTTGCTGTTTCTCCCACAACACACACCATTTCCAGATGTCAAATCTGTTCAGTGCCTTTCTCCTATGCCTCAACTTCTCTGCCTCCTCATCTTTCCTTCCTGACTTCTTTCAAGTACTGACTAAAATCCTACTTGCTACAAGAAGGCTTTGCTTATCCCCATCAATGCTACCACTTTCCCTCTGCAGATTACTTCGAAATCATGCTATATTCAACTTGTTTGTGATTAGCTGTTTGCAGATTTTCTCCCCCACTACACTGTGAGCTCCAGGAGGGCAAGGAGTGTGTTTCTTTTTGTTTGTTACTCCAGCACTTAGCACAGTGCTTGAGACATAGACATTGGTTAATTAATACGTGTTGATTTTTGACTTACTTCATCTATGGTCAAGAGTCATTTATATATATACATAATATGTGTGTGTGTTTCTGTATAATAGCCTTGGTTGTGAAATTCAAATCTCATTTAAGGAAACTCTTCTTAACCCACTGTTTAAAGCCGAATGTCTCCTTCTCTACTGACTCAGGGACCTGAACTATTATTTGATTAATATAATAAACTCTTGGAAGGCAGCTAGGTGACAAAATACATGGAGAGAGGGTGAGGCCTGGAGTCGGGAAGACTCCTCTTCCTGAGTTCAAATTTAACCTCATATATTTACTAGCTATGTAGGCAACTCACTTAAAACAATTTACCTCAATTTCCTTACCAGTCTGGTATCTTGGCCAACATGTGGGACACAGCAACCCTTACTCAATTCAACTCAGAGGCTTCTCAAGGTAGAAGGAAGAAAGAAATTTATGCAAAAAGGAATTTATTACAATCTCATGAGAAGGGGCACTTCCCCCAAGACCATGGGTGGTGTCAACAAGGGAGTTCACCTGAGCAGAGCAGAGTACAGCATTACATAGTCCTAACTCAGAAGCCCACTAACCTCTCTTCCCATTGGCTGGGAATCCACAAATGTAATCTAAGGGCGAAAATCTACACCAGAGAAAAAGAACGCGGAAAGGATTATTGCTAACCAATGAGGGTTATTGTTACCAAATATGGAACTTAAGGGAAAAATGCTGATGTGGCATGACCAGAACTTTGGAGAGTCTCCCCTATCCTGGAGCATTTTATTTGCCTAAGGTGGATACTTAGTTATTTTAGCTTTGGCAAGAAGGGTAGGGGTTTGGGGAATTCATGCCTGAGGGGCAATTTTTCACTTAATTTGATTTCACTCAGTCCCTCCTCTTATTTTTGACCCTCTGAAGACCCCTCACACAATTCTCAGAAGGATACCTCTGCTAAACCATCCTCCTTACCTTCTTATCCACTCTCTTCAATTGGTGTCCACCCTTGACTCTTTAGGACCAGGAGTTTAATTGACTCTTCAGCTTTAATTTCTGACTAATCATCTTTGAAAGAAAATATTGTACTAGTCTGATTATCAATTGTATCATGCAAGGGAGAAAAATTGGGAGGAGTATAACTTCACAAATGGTGATGAGCCCAAACCATAATAGCTGTTTCCACCAGTCATCTATGAACCAGGATCACCAAGAAGTGCTAAAAGGTGATGTCCAAGTCTGAATCAGAACGTGAATCAATTTTCTAATATTCCTAGTGATTTCTTTTAAAGATTTTCCATTGTCATCTATTTTCATGCAGCAAGTGGAGAGATTTAGCCTCCCACAAACTCCCTTTTTCTCTTTATTGAAATTCCTGTTTCCATACCTAAATCCAATCAATAAACACTTCGTCACTTTCTTTCCTCCGTGAATTCTTTTCTTTATCTATCCCCCTTCATATGAATATAGGAAGGAAGCAAAGCTGACTGATGCATTGACAAATTTCAAGGGGGCAGTCCCCTTGTTATAAGCACAAACATAGAGATTGAAAACACAAAGGCAGATCAATGAATTATCCATTCAGAGGTTCCATCTCACACAGCAGTCTGGAGAGGAACATCATCTGATGCAGTTTTCCAGCCTAGATGCTCCTTCAGGCCTTCTTCAGCACAGTATCTCTGATTTTACTCTCCTTTATCTCCTTGTAGAAATCTGGATATCCACCCTCCTACAAAACTGACATTAATACCATTTTAGATGACCATTGCTAAGCTTTATACACATATCACTCTTACAAAATCAGAATTGGAACTTTGGCCAATTGCCATGTTTAAGAAATTCACATTAGAATCCAGTTTTTATATTTTACATTCCCCCATCAGGAAGATGAGATTTCATTAAGGAGTCAATAACAGGCTCCAGTACTTATATGATTACAATAAATAATTATTTTTAACATGGTGCATATCAGAACATAAAACAATTCCAACTTCTGGTCATGTGATGCTTCTTTTAAAGCATTTACAGTATAGACCACTAACCATTTTGCTTTTTAACATTAACCAACTGAGACAAAATAATAACTACCTAGGCTAACTTCACAAGCCCTTGACCTCATTATCTCCACACTACTACTAAGAATTAAAGAACTCTAACTTATTGCTGTTACAACTGAAATCTCAAACCTAATAGCTCTGTTTTAGATTTAACCTCAGATATTCCCCTATCAACAATTTATTATTTAATAGATTTGGTATTAAGTTTACAAAACCTTCGGTTACAGGAAATTGCCATTGAGAGGGGGGACATTGCAGGGAAACAATATCTCCCTAACTTCATGTCAATTCCAGGCAGGAACAGATTGTCAACTTGCATTCAACCAGGCTTAAGATCTGCCAGGTGTCAGTGGGGAAATTCACTCAGAATTCTACCCCAGCCCAGGCTCAGCAGCTACTCTCCCAAACTTCCCATGAGACCACCTTTTTACACTTCATGCCAGCATCTCATAGACTTACAAGCATCATAGATCAGTGGCTCAGAATGCCTTTCTTCCTATCCGTGCCTGGAGTTAGACTCAGAACAGTCAGTTAATAGTCCCATAAAATCTTAAAAATAGCAAGCTCCAATAACTAGTTTCAGATATGACTATAATTTCAAATTGGGTAAGGAACATCTTTTGAAGCAAGTCTTAAATAACTTACATGCCTTTCTATACATGTACTAGGTCCTGATTAAATAACTATCATAAAATCAAATTTACCATGAAAGCCTTAGGTTAATTACTATGCCCCTTCCTAACCCTGCTCAATCTAAAAGAATGAGCTACACATATGATAGATTCAAACACTAACTTTAGCATGTTCATAAAATGAATTCACATCAAAAAGAAACATTTAACTTTTCCATCAATGCCAAATTCTACCAATCTAAGAAACTTAGACTGGAATTCTTTTCCTGAAACTAAAGATGTCTCTGATTTAGTCTCAGTCTCAATAACTAATGCAATCAACAGTATTTACCCAATTGGTCTCTGTAACAGATAAAGATTTTATTCCCAAGTTGGGACTTTTGTCCATTATCCCCAACCGATTTTAGTCCAATTTGTCTAAAAAGGTGCTGGAAAACTTCACCTTGAAAACTTCTTGGTTTACCCCCTGTGAACTGGCTCTCCTGAGGCCCACTTTATTGATATGCTGAAATCTCTGTTCTATTTCCCATTCTTAATCGTATCAACTCAAATCTCCAGGTTAGTGGCCACTTCCATCAAGATCATGCTGGGAATCCCTAGAGCACATGGGCGACCTTGGGTTCTTTCCTCTGTCCTTCTGTAGATAAGATACAATTCAGCTGTAAACCACATCACTTTTATACTGTGATTTCATCTCCACCCTATAGCCGGATTCAGAAATAGCCAAGTGGGAACCTTTAAAATGTAAAGTGTTCAATTCTAAAGAAAACAATGGGGAAACTGAGCCAGAAGAATTCCATCCCAGGCTGAGGACATAATTGTCCCCTGAGGTTTGTACCTTAGATAATAGGTTTCACTAATCAAAAATTTTACCAGGACCCACATCTTAAATTTTAAATTTGTCCTACCAGCCAGTCACTAGAGATTATCACCTAAATGAATTCCTGGTTTAGGAGCTCCATACACAGCTTATATTTTATACAGAGATTGCAAAGGTAAAAAAGTGAAGAGCCACACCACTTGGGTGATGATTTTGGACTCTACTTTTTCTTAGAAGGCCCACTGGTGGGGATGAGGTCAACTCCTCTCCTTTTACAACAGAAATTAAACATCTCTTCTCTGAGCATCTCCAGTTCAGATTAGATTTTAAGAGGACCATCTGTAATGACTGGTTTTCAAAAGGAGAGGGAGGGGTGGGGACAGGGCCTTTTTGTCTTAAAATTCCTAGTCTCCATTATCTTGTCCCTTATCTTCCAAACCCTCCATAAATCTTGAAGTTATTATTAACACATCACCTTATAAATATAAAGTTGGTGGATAGGCCTTTCAAAAATCATGCAAAAGATTCCATTTAAGAGCAATTTACAATTTGTCACAAAACCTTCCTGAACCTAATTGGCAATAATTACAAGACCTTAAACCAAGGCCCTTTTACGTTTGCTCATAAGCTTCCTTTTCAAATACTTTTGTAAATATGCTTGATTCATTGCAAAAACCAATTTTAATTAGCAATGCAATTTCTGATATAACATTTAGATTTACTTGAAAATTTAAACCATTTAAGTTTACTTACAACTTTAAATGAACCATTCCCCTTTCAGCTGGATGCATTTCAACATCACTTGGCACAAAAACCTTACCATGTGGGCATACTCTCATCACCCTGATCAGAAAAAATCATCTTAAATTTGACTGAGCTATTAAATATATTAAATCAAGTGAATTGATCTTCCTTTCTCTTTTCTCAATTCTCTCAATCCCATTACTCAGATTGTCTAGTTCCTTCACATCTTTAACTATAACTTTTCTGCACTAGAATCCTCTTCTAGTTTAAAGCCCTTAACTCTACCACTATATAGTCAACATCATTATTTTCATCACTCAGATATCAAATTTCTATCACATCCTTTTTGAAATGCCAATTTATATAACAATTGGATTCAATTAATATTGCACCTAAAAAATACCCTTTACAATCATAAATGCCAGAAAACAATACCATTTTCTACCTAATTCTGCCAGAAAGAGCATTTTCAGATGCTGCTTCTTACTCCTTCAGATCAAATTTTAACTGGAAATCATATCAAACCTGAATTTTGTAATCACTAATGATAAACATCTTTTTTAATCAAACAGTTTTGCTACTTACAAGAAAACTTTCTGCCCTCCTCTCATTTGAGTCAGGCCTTGTCTGCATTCGCAAACAAATGGAAAGGTTTTCCAGTTTATTTCTCTTTGTGGGTAAGGCAAGAAATGATAAGATGCTAGTTAGGCTGCCTTTATTTAGTCTGACAGGGGGACATAAGCTCCCCTCAGCCTTCCTGCTCTTACTTGCTGGCTGCCTCAGAAAGTGTCAGAGAAGACAGAGACACAAACCACAGACACAGGCTTCCATTCACACATAACTCATACAGACAAAACATTTCATACATTATTTTCACCCAAGTTTGAATTTTTATTTCCTCATCCTCTTAGGTGCTGACCTAAAGAGCCTAGGCAGGCTTCTAGGGAGTCCCCCACAAGATTTTTGTTCTGCTTTATCAATTCAAAAGAATCCTAGGTAGATGACTTCCTCCAGGCTACTCAATTCTGGGACAATATGTGCTTTGGCCAGATCGTGCCTCCCCCAATGTCTTTATCTCCTCATACAAAACAACAATACTTGATCATTTTCTTTTTATTCTTTCCTTTGTGTTTCTGTAACTCATTCCAATTTTTTAATCTATTTCCCAAGGAAATATTTACCAGTATGCTCTGAATCTCTTCTGAAGAGCGAGGTTTCAACTGGTCCTTCCTCATTTTTACACCAGGGCTGTCACCAGAGACCTCCCAATCTAAGACTCAATGAATAATTCTGGTTTGCCTAGCCAGATCATAGTGGGGGTGCCCACCAGCAGTCACTCAGTAGAGTTCTCAGAGGATCCTTTCCCTTGGGTCTTGCAATTCACTAATTTGGTCTCCCCAAGTCTAACACTCACCAAACAATCCCCAGACCTCCAAATGCTTGCCTCTGGGTTATGCATGCATAAGTTGTCTGACTGGAAACCTCAAACATCCACCTGTTCAAGTTTCAACTTCTTCAAAGCTTCAGAGTTTCAGAGGCCCTATACTTTCTGTTTCTAGTGAGTTTCTCTGCTTCAGGTTGTTTCTTCACAGAGAGGGAGGTCCTGTGCTCATTTTCAAGGACCTACCCCTAAACTGAGGCACTGAGTGTCTCCCCGGGAAGTTACGTGATCCCAGATGAGACCCCCAAGAACTGTGGAGGATGGCCAGACCCCTACTCAAATTGACTACTTAGAGGCATCTCAAAGAATAAACAGAAAGTCCTTCTTTAGGTTTTTGGAAGATGTTAACTTCACCTTCTCCCAAACAGATTGGAAGAGGGGAAGTACTCTACAGAAGCAGATGCAAGGTTATATAGCAGAAAACCACAAACCCCCAGCTTACCCTTTTGGTCAAGAGCTTGAGCAAGCAGTCTTGTTTTCAGAAATAAGAAAATGAGACTCAGTAGCCTGAACAAGTTCAGAAGTAAGGAAATGGGTTAAGTGAAAATGGGGAGAGAGGTGAAGGATTTCAAATTTCCTCATATCGCATGCTTTTTCATAAATTGAAATTCAGGCCTTATGTCTGCTTTACTTTAGACTTAGGCCCCTGAGATGTCTTCACTGACTTATCACATTCAGTCTTGGAGCATTTTTTTTTGTCTAAAGGCAATACTTAGTTATTGTAACTTTGGCAGGAAGGGTGGAGATTTTAGGGAACTCATGCCTGAGGGAATCTTCACTTAACCTGATTTCTTTCAGTCAAGAAAAATCATAAAAAATGGTCATAAAGAATCTAACATAGCTGAAAAACTACTAATTGGAACAAAAACCTCCTTGTTGAGAAAGGTTCCTCTACCAAAGCAGGTCAGCACCTTCCCTGAAACTTAAATGTTAGACAATTGCTTAGAGGGCTGAAAGACTGAATGTTCTTCCTATCACTGTGTGTTCTTCCTTCCTTGCTGAGGAAGACCATACCATCAGAGGAATAATGACATGACTTGCACTTGACTTTGTTTGGAGTGAGGGAGGGCTGTGCAGGGTCACCAACCTCACTTCTCCTCCAGAGCCATCTGAATCCAGTGAACAGATATTCATCAGGGTGACTGGAGAGGACCCAAGATGAGGAAATTGAGGTTAGGTGACTTGCCCAAGGTCACATAGGTAGTGACTGTCAATTGTCTGGGGTGAGATTTGAACTCAGGGCCTCCTGACTCTTGTACCAGTGTTCTATCCACTGTACTACCTAGCTTCCCTTCCTAGGATTGCACACCCAGTAAATAACAAGAATGAGTTTTGTCTTGCTGACTCCTAGGACAGCTCTTTATTCCCTATATCTCACAAAAGAGAAGCACAACAGCAACAACCCTGTGAGGCAGGGGCCATTGTTATCCCCATTTTACATGCGAGGAAACTGAAGAGCAGAAGAGAGTCCGAGACTTGCCCTGGGTCACACAGCTAGAGTGTCTAAGGTAAGATTGAAATTCAATTCTTCCTGATTCCAAGTCCTGGAATCTCATCACCTCACTTATTGTAATGCCTATGGGGAGTACAGAGACACTTATCCATGAATTAGAGACTGCAAAGGGCTCCCTCAGAGCACCCAAAAGATGGCACTGACCAAAGAGAGCAGAGGTGTGTCCAGCTCACCCGATTGTATACCTCCTAACAGCAATCCCCTCCTCCCTAGTCCCCTTACTCAGGGATCATTGGTACAAGCGCTGAGGGTGCAGTCTATTCCCAGCAATTTACACCAGCAACAGAGAACAAAGGCAGTTTCACACACTTGCCTGTAGATAGGGACAGGTGGAAAGCAAGAGAAAACAGTTTTAGAAAAAATAAATAAATAGAGAAGGAGGTGTTATTCCTCCCTGCTACTTGCCTAAAATCAAGTGGGGGAAGTCTGGAAAAGTACAGAATCTATCAAAAACATTGCTTTACAAGGTCAACCTGCTGCAAATGTTTCAACAGGGCAAGGAAACAATTAACTCATTGAGGAGGCTTCACTCAGAGATCATCTCTCACACACCTGTGCCACTAAAGTCACAATTTCCTTTCAAAGACTTTTTGATGCACCGCAATGCCCATTGAGTCCCTTCTAGCAATATCATTGACATTCACAAAAATCAGGCAGTGGGAAGGACACTATGACAATTGAGCACATCCACAATAAGAACAAAAGATGGTGAGAAAGCTAGAAATCGGGTAATAGAATGTGTTTACAAGTGGACCTGACTCAGGACAGTGCCCTGCTAATTGACATGTGATAATAGAACAAAATTAGACACTTGTAGGAAAATCAACAGTTAAGAAAAGGAGACAATTAGTCATAGCATTTGAAAAATATTTAACATGAATAGGCATGGAAGACACCCCAAATTCACTCATCTAAGCTAAACTCCCTGGGCTGAGTGGCCCCTAGTTGTCCACAAAACAAAAATTAGTGAGGGCCTATGGTTCTTCATGATGACTTTTATTTTCAGGGGACCAGAAAGCAATGTCAGTTGCTTGAGTCTTTAATGTCCTGAATCAATCAAGGTCAAAGGATTCTTTGCATACATTTTAAGGAAAAAATCAGACTAACTTGCATGGAAGGAGTGGTTAGAATATTGCCCCCACCACACAAAGATGAAAAGAAGAAACTGGAAATGTGTAGACTGAAGAAGGAAAGAGTAATGAAGAATATGATAAATGGCTTCTAGTTTTTGAAGGCTTTTCACAAGGGAAAGAGTTCAGGCTCATTCTACTTTGCATTACAAGGCAGAAATAAAATCAATTAGTGTAATCTTCAAAACAAAGGATTTTGTATTGAATACTCTTGCTTCAGTTATCAGTCAGTGGGATTGGCTGTTTGCTTGATGTGACACAGGGAGATAGCAGAAGATCACAGGCTAATAGAATTGGTTCTTAAAGAGACTATAGAGGTTATTTGGTGCAAACATTTTGTTTTACAGGTCAACAAACTGAGGACAAGAAAGGATAAATGATTTGATCATGTCCACACAGGGAACTACTGATGGAACCACATTCAAAACTAGGTCAACTGTCTCCAAGTCCAACACTGTTCCTGCCCATACATTTTTAAAACTCAAATGACATCAATGTACAACCACTGTCAGGAATCAATCAGTCCAATAAAAAGTAATTATCAAATTCCATTTTTATGTTCCAGGCACTGTATTAGACTCTGAGGATACAAAGCCAAAAATTAAATGTTACCTGCTCTCTGGGAACTTGTACCCTACTGGGAGAAAAGAGGTAAGGTCAGTTACCCTTTTGAATATATTAAATAGGTATAATATATAAAAATTCAGTATATTAATTTAATATATGGTTTTAAAAAATGAATTAAAATTTCTTTTGTCCTTGAGACCATTAATCATTTGAATCTTTAGATTCTTGTTTCATCTCTTACTGCATGAGAACCAAGGAAAGAAGAAATCAACCTGGAGTCTATGAGTTCATCTTCCTGGGACTTTCAGACCAGCATGAGCACCCAGACACTCCTGTTCTCCTCTCTTCTTATGTTCCTGATCACAGATCTAGGGAATCTGCTCATCATTCTGGCCATTTAGACCAGTTAATGCCTCCATACCCCCATGTACTTCTTCCTTAGTAACTTGTCCCTGGTCCACATCTACTTCACCTCCACTACCATTCCCAAGATGCTGGCAAATAACATATCTTGAAACAAAACCATTCCTTATGCTGGGTGCCTAACTCAGGTATACTTCATTTGGTTTGTGGGAGCAAATAGTATCCTTCTCAATTCCATGGCCTATGACCTCTATGTGGCTATCTAGTCCCCACTACATTACTACATGATCATGACCCCACATGATCTGTGGGGTCACAGGTCTGTGCCCTTCTGATAATAGTGTCCTGGTTTTGGGCCGATGCTGCTACTCTGACACTTATGATTCTACTGACCCAGCTTTCATTCTGTGTCCACAGTGAAATCCCCCTTTGCTTCTGTGACCTCATTCTCCTGCTAAAGCTGATCTACTCAGACACCTTCATGAATGACCTGATGGTCAACACAGGCGGTACAATAACAATTTTCATCGCCTTCATTGGCATCCTTATCCTCTACACCAAAATTTTTGTGACTGTCCTGAAGATCTCATTTACTGTGAGGATGTGGAAAGTTTTTCTCCACCTGTGCCTCCCACCTCACTGTGGTCTCTCTGCTCTATGGGACAATCATTGAAGTGTACTTCAGCCCCATCCACACAGTCGAACAGGTAACAGCAACAGCTGTGATGTACACTGTGGTCACTGCCATGCTGAACCTATTCATCTACATCCTAAAGAACAAAGGCATGAAAGGACACCTGAGGATGCTTCTCACCAGGAAACCAGGCCTCTCTTTGTAACTAGGAGAAATCCTCCATAACCAGGCTTGATTTATATCAGGAATGTAGGGATGGTTCAATATTAGGAAACCTATCAAACCTATAAAAATGATGTTAATGAAAAATAACAATTATTAAATTTATATATGTAGAAAAATATTAGAAAGTATAGGAATAAATGGAGTTTTGGGTAAAATGAATCTATATAAAACCAACAACAATATAATCTGTAATAGGGATAAGCTAGACATTTATCAAGGATAAGACAGAAATGTCTGTTATCCCCATCAATATTCAATATAATCCTAGAAATGCTAGCTGTAGGAATAGGACCCCCTTACAAAAACAATAAATTGAATGGCAAATAAGAGAAATTGCTTGCTCAGGCCTCTTGCTGTCTTTGAGCTGAGAAAAACTTTCCCCCAGACTTTATCTTTAACTTCCTGATACTGTTGGCTTGAAGTATGCAAGTCACATATCCTGCTGAAGTTTGTCACATCATGTCTGAAACATAAACTTCAGTTCCAATTTAAAGGAGGACTTTACCCATTAGAAGAGGAGACCACAGAAGCATAAGGAAATTTCAAAAAGGATGCCTTCAGGGGCAGATTGATAGCAATATGCATGGCTGGTGTTTCTTTTATATTTCTAGGACTCTATTTTGTTACCTGGGATTCATCTTCTAATTTTGACCCTGTATTAGCTACCTCAATGAATAACCGTAACTCAGACTCTCCTGACTTTTGAACCTGATATACAACTGTCTCCTTCCCCGTTTCCTAGCATATGGATGTCACTGTCAATAAGGCCCAAGGTTACCCTGTTTCTTGGCATAACATAATCATCATCCTGATGGTCCAAGATGAAAATACTGGGCTATTCAGTTACATTGCACTTGAAGATAAGCCCCACCGACATGCATGTGGGTGGGAGGTTGGGGGTTTGCTTATTTTTATTTTATAAAATTCATTTTTTAGTTCCAAGCTTTCTTTTCCTCCCCAACCCATTTGAATGGAATCTCTTAAATTCTTGTTTCATTTTCTTTCCATATGTGATATTTAATAGACCCAGGGAAGAGAAAATCAGCCAGTAGTTTCCAAGTTTGTCCTCTTCAGCCTTTCATAACAACCAGAGCAGAAGAGGCTCCTGTTCTTCTTTCTGCTTATGTACCTAGTGACAGGGTGCATCAGTAAGTACCCCAACATACACAGCAGGGCTTCCTAAGAGAGGTTCTGAGACAAGCCTTCATAAAAGGAAAGGGACATTTTGAGAGTTAACAAACACTTTAATCAAGCACAGGAGTCATTTCTTTAACCAAGTAAGTATATCATTCACTGAATTCAGGTGAGTTAGAACCCCCGAAATTCAAAGAAAATACAGAGAAATCAAAAGATCAACAGACATGACTTGGTCTTCCTGACATTCATTCAACAGATAGTTACAGCTGTCTGACCATACTTACCAAACAAGGAAGCAAAACATCTAATTTTTCAAAACAGGGTGACTCCTTTAGTAGCTTCCCAGAGTCCTCGTCTGTTACTCAAATCTTCTTCTAAAACTAAACTCCAAAGAAATGAATCAACTCAAAAGTGTTTATACCCTTTTTTAGAGCCATAGGGCATCGCAACATTTTGACCCAATGTCTAAGTAGAAACAACAAAAGGTACTTGAGACCTTTCAACAAAACAACTCCCTTAATCAAACTTCCCACTAATGGCAAGTCCATCAATGGGTGGGAATTTCTTTAATCACATTATTCACTCAGAGGTACCTTTAGTAAAAGAAAAACAGCAAAAGATCCTAATTTGATTGCCATCAGACAGGGAAACTGTCCATCATACTGGCAATTAAAACTAATTCCTACCTTCACACACTCATGCACTTCTTCCTCATAAGCTTGGCCCGGGTCAGTGTCTGCTTCACATCCACAATCATTCTTAAGATGCTGTTTTATTATACATCTGGGAGAAAAACAATTCCTTATGCCACATCTCTGACAGTAGTGTTCATTAGTTAATTTCAGAAGAATAGACAGTATCCTAAAATGAATTCATACAAACTGAATGAGCAAGTCTAGGAAAACACTTTGGATAATAATGGCAATATTGTAAAGCAAAACAGATTCGAAATGGGTAACACCATTACTCATCACAATGGTTAACAGGGATTCCAGAAGACAAATGATGAACCAGACTACTGAATCAGTACCTCTTGAAAAAAAATATGATCTCAAAATGAGACATATTTTTGGGGACATGGGACTTTGTTTTACTTGATTATGTGTATTTGATTTTGTAAAAGAGGCAATGGTATTTTGCTGAGATTTTAGAGAGCATGACAGAAAACAAATGCTTATTAATGAAAAGTAATAAAATCAATGAGGAGGCAGAAGGGAGAAAACAAGAAGAAGAGGGGAAGAAAAAGAAAGAATAAAAGAAAGAGAAAGAGAGAGTCCACCGAGAAATGGAACTCTGGCCACCTTCTGGGAAATTAGAAGTACTACATTAATCATAATAGAAATATTAGAAATCCATGCAGTGCACAGAGAGAAAGAAGCCATGAAAGGAGCACCAATATGGAAAAATAACCTATAAGTAAATGAGATTGGACAGGCCCCTGGGAGAAAGTTATTAATTACTGATTATTTTATACTTTAAAAATTCTGGTATGAGTTCTAAGCACCCAGGATTTAGACTCAGAAGAGCAGAATTTGAAACATAACTCTTATAGTTGTGAACTATGTGACCTCAGGCAATTCTACAACTTCTTTGGAACTCACCTTCCTCATTTATAAAATGATTACCCTAAAATTCCTTTCAACACTAAATATATGATCCAATCAGCCTGCATTTCAGCTCTGTGAATATGTTCCCTGAGAAGGGAAGTTGGTCACTACACCTGAGTTAGACAGTTGTGAAACAGAGAAATTCCAAGTTTACCTGGGCAAGAAGAATGAACTGAACAAATAAAAATATTGAAGTGCAATCAGGTTCTTAGTTGTCCTTGCACATGACTTGGGGAGACAGTGAGACATAAGGAAAAGTCTACTGGTTCTGAAATTAAGTAGCATGATTTAAAAGGCTCTTTCTAGGCTATATCTGGTTAAACTTGGGCACATCACGTAACTTAAAATTCAGTTTCTTCAATTCTGAAATGAATAATTTGGATTAAATGAATGGTCTCTGAGTTTCCTTCCAGGGCTAGATCTGTGATCATGTGATGTTGTGCCCCAAATGAAACTCTGACATGGAAGGTACATACATTCTGTGTCTGAAGACTTGCCCAACACTGATATTTTAGAGTTTCTGTGCTAAGATCTGTATCAGTTCAAACTTTCTGTGCTTTGAGATCTATATCCTTTTCTGGAAGAAAACTAGAAACACAAGGCTCTTCCAATCATGATAGGAGAGCAGTGTGGTGGAAATAAATTTAAAAAATTAAGTCAATTACTTCCCCAAAGAAAGCAGAGCTGAGAGTGACATGGATAATTACTTAGGGTTTTTCTCTAACAAGGAGCTCAGGGAATTGGAGCCCTGAGTCCAGGAATGCCCTGTGAAGTATTTGCAATGATCCCTATGCATCATTCCTAAGAAACAGAACAGACTTACTCTCCTGCACAGCACCCCTCAGTCAAAAGTCTCAAGCCTTCTTGCTCCTAGAAGA
Source organism: Potorous gilbertii (assembly GCA_028658325.1). Classification (NCBI taxonomy): domain Eukaryota; kingdom Metazoa; phylum Chordata; class Mammalia; order Diprotodontia; family Potoroidae; genus Potorous; species Potorous gilbertii. Next base: position 202,232,695 of record CM053773.1, on the reverse strand, counting down.
ACAGCTTGTGCTACTTACCTATTTGAAACTTATCCATTATTAGGGGCACAGGGAAGGCAATAGTGCAGTCCTTGAAGGACAAAAGAGAAGATCCAAGCCAAACACCCAAGTAAGTGCATACACAGAGGGCACTTTTTGTTCCTTTGGATGTCATTCTCACACAAAGTAATGTTGGGAATGTGGATCAAAAAATTTCAGAAACTTATTGCTAAAAGGGATTTGAGAAGGTAGAATGTCAGAACTAGAAGAGCCATTAGGACATAGAACATTGGATTTTAAAGACAGAGAGGACTTAAATTTTGAATAGGGCTAGAAGAGGTTTTAAAATAAAAAGTGTTTTAGTTCAAAGAGAACTTAGAACCTAGAATGTCAGAGGACTGAAATACAGTGCTGCATAATCTCCCTGTCTGAAGTCTCTCCTCACTCTGGTCCATCTTCATTCAGCTGTCAAACTGATCCTCCAAAGGTACAGGTCTGACCACATCACTCCTCTCTATTCAAGTGGATCTTACTTGGCTCTGAGATCATATGTAAGATCTTCTGCTTGGCTTTTGAAACCCTTCATAATTTGAATCTTTTCTACCTTTCACAGCTTTCTTCATCTTGCACCTCTGCAGGTACTCTGACGTCTAGTGACACTGACCTCCTTGTTTCTCCTCACATAGAACGTTTTCTGAATATAAAATTTTCACTGGCTGGTCCCCATGCCTGGAACTATCATCTCAACTACCCATTTTCCCAGCCTCCCTTCAAGTCTCAGCTAAAATCCTTTCTTCTAGAAGAAGACTTTCCAGTCTTCCTTAATCTTAGTGCTTTTCCAATAAGACCTCCCCAAACTGATCCTGAATATATGCATTTGTACATTTTTGTTTGTAGCATAAAGGCATAGGGGTGGGAGGTGGAGAATCATTTATTTCAGGAAGAACAGATAGGCTAGGTAATATGTAGATGGAATTGATTTTATTCTCGCAATTACCGTTCCACAAAAAGGTATTATGTTGTATAAAGCAATATTCAACCTACTCCTCTCTCCATCCACAAAGAGGAAAGAAGAATATCACCAAAAGAAAGAGAGAATGCTGTATTGTCATGAATATGAACATCTGTCTGGGAATCTGGCCATATAGATTCTGGACCAATTTTGCTTACCCACAGCTAAGAGTTGACAGGTTGGGCTACTTAACTATTTGAAATTTGTCTGAAAGGATGATCCCAGGAAGGCAACAGCTTGCTGATTCAAGAACAGAAGAGAAAATCCAGGACAAACAAACAAGTAAGTGAGTACACAGAGCGCACTTTCTGTCCATTTGAAGGTCAATGTCACACAAAGTAATGTGAATGTGCCTCAAAGAATCTTAGAAACTTACTGCTAAAATCTATTTAAGAATGAAGAATGTGAAAACTGGGTGGACAGCTGGCACATAAAATATAGATTTCAAAGAAAGAAAGGATTTAAAATGTGAATAGGCTAGGTAAGACCATTGAATATAAAATGTTCAAACTGAAAAGGAACTTAGGACATAGAGATTTAGAGATGCATAAGGCTCAAAGTAGCATAGTAGGTGTTCTCCAACGGGCATAGACATGGATGTGGAACATGTTCTACGGCTTTCACATAGTTGTATCATTTGTAAAGTGAGTCCGCACGTTCTGAGACTAAATTATTTCAAAGATCAGGGAATTCAGAAATGGATGGGACCTAACACAATAGACAATCAGGCATAGAAAGACCTAAAGAATAATTTGTGAAAACACAGCTACCAGGAGCAAAAGCTGATCCAAGTCATAGAACCTATTGGTGGAAGATCTGAGGCTACAACTTAGATCTCATCAATCCCATTCCAGTGCTCTTTCTCCTATATAATGATTACTCTGTTTGTCAAATCATAAAACTTAGAGAGCAATCTGATTTCCAGACAGGAAAACAAAAATTGTCACTTTCAGAATCTCCTCTCTTACCTAACTCCCCCAAAAATCCTTAGTTGGCAACATAGTTCTCTTTCATATGTCTAATAACTTGCAGGGACAATGAAGGGATTTCTCCTTCGCAGTGGCAGTAGTCTAGTGAACAGAGACCTGGGCTTGGAACTGGAAAGACATGAGGTCAATTCCTGTGAAGATCCACTGACTTAGTTCATCTTATTTAGGAAAACATTTGCAGTCTTTCATACAATTACTGTGGACAGCAAAGAGAGGTGTAGAATAGATATTAATACAAAGAAATAGTCCTCTTTCAGATCCTCATTCAGATTTATATCTCTGAATGTTTTTAAGTGGAGGTGACATGATCATTTATGAGAATATTCTAGAGGGAATTTCTATTCAAGTGTGGGTGAGCTGAATAGTTGAGCCTACGATAGATAATATTTTAACCTAGACTGGAAGGAATGCAGGAAACCTAGAAGGTGGAGTTGAGAAAGTAGAGAGTGGTATGTGGGACAACCCGTGAAAATGCCAAGAATAAGAGAATGAAGTATCTTCTGTAAGGAAGAGCAAAGAAGTTAGTTATTGAATCACAAAATGGAGAGTATAAGGGAGTAAGTTGTAAGAAGACTGGAAAGGTGACAGAGAACTAGATTATGAAGAGCTGTGAAAATCAAATGGAGGATTTTATATTTGATCTTAAATTACTGAAATGTATTTTAATGCAAAGGTGTCATGGTCATTCTGGCACTTCAGGATGATCAGTTTGATGACTAAGTGGAGAATGAAGTGGAATGAGCAGAAACTCGTGGCATGAAGACGAATAATCAGTCTAGTGCAATAATTCGGATGTGAGGAGAGGAGGGCCTCCACCAGTATGAGGGCAGTATCACAGTAAAGAAGGAGGTATATAAGGGAGACATCACAAAGTTAAAATTGAGAGGACTTAACAAAACAGTTTTATATGGGCTGAGATGGGTTGAGAGAGAGTGAGGAATGGTGACTGACAGGGTGGTAGTACCTGCCACGGCAATAAAGAAGTCTAGAAGGACAAGGGGTTTGGCAGAAGGAAGAAGATAATGAGTTCAGTATTGGGCATGTTGGCTGAAAGATACGTGGTCTCAAACACTTACTAGCTCTTTTAAGTCCCTTAATCCTCTTTCTCACAGTTTCCTCAACTGTAAAATGAACCGGAGAAAGAAATGGCAAACCACACCAGTATCTCTGCCAAGAAAATCCAAAATGGGATCAAGAAGAGTCAGACAAAACTGAAACAACTGAACAAAAAAAGGGCATCCAGTTCAAGAAGTCTCATTGATAGTTGTAGATGGCACACTGGAGATCAAGAGAAAGGTTGGGGCTGATAGGAGGATTAGAGAATCATCCATATAACAATAATAATTGAATTCACCTTGCTCCTCCCTTCTGTTTCCTAGATTTCCTTCCATAGGTATATTGTCTAAGTACCTTGCACTACTTGACCTTCCATCTCTTTATGTCCTTTGTCCTTTTGTATGAGATAACATCTGAACAAAATCACTTTAGCCATTGGTATCTTCCACCAAGTCTCAGTGACACAATTTAAAAGGTGCATCCTATTATAAGGATTCCTCTTGCTCCTCTCCTACACTTCATGTATTTTTATAGACCTCTGAGGCCATGACTTTGACTTGAATATTGGCTCCTTTTTAGGTTATTTTCTCCTGTACAGTATCGGTTCCCTACTGCTCTTATGCTTCCTAGCCTATCTTCCCTACTAGCTCTGGGAATCTCTCATACTGTAACAAGAAAAGGCAAAGCAATAAAAACAGTATTTGCAAGATCTTTTTGGAAAACACAATATCACTTCTAACCTGTAATATACATGTGTGTACTTGTCCATGTGTGTTCAGGGCCTCTGCTTTCTCATTTCTATAATATTGTACATACATATATCCCTAAACCACTTAAAATGCCCCAGGCTTTTAACATTCTCTTAAATTTGAAATATCTCAACCCACCTTTTAGTATCAAAAACCATACTAGTTGCCTAAATCCCAGGATCCCAAAACTCCAACAGTGATATCATTGGTGTATATGCTAATGTATCCCTCAATCAGACATTAGCACATTATTTGGTATTTCTAATATTAAGCAGCTCTGGTCATTCCAAGGCAATATTTCTCATATCAAAGGAAAGAAGCACCTGAGTGACTATTGCTAAAGGAGTCTTATAATCTCAAATTACATGGATCTCTCAATACAGTAACAATTGAGTAAACATGAAATTTGGTGCAGTTTGGCATGCTTATCAGTTTTCTAATTCTGTTTAAAATAGTATCGTATTATCAGATTTTCACAAAGGACATAGAGGAATCTTACTTCCTGGCTTACTTTCAATAACTATTATTGTCTCCGGATCCAAATCTTCTCACCTAATACAAAAGATTATTGTGTAACTAACATGACATTACGTAAAAAATACTGTCAACAAACCAAATTAATGTCGCTACTCTCATAAAAATAAAATGTCGAGGTCAAACTGATAGAGATGACTGAATGAACCTTAAACTCCACTGCTTACTACAGTAGATTAAGGATCCATGACCTCATGTATACACCACCCCCTCCTCTAAGGTACATTGCAATCCCTTGATCACTTCATTTGAGTGGTGCTTTGATTAGAAAACATTATCCTGTGCACAATCTGGTGAGAAAATTCTCTCAATTCAAATTATCTGGTACTTAAACATTAGACACACATTTCATGATCACCACAGGTATTTTGCACCCCACCTTTCCACACTGAACCCGGGATTTTGATAAATAAAAATAAGTAAAATCAATAAATTATCAACCTAGACTGTTGGTTCATGTATTATTTTTATCTAAAATCTAAAGTAATTCTTCTGTAAAATATTGGTGTCATTACGATGTATCTGTGGCCAATGACCTCCACTAGCATTTCATTTTTCCAATGATTATTCCCTATTTTGAAACTCATTCTTTTCACCTCTTGACCTCCACATCAAACAGTTTGATGTGATAGAGTGATAGATGTGATAGAACCAGCTTGTCAGCAGGCCTGGTTTTAATTCTTCTTCTACTACTTCCTAGCAGTATGATTCCTGATGCTTACTATTCTGGTCTATGAAATTAAGGGAAAAATTATTAAGGCGGTAATTCATAGAGTAAAACAAATTAAGAAACAAGCTTCCAGGATTAATGCTCAATTATCTACTTTGGTTTTAGGTATTTACCCCTATAAAGGATGTTATTATGAACTTGGTAGGGGGAGGGGTTGTGTTTATTTTCTTAATTGTTGCCTTTGCCTTCCCTAGTATAAATGCCCAGTCCTGGGATCTCTGAGATAAAGAACATGAAAAGTGTGGACACATAGCTGCACAATTCTTAAAATTCTTGCAAGTGAATATATTTCACTTTACAGCTCTGACGAGAGAATATAAGGATGCCTATCTTCCCACACTGAGCTTTCTTATCTTTTGTCATCTTTGCCAATTTTCAGAGGGTGAAGTGAAAACTAAGAATTTCTTCATTCGCATCTTTATTATTATCAGTGATTTGGAGCATTATCTCATGTGTTAATTTATCATTTTCCCTTCTAGAAATTGTTTCTTCTTTTGTCACTGATCAATCATTACTCAGGGGAATCTTCTCTTGATTTCCTTGATATTTTGCCCTCTAATCCATTAGCTTTGAAAATTTCCTCAGTGAAAATATTTTTCCACTATTCTGAATGTTTTTTAACTTTATCTGCACTGATTTTAATGGAAAAAACTCAAATCCCCTTTGAAAGAGCTGTTTTAAATTGTTACTTTATTCTGTCTACATGTTTGTCCCAACAGACCCATGGAAAAAGAAAATCATTCACAAGTCTCTGAATTCATCCTTCTGGGCCTTTCAGAACAGCCAGAGCAAGAGACATTTGTTCTTTGCATTCCTGCTTATGTGTCTTACCACAGGGCTTGGAAATTTGCTCGTAATTTTGGCCATTAGGACAGACTCAAGTCTCCACTCCCCCATGTACTTCTTCCTTAGTAACTTGTACTTGATTGACTTCTGCTTCACCTCTACCATCATTCCCACGATGCTAGTGAATTATATATCTGGGAACAAAGCAATTCTTTACATCAGCTCCTTGGCACAAGTATACTTCTTCATGTGTTTTGGGGTTGTGGACAGCGCCCTCCTCGCTGTCATGGTCTATGACCGCTATGTGGCTATCTGTGCCCCACAGTATTATGCCATGATCTTGACCCCAAAGATCTGTGTTCTTCTGGTAGCAGTGTGCTGGTTTTGGGTGTCTGTTAATGCTGTGACACATACTCTTCTTCTGACCCAATTCTCATTCTGTGACCACACTGAAATCCATCATTTCTTCTGTGACCTCAACGTGGTGATAAGATCAGCCTGCTCAGATACCTTCATCAATGACTTGGTGTTGTACACAATAGGAGGAGCAGCAGCTGTAATTCCATTCATTGGAATTCTAATCTCCTACATTCAAATTTTTGTGGCTGTGCTGAGGATCTCATCAGCTTATGGTAAATGTAAAGTTTTCTCTACCTGTGGCTCTCACATCACTGTAGTCTGTCTCTTCTCTGGGACAATCATTGGAGTGTACTTTAAGCCAACAACTACCCACACAACACAGCAAGACACAGCATCAGCCAAAATGTACACTGTTGTCACACCCATGCTGAACCCTTTCATCTACACCCTAAGGAACAATGAAATGAAATGAGCCCTGAGGATGCTCTTTAAAAGGAAGTCAGGCCTCTCTTTGTCACTCTGAGACACTTTCTTGGACTTTCTCACATTGCAATGTCACTGCTATGTCAAAAGACCCTCAATAAATCTTCTCCAGTGTAAGATTCAAAGTGTTTACCCCTAACCTACCCAAGAAACAGTACACTGTGATGGAGAGAATGTGGACTCATTTATGCATGGTTTTACTTCTTCTACTGTTTCCTGAATGTGTATCCCTGAGTTAACCTGGTCTTCAGTTTAATCTTGTTTATAAAATAAAAGAACTAATACTCCGGTGGTATTTTATTTTGTTGTTCAGTTGTTTCAGTCCTACCTGACCCTTTGGAACCTCATTTGGTCTTTTCTTAGTAAAGATTCTGGAGTAGTTTGCCACTTTTTTCTCCAACAGATTAAGGAAAATAAAGGTTAAGTGACTTGCTCAGGTTAACACAATTAGTAAATGTTGGGGTCAGATTTGAACTCTAACCACTATGCCCTCCAGCTTTTAAATCTATACAAAATAATAATTAAATAAATTTAGAGGTACAAAAGACCCAAAATCTCAAACAGAAGTAATTTTTTAACCTTTCTCAAAACAACTGTGGAAGTAAAGGAACACTCATAGCTTACTAGTAAAATTATGAATTAGTTTAAGCACTCTGGAAAGAAATTTGAAATCATGTAAATAAAGAAGTTAAAGTGCCTTTGAGCCAGTATTTCCAAAGCTGGAAAAATGGTAGCAGGAAGTCATGGTATTTGAAGAAAAGCTTCATATGCAACAAACTATGAATAACTGCTGTTCTGTGGTAGCAAAGATCTGAAAAGAAAGTAGTTTCCCATCAATAAGGGAATTCCTAAACTAACAGTACCTTAAACCAGAAAAAAAAGCCCTGCAAATTATAGTCAAGCATATAAAATATTGCTTTTTGTTACACTCAGGAAATAAAATGACAGTTATTACAAATCTAAAGCTT
>CM053773.1:202192760-202224549 GCA_028658325.1 Potorous gilbertii | reverse complement strand
ATTATCTCTCCCAGATTCATGTTCCAGGTCAGTCATTTTTCCAGTGAGATATTTCACATTGTCTTTTATTTTTTCATTCTTTTGGTTTTGTTTTGTGATTTCTTGGTTTCTCAGACAGTCATTGGCCTCCATCTGTTCCATTCTTATTTTGAGAGAACTATTTTCTTCAGTGAGCTTTTGCACCTCTTTTTCCACTTGGCTAACTCTGCTTTTGAAAGCATTCTTCTCCTCACTGGCTTTTTGAACCTCTTTTCCCTATTGAGTTAGTCCATTTTTCAAGGTGTTATTATCTTCAGCTTTTGGGTCTCCTTTATCAAGGTATTGATCCGTTTTTCATGCTTTTCTTGCATCTCTCTCATTTCTCTTCCCAGTTTTTCCTCCACCTGTCTCACTTGATTTTCAAAATCCTTTTTGAGCTCCTCCATGGCCTGAGCCCATGGGGTATCTATTTCCGATATTTGAGATACAGAGGCTTTGACTCCTATGTCTTTACCTGATGGTAAGCATATCTCCTTGTCCTCAGAGAGGAATGGCGCAATCCTCTGGTCACCAAGAAAATAGCCTTCTATGGTCTTAGATTTTTCCCTTTTCTGGGCATTTTCCCATCCAGTTACTTGACTTCTGAGAGTCCTCTCCCCTCCCTGGCACCGATCCGCCCAACTAGTGCTTGGGGTCTGAGATTCAAATGCTCCCATCCAGTTATTTGACTTGTGAGAGTCCTCTCCACCCCAGCCTAGGTCGGCCCAGCTAGTGCTTAGGGTCTGGGATTCAAATGATGCTCCCCAGCCTCAGGGCTTTTCGCGGCAGGTCTGAATGCTCTTCAATGGGAGCTTATCTGCTGGTTCTCAGGTGGGGGCAGGGCCGCCTCTCAGGCTCAGTTCCCTCAGGGGGTTTATGCAGAGATCTCATACAATGGAGCTGCAGTGGAGCTCCTGCCTGCTCTGGGAGCCTCTGGCTGAGCTGCCTCTGCCTGTGGCTGAGCTGCCTCAGCCTCTGCCGCAGAGGTGGCCTCCCGAGGGGGTCCGAGTCCCGGAGATACCCCGCTCCCCTCTCAGCCCGTCTCTCTCACTGGCCTGTGCGTCTGTGTGTGGAAGGACCCTCGCGGGAGACAATGGTCCCTGAAGTCTGCTGGGCTCTGTTCGCTCCTCTCAGTGCAGCGTGGCCGGGGCAGGAGGAGGGGAGTGCTCTGCAGGGCAGGGCTCCGCTCTGGTCCAGGGTACCTTTGAGGTCAGTTTTTCAGGGCTCTCTGCAACGGAAATCTCCTTCACTGTGTTTGTGCCCAGCTTCCACTGTTGCAGATTTTGTCAGGAGTTCTTTTTATAGGAAATCTCTGGGCTGTGTGTTCGGAGCTAGCAAATGTAAATCTTTCTACTCCTCCATCTCGGCTCCGCCCCGAGTCTCAGAATCTTGCTCCACTTCATTCCATCATTAACTTACCTCAATTTCTTATTTAAACTGAACTTACTAAAACAATGATCTTACTATCACATGTTCTCCCACCATCCCACCACTTAATAAACTCCGGTGACTCATCATCTCCAGAATCAAATATGACATATTCATTCAACATTCCTAACCTTATTCCTATCTTTCTGGTCATCTTGCATCTTATTCTCCTGTCTTCCCTTCCACCTACACACATGCATCTTATGTTCCAATGACAGCCGTTTCTCCCACAACACACAGCATTTACAGATGTCAAGTCTCTTTGGCGGCTATCTTCCATGCATCAATTTCTCTGCCCTTTCATCTCTCCTTTCTGACTTCCTTCAAATCCTGGAAAAATACCGACTTTCTGCAAGAAGCCTTTGAAGATCCCCATCAATGCTATTACCTTCCCGATTTTGATTAACAGTAATTAATCCTGTATATAACTTGTTTATGATTAGTTGTTTGCAGATTGTTTCCTTACTAGACTGTGAGCTCCTTGAAGGCACCAAGTAGCTTTCCCTTTCTTTGAAATTCCAGAATGTAGCACAGTACTTGAGACATAGTCAGTGCTTTACAAATATGTGGTGATTTTTTACTGATTTGATTTTTGGCCAAAAGTCATGTTTATATTTTATGTATTTGTACTTATGTAATACCTTTAGTCTTCAAATTCAAATCTCATCTAAGGAAACTCTCTTCTTAACCCATTGTTTCCCACCTAATGCCTCCTTCTCCTCTGCTGACTGACGTTTAATAGAAAGGCAAAGAATTAGGGACATGAACTATTATCTGATGAATATAAAAAAATTCCTGAAAGGAGAAAATGCATGGAGAGAGTTCCAGAACTGGAGTTAGGAACACTTCTCTTCCTGAGTTCAAATTTAGCCTCAGATACTTAATAGCTGTGTGAACAAGTCATTTAACCCCACTTGCTTCAGTTTGCTTACCTATAAAATTACCTGAAAAGGAAAATAGTAAACCACTCCAATATCTTGGCCAAAAAACCCCCACAAGGGTCATGAAGACTCAGATATGACTAAAAAATGTCTAAAGAAAAAAAAACCTCCCAGATGAGAGGAAGGAAGAGGAGGAAGAGAAGCTTGAGGAGGAGGAGAAGGAAGAGGAGAAATCGAAAGAGAAGACAGGAGGAGAAGGAGGAAGAATAAGGAGGAGGGGGAGGGAGGTGCTAAATCTTGTGTTATGCTCACTGTAGCTCTAAAGTACTGAAAAACTCCTTCCTGGCTGCTTATAGTATTTTCTCCTTGACCTGCATGACCTGGAATTTTGCTATTATATTCCTGAGACGTTTCCTTTTGGGTGTTTCTTTTAGGAGATGAGCAGTGAATTCTTTCAATTTACTTTTTTGCCCTCTGGTTCTAAGATATCTGGTCAATTTTCCTTTATAATTTCTTTCATTATTATGTCCTGAATTTTTTTCTGAGAATGGCTTTCAAGTCCAATAATTATAAAATTGTCTTTCTTCAATCTATTTTCAAGGTCAATTCTTTTTTAATATATTTTTTCACATTTTCTCCTATTTTGTTATTCTTTTGACTTTGTTCTGTTGTTTCTTAATGTGTCATGCAGATATTAACTCCCATCTGAACAATTTTAATTTCTGAGGAATTATTTTCTTCAGGATTTTTATGCCTCTTTTATCAAACTGTTAATTCTTCTTTCATTATTTTCCTAGTTATCTTAAGTGCTTTTATTTTTCCCCAAATTTTCTGCTTTTATTTTTAAAATAATTTTTGTTCTTTTTTCTTCTAGGAATTGTTGTTAGGTTTCTATCAGATTTACATTTTTAACTGAGGCTTTGCTTTTAATATTTTCATGTTGTTGCCTCTTCTGAATTTATCTTGAGGTTCCTTGTCATCACAATTGTTTTTTTATGATCAGGTTCCTTTTGGTTTTATTTTGTTTTGTTCATTTTATATGACTATTTCTTAACTTTGAATTGTTTCCTGAACATGGCTTCTGCTCAATTGGGGCTAGGGAAGTACTGTCTCATTCTTAAAATTTTATAATCCCACTTTTTTCACAGGTAACTCTACGGGAATACACAAATAACAAGCAGCCCTATTGTTACTCTAACTCAAATTTCTTTTTTTTCTAACATACACGTGATAAAGTGAGAATTCAAAAGACTCCAGAATTTACCACATATTTTCTTTGATCAATAAACTCAAGTGGCTACTATTATCTTTAGTACAAAATACAAATTCCTCCATTTAGCTTTTTAATCACTTCTGAACTTGATTTCAACCTACTACTCTATTGTATTGGTCCACTTCATGCACTCTTCAGTAAAGAAATTGCTTTATTTCCAGATATGTGGTTAACCAACATCTTGGGGACTGTGTTGGATGTGAAGTAGATGTCAACAAGGGACAAATTGCTAAGGAAAAAGTACATGGGGGTGTGAAGTTGGGAGTCACTTATAATGGTCAGAATGATAAGCAGGTTCCCTAGCACTGTGACAAGGTACATAACAAGGAAGAGGAAAAACATAAGTCTCTCTTGTTCAGGCTGGTTTAAAAGGCCCAGGAGGATAAACTCGGAGATCCTTGATTGATTTCCTCATTCCATAATTCCCTTGGGAAGCACATGGCGAAAAGAAATGAAATTTAAGCATCCATTTAAAGTTGGTCTGAACATTTTCTTATGAACAATATCAGCACAGATACGATTGGAAGAGAAATAGAATAGTGGGGAAATATGTGCCTTAAAGAAAATATCACTGCTAATAATCTGAGATCCAAAACATATATGGAATTAGAAGAGATGTATAACATAAGGGACATTCCCTGATAAACAATGAATCAAAGGAAGGAAACAAATTATTTTTTAAATACAAATTGTTAACTATAAAATAAAACATGTTTTAAATCATGAATAATGATATTCTCTAGCTTCAGCTAATACTTTGAAAATTTGGAAATATGATATAAAATAAAATTGCTGACTATTAGAAGGATTTTGGGAAAAGAGGCATGGGACTTCCCTCTTGACAGAGCAGCAAAGGAATCCAAATATAGTGTTTTAGACTTAGGGAGAGAAAGAGAGAAGAGAATATGCATGTACTAAGGACCTAGTACTGGGCCAGGCCCCATGCTACACATTTTACAAATATGTTATTATATCTTACTTTGGAAAGCTATCTTTTTTTAAAAGGACTAAATAGACAAAGGAGTGGTGGATATCCAACACGATATTTTTTGACAATACACTTATGGGAAGAAATCTAATAAGCAGATAAAGGAAATATAGTGTATTCAATTATCATCTCTATGTAAATGATTCTCAAACCTATTTACCTACAGCTAACTTCTTAGCTCTGGGCTTATCTCTCCAATAGACTATCAAAAATCTCGTAGGTGTCCAAAAATGAATTCATCAGCCCACAAAAACTTCCTTTCTTCCTGACTTCCCTTTTACTGTTGAAGATACCACTTTCACAGGCTGCTAACCTGTCATCTTCTACTTTTTTCATCCCCACCCTAATAACTAATCTTTGGCAAGTGCTGTTGCTTTTACGTTCATAATATCTCTTATACACGCTCTCCTCTCCTCTGACCTTCCACCACCTTGGTGAAGGCTTTAATCATCTCACACTTTGACTAATGGAAACACTTGCTTGTTGGTTTCCCTAGCTTACATTTCTCTTCACTATAGTTCATGTTTCACTCAGAAATCAAGCTAATCTTCCTAATTACCATGTCACTCCCTTATTCAATCAGCTCAAGTAGCTTCCTATCCTCTCTAAGATATTATCTATTTGGTATTCAAGGACCTTCATAGACTGTCCCTCTTCCAGATTTGCAGTCTTCTTACATCACACTTCCCTCAAATACCCTGTGATCCAGTGACACCAGTCGTCATACTGTTCCTCACACAAGATGCTCTGTATCCAACCTGCAGATACTCCAGTGGTTATCCTCCATTACATTCTCTCTCTCCTTGTTTTCACCTTCTGAATTCCTTGGTTCTTTCAAGTCTTAACTAAAATCTCATCTTCTGCATTAAGCCCTTCCCTATCTGCCCTAATGAATTGCATTCCTTCTAGTGATTATCTACACTTTATCCTTTATTCATATCTTGTTTGCATATAGTTGTTTTCACGTTTTCTTTTGATAAGACTGTGAGTTTCTTGAGAGAAGAAATTGGTTTATAAAATCCTTCTTTGTCTTCCCAGTAGTTATCACAGTGCCTAAAGAATAGTAAATACTTAAGAAATACTTATTGGCTGACTAATACCATTCTTCTGAGGATCATCGGAAAAGGAAAGGAAAACAATGCTTTGGTAGTAGTGCTGGGCAGATTACTTATCAAGAAGGAATAAATACGTAAAGGATTGGGGAAGCTGAGTCGAAGCCTGATGAGGAGACATGACATGGTAATAATGATGTACATACCTGGATAGTGTTTTGCTGCCCAAAGCATAAAAGCTAATACATTTTTTTGGATTACTATAATAGTAATTTTGGTTTCAAAAAAGTGGGGAGGAAACCATAAGGGAAGGGGCTATATGAGTCTGAACCTGATCATAACCAACGTGGAAAAATGATTTTTAAGGTAGAAATTAAAAAGATGGGACTTTGAACCAACAACTTTGAGAGGATGTGACCATTCTAAAGCTGTGATAAAGGACATTCAAAGTAAATATTACATGATGCTTACTATAGATTTCAGGAAAACATACTTGAAAGGGTTCAGAAAGAAGGTGGTTTGTATCTCACAGCTTAAAATATTATAAGGTAAGGAGCAATAGGCAGCTCTCAAGAATGAATATTCTTTAAACACAAGCAACTGTGATGAGAGAGAGAAGAAATAAATGTCTAAAGAAATTGAAAAGGTACAAAGGCAGTGCCCTGACCATCACAGATTTCAGAAATAGCTTTTCAGAAGATAGAAAAGGCAAGGGCAAGTAATGGAAGATGAATACAGATGTGTGCCCCAGTCCCATGAAAATTTTCATCACCAGTGTTAGAGACTAGAATAATTTGAGTGTGGTGGTGGCATACAATCATAAATTATGTTGGCTTTAAAGAAAGTAGCAAGCACTGGATTTTGCCTTGTAAGGATCTTAATCTTCAAGCAGCCACAAGAGTATTTATTTCCCATACCACATGAAGGAATGCCACTTCTTCATCCAATGAGTTATCTTTGCTCTTCTGGTAGCCATTGAAGAGGAGGGTATTTTGATTTTTTGCTGAAGAGATCAGTTGTTCACTGTCATGTCCCACTCTTGGTGACCCCATTGGGGGTTTTCTTGAAAAAGATACTAGAGTGGTTGGCTAATTCTTTCTGTCCCTCATTTTACAAGTGAGGAACTGAATTAAACAAGATTAAGTGAATTTTCCAGGGTCTCACAGCTAGTAAGTGATGCTGGATTTGAACTAACCCTTCCTTACTGTAGGCCTAGATCTCTATTCACTTTGCCACCTAGGTGCCCTCTCCCTGAAAAAAATTGCAAAAGGATTTTTAAACTCCTTTTGGAAAAAAAGGAAGAATAAAGAAAGAATAGAAGGCCATTCAGCATAGATGGAATAATGAAAATGCCTAGTTGGTTGCTGTCCTTCGTCTTGAAAAGGACTAAAATGATATCACCACTTTGAGGTCAAGTTACATTATGGAAAACTGTGACTGATCAGACCTATGGAGCTCAGAAAGATCTATCACAGTTTGAACAGAAATAATTCATATGAATATTTGGTGGGAAAATGAAAATGCCCCCCAAAAAAGACTTATGAAATCTTACATTACATTTTTTCTGAAAAAATGTATGAGTGGTTTTTAGAGGAGGAGTGGGTTAAGAGGATGAGAACAAGAATGTTTAATATGGAGCTGAAAGTCAAGGTAAATGAGGGAATGGTGACTGCCCTTAGTGAATTTTCCAGTAGGGGCTTGGATGAACTACATCACAGTGTCCTGAAAGTTCTACATAATGTGACTGTTGAGACAATGACCTTTGAGAGAAGGTTGAGGAAGATAGTAGTGTCACAGAATGCCATAAGGTGGAATAGTGCTGCTGCATATGAACTAAAGTTTACGTGACTCCAGGTCTAGTACTCCAATCATGGCCCATTATCCTTTTCAGTACTAGACTAATGATTGCCTATCACTGTCATCTTATTTTTTCCTGTGAAACAACTGTGTAGACACATCTGTGTGTTTCTGCTGCTGCTTTTTGGAACAAAGGAGTGGGATTTTACATGAATCACTAGTAAATTCCTAATTTATTAGTAATTTTTTTTACTACTGGTATTAGTAAATTGCAAATAAATTTTTTCATCATTTTGTACCTTTTCAAGTGTTTTTTTTTTTGAAACCCGATTCTATCATCACCCTAGATGCTATTTCTTTGAAATGTCTTGCCATGCCTAAACTTACACACATACCATTTTTGGCGCCAATTGGTGAAAATTCTGAAGTTGAAAGATGGAGAGTCTTGTGTGA
This sequence comes from Potorous gilbertii, assembly GCA_028658325.1. Classification (NCBI taxonomy): domain Eukaryota; kingdom Metazoa; phylum Chordata; class Mammalia; order Diprotodontia; family Potoroidae; genus Potorous; species Potorous gilbertii. The sequence continues at coordinate 202,216,659 of CM053773.1, read as the reverse complement.
AAAATAACAAGGTAGCCACTGTCACTAGATTACGGAACACCGACGATTGATTGAGAAGACAGGAAAGGTAGGAAAGCAGAAGATGTTATATTTGAATCTAAAGCAATAAGAGGCCACTGGATTTTATAAAATTGAGAATTGGGGCAACATGGTCAGACCTACGCGAAAAGCAGATCAATATGAGCTTTGAGTGGAGGATGGATTGGGATGAGGGGAGACATGTAGCAGGGAGACTCAGTTGGATATTATTAGCCCTTTGCAACTCAGACGTCCTAGGTTCCAGGTTTCTTTTCAGCTTGAACTTATTTTACTCTAAGATCACTTCTAGACTATTTATATACTAAATCCTTTCTGTATTTGAATTCCAAAATGCTGTTGAGTCATTTCTCCTCTTCCTCCTATAACCCTCCTACTTCTCCTCCTCCTCCTCGCCATCTTCTTCCTTTTTCTTTTCCTGTGGGATTTTCCTTCTTTTCTCAACCTTTCCATTTCCAGACTCATTCCTCCACCAGACTGCCTTGGTTCTAGGGATTTCTAAGTTGGTCCATACAGAGGGTCTCTTCCCTCCATGCTACATCAATGGTCAGTAGCCTTGACAAGCACTGCCACCAGCCTCCGCTTTAGTGGCCATTATAAGACCAAGGGGAATTCGTTAGATGCAGAGGTTGTGGGGAATTCTCACTCTTGGGGATGCTTGAAGATTAAAGTCCTTACAGACTAAAACCCAGTTTTTGCTCCCTTCATTAAATTCAGCATAATCAGGAGAAAGTGCCCATTCTTAAGTGGAATGTGGTTTTAGAATGAGAATATAGGTCATAAACTCTGGAGGACTAGGATTTCTTGTGTAGTAAATATAGTGATGGATTTAGAGATAGGAAGATTGAGTTCAAATACTGCCTCAGACATTTACTAGCCATATATCTCTGGGACAATCACTTAAAATTTCTGAGCCTCAGTTATTTCTTCTGTAAAATGGGAAAATAGCATCTATCTTAGAAGTTTGTTGTGAGAATCACATGAGCTAACATATGTAAAGTGTTTTGTAAACTAAAAAGTGCAATATAAATTCTTCCATATCTTTTAACTCAGAAAACGATGTTTAGGAAAAATTGAAGAATTGGGAGTTATGCTATTTTGAAGTGGAAAGAATAGCTTTTATTCCTAGAAGGAAAATCAAGCCATCAGTGGTCATTCTTTCTTTTACATATGCTTCTAGGAATAAGAAGGTTTTCGACAGGGCTATTATTTTCATATATACTCCTATATACTCCTAGAGTACCTATGTCCCTAATTCTGACTCATTTTCTTGAGAACAACACCCGTATTTGAGAATTCCTGGTGGTGGCTATTAAGAATAATAAACAAGTAAGACTCAACTTCAGAGAAAACATGTCTATCAATATAATTTTTTAAATACCAGAAGTTGGAGAAGAGGGGTTTCAGTTTCACAAGGAGTAGATGCATTAAGAAGCATTGATATTAACTCATACAAAACAAGAAATATGACTGACCATGGGTATAGGTGGAAGAAGAAAATAAAAATTTTCTGTCTTTGGAGTAACAATTTAATTTTAATCTGTTTTAATGGAACCTTTAAATGCACTTTTTTTATTGAACAGTAACACAATAACTCTTATATTACTGGAATGCCCCCTTTCCCCATTCTAAATCCAAGCACATTCAGTAGTTTTCAGCAGGCTGTGTCAGCACACTGACTTGAACTATTTATTGCTTTCCAATCACAGATCTTTGGTTTTGACAATCTCTACCCCTCTTTGGTCTAACACCTTAACAGTGCAAATGACACGAAAGGCAAATACATTTGTACCTCAGGAAAGCTTCATGAAGGGGATCAGTGAACCATAATGACTTCTAATGAAGCATAGGGCTTATTCTTGAATGGCATAATCAATCTTTAATTTTGACTGGTTAATACATTCATGGGTCAATCCAAGCTGAAAAGTGCTATAATATTAAGAACTCAAAGCTGAAGTATGCAATTGGTAGTTTCTTTGAACCCACTATTTAGACTAAATTTAGACTTCCAAGTCTTCATGCTGTAATGGGTCAGAGTACTATTTATTCAACACATTTTCTCTGAACTAACAAACTTGAAGGTAAAACAAAACTCAGTAAAGTTGAAAGGCAAGAGATTTTTTTTATTTACAAAATTATTTTTATGGTTCCTATAAGGATTCTACTGAATGCACAACTCATTAGAATTATATATTATTTTTTTCGTGTTGAAAACTGTGAATATTAACATTACTCTTTGTACCTGTGCATATGCGTATTTAATCAAAAAGTAGTTTTTGAAACTAATTATCTTGGTACAAAAGTTGGTCATCTTGGATAAATTAATGTCATTCAAGAGTACTTATTGTTAGTCAGTTCCACCTGTGTGCCCCCTGTGCTACACAAATGCCTGGAAAAACCTTTCATCCAGGCAGAAAATGGAAGTTGTTGTATAACAATGACTTTGAAATATTGGGCAATGAGGAAAAGAATTTAACTATGTTCATATTATAACTTCAGGTTTATGGGCCAAAGTGTGCATGTGTTTTGTTTCATTTTGTTATTTTTCAAATTTGGAATTCTGCAAATTTGTAAGTTTCATCAGTTGCATATCTGACATACATCAACAATGTATAGTGCAAAATAACAAATTGTTTATTTGTTTTAGCAAGTGCTGTTTAATTTCAATCATTCCTAGTGTTTCATTTTTCATCATAACTATAGTGAATAAACTACAGTACATTTGAAAACATATCAAAAGGCTAAACTTTTTGAACTTTCATGGAATTAAAGTGGTGTAAAAGTGAAGAGACTGCCCTCCTGAGTTTGTTGAGTGTGAGAAGTTCTGTCTGGCAGAACTACTCTTTGGTGGTTAGTCAAATGATTATCATAAGGTGCATTACTAATGATACTTCACCATGTCTTTTGGCCAATTTTATTGTATATTTGGTGATCTATATATCTATCTGGTGTGGACTGAGACAAGAAGTATACATTTAACCTCCATTTAGTAAACATCTCTATTTATCTCACTTTTGTATTTATAAAATATTTATTTATATATACAATATACACACACACACACACACACAGTTCCCTGAGGTCCTTGATAGAGACTAATGCCAAATAACTGTCCACCTTCCACTCCAGAATCTTTTGTCTCAGCTTCCTGTGGGGAAGAAGTGGAGTGAAGTTGCCTAATTTACTTTCACAATACTATTGAGTTAGGAATGCTAAGGACTCATATCTCACACACAAGGAATTTATCTCTTTCCAGTTTGTCCCCTAAACGAATTTTGGAAAACTTATCTATTTGAAGTTACTTCTATATTTGGACTGTCTATAGTTTACATGATGTTGTTACTATATGTAGTGGTTTTACTTGATACTCGTCCCCAAAATTATTTAAATATTCCATTTTGAAAATTTTCCATCACTTACTTTCATGTAAATCCATCTAAACACATAACTTGTTAGAGATAGTTTCAGAAAGTTGAACATTTTGTCTTAGTGCCCAGAAAAGTTTTATACTATTTCCATTAAGCTTTAATATTGTTAGTATTGTGCAAAGTATTCCTTTTTCTCTGAAGCAACACAGAGTATTTCAATTGAATTATAAAATATAAAGGAATGTTTAAAGCTAAGTTGTCTCTATGTTGAATATTTTATTATTAGCAAAACCATATACTCTTGAAGGATGTCAGAAGAATACTTAGGGTTTTGTTTCCTTAATGGAGGCAAGAATTTTCCTTTATACATCTCTGCTTAGGTTTTGTTAATGTCATAAAATGAATTCTTATAACATTATTTACAGAAGAAATATCAAAAGATATATTGCACTTGGTTGACAATAACTAATATGCACTTGAGAAAATTCAGTTTGAAATTTTAATTTTTATTAGATTTTAGTAGATGATATATTTTGTTTCTTTTTGGAAGAATTATAGAAAGAGATTGCATGGATAAAGTGTTTTGTACATCTATGCACAAAGATAAAGGAAAAGATAAAATAAACATATGATAAATGTGAAAGGGAAAAGATGTATTGCAATTCTGACATTCTCTGTTCTCAAGTCCCTATTTGCACGAAGTTTCTAAGATTCTGTTACTCATTCACCACATTACTTTCTGTTCAGTTTCTCCCTTGAAATGAATGAAAATTTCCCTCTACAGATTCACCTACTTGGATTTTTGGTCAGAATATTCTGTTCTGTTCCTGAAGGAAAAAGCTCTGATATCTTCCCTGGTGTTCTTCCCATAGACTGATCAGAGAACTAGGCAAATCCATGAACTCTTCCAGGAAAAAGAGGGCTTGAAGTTTTGGCTGAGGGGACATGGGTTACAGAGTGTATTGTCTTTCCAACAAGAAGGATGAGTGGGTACCACTGTAGGAACTTTAACACAGAGTCTTAGATACAAGGCTCCAGTTCCCTGAGGTACTTGCTAGAGTCTAATGCCAATAATTGTCCACCTTCCAACTCAGACTCTTTGGGCTCAGCTTCCTGTGGGAAGAATTGAGTGAAGTCGTCTAATTTACTTTCACAATCCTATTGAGCTAAGAATGCTAAGGACTCCCTGAGTTTCTAGTTCTCCTCCAGGGAAGGGAACTTAGATAGCAGTGAGCAACAGAGCTCAAATAGATTTCAGTTTATAGGCCACAGAATATCAGAGCAGAGAAGGAACTTAAGACAAATAATAGAGGTAACCTTCATATCAGAGGATCCTTTTGGGCACGGCACTACGTGGTCATACGTTTAGAGCTGGAAGAGAACTCAGGGGCTATATGTCTCGTGTGAATCAGTCATTTCAAAACTGAAGAAACTGAATTTGGGGGCAGTTATGTTACTAACCCAAAGTCAAACAGGCAAGCATCGCATGCTTAGAGCACTCATTTGGAACCATGATTTCTGAGTTCAGGATAAGTGAGTTATTCCCTAAAATATACAATCTTAAAAAAAAATAAAATACACTTTCTTCCCAAGTCATGTCCATGGTCTGTGATTGAATTTTGTTTGCACTTTTCCAATTCACTCCTCTCACTCAGTGAAACTGAAAATTTCAGCATCCAACGCTACCCCACACCAGGAGTAGTGAAGCAACTTATCCAGTGATCATTTACTTCTTTTTTTAATATAAATTTAATTATTTAGCTTTTTACATTAATTTTCACAACACTTTGGGTTCTAAATTTTCTCCCCATTTGTCCCCTCCCCCCACCCAACTACCCTCAGTAATTTCCCCTATCACCAATCTGCCCTCTCTTCTACCATCCCTCCCTTCTCTTGTCCCAATCTTCTCTTTTGTCCTGTAGGGCCAGATAACTTTCTATTCCGCATTACCTGCATTTCTTATTTCCTAGTAGCAAGAACAATACTCGACAGTTGTTCCTAAAACTTTGAGTTTCAACATCTCCCCATCTCTCCCTCACTTCCCATTGCCTTTGGGAAGGCAGGCAATTCAATATAGGCCATATCTGTGTAGTTTTGCAAGTGACTTCCATAATAGTCGTGTTGTGTAAGACTGACTATATTTCCCTCCATCCTATCCTGCCCCCCATTATTTCTATTATCTCTTTGATACTGTTCCTCTCCGAGTGTTGACTTCACATTGCTCCCTCCTCCCATTGCTTTCCCTTTCATCATCTGCCCCACCTTGCTTATCTCCTTCTTCCACACTTTCCTGTATTGTAAGATGTTTTCATACCAAAATGAGAGGGCATTTTATTCCTCCCTTTAGACGAATGTGATGAGAGTAAACTTCATGTTTTTTTCTCAGCTCTCCTCTTTTTGCCTCCACTAAAAAGCCTCCTGCTTGCCTCTTCTATGAAAGATAATTTACCCCATTCCATTTCACCCTCTCTCCTCCCACTACATTTCCCTCTCATCATTTACCTTGATTTCTTTAAGTTATGAACACATCCTATTCAATTCAATCTGTGCTCTCTGTCTCTGTGTGTGTGCATGTGTGTGTATGTGTGTGTGTGCATGCATGTACATGTGTGTGTGTATGTGTGTGTGTAATCCCACCAACTACCCAGATACTGAAACATTTCAAGAGTTACAAATACTGTCTTTCCATAGAGAAATGTAAAGGGTTCAACATTGGTAATGCCCTTATGACTTCTTTTTGCCGTTTACTTTTTTATGCTTCTTCTCATTCTTGTGTTTGAAAGTCAAATTTTCTATTCAGCTCTGGTCTTTTCACCAAAAATGCTTAAAAGTCCTCTATTTTATTGAAAGACCATATTTTCCCCTGAAGTATTATACTCAGTTATGCTGGGTAGGGGATTCTTGGTTTTAGTCTTAGTTCCCTCGACTTCTCCATTCCACACCCTCGATCCCTTAATGTAGAAGCTGCTAGATCTTGTGTTATCCTGATTGTATTTCCACAATACGGGAATTGTTTCTTTCTAGCTGCTTGCAGTATTTTCTCTTTTACTTGGGAACTCTGGAATTTGGCCACAGTGTTCCTAGGAGTTTCTCGGTTTGGATCTCTTTCAGGTGATGATCAGTGGATGCCTTTAATATTTATTTTGCCCTATGTTCTAGAATAACAGCGCAGTTTTCCTTGATAATTTCATGGAACATGATGTCTAGGCTCCTTTTTTGATCGTGGCTTTCTGGTAGTCCCATAATTGTAAAATTGTCTCTCCTGGATCTATTGTCCAGGTCAATTGTATTTCCAATGAGATATTTTAATTTGTACTCCATTTTTTCATTCTTTTGGTTTTGTTTTGTGATTTCTTGGTTTCTCAGAAAGTCATTAGCCTCCATCTGTTCCATTCTAATTTTTTTCTTTTTTTCATATTTATTTTTTTTACCTTTTTTTTATAAATTTATTTATTTGACTTTTACATTTATTTCCACAAGATTTTGGGTTCCAAAATTTTCTCCCCATTTGTCCCCTCCCCCCTCCCCAGTACAGTGAGCATTCTAATTACCCCTATCACCAATCTGCCCTCTCTTCTTTCATCCATCCTTTCCATTACCACATCCTCTCTTTTCTACTGTAGTGCCAGGTAACTTTCTATTCCCCATTACCTGTATTTCTTATTTCCTAGTAGTAAGAACAATACTCGACAGTTGTTCCTAAAACTTGGAGTTCCCACTTCTCCCCATTCCTCCCTCCCCACCCATTCCCTTTGGGAAGGTAGGCAATTCAATATAGGCCACATCTGTGTTGTTTTGCAAACGACTTCCATAATAGTCGTGTTGTGTATGACTAACTGTGTTTCCCTCCATCCTATCCTGCCCCACATTGTTTCTATTCTCTTTTTCGATCCGGTCCCTCCCCAAGAGTGTTGACTTCAAATTGCTCCCCCCTCCCATTGCCCTCCCTTCCATCATCCCACCCCAACCCTGTTTATCTCCTTCCCCCCACTTTCCTGTATAGTAAGATTGGTTTTCATACCAAAATGGGTGTGCATTTTATTCCTTCTTTTAGTCGAATGGAATGACAGTAAGCTATGTGTGTGCGTGTATGTGTATGTATGTGTGTGTGTAATCCCAGCAACTACCCAGATACTGAAAACATTGTCTTTCCATATAGGAATATAAACAGTTCAATTTTGATAAGTCCATTGTGACTTCTTCTTGCTGTTTACTTTTTCATGCTTCTCTTGATTCTTGTGTTTGAAAGTCAAATATTCTTTTCAGCTCTGGTCTTTTCATCAAGAAAGCTTGAAAGTCCTCAGTTTCATTGAAAGACCATATTTTCCCCTGAAGTATTATACTCAGTTTTTCTGGGTAGGTGATTCCTGGTTTTAGACCTAGTTCCTTTGACTTCTGGAATATTCTATTCCACTCCCTTCGATCCCTTAATCTAGATCTTGTGTATCCACAATACTGAAATTGTTTCTTTCTAACTGCTGGGAACTCTGGAATTTGGCCACAATTTCCAACAGTTTCTCTTTTTGGATCTCTTTCAGGGGATGATTGGTGGATTCCTTGAAGACTTATTTTGCCCTCTGGTTCTACAATATCAGGGCAGTTTTCCTTGATAATTTCATGAAGAATGATATCTAGGCTCTTTTTTTGATCGTGGCTTTCAGGTAGTCCCATAATTTTAAAACTGTCTCTCCTGGATCTGTTTTCCCGGTCAGTTGCTTTTCCAATGAGATATTTCACATTCTCTTCCATTTTGTCATTCTTTTGGTTTTGTTTTGTGATTTCTTGGTTTCTCAGAAAGTCATTGGCCTCCATCTGTTCCATTCTAATTTTGAGAGAACTATTTTCTTCAGTGAGCTTTTGCACCTCTTTTTCCACTTGGCTAATTCTGCTTTTGAAAGCATTATTCTCCTCATTGGCTTTTTGAACCTCTTTTGCCTAATGAGTTAGTCTATTTTTCAAGGTGTTGTTATCTTCAGCTTTTTTTTGGGGTCTCCTTTATCAAGGTATTGATCCGTTTTTCATGCTTTTCTTGCATCTCTCTCATTTCTCTTCCCAGTTTTTCCTCCACCTGTCTAACTTGATTTTCAAAATTCTTTTTGAGCTCTTCCATGGCCTGAGCCCATTGGATATCTAATTCAGGTGTTTGGGATATGGAGACCTTGACTCCTATATCTTTACCTGATGGTAAGCATTGGTCTTCTTCGTCAGAGAGGAATAGCAGAATCATCTGGACAAGAAAATAACATTCTATGGTTTTATTTTTTTTCCCTTTTCTGGGAATTTTCCCAGCCAGTTACTTGACGTCTGAGAGTCCTCTCCACACACCCCCCCCCCCCAACCTAGATCCGCCCAGCTAGTGCTTGGGGTCTGAGGTTGAAATGCTGCTCCCCAGACTGCAGGCTTTCAGTGGCAGGCCTGGATGCTATTCAATGGGAGCTTAATTCCTGGGGTTCAGGTGGGGGCAGGGCTGCCTCCCAGGCTCAGATTCCTCAGGGGGTTTATGCAGAGACCTTTTTTAATGGAGGTGCTGCCAAGTTCCTGCCTGCTCCGTGAGCCTCTGACTGCCTGCTACCTCTGCCGCTGCCTCTGCTGCTGCCTCCTGAGGGGGCCTGAGTCCTGGAGACACCCCGCTCCCCTCTCATCCTGTCTCTCTCACTGACCTGTGCATCTGTGGGTGGAGGGAACTTCGCAGCCACTGGAAATTCCATCCCTGAAGCCTGCCCGGATCTGTTTGCTCCTCTCAGTGCCACGCTGGCAGAGCAGGGGAGGGCTCCACTCCTGTCTAGTGTGTGATGGACCTTTGGGATCAGTTTTTCAGGGCTCTCTGGAACTGAAATCTCCTTCACTGTGTTGGTGCGTGGCTTCCAGTGTTCCACAATTTGTTTGGAGTTCTTTTTAGAGGAAATCGATGGGCTGTAGGTTTGGAGCTAGCGTATGTGAGTCTTTCTACTCCGCTATCTTGGCTCTGCCCCTGCTCCATTCTAATTTTGAGAGAAGTATTTTCTTCAGTGAGCTTTTCAACCTCTTTTTCCATTTGGCTAATTCTGCTTCTGAAATCATTCTTCTCCTCACTGGTTTTTTGAACCACTTTTGCCAATTGAGTTAGCCTATTTTTCAAGGTGTTATTTTCTTCAGCATTTTTTTGGGATTCCTTTAACAAGGTATTGATCCGTTTTTCATGCTTTTCTTGCATCTCTCTCATTTCTCTTCCCAGTTTTTCCTCCATCTGTCTTGATTCTCAAAATCCTTTCTGAGGTCTTCCGTGGTCTGAGCCCATTGGATATCTATTTCAGATGTTTGTGATACGGAGGCCTTGTCTCTTATGTCTTTCCCTGATGGTAAGCATTGTTCTTTCTCATCAGAAATGAAGGGAAGAAACATCTGTTTCCCAAGATAGTAACCTTCTATGGTCTTATTTCTTTTTCCCGTTTCTGAGCATTTTCCCAGCCCATTACTTGACTTCTGAGATTCCTCTCCACCTCTGCCCAGATCCGTTCAGATGCTGTTTGGGTTCTGAGATTCAATATCTGCTCCCCATCCTCAGGATTTTCAGTGGCGGGGCCTGGCTGCTATTTGATATGAGCTTAAGTTCTGGTGCTCAGGTTGGGGCAGGGCCTCTTCCCAGGCTCAGTTCCCTCAGGGAGTTTATGTGGAGCCCTTCAGTAATGGACCCAAGGTCTTGCCTGCTCTGGGAGCACCTGCCTGCCCGCTGCCTCTGCTGCTGCCTCCTGAGGGAACCTGATTTATGGCAACATCCCCTCCCCTCTCAGCCAGCCCAAAAGTCTCTCTCACTTACCTGTGAGCCTGTGGATGGAGGAGCCTTCGAAGCCGCTGGAGATTCCTTCCCTAAAGCCTGCTCAGATCTCCTCCTCTCAGTGCTGAGCAGACAGTGAAGGGCTAGGCTCCGCTCCTGTGCAGTGTGTGACGGATGCTTGAGATCGGTTTTTCAGGGCTCTCTGGAATGGAAATCTCCTTCACTCCATTGCTGCGTGACTTCCACTGCTCCAGAATTTGTTAGGAGTTCTTATTCCAGGAAATCCATGGGCTGTGGTTTGAGAGCTAGCATATGTGAATCTTTCTACTCTGCCATCTTGGCTCCTCCCTCTAGATACACTTTTCCTGGAGTAGCTGCAGTGAATGTGAGCTCTGTCAAACTGTCTAGGTTTTGCAATCAAATCTATCCTAGTCAACAAGCTGATATGAATGCGAAAAGGAGTGAATTATAGGCTCATAAAAATACAATTGCCACTAGAAGGAAAATGCCATACCACTCTCATCAGTGCCCATGCTCCCATCATACAAACCCTGATGAAGTCAAAGAAAAGTTTTATGAAGACCTACAGACCCTTATCATCAATGTGCCAAAAGAAGACAAGCTCATAATTCTGGGTGTCTTTAATGCTAGAGTAGCCTCAGACTACTGAACTTGGCAGGGAGTGCTAGGGAGGAATGGATTTGGAAACAACAGCAATGGTGATTTCTCTGCTGAATACTTGTTCTTTGGGCTTAGTCTACTTTGCCCTAGGAGAAAGAACTAAAGGTAGTCAGTGTAATCTTCAAAGCAAAGGATTTTGTAGGGAAGAGTCCTGCCTCAGTTATCAGTCAGGGGATTAACTCTTTGCTTGAGGAGAGAAAGGGAGATAGCAAGAGCTCAGAGGATGACAGATTTGGTGCTTGAAGAGACTGTAGAAGTAATTTGGTTCGACCTTTTGGTTTTAAAGATCAACAAAATGAGGATCACATGGGATAAGTAAGTTGACCAAGTTCACCCAGGGATGCGAGAACGAAATCAGATTCAAAATTAGGTCCTTTGTCTCCAAATACAACACTATTTCTGCCCACAAATTCCTTAAACTCACTTGAGGTAAATGCATATACACTGTCAGAAATCAATCACTTCGATAAAAACTATTTATTAAATTTTTCTTTTATGTGTCATTCATTGTACTAGATTCTAAGGATACAAAGACAAAAGTTAAATAGTACTTGCCCTCTGGGAACTTACACTCCATTGGAACAAAAGAAGTGAAGGTCAATTCACCTCGTTCATATATTAAGTGGATATAATATATTAAACTGCACCATACTTATTTAATACATAGTTTTAAATAATGTATTAAAATTGATCTCATGCTGGAGACCATTAATCTATTGAATCTTCAAATTCTTGTTTCATCTCTTATTCCAGGTTTGTTGCCCAACAGAAGCATGGAAGAAAGAAATTAGTCTGGAGCCTAGGAGTCCATCCTCCTACGACATGCAGACCAGTCTGGCAGCAGACACTCCTGTTCTCCTCATTTCTTCTTATTTACATGATCTCAGGTATAGGGAATCTGCTCATCATTCTGACCATCAGAGCCAGTTCATGTCTCCACGCCCCTAGGTACTTCTTCCTTACCAACTTGTCCCTGGTCCATATCTACTTCACCTCCACTACCATCGCCAAGATGGTGGCAAATCATATATCTGCCAGCAAAGTCATTCCTTATGCTGGGTTTCTAACAAGAGTATTCTTTATTTGGGTGATGGGGGTAAATTGTATCCTCATTGACTTAAACTGTAACTGTGATGTGGCTATCAGTGCCACACTACATTATTCCATGATCATAACCAGAAAGGTTTATGCCTTTCTTATAGTAGTGTTTTTGTTTTGGAGCTACACTATTACTCTGTTGTGCACAGTTCTACCGAACCATCTTTCATTCTGTGGTCACAGTAAAATCACTCGTTTCTTCTGTGACCTCAGTCCCCTGCTCAAGTTGGCCTGCTCAGACACCTTCCTTCATCATTAACCTGATGATCCACACAGTGAAGCACTAGCAATTATCATCCCCTTCCCTGGGATCCTCATCTCCTACACCTGAATTTGTGTGACTACTGAAGATCTCATTTACTATGGGGAAGTGGAAAGCTTTCCCCACCTGGGCCTCCCACCTCACTGTGATCTCTCTGTTTTATGGGAAAAATATTAGGATAAGCTTCAGCCCAACAGACACTCTCAGAGCCCAACAAGACACAGCAACAACTGTGATGTACACTGTGGTCACTCCTGTGTGGAACCCTTTCATCTACAGTCAAAGGCATGAAAGGAGCCCTAAGGATGCTCCTCATCAGAAAGCCAGGCCTGCCTTTGGGGCTATGAGACATACTCCCTAACCAGGCTTGATTTATACCAGCAACGCCAGAATAAGTCAATATTAGGAAACGAATCAAATCTATATTAACCATATTAATGACAAAAATAATTTATTATTTCAATAGATGCAGAGAAACACTAGAAATAATAGGAAGAAATGGTACTTTTATTAAAATGATATTTGAAATCTATGTAATGCCAAGAACAGCATTGTCTCTAATGGGGATAAGCTAGAAATTTATATCAAGGATAAAGCAAGTATATGCATTATCACCATTAGCATTCAATATAGTGCTAGTGTAGACATAAGATCCCCTTACAAAAGAAACAAACTGAAGTGTAAATAAGAGAAATTCTTGCTCAGGCTTCTTGCTGTCATTGTGCTGAGAATATCTCTCCCCCAGACTTTATCTTGAACTGTCTGACACTGTTTGCTTGGAACATGCAGGTCACACAATCTGCTGAAGTCTGTTAACATCAAGTTTGAGAGTTAAACTTCAGTTCAAGTTTCCAGGGGGACTTTACCAATTAGAGGAGGAGACCACAGAGGCAGAAGAACGTTCCAGGTAAGATGTCTGCAGGGACAGATTGATCTACTAGAAACATATATGACTGAGTGTTTCTTCTATATATCCTGGACTCTATTTTGTAAATTGAGACCCATCTTCTAAGTTTGCTTTCTCACATGGTTTTATTTTTTTGTATTAATTTAAGAGCTGTCTTATTGAACCACCATACCTTGGCATTTCCTGAGTTTTTAACATGATTTACAAATATCTCCTACCCTGTTTCTTACCATTAGACCATCACAGTCAAGAAGGTCCAAGGTTGCCCTTTTACTTGGTCTAGCGTCATCACCATCACAGTGGTCCAAAATGAGAATATTGGGCGATACACTTACATTGCACTTGAAGATAGGCCAGACCACTATACATAAGAGGGGAGGAAACATTCCGTGTGTGTGTGTGTGTGTGTGTGTGTGTGTGTGTGTGTGTGTCTGTGTTGATGTTTATTTTGTAAAATTCATTTTTTTTCCAAGCTCCCTCTTTCTCCAGCTTTTCCCCCACCGATTTGAACAGACTCTCTTAAGCTCTTGTTTCATCTTGTGTTCCACATGTTTTCCAAGGAAGGAGAAATCAGTCAGTAATCTCCAACTTCATCCTCTAGAGACTTTCACACCAGTTAGAGCAGAAGAGGCTCTTGTTCTTCTTTCTGCTTATCTACCTGATAGTATTTACAATATACCCCATGGATCATTCCTTGGAAACAGAATAGACACTTTATCTCATGTGCATCACCCCTCAGTCAAAGACTAAAGCCCTTGCTCTGAGAAGCACCCACATTGTGGGCTGGTTATCTATTTGAAATTTCTCTGCCAGTACAAGTCCAGGGAAGGCAAGACCTTGGTCCTTCAAGAGCAGAAGAGAAGATCCAGGCAAAAAAGCAAAGTGGATGCATAGGCAGAAGGCAATTTCTGTTCACTTGAACGTCATTCTCACACAAAGTAATGTAGGCAACGTGGATCAAAGAATCTCAGAGACTTATTGCTAAAAGAGATTTGATAAGGTAGAATGTCAGAATTGTATGGGCTAAAACATAGAACATTGGATTTCAAAGAAATAAAAGACAAATTACGAATAGAGATAGAGGAGATTTTAAAATAGAAAATATTCAAGTTCAAAAGGAACTTAGAACATAGAATTTCAAAGCTCCAAAGAAAGTAAATAGACTGCTGGCTAGTCTCCCTATCTAAATTCTATCCTCACTCTGGTTCATCTTCCACTCAACTGTTCAACTGATCCCCCAAAGATACAGGTCTGACCACAACACTCCTCTATTCAAGTGGATCTAAATTGACTTTGAGATCAAATATAAAATCTTCTGCTTGACTTTACAAATCCTTCATAAACTGAACATTTTCTACCTTTCCCAATTTCTTGCATTTTACACAGCTGCAGGTACTCTGACATTTAGTGACACTGACCTCCTTCTTTTTCCTCTCACGAAAACCTCTCTGAAAATAAGCATTTTCACTGGCTGATCCCAATTTCATGAGGTATCTCTAATCTCATCTCCACCTCCCAACTTCTGTGACTCCCTTCAAGACTCTTCTAACGTCCTTTCTTCTAGAAGAAGCCTTTTCCACTCCACTGTAAACTTAGTGTTTTTCCACTGAGACTCCCCAAAACTGATCCTGTATATACTGGGTTAAACATTGTTTTCTACGTATTTTCTCCCCTTTTAGAGTACAACAAGCTCCCTGAGATCAGATATTTCTTTGCTTTTGTATCTCCACTGCTTAGCACAGAAATGCTCACTGACTAACTGGCTGACTGAAAAGCTTATTTGAGCATAAAATGTTGAAACTGGGATGGACTTTAGAATGTAGGAGACATAATAGCAGAGTCCAAGATGACAATCACACATATTACTTAGAATGTTAATGTTGAAAAGAAATTCAGAAGTTAGAAAAGAAAATGTTAGACCTACTAGAAAAGGAAACCTTTTTACAGAAATCAAATTTAGAAGTGTGAGGGAATTCAGATTCAGTCTCTCATTCAACGTTTATTAAGCAGAACTAATGTGGCAAGCCGTGTGCAAACTGCTGGGGACACAACAGAAAAGGAAAATAGTCTCTGCCCTCAAGGAGCTTTCATTATAAGTCTGTGATGGCTTGGGTGTTTGTAAACATTTACAGAAGAAATCTGGTTTTGGGGAGGAGACACCCAGCTGAGCTAGCTACTCAATATATCAGTAGAGGTTTCTCATAAGAAGTTGTCAGGCTGAAATTGAAAAGAAACTGGTAATTCCAACAGCTAGGGATGAGAAAGCAGAACATTAAGACATGGGGCACAGGCAGTGCAAAGACACAGAGGAGGAACATGGAGACTGGTGTATATCAGGACGGACTAGGCTAGGAAATACGTCAATGGAAAGAGTTTTACTCTTACAATTACCTCTTCATGACAAGGTATTATTTTCTAAAATACAAAATTCAGCTTATTTCTCTCTTCATCCACAAGAGAGGAAAGAAGAATAACACCAAAGGAAAGAGAGAAGGCTGTGTTGTCATGAATATGAACATATGCCTGGGAATCGAGGCATATGGACTCTAGAGCTGGTTTGCTTGCCCACAGCTAAGAAACCATATCTTGGGCTACTTACATATTGGAAACTTATCTGTCAGTAGAGGCCCAAGAAAGAAAAAAAGGCCGGTTCTTCAAGAACAGAAGATCCAGGCCAAACAACATAGTGAGGTGTCAGTTTCTGTACATTTCAAAGTCAGTCTTATGCAAAGTAATGTTGTGAACACGCCTCAAGGAATCTCAAAAATTTACTGCTTAAAGGGATTTGAGAATGCAGAATATGAGAATTGTGGGGTGTGTTGGAACATAGAATATGGGATTTCAACAATAGATACGATTTAAAATATGAATAGGGTTAGAAAATACATTAGAATACAAAATGTTCAGGTGCAAAACGAACTTAGAACATAGAATCTCAGAAGTGAATAGGGCTACAAACATTCTGCTACTTGGTGTCCAACTACCATGGACATGGACAAAGAATTTAATATGTTTCTTTAACTGAGGTACACCATTTATAAAATGAATCAGTGGATTCTGAGACTTGATTATTTCAAAATAGAGGGATTCAGAAGTACAAGATCCCTTGAAGGAAAAAAAAAATGTGAGATATAGAAGGCGCATGGCATTACAGAACGTAACAGCCAGAAGAATTTATTGGCAGAGACTTCCAATGCTCAAAGCAGGAGGCATGTGGCCCAAGTCTATCAAAAGTAGTACCACAAGGGGATTTAAATGTAATTGGGAAATATTTAACAAAATAAATAAAAGAATAATATAACATAAATAACACTATATTTTGAAAGAAAGTCATAATGAAGCCTACAGGAGTCATTATGTGTGCATTAGTGGATCCATTTCAATTTGTGTTTGTCCTCACCAATTTAGAATAGAGCTGTGTGTGTGTATTTATCCTTCGTTGTTGAAGAAGACCATGCCATCACAGCATTGATGACATGACTTGCACTGGACTTTGTTTGGAGTGAGGGAGGGCTGTGTAGGTCACAAGCCTCAACCCAGAACCATCTTAACCCAGTGACCAGATGCTCATCAGGATGACTGGAGATGACCCAGGATGAGGCAGTTGGAGTTAAGAGACTTGCCCAAGGTCACACAGTTAATGACTGTCAAGTGTCTGAAGTGAGATTTGATCTCAAATCCTCCTGACTTCTGCTCTATACACTACAACACCTAGCTGCCATAGAATAGAGGTAACTTATATTGAAGAGTCCTTAAAACATAGAAAAACTAAATGCCAGAACTGAAAAGGACTGCAAACCAGAAAATATTGAATGTTAGTTCTGGATCATCAGAGCTGACTGGGACCTTATACAATAGACTATCATGCATGGAAGGGATCTAAAAATCAATTTATGAAAACTCTGCTACCTGGGGAAAAAGCTGGTCTAAGTCACACAATCTATCAGTGGAATATCTGGGGCTACCTAGGTCTCTTGAGTCCCATTCCAGTAGTCTGTCTCCTACACAATGAAGATTCTGTTTCTCAAATCTTAAAATTTAGGGAAGAATTCAATTTCCAAGCAGAGAGACAGAAGTTGTCACTTTGAGAATCTCCTCTCTTACATCATGCCCCAAAACATCTTTAAGAACGTAATTAACTTCCATATCTCTACTAGTTTGCAGTAACAATGAAGGATTTGGTCCTCTACCAAACTCAAAGTAACAGGTTATAGTTGGCATGTTCAAATGAACAGAATATAGGGCTTGGAACTGGAAAGATTTGGGGTCAATTCCTGTGAAAAACCACAGGCTGAGTTCATCTGTATTTCAGGAAAGCATTTGCAGTCTTTCATGGAATTACTGTGGTCAGTAAGAACAGATGTGGGCTACATATTAGTACAGTAAAATAGTACTCCTTCTGATGTGGTGGGTTGCCTACCTCTGAAGGTTCTTAAGTTGAAGTGATATGACCACTTATGAGAATATTGTAGAGAGGATTTCTATTCAAATGTAGGTCAATGGTATGGTACAGTTTATGATCTTATTTTAATCAAGACTTGAAAGAATTCAGGAAAACTAGGAGGTGGACATGAGGTAAAGAATCGCATATGGGACAACCAGTGTAAAAATCCAGATTCAGAGGATGGAGGTCAAAGTCATTGCATCACAAAATGGAGAGTATAAGGAAGTAAGTTGTAAGAAGTCATTGCATCACAAAATGGAGAGTATAAGGAAGTAAGGTGTAAGAAGACTGGAAAGGTAAAAGGGGACCAGGTTATGCAAAGCTTTGAAGATTAAATAGAGGATCTTTTATTTCATCCTGGAAACAAAAGGAAGTCATTGGAGTTTTTAAAACAGAGGTGTCATGGTCTGTCTGGAGCTTTCAGAAGATCAGGTCAACAGCTGAGAGGACTGGAGTGAAAAGAGACTTGAGGCATGAAGACCAACGATAAGTCTAGAGCAATACTCCAGATGTGGGGAGAGGAGGGCCTCCACCAGCAGGAGGGCAGCATCACAATGAAGAAGGAGGTATCTAAGGGAGACATCACAATATTAAAACTGATAGGACTCGGCAAAAAATTTACGTGGCCTGAGGTGGGCTGAGAGAGAATGAAGGATGGTGACTGGGAGGATGGTGGTACCTGCCACGGAAATAAATGTTTAGAAGAAAATTGCGTTTAGGCAGAGGGAAGAAGATAATGTGTTCAGTAATAGATATGCTGAGTGTAAGGTACCTGGTCTTAAATACTTACTAGCTGTGTACATTTCCTAAAGTATCTTCATCTGTAAGATGAGAAAGAGATGAAGAAAGAACTGGGAGAAAGAAATGGAAAACCCCACCAATATTTTGCCAAGAAAATCCAAAATGGGATGAAGAAGAGATAGATGCAACTGAAATAAGTAAACAAATAAGGGGACATCCAGTTCAAGATGTCCATTGGCACTTGTAGATGGGATACTGGAGATAAAGAGAAAGATTAGGACTCTTAAGAGGATTTGAGAATCATCCACACAGCAATCATAATTGAATATACCTTGTCCATCCCATGTTTCCTAGATCTTCTTCCATAAAGATATTGTCTAAACATCTAATGCTACTTGACTACCCATCTCTTTGTCTCTTTTCCCCTTTTGTATGAGATATACCTTAACAAATTCACTGTAGCCATGGTCTCTCCCCGCAAATCTCAATAATACAGTTTAAAGTGGGCAACCCATTACAAGGATGCATCTTGCTCCTCACCTACGCTATGTGCCTTTTTATAGACCACTGAGGCCATTTTCTTGGCTTGACTGTAGGTTCCCTTTTAGGTTACTCTCTTCTGTGAAGAAAAACCCTTGTTACCCTATTATCGCAGTGGAATTTGAGGAATCTGCAGAAGACAAGAGAGAGAAATGATAGTACTTTTACGCTGTAGACAGATGGACAACTCAGTGAAGAGAGCTGAGTCTGAAGTCAGAAAACCTTGAGTTCATATTGGTCCTTGCACACTTACTAACTGTATGCCCCTTGACAAGTTACATACACCTCTGTTTACCTCAGTTTCCCCAACTGTAAAAAGTGGATAATAATAGCACCTACCTCCTAGGATTATTATGAGGATCAAAGATGATATAAGTAAAGTGCTTTCCAGAGTGAGTTGCACATAGTAGGCACGATATAAATGTTCCTTGTTGTTTGTCATGAAATCCATGTGAGGTGAAATATTACATGGGTAGGACACACGTGATCTAGATTTTGGAGTAAAAGGTACTTGACACTTTTAAATCACCAGGAAGCAAAATGTAATTGGAAGGGGACTTCCTTCTAAAATGTAAGGAAATACTATTGTTGGTTGTCCTTCATCTTTGAAGAAGACCAATGACATTATGGGTGATATCTTGACTCCTTCAGGAACTGGATTTAAGTGAGGAAAATTGCACACTCATCAGCCTCACTCTCTCCTCCAGAGTCATTGAAGTCCAGTGAGAAGAAAAAAATTGAGTTGCAGTGAATGACTGGCATCTTCAATATCTAAGCACTCCACAAATCCTGCTCAGCTGCCTTCATTCTCATTAGAACAAATTGTTCTTGCCCCTCCCATTTCAGCAAGGGAAATCTTCGTAAACTTAGGGTAGACATACCACTAGCTCTCCAACAGGTGAGGTTGGTTCCTGTCAAATTGGTTTAGCCCTTCTGCCAAGATGCTTTACCAAAGTGTGGCTGCTGTGCCTGCTCGAGCTTCTTGGAACCACAGCTGAGAGTTGGGTGCCAGGTGGACACCAAAAGTGGATCAATAGCCCTCACATAGTGGTGAGCCCTCACATGAGAGGTGCTAGTCCTCCTATACATGCCTCACACACGCATGGAGAAATAATCGTTCTGCTAAACCTCTCAGAGAATTGTTCTGTGTGTGGTTACTAGAATCATGAGCTGCAAGGAAATCAAACTGCAATGGTCATGAGGGGAGTCTGAGAGGGAGAAGCAATATGGAAAAGCAACTCCCAAACATTCATGTGAATGAAGTTGCATATGTGCGGGTGTGGGTGTGTGTGTTTGTGTAGCACTATGAGGGAAGAACATTTACTGGTAGTATCATCATTTTCTTTGGACTCTAATTGGAATCCTAGGAGTTCTGGATTTGGGGTCAAAGGACTTGGGTTTGCATATTTGCTCTATTACTTCCTAACTGTGTGAGAATGAGGAAGTTCCTTAACCTGTCTGTTCTTGTTTCCTCATATATAAAATGAAAAGTTAGGACGGATGATTAATAAAGGTTCATTGGGCTCCAGATCTGTCCAGTACTCTGATATTGCGTCATATAAGAACCTTGGACGCAAGGAAAATGTGTATTCTATGTCTGAAAGTCCCTCTCATTGCTAATATCTGCTGATCTATGTTCTCACACTCCTTCCAGTTCTGGTGTTCTATGCTTCAGTATCTAAGATCTGTTCCTTGGAGGACAATTAGAAACACATATTGCTTCGCGCATTAGCAGAAGCACTGTTTTGTGAAAAATAAATTGAAAAGCTTAGGTCAAGTACTATCCAAAACTGTGCTTAGTCCAAAATGAAGAACTGAGAATTATTTGGTATTTCTCTCTAACAATGGACTCAGGGAATTATGATCCAGAGTCCAGAGAGTCCTTGTAAAAGTTCTGACAATAACCCCCTACACTCATCCTAGGGGACAGAGTGAATGCCTGCTATGACACACAGTATATCAGCTAAAGTCTCAAGCACTCTATCCTGGAAGGACTCATGGCTTTGAAAAGTCTCCTGTGAAAAAGGAAATAGGAAAAACAACAGAGCTGGGTTCCTGAGAAACTGAACAGAAAAGCTAGACCAAAGACCCAAGTAAGTGAATCTGAAGACATCAGTTTCTCTTCATTTTAAGGGGAAAATTTCACTCAAAGTAAGGTTGTGAAGGGGCGTCTCAGAAACTTGTGCCACTCCAGTCCATCTTTCCCTCACCTCAATTTCTTATTTAAATTGATCTTACAAAAGCAAAGATGTGACTGTGCCATGTTTGCCCACCATCCCACCACTCAGTGAACTACAGTGGCTCCTATTATCTCCAGAATCAAATATGATATTGGCATTCAACATTTCTAACCTAATTACTACCTTTTTAGTCTTCTTGTATCTTATTCTCCTGTCTTCCCTTCCATATACACACATGCATTGTATATTCCAATGATGACTATTTCTCCCACAACATACATCATGTTGTATGTACAACCTCTTCAGTATCTATCTTCCATGCCTCTATTTCTCTGCCCTTTCATTTCTCCTTCCTGACTTCCTTCAAGTACTGGTTAAAATCAGAGTTTCTGAAAGAAACCTTTAAAGATCCCTATTAAAGCTACCACCTTCCCTCTTTTGTTTGATACCAGTTAATCCTGTACATACCTTGTTTGTCATTTGTTGTTTGCAAATTGTTTCCCCCATCAGACTGTGAGCATCTTGAGGGCAAAAATTATCTTTCCCTTTCTTTGTAATTCCAGAATTTAGCACAAAGATTGGAACATCGTCAGTGCTTAACATATATGTGGAGATATTTTACTGACTTGATCTTTGGTCAAAAGCCATTGTTATATGTTATATAAGTGTACTTATATAATAGTCTTGGTCTTGAAATTCAAATTTCACTTAAGGAAACTGTCTTCTTAACCCACTGCTCACCACTTGATGCCTTCTTTTCCTATACTGGCTCGCTTTTAATAGAAAGGCAAAGAATTAGGGACATGAACAATTATTTGATGAAAATAAAAAATTCTTGGAAGGCAGCTGTGCAATAGAATTCTTGAAGAGATTGTGAGTCCTGGAGTTAGAAAGACTCCTCCTCTATAGTCCAAATTTAGTCTCAGGTGCTTAATAGCTTTGTGGGCCAGTCATTTAACCCTATTTGCCTCAGTTTCCTTATCTGTAAATTAGCTGAAAAACAAAATAGCAAACCACTCCAGTATCTTGATAAATCAAACTCCAAAACGGGTCATGAAGATATGGACATGACTAATAAATGACTAAAGAAACAAAACCTCCCAGATGAAAGAAGTTTCTCTACCAAAGCAGGTCAACCCCTTCTCTGAAAGTGAAAATTTTAGACAATTTCCTAGAGGGTTGAAATATTTAATTTTCTCCCTAGGATTACATGCCCAGAGCAGAGGAGAAGGATTAGTATATGTCCCCTATCACATTTTACTCTTTGGTGGTAAGATCATTGACTATAAATAGAAGGACCTTTCATGATTTACATGACATTAGAAATGTTTCTAGTCAACTCTGACATCTGGTATTAAAAAAAAAATACTCTCCAAATTCAGGTCCATGAGGTGGATGATGCCATATTTTGTGGCTCAAAGTAGATTACTCAGAAATAAAGAATATTCTCAAAATGAAAGGGAAATATAAGTTCTCCCTTACCTAACTTGTGTTGATTAACGTTTTTACTACTACCAGGGTCAATTCCTTGTATTTCTATTCCTCATTACCTGTATTTCTAATTTCCTAGTAGCAAGAACAATACTCTACAGTTGTTCCCAAAACTTTGAGTTCCAACTTCTCCCCATTCCTCCTTCCCCACCCATTCCCTTTGGGAAGGCAGGCAACTCAATATAGGCCACATCTGTGTAGTTTTGCAAATTACTTCCATAATAGTCGTGTTGTGTAAGACTAATTGTATTTCCCTCCATCTTATCCTGCCCCCCATTTTTTCTATTCTCTCTTTTGATCCTGTCACTCCCTGAGTATTGACTTCAAATTGCTCCCTCCTCCGATTTACCTACCTTCCATCATCCCCCACACCCTGCTTATCTCCTTCTTCCACACATTCCTGTATTGTAAGATAGGTTTTCATACCAACATGAGTGTGCATTTTATTCCTTCCTTTAGTCGAATGTGATGAGAGTAAACTTCCTGTTTGTTTTTTCTCAGCTCTCCTCTTTTTGACTCCACTAAAGAGTCTCCTGCTTGCCTCTTCTATGAGAGATAATTTACCCCATTCCATTTTGCCCTCTCTCCTCCCGCTACATTTCTCTCTCACCGTTTACATTGATTTCTTTTAAGATATGATCCCATTCTATTCAATTCACTCTGTGCTCTCTGTCTCTGTGTGTGTGCATGTGTGTATGTGTCTGTGTGCATGCACCCGTGTATGTGTGTATGTGTGTGTGTAATCCCACCAATTACCCAGATAGTGAAAAATTTCAAGAGTTACAAATATTGGATTTCCATATAGAAATGTAAACAGTTCAACTTTGGTAATTCCCTTATGATTTCTCTTTGCTGTTTACTTTTTCATGCTTCTTCTCATTCTTGTGTTTGAAAGTCAAATTGTCTTTTCAGCTCTGCTCTTTTCCTCAAGAATGCTTGAAAGTCCTCAATTTCATTGAAAGACCATATTTTCCCCTGAAGTATTATATTCAGTTTTTCTGAGTAGTGATTCTTGATTTTAGACCTAGTTCCTTTGACTTCTGGAATATCCTATTCCACGCCCTTTGATCCCTTAATGTAGAAGCTACTTGATCTTGGGTTATCCTGATTGTATTTCCACAATACTGGAATTGTTTCTTTCTAGCTGCTTGCAATATTTTCTTCTTGACCTGGGAGCTGTGGAATTTGGCCACAATGTTCCTAGGAGTTTCTCTTTTTGGATCTCTTTCAGGCGGTGATTGGTGGAATCCTTGAATACTTACTTTGCCCTATGGTTCTAGAATGTCAGGGCAGTTTTCCTTGATAATTTCATGAAGAATGATGTCTAGGCTCTTTTTTTGATCATGGCTTTCAGGTAGTCCCATAATTTTTGAATTTTCTCTCCTGGATCTATTTTC
>CM053773.1:202162363-202192260 GCA_028658325.1 Potorous gilbertii | reverse complement strand
TGTTTTGTGATTTCTTGTTTTCTCAAAAAGTCATTAGCCTCCATCTGTTCCATTCTAATTTTGAGAGAACTATTTTCTTCAGTGAGTTTTTGCACCTCTTTTTCCACTTGGCTAATTCTGCTTTTGAAAGCATTCTTCTCCTCAATGGCTTTTTGAACCTCTTTTGCCGATTGAGTTAGCCTATTTTTCAAGGTGTTATTTTCTTCAGCAATTTTGGGAGTCTCCTTTATTAAGGTATTGACCCGTTCTTCATGCTTTTCTTGCATCTCTCTTATTTCTTTTCCCAGTTTTTCTTCCACCTGTCTAACTTGATTTTCAAAATACTTTTTGAGCTCTTCCATGGCCTGAGCCCATTGAATACCTATTTCAGATGTTTGGGATACAAAGGCCTTGCCTCCTATGTCTGTACCTGATGGTAAGCAGTTTTCTTCTTCGTCAGAGAGGAAGCTTGGAATCATTTGTTCAAGAAAATAACCTTCTATGGCCTTAATTTTTTTTCCCTTTTCTGGGCGTTTTCCCAGCCAGTTGCTTGACTTCTGAGAGTCTTCTCCGCCTCCAGCCTAGGTCCGCCCAGCTAGTGCTTGGGGTCTGGGATTCAAACGCTGCTCCCCACCCTCAGAGCTTTTGGCGGCAGGCCTGGCTCCTATTCAGGGTAAGATTAAATCAGGTTCTCAGGTGGGGGCGGGGCTGCCTCCCAGGCTCAGTTCCCTCAGGGGGTTTATGCAGAAACCTTTTGTAATGGAGCTGCTGCTGAGCTCCTGCCTGCTCTGGGAGCCTCTGGCCACCACTGCCTCTGCTTCTGCCACTGCCTCCCAAGGGGGCCTGAGTCCCAGAGACACCCCGCTTCCCTCTCAGCCCATCTGTCTCACTCACCTGTGTGTCTGTGGGTGGAGGGACCTTCGTGGCAGCTGGAGATTCCGTCCCTGAAAGCTCCTCGAATCTGCTCGCTCCTCTCAGTGCCGCACAGCGGGGGCAGGGGGAGTGCTTCGCTCCTGTGCAGGGTGCGATGTACCTTTGGGATCGGTTTTCTAGGGCTCTCTGGAACGGAAATCTCCTTCACTGTGTTGCTGCGCGGCTTCCACTGTTCCAATATTTGTTGGGAGTTCTTTTTATAGGAAATCCATGGGCTGTGGGTTCAGAGTTAGCATAGGTGAGTCTTTCCAATCTGCCATCTTTTCTCCGCCCCCCCTTCTGCAGTGTTTCTTAAACCATGTTTCATGACCCCACATGAGATCATGTAAGCAAGTGTGGGGGTTCCAAAAATTTGGCAATAATAAAAGCTTTCGAAATGACTAACAACCAAAAATTAATTCAAAATGAAATGCATGATGAAGTCAAGATGTTTTTGGCTGGTCTTGCCCATGTTGCATTGGGCATCTTCATCTCAACCTTGATTCTGAACATGGTACTGACAATTTTAAAATGAAAATATTGATCCATTCAGAAAAACATCGAAGATGCTCTATATCTGACAATTTTTAATGCTTTATGCAAAATAAACAAGCATGTCCATCTCATTAGTATGCAAATTTGCCTTTGTCTCCAATAAATGGCCAAAGTATATGCATACCAAAGAATTGTTTTAAAGTAAAATATTTTATGGTTTATTTTCAGTAAATGTTTGATTTGTATACCTATTTTATATATTTAAATACTCAGGGTCACATAAAAGTTTCTCAGGCAAAAATGAGTTGTGAGTGAAAACGTTTAAGAAGCCTGGTCTATATTGGAAGACCTTTGAAAATAACTTTTCAAAGGAAAATGTTGGATATTGGAGGGGATGTGGTAAAACTGGGATACTAAAGCATTGCTGAGGGAGTTGTGAACTGATCCAACATTACTGGGAAGTAATTTGCAGCTATACCTAAAGGGTTATAAAACTGCATACCCTCTGATTCAGGAATACCAGTGCGACGTCTATGTCCCAAAGATATAAAAAAAATGGAAAGGTCCTATTTGTACAAAAGTATTTATAGCAGCTCTTTTTGTGGTGTTTAAGGACTGAAAATTGAAGGGATACCCATCAAGTGAGGGGTGGCAAAACCAGATATGTTACATGATTAAAATGGAATAATGTTATGCTATAAGACATAACAAGCAAGATGATTTCAGGAAAACTGCAAATATTTACATGAAGTGATGCATGGTGAAGTGAACCAAACCAAGAGAATGTTGTACATAGTAATAGTAATTTTGTTTGTTGAACAGATGGGAGTGACTTAGTTATTCTCAGCCATATAATGACCCAAGACAATTCTGAAGAACTAATAATGAAACATACCATCCATGTTCAGAGAAAGAACTAATATTAATTGAATACTAACTTAAGGGTGCTATTTTTCACTTTCCGTTTTTCTTTTATTCTGGTGTTCTTGTACAAAACGAATAATATGGTAATGTTTTACCTAATCTCGCATTTATAACCTAAGTCTTACTGATTACCCTCTCAGGAAGGGGGCAGGTCAGGGAGGGAAGGAAGGAGAAACAGAATTTGGAACTCAAAACCTTAAATAAAAACGTTTTTTAAATAAAAAAAAAAGAAAATAGTTTTACTCCTTCTCATTTAGCACACTTTCCAGTTTCCTCTTCCTTGAACTTCCAACAAATTGCAGCACGAATTTCTCATTCATATCCCTTCTTGGAAGCAATTGTATCTTGCAGCAGAGGAAAATGGAAGTCTACCACAACCCTTTTAGGCCATTCCCTCCTTCCCCACTTTCAGTAGCTAATCTGGTAAAATTCATGAAAATTTTAAGTAGGCTCCCTCCAGAAATACAAGAGAAAACAGTTCACATACACATACCCACTGTGTTCTAATATCCATGATAATTCAGAAGTATGTATTTCATGGTGATGAAAGCCTTCGAATGGGCTATGGAACAGGAAATCAGTTAATATAGTAAAATGGATTATCTCTGCCCTTCCATCCTGTTCCTTCCGACACATTTGAAATGCAAGGAAGATTCTCTGAGCTGTCAGGAGGCAGTGCATTTTCCTCTAGCTGTACAGATGCTGAGAACTCATATCCTCCCCAAGAATTCTGTCCATGATGAGGTTTCCTTTGGCAAAAGATCTGGTGGAATATAGAAAGGAAAGTGACAAATTGCTCTTTCACATTCCAACAAGATTTACTATTTCTCTTACTTCCCCACAATGCCCCAAATTGGGTATTTTGTAGCTTACTCTCCCACTCTCATATTTTTAACGTTATTTACGTGTTTTCTTCTCACATTTTTATAGGTTTTTTGTGAACAAGTAATGCCTGTCTTTTTCAAATTTTTGCCCCCAGCACTTATCACAGTGCCTGACACACTATAGATAATTATTAAATATTTATTGAATTGATTCCTGGGCAAATAAGCAACTGAGAATTCACCAGTAGTAGATACAAACAGGTTGGAAGGGAGTCAATGAGAGAGAAGCTGAAAGAGGGACTGAGACAGAGAGTAATATTAACAGAAGGAAAAAGCCAACTTAGTGTAAATTGCATTGTTCTCAGTGAAGAAGAAATATAAAACAAAGAAATTCTTTGCAGGTATTCTAGTAAGCCTTTAATATTATTATCCCAAGGAACTGTTCTAATACTAATAAGTTACTGGATTCTATTATAATGCTCCATTCTTTAATTATGAATATATCTCATGTGGAGTAAAACTACCTGATTATTATTTGGTTTATGTTAAATATTTAGTACTTCTTTTAACTTCCCCTTGAGGAGGAAAAACTTAGAAAGGAGCCAAAAGTGGATTTGCTTCTTGCAAATCTGAGGTGGGGTTTGGCCAGTAGGAGTCAATGAGGAAGGATGGGAAATGAAGCAATGAGATGAATTATCCCATTGAGAAGAAGGGCAATTCCAGTTCAAGGAACCAAGGACAAGGTAAGAGGGAAGGTGCAGGACAGAACTGAAATAGATCTCCACCCCTTGTCATATAAACCAAGGGGTGCTTAGGTTTCCATACCTTAGTATCTCCCTCCCTGAGCACAGATCAATTACTGAACCTGAGAAATGAACATGTCCATCCTTGACTGTTATCTCATAGTAATAGCTAGTACTTAATTAGCGTTTCAGTCTTGCAAAGTACTTTATATATAGAGAATTTCATTTAAAACTTCACAAAAACTTTGCTAGCAGATGTAGTCATTCTCCTAAATTTAGAGATAAGAAAAATTAAAATGAGAGAGGTAAAGTGATTTGGCTAGGGTCACACAGTGTGTAAGAGTCTGAGGTACGATTCAAACTCAGATCTCATTTACTTAAACTGCAACATTATCCACTGTGCTCTTTAGTTATCTTTTTGAATTACAGTTTCTGAGCCAGTTGTCAGCTTCCCAGAAGAGGAAGATTTCTTTAACAGTCTACTTCTCAGAGAAAATGATCACCAGCAGCTGTATCATCCTGTAACTGAATGACTAGAGAAAGTCACACCCTAGAGTGGCCATGAGAGCTAGACATTGAGTTATTGCTTGAGCAGTATAGGCCCAAGATGAATACAAAATATAAGATTACCAGTCCCATAAAGTTTACATGACTCTATATGGGGAATATAATAAATGTAATAGGCTATTTGATATGTTCTATGTTTCTCATTTATTCATGCATTTAGTTCATCGTATCTTTTCAGTTTCTGGGGGGAAGGAAAAAAATCACTGTCTTGTACAAGACACTAACACTGCAAGTCGAATGGCTTTGCAAAACGTAACCTGTCGCTCATATGTCGCAAAACATTGGAGAGGAGCCATAGCTAAGTTTGTTTTAGAAATATTATGAGGAAGAGACAGCAGAATCAGAGAGAAAGAAGCCTGATTCTCCTCTTTGGGATCAGGTCACTCGGGACTGAATTTGGCTTCCTGAGAACCAGAAATCCCTTGAAAGCTGCTGCAGGTGCTATAGGGTGCATATAAAATCAACGGGCTAAGTTCGGGAGAAAGTGGAAAACCTATGCAATGTAACATAGACAAGGGAAGAAATGGGGTGGTGGGGAGAAAGCCTTCTATCATGGTTAAATCACATCTGGAGTACTGTGTTCACTTCTGGGGCCACATTTTACTGAATTACCACCACAGAATTTCAGAGACTGAAAGGATGATAGAAACCACTTAACGTCACCCCTCTTTAAACAAGTCCCCTATACTGTATTCTCATAAATGATCAGACTATCTACACTTAAATATTTCAATTCTACACTGTCCTCTTCTCTTGAAGGTAGTACTGGGTAAGAGTGATTTTACACAGAGGCTTGTCAAGTCAGAGTTTACAATATTATAAGTGGTCCAAGACTCAAGAGAGGAAGACAGTTGCACTAGTTCGCCAAGGAATTAAGATGGAGAAAAGAGGAGATGGTGGCTGGTGCAAGAACGAGGACCTGGGAAACAACTGAGAGTCTGAGGGTTTGGAGGTCAAAGTGTGGACAAGGAGTCTGATTTGGTAAGGGAAGGCTGGGGAAGAGGTAGAAAGCCAAGAGATTGTGGTCACATGAGTGGAATTCAGGTTTCTGAAACTTGAACATGGTACATTTGTGACTGTGCACTTATGGAGATGAGGGCAGAGGAGTAGGGAAGTGAGTAGGTCAGTATGTTTGAGAAAGTTAATATGTATGTTATATCATGGTAGAAGTTAGAGGAGAGAAAAATTATCAAACAGTACTGAACTCATTGAGGAAGGAAGGGGAGTGGTATGGAAATTTGTAGACAAAATCTACTAGGATTTTGATTAGTGGATGATGTGGATTCTGTGAATCTCAGAGTTGTAAAGGTTTCATGGAGATAGGTTAACTACATGGGAGTGACAAGGGAGAATAAAATATTACAACCCGCTGACTGCGACCACTTACCTAGGAGTATTGGTGAAAGGGCACACAGTATACGTAACCAGGGAAATTATGTCATTAAGTGGGACAATTGGTGATTGCTAAAGATAGAAAGAATGAGAAATGAAAATATTAAGGTGGATGCAAATTTGTTTGTTTGTGGAGCCCACCTTTTGGATGGCATAGTGGAAGGAGTGAATTGGTTGATTCTTTGGGGTAGGAGGTTTGAGGGAGGTATGAATAAATAATCAAGAGGTGGAGGAATGGGGTTTGGATGATGACCTACTGTAGCCCAGAATCTCCGGAATGTAGAAGTCATGACCAGAAAATGAAAATCTGACTCCCCATCAACTTTCTTCTTTCTCTTCCCTTAGAAGCCACTCACAGCAGGAGATTGATGTTCCACAGTCTGGGGGATTAGTTGGTGTTGAACTCTAACAAAGACCCCAGGGAAGTGGAGTCTCAAGTCCAAAGACTCCTTATCACAGTGGCTCTCCTTCTTGCAGGTGATGGGATATCAGACTGGGAGGTGCAGCAGAGGGTGGAAGATGCCTTGCAATTTAACTTGGCAGAGATGAAAGGGTCACCAAGCCCCCTTTACAGCCTTCCCTCAGCAAACATCCACAGGTGTGTTATTATCCAATTGGATCCTCAAAACAATCTTGTGAGGCATATACTATTTTTATACTCATTTTACATTTGAGAAATATGAGGTAGATAGATTTTAAGTGACTTTTCCACAGGCACACATCTGAGTATTTGAGATGACATTTGAATTCATGTCTCCCTGACTAGATCTACTATGTGATCCCATTAGATTTTGAGTTCCTTCAGACCAGAAACTACATTTTGCCTTTCTTTGTGTCCCTAGCACTTAGCACACTGCCTGCCTGCCTGCCTGATTTATTGACTGACTATCCCTGCTACCTAAGCTGTCAAATGAGCACTGGATTTAGAATCAGATGACATGAGTTTGAAACTTAGCTCTGATAATCCAAGCTATATGACCTTGGGCAAGTCTATTTCCTCAACTCTAAAATGAGAGCATAGAAGTAGATGATAACTAGGTAAGTTAGTTCACTACTCCTGGTGTGGGTTAGTGTTGGATACTGAAATATCCAGTTTCCCTAAGTGAAAGGAATGAATCACAAAAGTGAGAACAAAATGCAACCACAGACAATGGATATGGTTTGGGAAGAAAGTGTATTTAATACAATATTTTAGGAAAGTGTATTTTAGAGAGAAACTCCTGATCCTGAACTCAGAGATCATGGTTCCAAATGAGTGCTATAAGCATGAGATACTTGCCTGTTTGACCTTGGGTAAGTAATGTAACTGCCCCAAAATTCAGTTTCTTCAAATCTTAAATGAGTGATTCAGACCAGATATATGGTCTGAAAGTTCTCTTCCAGCTCTAAACCTATGACCATATAGTGCTGTGCCCAAAAGGACTCTCTGATATGAAGGTTACCTATATTATATGTCTTAAGTTCCTTCTCTGCTCTGATATCCTGTGGCATGAAAAATGAAATTCATTTGAACTCTGTTGCTCACTGCTATCTAAGTTCCCTTCCGTGGAGGAGAACGAGAAACTCAGGGAGCCCTTAGAATTCCTAACTCAATAGGATTGTGAAAGTAAATTAGACTACTTCACTCAACTTATTCCCCACAGGAAGCTGATGCCAAAGAGTCTGGAGTGGAAGGTGGACAATTACTTGGCATTAGGCTCTGACAAGGACCTCAGGGAACTGGAGCCTTGGGTCCAAGGACTCTGTGTAAAAGTACCTACAGTGATACCCATTCATCCTTGTTGGTGGACAGACAAGACACTCTGTAACCCATGTCCCGTCAGCCAAATCCTCAAGCCCTCTTTCTTCTGGAAGGGTTCATGGCTAGTTCTCTGATCGATCTATGGGAAGGACACCAGGGAAGATACCAAAGCTTGGTCCTTTAGGAACAGAACAGAATGTTCTGACCAAATACCCAAGTAGGTGAGTCTGTAGAGGGAACTTTTCATTCAATTCAAGGGAGAAAATGAACAGAAAGTAATGTGATGAATGAATAATAGAATCTTAGGAATTTCTTACAAAAAGGAACTTGAGAATATAGAATGTCAGAAGTGAAATGCATCTTTTTTTATTTGACATTTATCATTTTATCTTTTCCTTTATCTTTATGGATAGATGTGTGAAACACTTTCCCTATGCAATCTCTTTCTGTAATTCATCCAAAAAGAAAAAAACGTTTTTTCTACTAAAACATAAAAAAATTAAAATTCCAAAATGAATTTTCTCAAGTACATATTAGTTATTTTCAACCATAATGCAACATACCTTTTGATATTTCTTTTGTAAATAATGTAATGGGAATTCATTTTATGACATTAACAAAACCTAATCAAATTTGTATGAAGGGAAGTTCTTGCTTCCATCAGAGAAAAAAAATCCTAAGAACCCTTTTGCCACGTTTAAAGATAAGCTTGACTGTCTTCAAGATTAGCTTCAAGATTCAACTTAGCTCTAAATATTGCTTTATTATTTTGAAATTCAGTTGAAATACTCTATGTTGCTTGAGAGACAAAGGAACAGCTTCCAAAATATTCATAATGTTAAGGCTTAAGGACAACAGAATAAAAATTTTCTGTACACTAGGACAAAATGTTCAACTTTCTCAAAGTATCTCTAACAACATGTGTTTGGCTACATGTGCATGCAAGTAGATGATAAAAAATTTTCAATAAGGATTATTTAATTAATTATGGGGACAAGTAGCAAGTAAAACCACTATATATAGTAACAACATCATGTAAACTATTGACAAACCAAAAATAGAAATAACATCAAATAGGGATAAGTTTTCCAAAATTCTTTTAGGGAACACAGTGGAAAGAGGTAAATTCCTTGTGCATGAGATGTGAGTCAAGATAAATAATTAGAGATGTTTACTAAATAGAGATTAAATACCTACTTCTTGTCTCAGTCCACACCAGATATATATAGATCACCAAATATTCAATAAGGGTGTAGAAAACGTCTAGTGAATTACCATTAGTTATTCATCTTATGATAATAACTCGTGATTCGTGATTAATTTCCTTTGAATAACGGCCGAAGAGTAGTTCTACTAAACAGAACTTCTCACACTCAACAACCTCAGGAGGGCAGTCTCTTTTCACTTTTACACTACTTTAATTCTATGGAAGTTCATAAAGTTTAACCTTCTGATATGTTTTCAAATGTATTGTAGTTTATTCACTATCATACTGAATGATGAAAAATGCAACATGAGGAATGATTGAAACTTAACAGCACTTGCTAAAATAAATAAACAATTTATGTTATTGTGCACTATACATCATTGATGTATGTCAAGTATGCAACTGATTAAGCTTCCAAAATTGCAGAATTCTAAATTTGAAAAAAGAAAACACATGCACACTTTGGCCCACAAACCTGAAGTAATAATTTGAACATAGTGAAATGCTTTTCCTCATTGGTCAATATTTCAAAGTCATTGTTATACAACAACTGCCATTTTCTGCCTGGATGAAAGGTTTTGCCAGGCATTTGTGTAGCAAAGGGGGCACACCTGTGGAACTGACTAACAAGAAGTTAGAGAATTTATATTGCATTTTATGGTTTACAATACACTCTACCTATGTCAGCTGATTTGATTCTCACAACAAACTTGTAAGATAGATGCTATTTTCCCATTTTACAAATGAAACAACTGAGACTCAGAAATGTTAAGTCATTTTCCCAGAGATACATGGCTAGTAAATGTCTGAGGCAGTATTTCAACTCAGTCTTCCTTTCTCAAAGTCCATTAACTATATTTACTGCACCAGAAAAATTAGTCCTCTAGAGTTTATGACCTATATTCATCTCCTAAAGCCACATTCCACTTAAGAACGGCACTTTCT
Organism: Potorous gilbertii; assembly: GCA_028658325.1. NCBI lineage: Eukaryota > Metazoa > Chordata > Mammalia > Diprotodontia > Potoroidae > Potorous > Potorous gilbertii. The sequence goes on along the minus strand of CM053773.1, from coordinate 202,182,531 downwards.
ACTGATTATGTTGACTTTAAAGAAGCGAGCAAACATTGGGTTTTAGTCTGTAAAGAGTTTAATCTTCAAGCATCCCCAAGAGTGAGAATTCACCCTACCCCATGAAGTAATACCATCTCTGCATCTGACAAATTCCCCTTGGTCTTATGGTGGACACTAAAGAGGAGGCTGGTGGCAGTAGTGTCCAAGGCTACTGGTCCTTGATATAGCATAGAGGGAAGAGACACTTTGTGTGGACCAACTTAGATATCCCTAGACCCAGGGCAGTCAGGTGAAGGAGGGAGTCCGTAAATGGAAAGACTGAGAAAAGAGGAAAAATCTCACAGGAAGACGAAAAGAAAGATGTGAAGGAGGAGGAGGAGAAAAAGGGTTACAGGAGGAAGAGGAGGAATGACTCAACAGCAATTTGGAATTCAAAAACAGAAAGGATTTAGTTTATAAATAAGCTAGAGGGAATCTTAGAATAAAAACTGTTCAAGCTCACAAGTAACCTGGAACCTAGAATTTCCGAATTGTGAAGGGCTAAAAATATCTGATTGAGTCGCCCTGCTACATGTCTCTCCTCATCCCGATCCACTCTCCACTCAGCTATCAAATTGATCTTCCTTTAGGATAGGTCTGACCGTGTTACCCCAATCCACAATTTCATAAACTTCAGTGGCTTCTTATTGACTTTCGATTTAAGTGTAAAATCCTCTGCATTCCTACCTTTTCTGTATTCTCAGTCACCTATCAGTACTCTGTGATCCAGCGACAGTAGTTACCTTGTTATTTTTCACACCATCTTCCAACCTTAGAATTTTCACCAGGTGGTGCCACAAATGGTATATTTCTAAGTTTAAAAATGGGAAGAAATTTCAGAGAAATAGCATATATGGTGATGACAGAATCACATTTCAAAAAAAATAAACACTTGAAAAGATAGACTATAATGAAAAAGATTTATTTGTAATTTACTAAAAGCAGCGGTAAAAAAGAAATAATAGCAAATTTGGAATTTACTAGTAATTCATGTAAAATCCTACTCCTTTGTTCCAAAACGCAGATTCACAAATACAGATGTGTTCAGACAGTAATTTCTTAGGAAAAAAAATGATGATGATAAAAGGCAACCACTAACCTGGTACTGGAAAGCAAAATGGTGCCACGGTTGGAGTACTAGGCCTGGAGTCAAGTAAGCCTGAGTTCATATGCAGCAGCATTATTCCACCTTATGGCATTCTGTGGCATCACTCCCTTTCTCCACAATCTCTCAAAGATCATTTAATCAACAGTCACATTCTCTAGGACTTTCAGGACCCTGTGATATAGTTCATCCAAGTCCTTACTAGAAAATTCACTAAGGGCTGCCAGGTGCTCTCTCACCGTCCCCTGATTTACCTTCACTTGCAGCTCCAAATTAAATATGCTTGTTGACATCTTCTGAACCCATTCCTTGTCTAAAACCATCCATACATTTTGGCAGAAGGAAAGTAAAGTTAGATTTCATAACTCTTTCTTTTTTGTGCATTTTCAGTTCCAACCCAAATGTCCACATAAACTATTTCTGTTCAAACTGTGATATAGTCTTCTGAGTTCCATAGGTCTGATCAGCCACAGTTTGATATAGCATAACTTGACTCCAAAATGGAGATATCAACTTAGTCTTTTCAAGAATGGAGGACAATAACCAACTAGGCATTTTCATTATTCCTTCTAGCCCGAATAACCTTCTTATTCTTTGTTGATCTTCCTCTTTCTCCAAAAAGAGTTTAAAAATCCTTTTTCAATTTTTGGGGAGAGAGGGCACCTAGGTGACACAGTGAATAGGCCTAGAATAAGGAAGGGTGAGTTCAAATCCAGTATCACTTACTGCCTGTGTGACCCTGCCAATTCACTTAATCTTGTTTGCTTCCATTCCTCACCAGTAAAATGAGACAGAGAAAGAAATAGCCAACCACTCTAGTATTTTTTCCAAGAAAACCGCGAATGGGGTCACCAAGAGTTGGACATGACTGTAAACAACTGAACTCTTCAACACAAAACCAAATAACCTCTTCAATGGCTACCAAAAGACCAAGGATAACTCATGGGGCATAGAAGTGGCCCACCTTCATGTGGTAGTGGAAATACTTATCTTGTGGCTCTTTGAAGATTAAAGTCCTTACGGAGCAAAACCTAATGTTTGCTACCTTCTTTAAAGCCAATATACTTTACGATTGTATGCCACCATCACACTCAAATTATTCTAATCTCTAGCACTGCTGATAAAAAGTTTCGTGGGACTGGGGCACAAATCTATATTCATCTTCCATTACTTGCTCTTTCTTTTTTGTCTTTTGAAAAGATATTTCTGAAAGCTATGATGGTCAGGTCAATCCCTTTGTTACTTTTTCAATTTCTTTATCCATTTTTTCTTCTTTTTCTCATGAGAGCTGCCCGTGTTTAAAGAATATTCATTCTTGAGAGTTTTCCATTTTTCCTTACCCTATAACATTTTAAGCTGTGGGTTACAAACCATCTTCTTTCTTAACCCTTTCATGTTTGTTTTCCTGAAATCCATAGTAAGCATCATATAATATTTGCCTTGACTGCCCTTTATCACACATTTCAAATTAGAGTGGTCATATCCTCTCAAGGTTGTTTTTTCAAGGTCCCATCCTTTTAATTTCTACCTCAAATATCATTTTTCCACATTGGTTATAATCAGATTCAGACTCATATACCCCCTTGTCTTATGGTTTCCTCCCCACATTTTTGAAACCAAAATTACTATTATAGCAATCCAAAAAAATGTATCGGCTTTTGTGCTTTGGGCAGTAAAAGACAACCACATATGTACATAATTATTACCTTTTCATGTCTTTTCACCAGGCTTGTACTCAGTTTCCCAAACCCTTTATGTACTTATTCCTTCTTGATAAGTAGTCTGCTGAGTGCTAAAACCATAGTATTCTTTCTCTTTCTTTTCCCTTTGATCCTCAGCAAAATGGTATTAGTCAGCCAATAAGCATTTATTAAGGATTTACTATTCATCAGACACTGTGCTAAGCACTGGGGATACAAAGAAAGATATTTAGAAACGTTTTTCTGCTCTCAAGAAACTCCCAGTCTAACCAGAAGACAACATGGAAACAACTATGTCCAAAGAAGATGTGAATAAAGGACACATTGTAGATAATCAGTAGAGGGAAGGCAATGCATTAGGTCAGATAAGGAACAACTTAATGCAGAAGATGGGATTTAGTTAAGACTTGAAGGAACCAAGCAAGTCAGAAGGTGGAAATAAGGAGGAAGAGAATGAAATGGAGGATAACCAGTAGAACTCTCTGGAGTTTGGAGACAGAGCATGTTGTGTGAGGAACAGCAAGACGAGACTGGTGTCACTCGATCACAGGATATTTGGGGGAAGTGTGATGTAAGAAGACTGGAAACATGGAAGAGGGACAAACTATGAAGGTCTTTTAATATCAAATAGATGATATCTTAAAGGGGATAGAAATCTACTTGAGCTGATTGAATAAGGAAGTGACATGGTATTTAGGAACATTAGTTTGACATCTGAGTGAAAGATGAACTATAGTGAAGAGAAATGTAAGCTAGGGAAAGCAACAAACAAATGTTTGCAATAGTCAAGGTATGAGGTGATTAAAGCCTTCACCAAGGTAGTGGTAGGCCAGAGGTCAGAAGAAGGTGTATAAGAGATATTATGAAGGTGAACGCAACAGAACTTGCCAAAAGGATTGGATATTAGGGTAGCATTGAAAGAGAGTAGAAGATGACAGCTATGTTATGGGGCCTGTGAAGGTGGTATCTTTAACAATAAAAGGGAAGTTGGGGAGAAAGGAAGTTCTCTGTGGATATATAACAAATTCAGTTTTGGACACATATGAGATTTTTGATAGTATATTGGAGAGATAAGCCTAGAACTAAGAAGTGAGAGGTAGATAAATAGATTCGAGAATCATTTGCATAGAGATGATAATTGAATCCACTGTATTTCCTTTACCAGGTTTTTAGATTTCTTCCCATAAATATATGTTCCAAAAAATATAGTGTTAGATATCCATTACCTCTTTATTTATTTTTTTTTCCTTTAAAATAAAAGATAAGTTTTCCAAGTAAGGTCTAAGGACACATTTGTAAAGTGTATAGCATGGGGCCTGGCCCCATAGTAGGTACTTAATAGATATTTATTTTCTTCTCCCTTTCTCTCCTTAAGTCTAAACCACTCTGCAATTCTAAAACACAGGGAAGTCCCATGCTTATCTTCCAAAAATCCTTCCAATAGTCAGAAATTATATCTTTTGTCATATTTCCAAGTTTTCAAAGTATGAGGTAAAACTGCATAGTATCACTATCCATGAGTTGGAACATTTAATGGTTTATAGTTAACAATTCATATTGAAAAAAGGATTTGTTTTCTTCCTTTGATTCATTGTTTATCGGGGGAATGTCCCTTATGCTATAGAGCTCTTTTAGATCTCTATGTGTTTTGGATCTCAGACTCTTGGCAGTGATGCTTTCTTTAAGGCAAATATTTTCCCATTATTTCATTTCTCTTCTCTTTATCTTTGCTGATTTTATTCATACAAAAATGTTGAGACCACCTTTAAAAGGGCTGTTTTAGTTTCTTTTTCTTTCCCCTGGTGCTTTCTAACAGACCCATGGAAGAAGGAAATCAGTCAAGGATCTCCAAGTTCATCCTCTTGGGCCTTTCAAACCAGCCTGAACAAAAGAGGCTTCTGTTTTTCCTCTTCCTGGTTCTGTACTTCATCACAGTGCTATGGAACGTGATCATCATTCTAGCCATTAGAACTGACTCCTACCTTCACACCCCCATGTACTTCTTCCTTTGCAATTTGTCCCTTGTTGACATCTGCTTTACATCCAGCACTGTCCCCAACATGTTGGTTAATCACATATCTGGAAATAAAGTAATTTCTTACATTGGTTGCCTGACACAAGAGTTCTTCTCCAGCTGGTTTGCAGGATTAGATAGTATCATCCTTGCATCCATGGCCTATGACCGATATGTGGCTATCTGTGCCCCATTACATTATACCATGATCATGACCCAAAAAGTCTGTGTCCATCTAGTAGCAGTATGCTGGCTTTGGGCCTGCATTCATGCTCTGATTCACGCTCTCTCCCTGACTCGACTTTCATTCTGTGGTCACAATGAAATTCCCCATTTCTTCTGTGAACTCCATGCAGTGATAAGGTTGGCCTGCTCTGATACCTTCCTCAATGACTTGCTGATCTACACAGTAGGAGGACTGACAACTGTCATGCCTTTTATTGGCATCCTCATCTCCTATATGCACATTTTTGTTGCTGTCCTAAAGATCCCCTCAGTGTATGGGAAACAGAAAGTTTTCAACACTTGTGGCTCCCACATCACTGTGGTCTGTCTCTTCTATGGAACAATCATTGCAGTGTACTTCAATCCTACATCTACCCATATGGCGCAAAGGGACACAGCATCAATTGTGATGTACACTGTGGTCACTCCTATGCTGAACCCTTTCATCTACAGCCTAAGAAACAAGGACATGAAAGCAGCACTGAGGATGCTCTTCACCAGGAAACCAAGAAACCTCTCTCTCTGACTGTAGATATCCTCCTGGACCTGGGCCCCTGTGTCTCAAATAATAATCTTATGATTTGAAATTTTTTCAATTAAACTTCTTAAGTGTCATAAGTGAAGTCAATTACTCACCTCTCTACTTACACCACAGGTGATGTAGCATCAGAAGAAAATCATGAGATCTTTGCTTCTCCTGGTTCTACCCACTTCTTAGCTGAACTGTCATAGTCTCTTCTGCTTCAGTTTCCTCATCTGGGATATGAAGGGGCCACTTCACTTACTTTCCTGGAGGACTGGATAGTCTCCATTGTAAAAAGCAGTCTCAGGCCTTCCTGGTTTCAAGACCTATCCTTCTATTTGTTATGCCACACTGCTGCTTCAAGGAAAACTGAAAATAAAGAATATAGACAAACATAGGGGGACTTTAAGAACTAATGCAAAACAAAGCAAGTAGATGCAGGAGAAAAATATTTGCGAACAGTAACAATAATTTAAGTGAGGAGAAAAAAACTCGATTCTTGGAAAGATTTTCGAAATTTTAGAATCCTGTGGTGTTTGCATAGATTGGAGACTCTGGGTGTGGAACATTGTATTCATCATCTTAAATCTTCAGTGTGTTGGTTGCTTTCATTAAAACAGGTACTTACTAAAAAGGAATGATATAGTAGCATGAAGAGCTTGAAGATAAGCAAAAAAGTGGGAATAGTAGAGGGGGAAATACGCTAATGGAGATGGGGTGGAATAGGATTTCTTATGCACGTTGACTTTGATAAGTAAAGGGCCACTTCATCATGTGAGACAACAGTGAAAGGAGAAGGATTGGTAGAAGGCAGTTGGGTGGCATGAGGTCATGAGGAGGGGAGAAAAGAGAGCTACTTATGGATGGCATCAGTTTTTTTTTGTAAAATATGAGACAAAGTTCTCATTTGATAGGGTGGCAGGAAGAGGAGTCTTGGGAGGTCTGAGAAGGGAGAAAAGATTGAGAAGTGAGTGGATAGTGAGTTAAGTAGGGATGAATAAAAGGATTGCCTAGTCGCAGGGAGGACCCAATTAAAGTTATGTAACAAACTTGTGTGCCAAGGACTCTCTTGCTGACCGATTAAATGACTTCCTCTATCTTTGCTCATCAATCTCATAAGTTGGGTAAAGGACACAGGAGAAGAGGATATTGTACAGCTGAATTTTGCAGGAAGTAGGGCAGGGGAAATGGCCCAAGAGAGATCTGAGAGATCAAGAGATTGGAGGTAACAATGTAGATGATTAACAGGGTTTAGTATCAAAGGGCAGAAAGACAAAAGGTAATGCTAAGAGATTGTGATCAGTTGAGGGAACTAGAAAAGAAAAATTTCAGTGTTCACATGGGAAGAAAAAGCACAAAAGGAAGTCAAAAAAGTTATGGGGGAGGAAAGCAATATATCTGCTTGAGGGACATGGTGGCAAAGTTCTGGGCGTCTGAAATATAACTGGAAGGGGAATGATGCCGAGCCAACGCTGATCTGTGTCAAAAATGAAGATCCCAGGAGGCACTAACTAATGGGTGAAGAATGGCAGGAGCCGTTATCTCTGAGGGCAAGAACAGGCGTTGAGGGGAAGTTCCAGAGTGAGAGGGCAGTTAAACCATAATTGCAAAGCCCTAAGGATCAGAAAAAAGGCAGGAGCAGAATAAAATATTTGGGATTTTTCCCTTTGCTTCAAGGGAAAGTTCAATGAGAAGAAAATATAGAGATACAACCAGAATTAAGGAGTCATATAACATAAGATCAATAAAAAATTAAAATTTATTAAATAAAGTGTTGCAGGAAATGAGATTATTTTCAAGGTTCCTTTCGTCTCTGTCATTTTATTATTCTATGACCTAGGTTCAAGTGTTTCCTTGTTCATTCTTTAGTTATATGATTTTCAGTGATTTCAAATTTCTAGATACCCAGTCAGAAAAATTACACAATATCCTCAATATAATGGATTTCAGGGCTCATAGATTCCAATTTCTACTAGACTATGAATCCCCTCTATAGCACCAATTAGTAAGACTCTCTTAAATACCTTCCCGAACGCACTGTATATACCATTTACAGTTTAAACAAATAGTAAGACATGAGTATAAGGGAATGTTCCTGTATTATAGGAAACAATGAATACAGAGATGCTTGGAAAGGATTAAATCTACTTGTGATATTAAATGGATTAAGAAAACTAATGAAATTGCTACAACAATGTAAATGGAAAGGATGACAAACTCAAAATGATAAAAAATGGGAACTGAGTAATTGCAAAACCCCCCAAGATTAACCCCTAGAAGAAGCAGAAAACATTATCCCCTACATCTTCATTGAGGTGGCAGGTCAATAGGTGCAGAACATGGCATAGAATATCTGATAGTTTTGATGTATTGATTGATTTGCTGATTTTTGTATATTTTCCTTTTTAAAAAAAATTTCTTTATTACAAATGATGACGGTCTTAGGGGGAAGTCAAGTTAAGTCAATATGTATTTATTTCGCATCTATGTGTCAGGCACTATGTTAAGTGCTGAGGTTACAAAGAAAGCGGGGGAAGTCCCCACTCTCAAGGAGCTCATAGTCTAATAGGGGAGGCAACATGAAAACCACTAATGACAAGCAAAATATGTGTGTGTGTATAGATATGTGCATGTACATATATGTATATATAGAAATACATATATATGTATATGATAAATTGTAAATAATCAGCAGAAGGAAAGCACTAGAACAAAGGGATACTAATGCAGGCTTCTCGTATAAAGTGAGATTTTAGTCAGGACTCAAAGGAAGCCAGAAGGAAGATATGAGGAAGGAGACAATGGCAAGGCAAATAGCCGGTAAAAATACTGAGTCTGTAGGTGGAGCATCTTGTGTGAGCAAAAGCAAGGAGGACGGTAATATTGTATTACAGAGAGGTGAGTAAAAGTATGATATAGCAAGACTGGTAATGTAGTGGGCTAGGTTAGGAAAGGCTTTGAATGAGAAGCAGAATTTCAGATTTCATCCTGAAGGCAATAGGGAGTCCAGAATTATAAGGGTGTGACATGGTCAAATTTGTGTTTCAGGAATATCATTTTGACAGCTGAGTGGAAGATGGACTGGATTTATGAATGACTTAAAGTAGGGATAATAGCCAGTAGGCTATTATAAAAGTTTTGAATATGCTATAAAACTGAGCATGTTTAAAAGCAAAATGTAAAAGTAAAATTCCGTTAAAAAATATCTATGAAGGTGCAATAGCACCTGTAGTTTCATAAAGCTTTAATGAATACAACTAATTGACCCTGGTAAGAATAAAAATATAAATCAGCAGAACAAGTTAGATAAAGGAGAAATTATAGTTCCCTTTCATTTTGAGAATATTCTTTATTTCTGAGAAATCTACTATGAATTGCAAAAATGTGGCATCATCCAGCTCATGGACCTGATTTTGTAGACCCAGCGCTTGATCCCTCCAAATGAGAGTGGAGAGAGAGAGCAGACTAAAGCCTGAGGTTTTTAGTGTTTTTTCTCCCACATTCTATTACTCTTTCAGAGAGCTATGAAATTGCTTTGGTTTTACTTTACGCTGTTTCTGTTTCTGTTTTCTCTTCCTTTAGTGCTATTTATATCAGGGCTTTTTTTTTTTTAATATCAGAGGTCAGAGTTGACTAGAAACATTTCTAAACTCAGTTAAGCAGTGAAAAATCCTGCTAGTAATAGTGAAGGACCTTACCACCAAAGAGTGAAATGTGATAGGGACCATATACTAATCTCTCTCCTTTGCTCTGGGGATGTAATTCAAGGGAGAGCATTAAATCTTTCAGCCCTCTAGGTAATTCTCTAAAATGTTCAGTTTCAGAGAAGGGGCTGACCTGCTTTGGTAGAGGAACTTCTCTCATCTGGGAGGTTTTATTTCTTTAGTCATTTTTTAGTCATGTCTTAATCTTCATGACCCTTTTTGGGATTTTCTTTACCAAGATACTGGAGTAGTTTGCTATTTTGTTTTTCAGCTAATTTCACAGATAAGGAAACTGAGGCAAACAGGGTTAAGTGACTTGCCCACACAGCTATTAAGTATCTGAGACTAAATTTTGACTGAAGAAGAGGTGTCTTTCTAACTCCAGACCTCACTATCTCTTCAACAATTCTATTGCACAGCTGCCTTCCAGGAATTTTTTAATTTTCGTCCAATAATAGTTCATGTCCCTAATTCTTTGCATATCTATTAAAAGTGAGCCAGTAGAGGAAAAGAAGGAATCAAGTGGTGAGCAGTGCGTTAAGAAGATAGTTTCCTTAAATGAAGTTTGAATTTCAGGACCAAGGCTATTATATAAGTACAATTATATAACATATAAAAATGACTTTTGAACAAAGATTAAGTCAGTAAAATATCACCACATATATGTTAAGTACTGACTATGTACCAAGTATTGTGCTAAATTCTGGAATTACAAAGAAAGGGAAAGACAATTCTTGACCTCAAGGAGCTCACAGTCTGATGGGGGAAACAATTTGCAAACAACTAATCACAAACAAGTTATGTACAGGATTTATCGGTATTAATCAAAAGAGGGAAGTGGAAGCATTGATGGGGATCTTTAAAGCTTTCTTTCAGAAACTCTGATTTTAGCCAGTACTTGAAAGAAGTCAGGAAGGAGAGATGAAGGGGCAGAGAAATAGAAGCATGGAAGATAGACACTGAAGAGGCTTTACATCTGTAAATGGTGCATGTTGTGAGACAAACAGCCATCATTGGAACACAAAATGCATGTGTGTCCATGGAAGGGAAGACAGGAGAATAAGATTCAGGAAGACTAGAAAGGTAGGAATTACGTTAAGAATGTTGAATGCCAATATCATATTTGATTCTGGAAATGAGAGGAGCCACTGGAGTTTACTGAGCGGTGGGATGGTGGGGGAACATGTCACACTGAGATCTTTGCTTTAGTAAGAACAATTTAAATAAGAAATTGAGGTGAGTGAAAGATGGACTGGAGTGGCACAAGTTTCTGAGACGCCACTTCACAACCTTACTTTGAATGATATTTTCGCCTTAAAATGAAGAGAAATTGATGTCTGCAGATGCATTTATTGGGTCTTTGGTCTAGCTTTTCTGTTCAGTTTCTGAGGAACCCAGCCCTGCTGCATTTCCTATTCCCTTTTTCACAGGAGACTTGTCCAAGCCATGAGTCCTTCTAGGATACACAAGGCTTTAGATTTTAGCTGATATATTGTATGCCATAGCAGGCATTCACTCTTTCCCCAAGGATGAGTGTAGGGGGTTATTGTCAGAAATTTTACAAGGACTCTCTGGACTCTGGAGCATAATCCCCTGAGCCCGTTGTTAGAGAGAAATACCAAATTCTCAGTTCTTCACTTTGGACTAAGCACAGTTTTGGATAGTATTTGACCTAAGCTTTCAATTTATTTTTCACAAAACAGTGCTTCTGGTTATGCACGAAGCACCATGAGTTTCTAAGTTTCCTCCAAGGAAGAGACCTTCGATCTTGAAGCATAAAACACCAGAATTGGAAGGAGTGTTAGAACATAGATCCGAAGAGATGAGCAGTGAAAGCAACCATCAGACATAGAACACATATTTTTCTCGTGTCCAAGGTTCTCATATGACGCATTATCAGAGTACTGGACAGATCTGGAGCCCAATGAACCTTTATTCGTCATCTGGTCCCAACCTTTCATTTTATATACGAGGAAAGAAGAACAGACATGTTAAGAGACTTCCTCAATCTCACACAGTTAGGAAGTAATAGAGCAAATATTCAAACCCAACTTCTTTGACCCCAAATCCAGAACTTCTAGGATTCCAAATAGAGTCCAAAGAAAATTATGATACTACCAGTGAATGTTCTTCCCTCTTAGTGGTGCATACACACACACACACACACACACACACACACACACACACAACTTTTTTTGCATGAAAGTTTGGGAGTTGCTCCTCCATATTCCTGCACCCACTTGGACTCTCCTTATGACCTTTGCAGCTTTGATTTGTTTACAGCTCATGCTTCTAGCAACCACATATACAACAATTTCCTGAGAGATCTAGTAGAAGAACTATTTCTCCATGTGGGTGCGGGGCATATATAGGAAGCCTAGTACCTCTAATGTAATACCTCACTGCTATGTGAGGGCTACTGAACCACCTTTGGTGTCCACCTGGCATCCCATTCTCAGCTGAGGTTCCAAGAAGCTGGAGAAGACACAGCAACCACACTCTGGTAAAGTATCTTGGCAGATGGGATAAACTAATTTGCCAGGAACCAACAAGTCTCACACCTGTTGGAGAGCTAGCGGTAAGTCAACCCTAAGCATATGAAGACTTCCCTTGCTGAAATGGGAGAGGAAAAAAAGTTTGTTCTAATAGCAATGAAGGCAGCTGAAGAAGGCATTGTGGAGTGCTTAGATATTGAAGATGCCAGTCATTCACTGCATCTCAATTTTATTCTTCTCACTGGACTTCAATGACTCTGGAGGAGAGAGTGAGGCTGATGAGTGTGCAACTTTTCCTTACCTAAATCCAGTTCCTGAAGGAGTCAAGATATTGCCTGTAATGTCATTGGTCTTCTTCGAAATTGAAGGACAATCAACAACAGTATTTCCTTACATTTTAGAGGAAGTCTCCTTCCAATTCCATTTTGCTTCCCGGTGACTTAAAAATGTCAAGTACTTTTTATTCTAAAATCTAGATCATGTTTGTCCTTCCCATGTAATGTAACACCTCATGTGGGTGTCACAACAAAGAACCAAAAACATTTATATAGTGGCTATTATGTGCATCTCACTCTACAAAGCACTTCACATGTATCATCTTTGATCCTCATAATAATCCTAGGAGGTAGATGCTATTATTACCGACTTTTTATAGTTGGGGAAACTGAGGTAAACAGAGGTGTAAGTAACTTGTCAAGAGATGTACAGTTAGTAAGTGTACAAGGACAAGTATGAACTCAAGATTTTCTGACTTCAGACTCAACTGTCTCCATTGAGTTGTCCATCTCTCTACAGCATAAAAGTACTATCATTTCTCTCTCCTATGTCTTCTCCATATTCCTCAAATTCCACTGTGATAATTGGATAACAAGGGTTTTTCTTTACAGAAGACAATAACCTAAAAGGGAACCTACAGTCAGGCTAAGACCATGGCCTCAGAGGTCCATAAAATTACACATAGTGTAGGTGAAGAGCAAGATGCATCCTTGTTGCCCATTTTACATTGTATTACTGGGGTTTGGGGGGAGAGAGCATGGCTGCAATGACTATGTTAAGGTGTATCTCATATAAAAGGAGAAAAGAGATAAAGAGATGGGTGGTCAAGTAGCACTAGATATTTAGACAATATTCTTATGGAAGAAAATCTAGGAAACATGGGACGGACAAGGTCTATTCAATTATTATTGCCATGTGAATGATTCTCAAATTTTCTTATGAGTCCTAACCTTTCTCTTGATCTCCAGTGTCCTATCTATAACTGCCAATGGACATCTTGAACTGGATGGCCCTTATTTGTTTAGTTATTTCAGTTGCGTCTGTCTCTTCTTCATCCCATTTTGGATTTTCTTGGCAAAGATACTTATGTGGTTTCTCATTTCTTTCTCCAGTTCATTTTACAGATGTAACTTTAAGAAGTAGTATTAAGTGACTTACACAACTAGTAAGTGTTTGAGACCGGATATCTTACACTCAAAATGTCTAGTATTGAACTCATTATTTTCTTTCCTCTGCCTAACCCCCTTTTCTTCTTAACTTCTTTGTTGCTGTGGCATGTACCACCATCCTCCCAGTCACCATGCCCCATTCTCTTTCAGCCCACCTAAGTCCATATAAACCTTTTTGTGAAATCCGATCAATTTTAATATTGTGATGTCTCCCTTATATACCTCCTTCTTCACTGTGATACTGCCCTCATGCTGGTGGAGGCCCTCCTCTCCTCACATCTGGATTATTGCACTAGGCTGATTGTTGGTCTTCATGCCACAAGTTTCTCCTCACTCCAGTCCTCTCAGCTGTTGATCTGATCTTCTGAAAGCTTCCAGACAGACAATGACACCTCTGTTTTAAAAAAATTCCAATGACTTCCTGTTACTTCCAGGATGAAATATAAAATCCTCTATTTAATCTTCAAAGCTTTGAATAACCTGGTCCCCTCCTACCTTTCCAGTCTTCTTACACCTTGCTTCCTTATTCACTCCATTTTATGATCCAGTGACTTTGACCTTCACCCTCTGAATCTGCACTTTTACACTGGTTGTCCCACATGTGATTCTTTACCTCATGTCCACCTCCTAGTTTTTCTAAATTCTTTCAGGTCTTGGTTAAAATAAAATCATAAACTGAACCATACCATTGACCTATATTTGAATAGAAATCCTCTCTATAATATTCTCATAAGTGGTCATGTCACTTCCACTTAAGAACCGTCAGAGATGGGCATTCCACCACAGAGGAAGGAGTACTATTTCACTGCACTAATATGTAGCCCACATCTCTCCTTACTGGCCACAGTAATTCAATGAAAGACTACAAATGCTTTCCTGAAATACAAAGAACTCAGCCTGTGGTTTTTCACAGGAATTCATCCCAAATCTTTCCAGTTCCAAGTCCTGTATTTTGTTCATTTGAACATGCCAACTTTAATCTATTGCTTTGAGTTGAGTGGGGAGAGCAAATCCTTCAAATGAAATAACATAGGTAAAGGACTTTGAGAGATTTAAAACACTATTTTTAATATTAGTTAACTGTCCTTTCACCTTCCTCCCTCTTTCCTCTCTCTGTGTCCCTCTGTGTCCCTCTGTTTCTTTCCCTCTGATTCTTTCTTTCTGTCTGTCTCTGTTTCCCTGTCTGTCTTTCTTCCGTGTCTACTTGGTGACTCTTCTCTTTCAACCAGTCTGCTTCTGCTGCTGGTAACTCTGCAACCACACTGTCAGCAGCTAAACCACTACTGTATTGCCTAGGAAGGGCACAAAGTCACCTGCTTTTCTGTAGTTCATCTGTTCTTGTGACAAAGGAAACATTTTTTTTTATGAGCACAAGTTTATCGGTGGAGTTATGAACTCTCAGTTCGTGTCTGCAAGATGGATGTGCATCTACTTCCCAACCTTCCTGACAACTCAGAGATATATTCTTGAGTGTCATTTGTGACAGTACAGAAAAGCCTGAGTAGCAAGAATCACCTTTTTATGATCATCATGAGTCACAGCTTGGAATCTTGGAAGGTTTTCATTATAAAACATCAACAAGGACACCATGAAACACTCAAAAGCTACTGTTTCTTGAAAGAGTGTGTATGTGTGTGTGTGTGTGTGTGTGTGGTTTTTGCATGTTTGTTAGAGGACCCTTCTATGAACCTGTAATAGACACATCTGAAGCTTTTGTGAACTTTCCTAGGTTGCCTATACTTCACACTCCATAAGTGGGAGTGGTTCACCAAAGAGGACTCCAGTCAGACTTTTATTTGTTCTTATTGCAAGGCATCAATACTACTGGGCAGAGGGGAAAATAAGAAATTCCTGCCATACCTTGTCAGAAGTTCAAGGCAGAGACAACTCACAGAAGTGCCGAAAGGAATGGGTCGAAATGTTTCCTTAAATCTTCTTATGGCCTACAGAGAAGTTTCTTGTCAAGATTCTATGTCCCCCTGCCTCACAATCATCAATCTTGTTTGAGACCACCCAACCACTGGATACCAATGAAGAGTTGTCATCCTACCAAAGTACATGTTATTCAGGAATGAGTCATAGTGCATATCCTTTTTCATTGTGAGTGGTGCCTAACCCTACAAAGCACTGGCTCCCAATGGGCTCTCACCTATTAGAAATAGAATGGGAAATTGTGGACTGGGGAAAGTCCCTTGCCCAAACTTCAGTAATACTCAACATTTCTTTCTTCCTCTAGTTATCATGTGCTGCTAAATGTTACTAGAGATAATTACCACCCTAGTGCTGGCCAGTCATAGCAATATGTTGGAGTATTGTGATAAACTCCATCATTTCAGTCTTCTGACTCCAATTTCTTCGCTCTCCAATCTATTCTCCACATGCCTCTCAAAGTGAACACTTCAAAATCCAGATCTTAGGGGGCGGAGCCAAGATGGGGGAGTGAGAGCAACGACTCACCTAAGCTCTCGGGCAAACTCCTTCAGGTACCTCTGAAAGGAGAATCTGACCAAAATTTTGGAGGTGTGCAATCCGGAATCCAGTGGGAGACAAACAGTGACAGATTCGGAGCTCAGATAGTCCTGGAAGGTCCAAAGGAAGGATCTGTTCCATGGGGGTGAGCCCACAGCCCACAGTGCACAGCACAGTGTGACCAGTGCAATGGAGCAGAAGGGACCCGAGAAACCTGAGTGGTGGGCGGAACCAGAGGAGTGGCACCAAGGGCGGGAGACAAGCCGAACCAAGTCAGTGAGAGCCGCCGAGCACCAGAAATCAGCACAGCAGCTCCTGAGACCGTTGGCCCAAAGATCAAACCTCGGTAAGTCACCTATTTGAACTTCCTGGAGCCAGGATGGTGGAATGATCAGTAAATGCTCTTTCCTCCCCCCTTGATGACCGTGAAAGAACCAGAAATTATTTCCCCAGAAAAATCCCAGATCAGCAGAAACAGGAGAAGGAGGCCAATAGTCTCATAACACATGAGACTAGGAAAATAGCTAAGAGTGATTCCTCCTGGGGTGGCAGAGGCAAACCAGAAGGACAGAGGACCCAGGGCAGGGAAAACTTGCACTAGGACCCAGGCAAGCCTCAGCACCAGAAGAGGGGCCCAAGAAGGGGTGAGAACACGCATTAGCATCTAGGCATGCCTCAGCTGTCCAGGGGAATCAGAAAGGCAATAGGGCAGCTGAGATTACCAGCCCCTGAGCTTGCCTTTGCCTCAGGTCAGCTGAGGAGATCTCCTGTGAACAGACTGTGACCTCCCCCACATTAAAACAAGCTAAACCCAGGGCTGATTGGGGAAACACCAAACAAAAACCTGTTTTTAGCTTTTTCACACATCAGCTCAGCAAAAAGTTCTCTAGCTTTGAACGGAAAGAACCAGAAATCACAACACTCAATCAACATCACGAATAAGAAAAAGCAGAAGACAGAAAGAACCATAGAATCTTTCTATGGGGATAAGGACCAAAACAGAAACACCAAAGAGGTCAGAGCTGAGACTGTACTTCCATCTGAATATTCAGAAGGGGCTATGAACTGCTCGCAAGCACAAGCAGCTCTCCTGGAACACCAGAAGAAGGAAAAAGAAGATAAACTGGCCAATGATCTTAAAATTATTAAGAAAGAATTCACTTATGAGAACATCTCTTTGAAAAGGAAAATTGAACAAATGGAAAAGGAAGTTCAAAAATTAACTGGAGGAAATAACTTCCTAAAAGGGCATATGGAAAAGGAAGTACAAAAATTAACTGGAGAAAGTAACTTCTTAAAAGGAAAAATTGGGCAGATGGAAAAGGAGATGTCAAAGTTATTGGAAGAAAGCAATTTGATAAAGATTAGAATTGGGCAAGGAGAAACTAATGACAGCAAGAATCAGTCAAACAAAATCTAAAGATTGAAAAGATAGATGACAATGTAAAATATCTAATCGGAAAAACAACTGACCTGGAAAATAGATTCAGAAGAGAAAACTTAACCATTATTGGCCTGCCAGAAACCCATGATGGAGAAAAGAGCCTGGACAATATCTTCCAGGAAATCATCAAGGAAAACTGCCCAGAAGTACTAGATTCAGAGGGCAAAATAGTCATTAAAAGAATCCACCGTTCCCCTCCTGAAAGGGATCCCAAACCCAAAACCGCAAGTAGTATAGTTGCCAAATTTCAGAGCTATCAAGTGAAGGAGAAAATATGACAAGCAGCCAGAAAGAAACAATTTAAATATCAAGGAGATACAGTCAGTATTACACAGGACCTTGCAACTTCTACATTAAAAGATAGATAAAATTGGAACCCAAGGCAAAGGAGTTGGGACTACAACCAAGGATCAACTACCCAACAAAGTTCAGCATAACATTTCAGGCAAGGAGAAAGTCATTCAATGAAGTAAGGGATTTCCAGAGCTTCCTGACCAAAACGCCAGAACTTAATAGACAATTCGATCTTCAAATGCAGGTCTCAAGAGAATCATAAAAAGGTAAACAGGTGGGGGGGAACAGTAATTTGTTACTCAATTAGGGCAAACTATTTACCTCCCTATAATGGAAGATGATACCTGTTAACCTTGAGAATTGTGCAGCTATTATGAAATATAAAAGGGATATGCATAGGGATATAAAGTATATGATACCATGATAAAAAATATGATTTTAGTATGATAAGGGATTGTAATAGGAAGAGTGAAAAGGAGGAAGCAGAAAATGGCACATTACATCACAAGAAGAAGTACAAAATCATAGTAGAGGGAAAGAGGGGATGGAGACAAGCATTGTGTGAGAGGTACTTTCATCAGATTTGATTAAAGGATTGAACAATAAACTGAAGTAAATAATCCTAACTGGCTCTATAAGCAGTAGGAGAGGAAGGGGGAAGAAAGGGGAGGGAGGATAAAAGGGAGGGAAGAAGCAATAACAGTAAAGGGAAGTAAAAGGGAGGCAGGGCTAAAAGAAGGAGGGGAAGGCAGCAGGAGGAGGTGGTAAAAAGTGAATACTATTGAGGAGGTGAAGGGGGAAAGGAGAGCTAAAAGCACAAATGATGGGAAAGAAGATGGAGGGAAATACACAGATTGTAACCATAACAGTGAATGTGAATGGAATGAACTCTCCCATAAAACAGAGATGGAAAGAAGAATGGAATAAAATCCATAATCCAACAATATGCTGCTTACAAGAAACACATTTGAAATGGGGGATACACATAGGTTAAAGGTCAAAGGATGGAGCAGAATATATTGTGCTTTAGGTGATGTAAGAAAGGCAGAAGTAGCAATCCTAATCTCAGACAAAGCAAAAGCAGAAATAGATCTAATCAAAAGGTATAAGGATGGAAACTATATCCTTCTAAAAGGCACCATAGAAAATGAAGCAATATCATTACTAAACATGTATGCTCCAAGTGGTATAGCATCCAGATTCTTAGAGGAGAGATTGAGGGAGCTGAAGGAAGAAATTGACAGCAAAACTATACTAGTGGGGGACCTCAAACTCCCTCTTTCTGAGCTTGATAAATCTTACCTCAAAATAAACCAGAAAGAGGTTAAGGAAGTAAATAAAACTCTAGATAAGGTAGATATGATAGATCTTTGGAGAAAACTGAATGGGAATAGAAAGGAATATACCCTTTTCTCAGCGGTACATGGAACATTTTCCAAAATTGACCATGTACTAAAACATAAAAATCTTACAATCCAGTGCAGAAAGGCAGAGATAAGCAGTGCATCCTTCTCAGATCATAACGCAATAGAAATTATATGTAACAAAAGGTCATGGAAAGATAAATCAAAAATCAATTGGAAACTAAATAATCTAATCCTAAAGAAGGAATGGTTAAAGAAGAAATCATAGAAACAATCAACAATTTCATTCAAGAGAATGACCATTATGAGACAACCTAACACATCTTATGGGATACTGCAAAAGCAGTTCTTAGGGGAAGTTTTATATCTTTGAATGCCTACAAAATAAAATAGAGAAAAAGGAGATCAATGACTTGGGGATGCAGCTCAAAAAGCTAGAAAAAGAACAAATTGAGAATCCCCAAGAAAATTCCAAATTAGGAGGGGCAGAGCCAAGATGGCGGAGTAGAAAGACTCACGTATGCTAGGTCCGAACCCACAGCCCATATATTTCCTGTAAAAAGAACTCCTGACAAATTCTGGAACAGTGGAAGCCTCGCAGCAACACAGTGAAGGAGATTTCCATTGCAGAGAGCCCTGAAAAACCGACCGCAAAGGTACCCCGCACGGGAGCAGAGTCCTGCCCGGCCGAGCGCTCCCCTCCCCCGCCCTGGCCACGCGGCACTGAGAGGAGCCAGCAGAGCCCAGCAGGCATCAGGGACCTGAATCTCCGGCAGCTGCGAAGGTCCCTCCAACCACAGACGCAAAGGTGAGTGAGAGAGAATGGCTGAGAGGGGAGAGGGGATCTCCGGGACTCGGACCCCCTGGGAAGCGGCCACTGCGGCAGAGGCTGAAGCAGCTCGGCCAGAGACTCCCAGAGTGGGCTGGAGCTCCACCCCAGCTCCACTACAAAGGATCTCTGTATAAACCCCCTGAGGGAACTGAGCCTGAGAGGCGACCCTGCCCCCACCTAAGAACCAGCAGATAAGTGCCCATTGAAGAGCACTCAGGCCTGCTGCCAAAAGCCCTGAGGCTGGGGAGCAGCATTTGAATCATAGACCCCAAGCACTAGCTCAGGGGATCTAAACCAGGGTGGTGGAGAGGACTCTCAAAGTCAAGTAACTGGTTGGGAAAATGCCCAGAAAAGGGAAAAAATCTAAGACCATAGATGGTTATTTTCTTGAGAAGTTAATTCCGCCATTCGTCTCTGACAACGAAGAGATATGTTTACCATCAGGTAAAGACAAGGGAGTCGAAGCCTCTGTAACCCAAATATCTGAAATAGATACCCCATGGACTCGAGCCATGGAGGAGCTCAAAAAGGAT
>CM053773.1:202141241-202161863 GCA_028658325.1 Potorous gilbertii | reverse complement strand
GGGTAAGGGAAGGGTGGGATGATAGAAGAGAGGGCAGATTGGTGATATGGGTAATTAGAATGTCCAGTGTATCGGGGAGGGGGGAGGGGACAAATGGGGAGAAAATTTTGGAACCCAAAATCTTGTGAAAATGAATGTAAAAAGTTAAATAAATTTATTTTAAAAAAAAATAAAAAAAGAAATTCCAAATTAGAAATACTGAAAACCAAAGGAGAGATTAATAAAATTGAAATTAAGAAAACCATTGAATTAATACATAAAACCAATAGTTGGTTTTATGAAAAAACTAATAAAACTAATAAACCTTTGCTCAATTTCATTAAAAAAAGAAAGAAGAAAATCAAATTACTAATATTAAAAATGAAGCGGGTGAAATCACCTCCAATGAGGTGGAAATTAAAACAATAATTAGAAATTACTTTGTCCAACTTTATGCCCACAAAATCGATAATCTAAATGAGATGGATGAAAACTTTAATAAATACAAATTGTCCAGATTAACAGAAGAGGAATTTGAATATTTAAATAACCCCATCTCAGAAAAAGAAGTTGAACAAGCCATCAATGAACTCCCTAGGAAAAAATCTCCCGGACCAGATGGATTTACAAGTGAATTCTATCAAACCTTTAAAGAACATTTAATTCCAACACTATATAGACTATTTTTGAAAATTAGGGAAGTAGGAGTCCTCCCAAATTCTTTCTATGATACAACTAATGGTTTTGATACCCAAACCAGGAAGAGACAAAAGAGAGAAAGAAAATTATAGACCAATTTCTCTAATGAATATAGATGCAAATATTTTCAACAAGATTTTAGCAAAACGAATACAGCATCTTATCAAGAGAATAATACATTATGATCAAATAGGTTTCATACCAGAAATGCAGGGCTGGTTCAGTATTAGGAAAATTATTAGCATTATTGTTCATATCAACAAGAAAACTAACAAAAACCACTTGATTAACTCTATAGATGCAGAAAAAGCTTTCGACAAACACCCAATCGTATTGAAAACGCTGGAAAACATAGGAATAAAGGGAACTTTCCATAAAATAATAAGCAGTATCTACCTAAGGTGTAAGATGTCAGAAGCTGGGAAATCTAGAAAGGATTCAAGTTAGGAAGGGTTTTAAAAACTGAACAGAAAATTTTATATTTGACCTCAAAGACGATAGAAATACGTTTGATTAGAGGGGTGATGTTGTCAGATGTGTACCTTAGGAAGATGAGTTTGACAGCTGAGTGGAGAATGAAGTGAAGGGAGGAGAGGCTTTAGACAGGGAGACTAACCAGCAGTGTATTTTCTGTCCTTTGGAGCTGTGACATTCTATGTTCCAATTTTCTTTTAAGATTGAGTGTTCTACATTTTAAAAACTCCTCCAATTCATAATTTAAATCCTTTCTATCTTTGAAATTAAGTATTCTGTGTTCGATTAGTTCTTCCAGTTCTGACGTTCTAACTTCTTAAATCCATTTTAGCAAAAAAGTTTGAGATTCTTTGATCCACATTCCCAACATTACTTTGTTTGGGACAGACTTTCAAATGAATAGAAAGTGTCCTCTGCCTATGCACTTACTTGGTTCTTCAGCCTGGATCTTCTCTTCTGTTCTTGAAGGACTAAGCTATTGCCTCCTCTGGTCCCTTACTGACAGATAAGTTTCAAAGAGGTGATTGACTCAAGCTGTGGATCCTTTTAGGAGAAAGAGTGGTTGAGACATTGACTGATGGGTGATATGCATGAGACAAAGTGTTTTTTCTGTTTCCTGGGAATGATCCATGAGAAACATTGTATGTAGTTTACTGGATGTTCCTGGATCCACGGCTCCAATTCCCTAAGTCCCTTATTAGAGACAAATACTAGGAAATTGTCTATACCACTCTGGGTTCTGCTTCATTTGGGGAAGAAATTGACCTAAGTTTTAGAATTCATTTTTACTGTACCGCCTGCAGAGCAACACTGAGATCTCCTTGTGTTCTAGTTATCTTCCAGAAAATGGATTTTAGATCTTGGAGCACAGAAAGTTTGAACAGATACAGGTCTTAGCAATTAAACTATAGGATATCAATGCTGGGAAAGGTCTTAAGCCATAGAATGTATGTACCGTCCATGTCAGAGTCTCATTTTGGGCATTCCATCACATGATCAGAGATCCAACCCTGCAAGGGACCTTAGAGACCATCCAAATTATTCATTCCAGAATTGAAGAAACTGAATTTTATGTCAAGTGAATTGAGTGCCCAAGACCAAGCAAATATATCCCAGAAAGAGACTTTCAAACCATGCTACCTAATTTTAGTGTCAGTGATCTTTGCCCTGAACTTCACAGTCTTCCCACGTCATATGCAAGGACCACTAAGAGCCTGGTTGCACTTTGTTTTTTTTTTTTTTTCTCTTTCAATTTATTCCTCTCATCCATACAAACTGGGAATTTCACCATTTGAAAGCAATACAACTCAGGTGTAGTGGCCAATTTTCCTTCTCAGACTACAGATTCGCACATGATAATGTAAGCTGAAAGAATTATAGATTTTGTGATGAAAGAGAAGTTAGTAATTGAGGAAACTGAGCCTTTGAGAAGGTAAAGGAATTGCCTAAGGTGAAACAGTTCACAAGTATAAGAGTTAGTTTTCAAATCCTGATTCTCCAAGTCTAAATTCTGGGTACTTAGGGTTCACACCAGATTTCTAAAATGTAAATTATGAAAATATCACAATCTGATTTTACTTATAGGTCATCTTTCCATATTGGTACTCTCCTTCATGCCTTCTCTCTGCACAATATTGATTTCCAATATTCCTATTATGGTTATTATTGTACTCCTAATTTTTCAGAAGGTGGTCAGAGTTCCCTTTCTCAGTGGACAAGCTGTTGATATCCAAAAGGACTGCAGATGAAAACTGAAAATGTAGTTTCTTTCTTTTCCTTCCTTCCTTCCTTCCTTCCTTCCTTCCTTCCTTCCTTCCTTCCTTTCTTCTCTCTTTCCCCTTTCTCCTCTTTTTCCTCCTCCTTTCTTCTTCCTCTTCCTCATTGATTTTGTTTCTTTTCATTTACAAGCATTTGTTTTCTTTCAGGCTCTCTAAAATCTCCACAAAACAATACTGCCTCTTTTACAACAAATACATGTAATCAAGTAAAGCAAAGTCCCATGTTCTAAAACATGTCTCTTTTTGAGTACATCTTTTAGCAAGAAGTGAGTACCTACCTTGGTGCATCATTTGTCTTCTGTAATAATGTTAGTCACTGTGATAAATAAAGATGTTAACCATTTCAAAATAGTTTTGCTTTACAACATTGCCATTATTATCCAATGTGTTTTCCTTGCAACCTCACTTCGTTTTGCATTAATTCATCTTAGGATACTCTGTAATCCTGTGAAATAACTAAAGAGTACTACTGTTAATGACTTGGTATAAGGAGTTGTTTTTCTCCTAGATGTGTAATAAAACAGCATCTTAAGGATGGTGGTGGATGTGAAGCAGATGCTGACCAGGGATAAGCTAATGAGGAAGAAGTATATGAGTGTGTGAAAGTGAGAATCAGTTCTGATCCCCAGATTGATGAGTATGTTCCCTAGCCCTGTCATCAGGTAGATAAACAGAAAGGAAAACAGGAACCTCTTCTGCTCTGGCTGGTGCGAAAGTCTCCGGAGGTAGCTAGGGGGAGCAGTGTGGGGTAGCTAGGTGGTGCAGTCAATAGAGCACTGGAGTCAGGGGGACTTGAGTGCAAATCAGGACTCAGACACTTGACACTTACTAACTGTGTGACTTTAAGCAAATCACTTAACCTCAATTGCCTCACCTGCCCCCTTCAAAAATAATAATGATAATAAAAATAACACTCATAAAAAAGGAAGTTTCCAGAAAATGAACTTAGCGACTTCTGGCTGATTTCCCCTTCCCTGGATCTTTTAAAGAGCACACGTGGAAAGGAAATGCAAAAAGAATTTAAGAGATTCCATTCAAATGGTTGGTAGAGAGTCTGGAGAAAGAGTTTGGAACTAAAAAAACCTAATTTTTTACAATAAACATTGGAATGGACGGAATAAGTAATTCATAGGCAAGAGTCAATTGGGAATTTCGAGAGTGTCTTTATTAGCCAGGCTGGCGGTTGCCTCATGGAGCAACCCAGAGGAAACAGCCCCAAACTAAGGTGGGTGTGTGCATTTTAAGCATTTCGGCGCTTCTCCATACAGCCTTGAGGTACCTACAAGAAACATTTTTCACAGAACTCTGGTGACAGAGGCGGGAGGCATTGCTACTGGGCAAGGGGGCTCAACACAAAGTAGTTGCCAGGAAAGGGACCCAATCAGAGAATGGTTGTCAGGAAGTGGGGTGACCAACAGAAAGTGGTTGCCTGGAAAAGTGTGTCTAACAGGAATAGTTCTGACAGGGGCACACAAGTTTTGCCAGGCAAGGGGGAATAACGTTTTGACAGGGGTCCAACACAATGCTGCTACTGGGCAAGATTATCCAACACTGCCAAGCAACATAACAGATATCTCTCAACCCAGGGGCCCCAAGGAGGAATAATGTCCACTTCAAAAATAACTCTCCTAACCCCTTCCCTCCATATAAAGAGAACATTGTCTGACCTCATATGCATAGTGGTAAGGCTTATCTTGAAGTGCAATGTAAGTGGATAGTCCAAAATTCTAATCTCGGAACCTTATGATGGTGAAGATGCTATGCCAAGAAAGAGGTAACCTTGGACGTTCTTGACAATGATGACCTTATGCTAAGGAACAGGGTAGGAGATAGTTGCATGTCAGGTTAATAAGTCAGGAAAGGCCACCGTGTCGTGGTTCAGTAAGGTAGTTGGTAGGTGAATACAGGAATTAAAAGCATGTCAGAAACCAACGTTAGAAGATAGATTCAATGTTACAAAACAGAGTCTAAGAAATATAAAGAAACTCCCAGTCTTGCATACTTCTACTATAGCAATCTGGCCCTGCAGACTTCTTAACTGAAACTTCCTTCTGCCTCTGTGGTCTCCTCTTTCAATTGTAAAAGCCCTCCCAGTAATTGGAAGTGAAGTTTATATCTCAAACTTGATGTTACAGACTTCAACAGGTTGTGTGACATGCATACTTCAAGCCTACACTGTCAGGCAGTTCAAGATAAAGTCTAGGGTAGAGTTTTTCTCAGCATGATGGCAACAAGAAGCCTGATCAAGGAAGTTTTGTTATTTACATTTCAGTTTATTGTTTTTGTAAGGGGGTTTCATTCTAGCACTATATTGAATAGTAATGGTGATAATGGACATTCTTGTTTTGTCCTTCATGAATCAATGGCTTATCCCTGTTACAGATAATGCTTCTTCTTGGATTTAGATAGACACTAATTATAATTTTCACACAAGTTCCATTTATTCCTATACTTTTCAGTGTTTTTCACAAAAGGATCAGAATGTCAAGGGAACTAATGAAAAGAAATGCTAGGGAAGGTGGCTTAGCCCTACCAGATCTCAAATTGTATTACAAAGCAGAAATCAGCAAAACCACTTGGTACTGGCTAAGAAACAGAAGGGTAGACCAGGAGAATATGTTAGGTACTAAAGAGACAATAGTTAATGAATATAGCAATCTACGGTTTGATAAATTCAAGGACCCCACCTTCTGGGATAAAACCTCACTGTTTGACAAAACTGATGGGAAAACTGGATAACAGTGTGATGGAAACTGGGCGTAGACGAATGCCTGACACTGAACACAAGAATAAAGTCCAAATGGATACATGATCTAGGTATAAAGATTGATAGTATAAACAAATTAGGGCAGCAAGTAGTAGTGTATTTACCACATTTATGGAGAATGGAGAAATTTATGGCCAAACAAGATATAGAGAACATTATGAAGTGCAAAATGGATAATGTTGATTACATTAAATTGAAAAGCTTTTACACAAACAAAACCCAATGCAACCAAGATTAGGAGGGAAGCAAAAAACTGGGCAAGAAGTTTTGCAAGTAGTGTCTGTGGTAAACCCCTCATTTCCAAAATATATAATGAAATGAGTCAAATCTACAAAAATACAAGCCATTTCCCTATTGATAGATCCTCAAATGTTATGAATAGGGAACTTTCAGAGGAAGAAATTAAAGCTATTATCATATGAAAAAAGTTCTAAATAAGCATTGATTAGAAAGAAGCAAATCAAAACAGCTCTGAGGTACCACATTACACCTATCAGATTGAATAACCTGACAAAACAGGAAGATGATAAGTATTGGAGAAGATGTGGGAGGATTGGAACACTAATTCATTGTTGGTGGAGTTGTGAGATGATCCAACCGTTCTGGAGAGAAATTTGAAGCTATTCCAAAGAGCAACAAAAATGTGCATATGCTTTGACCAAGCAATACTACTTCTAGGACTGTATCCCTAAGAGATCATAAAAGTGGGAAAGGGTCCCCCATGTGCAAATATCTTTATAGCAACTCTTTTTGGCGACCAAATACTGAAAATCAAACTTTGATATTATTCAAGTCAAAATCTGTCCTGAAGTAATAAAGAGCAGAATCTGAGGGAGCTTTTCCTGTCAGGATTAATCAGAAAAATGATATTGTTATTTGGCATTTATGATTGTGAGGTGCTTGGCACAAGGACGGGCATATGTAAGATGCAATATTAATCTAATACAGCTGTTACACAATTTTTAAATTTGGATTTTGTTATATATAGATTGAGATTTTAAAAGAATGTGATAGAAATTTGATACTTTGAAATTTTATATTTGGTTATACATAAGCGGTGATAATGCTGATGTTTCTTCATGATTGTAGATTTTCCATTTGAAATCTTGGCTCTTAGGAAAATGTGGATAAAGTGGCTTGGTTACATGTCCACATGACAGCAAGGAGATGAATTTCTCCATAAAGTGATATGAAAATGCATTCATCTGAAAGGAAAAAGGGTTGTACTTTCTTTTAAATACACAGTAAAGTATATTGTTGAAAATGTAATTTATCTAAATGTTGTTATATAAAGAGTTGCATTGTGAAATTAATAATGAATTACTTAAGAAAGTGTTATGAATTCTGTTTAAGAGCTTCTGTGTCGCAGAATTCTTATTGTGAAAATAAGAATCTTTGAATATATACATATATACATACATATGTATATACATACATACATATGTGTGTGTGTGATTTTCAAGCCTGTTTCATCTAAGATGTATTAAGTATGTTAAAAAGTTTATATATGCTATTATGAAGGAAGATTTAGCTAAAATTGTTTTTGCTAAAAATCTAGCATTTGCAAAAGTATGTTTGTGAAAGGAAACTTGGTAATTATGCAAAGGTCTTTGGTTTAGATCTTTTCTTGTAATTTTTGTCAATTAGGTTCAAGATGGTTTTGTGATAAAGTGTAACTTATATTTAAGAGAGGAAAATATTTGTTGCATGAAGAAATGTTTTGTGAAACCTTTTGCATGATGTATGGAAGTCCTACCAAATTTATATTTATAAGCTAATTTGTTATGTAGAGTTTGTATGAGGGTTGTAAGATAAGGGACAAGATAAGGGAGACTAGGAATTTTATGATTTCAGGAAGCTCTGAAATATTTTAAGGCAAATATCCTCCTGGCCCCATTCCCCTTTATTTTTAAAGTACAATCCTTACTACAGAAGATCTTCTTAAGAACTAATCTGAGCTCAGAGCTGGGAAAAGGCTAGAAAAAGTAAAGTAAAATGTCGACTCTTTCCTAATGGCGAAGGAAAGGAGGGGCACCAACCCTAGTTTGACCCCTGGAAAAGCCTGCAAGCATCACCCAAGTGCCTATTGGATCTGAAGCTAGAAAGCAGTGGCATATCAGACGGGTAAACTTGCTTGGCTAAGTCTGTAGTCTCCATGTAATATATATCAGTTTTGTGTAATGTTTGTATGTGGAGCTCCTAAACAAGGAATTTATTTTGGTGATATATCATCTCTAGTGATTGACTTTTGGGACAAATTTTAGATTTAAGATGTAAATCCTGGTAAAATTTTTGATTTGTGAAACTTGCCATCTGATGTAAAATCCTCTGGGACCATAATCAGAGACAGGCAGAAGTTTACCTCAGGGGACAATCCTGTCCTCAGTGTGTGTTGGGATCCGTTTGACCCAGTTTCCCCATTGTTTTCCTCTGATGAGGAATGTTTGTCCACCTGACTATTTCTGAGTCTGGCTATAAGGTGAAGATGATATTTAATTAATCCCTTGCCTTTCTTCTTTATGACATGTTTCTCAAAGCAGATAGTTTAATAGGTGAGCAGAGTGCAGGTAATGGAATCTTATTGTTTCCACTAATTGGGTAAATTGGTACTCTTGTATAGTCTCACGAAAGATAAAACCGCTGGAATAGGACATTCTTTCTAAATGCTATGGGAAAAAATAGATAAAGGAAAGAAAGCAAAAGTACACATGTGATGTTGCATCATTGATCCACAGAACAAGATTGGGATTCTCCCCATCCATCTCCCCTCTCTTCCTGAGACAGCTTTTAAACTTATATGGGTTCTTCACATACATTCTTATTAATGTCACATTAGTCACATTGCAAAGAAGAAATAAAACGAATAGGAGAAACCATGAGAAAAAACCCAATCAAAACAAAACACAACGCCAGAGAAAACAGTCTGCTCCATTCTGCAATCGAATTCCATAGTTCTTTCTCTGAATGTAGATGGCATTCTGCCTTGAGTCCTTTGTGAATGTTTTAGGACCTTGAATTGCTGTGAAGGGCTTAGTCTTATCATAAACAGTCTTCACACACTGTAGCTGTTCTGCTCATTTTCACTCAATATCGGTTCACATAAGTCTTTCCAGGTTTTTCTGAAGTTCAACTGTTCATCATTTCTTATAGTTCAATAGTATTCCATTATATTCATACACCACAACTTGTTTAACTGTTCCCCAGTTGATGGGCTTCCCCTCAATTTTCAGTTCTTGGCCACCACAAAGAGAGCTACAATAAATATTTTTGTACATGTGGCAACTTTTCCTGTTTTTATGATCTCTTTGAGATACAGTCCTAGAAGCGATATTGCTGGGTCTAGGGTATGCACATTTTTGTATCCCCTGGGCATAGTTCCAAATTGCTCTTCAGAATGGTTGGATCAACTCACAGCTCCACCAACAACGAATTAGAGTTACAACCCTCCCACATCTTCTCCAACATTTGTCATCTTCCTGTTTTGTCATGTTAGTAGATCTGATAGGTGGGATGTGGTACTTCAGAGTTATTTAGATATGCATCTCTTGAACAATAGTGATTTAGAGCCTTTTTCACATGAATACAGATATGCCAAATTTCTACTTATGAAAACTACCTATTCATATTCTTTTACGATCAATGGGAAATGGTATATTCTATTATTTCTTTTTTTTCACTTTAATTTATTTCTTTTAGTTTTCAACATTCATATCCACAAGATTTTGAGTTTCAAATTTTCTCCCCATCTCTCCCCTCCCTCACCCTGAAACACCGTGCATTCTGAGTATGGCTTCCCACCATCTACTCTCCCTTCTATCACACTCCTCCCTTCCCTCATCCCCATCTTTCCTCTTTTCTTATAAGGCTAGATAGATTTCTCAACCCCATTATCTGTATTTTTTATTTCCCAGTTTCATGAGAAAACAATTCTCAACATTCATTCCTAAAACTTTGAGTTCCAACTTCTCTCCCTTCCTCCATCTCCACTCATGCCCACTGAGAGGGCAAACAACTCAATATAGGCCATATATGTGTAGTTTTTATAAAGACTTCCATTATAGTCGTGTTGTGAAAGACTAATTATATTTCCCTCCATCCTATCTTGCCCTCTAGTTATTCTAATCTCTCTTTAGACCTTGTTCCTCCCTTAAAGTAATTCCTTCTTATTACTCTTTCTTCACATTTGCCCTCCTTTCTATCATCCCCCCACCCCATTTATCACCTTCTCGCCAACATTCTTGTAGTGTAAGATAGATTTTCATGCCAAGTTGAATGTGCTTGTTATTCCCTCCTTAAGCAAAATGTGATGGAAGTAAACTTCACGTTTTTCCTCTTTCCTTCCCCATTTTCGCCTCCATTGAAAAAGTTTGTCTCACCTCTTTCATCAAAGATAACCTGTTCCATTCCTTTTCTCCATTTCTCCTCCCAATATATTCTTCTCTTACCCCTTAATTTTCTTTGTTCTTACATACCATCCCTTCTCATTCACCTCACCCTGTGCTCTCTGCCTATATACATATATGTATATATGTACATATGTATGTATACATATATGTATATATGAACATATGTGTGTGTGTATGTATATATATATATATATATATATATATATATATAGAGAGAGAGAGAGAGAGAGAGAGAGAGAGCGAGAGAGAGCAAGAGAGAGTGAGAAGCCAAGAGAGAGTGAGGGTGAGAGAGAGAGAGACAGAGAGAGAGAGAGAGAAACAGAGAGAGAGAGAGAGACAGAGAGTATGTGTGTACAATCCCTTCAATTACCCTCACTCTCTCTTGGCTTCTCTAGCTGCTGGCAACATTTTCTCCTTGGCCTGGGAACTCTGGAATTTAGCTACAGTATTTTTAGAAATTTCTCTTTCCGGATCTCTTTCAGGAGGTCTTCAGTGGATTTTTTCAATATTTACTTTGGCCACCGATTCTTGAATACCAGGGCAGATTTCCTTAATAATTTCATGAAAGATGATGTCTAGGCTCTTTTTTTCATCATGACGTCCATGTAGTCCCATAATTTTTAAATTATCTCTCCTGGATCTATTTTCCATGCCTCTTGATTTTCCAGTGAGTTACTACACATTGTCTTCTATTTTGTCATTCTTTTTCTTGTTTGTTTTGTAGTTTTTTGGTTTCTCATAAAGTCATTAGCTTCCATCTGCTCCATTCCAATTTTTTAAGAACTGTTTTCTTCAGTGGGCTTTTAATCCTCCTTTTCCATTTCCCTACTTCTGCTTTTTAAATCATTCTTCTCCTCTTTTTCTTTTTAGACCTCTTTTGCCAATTTAATTAGTCTAGTTTTAAAGGTGTCATTTTCTTCAGCATATTTTTGGGTCTCCTTTTTTGCAGAGGGTGTCCAGTGCTCCCTTGCGGTTCAGTGAAGCTGTGACAAAAAAAAAAAACGGTTAGGTGAGGAATGTGAATAACAATTCCTACTTTTTAATTGAGGGAAGGGGTTTATATAGATACTTACAGGCAAGCCAGCAGCAAGGTTGTTCCCACGAGAACATTTTTAGTTTGCTTTTATACTTCCTAATCCAGTCCCTGTTTCCCAGGGTAGTTAACTTCATAAACTCCTGTCTCTTCACTCAAGGTCCTTTTACTCTGCATGTTCTCAGTGTTCCCATGGATTCAAAAAAAAGGAAAACTACCAAGAGGTAACAGAGAGCCCTAACAGATATTTGTGAGCACAAATAGTAGAACAGGTTTCAGAGAAATTCCATCCTGGACTTTACCTGCACTCCACCTTGGCCCTCAACACTTCTGCAAGCTGTTGGCTCACTTTTCATGATTTTCTTTCATCGCTGTCATTTCTTTTCCCAATTTTTCCTCCACCCCTCTTTCTTCATTTTCAAAATCCTTTTTGAGGTCCTACATGACCTGAGACCATCGGGTATTTATTTAAGAGGTTTTGGTTACAGAAGCCTTGACTTTAATGCCTTCTTCTGATGGTATGCATTGTTCTTCCTCATCTGAAAGGATGGTTAACAATACCTGCTCACCAATAAAGTAACCTTCTATTGTTTTATTCATTTTTAACCTGTTTTGAGCAGTTTCCCAACCAGTTGCTTGACTTTTGAGTTCTTTGTCAAGAAGAGGGTATACTCTAGGGACTTGTAGGTTCTCAGTTCCTCCAAAAAGACACAATCATGGGAGAAGGGTTTACTGCTCTCCTCACCTGTACTGTAGTCTGGGAACAACTAAAAGCACTCTTTTCTGTGAATAGAATTCCCTCTCCAAATCTTCTGCCACTTCCACCAATCAGCACACCTCCTAACCCCAGGGCCACCACTCAGGGCTGACATCCAAATCAACTGCTTAATGCCCCTAGGGTCTTTAGACTAAGGCTCCAACAATGGAGACTGACTCTGTCTAGGGCCAGGGCTAGACAGCTGAGTTCTCTTCTCACCCAAGTGAAAGAACTTTTTCCTGTCCTTTGAAGATTTGTTTGCTATTTGTGAGTTGAGGAATCTGATACCCGCAGCTACCGCATGTGACTCCTTGAAGCTCCCTCCGGTCCTGTCATTGCTGCATGCTGTCCAAGGCCAGGCTATGGTCTGCTTTGATCCCAATGTTACCTTTCCTGTCGATTTTCAAGTCTACCTTGGGTTGGAAATCTCTTTCACTCTGTCATTCTGTGGCTTCTTCTGATCTAGAATTTCTTTAGAGTCATTTTTTGCAGGTATTTTATGAACTGTTGAAGGAGAGCTTCTAGAGGTGCCTCTTTCTACTCTGCCATCTTGGCTCTTCCCTCGAAATGGGGTTATTTATTATTTATTTTGCTTCCTCTTCTGTTGATCTGGGCAAGTTATATGTTTCAAATATCATCCATTTCACTTATATTGTCAAATTTATGGGAATACAGTTTGGCAAAGTGATTTCTAATTATTATTTTAATTTCCTCTTCATTGGAGTTGAATTTACCCTTTTCATATGTGATACAAGTAACAGGTTTTCTTCTTTCTTTTCTAAAAATCAAAATCAGCAAAATTTTATCAATTTTATTGTTTTTTTCTCAGAATCAATACTTTGTTTTATTAATTATTTCAATAGTTTTCTTAATTTCAGTTTCGTTAGTCTCTCCTTTGGCTTTCAGTGTTTCCAATTTGATATTTAATTGGGGTTTTTAAATTTGTTCTTTTTGTAGCTTTTTCAGTTGCCTACTAAATTCATTGATCTCTTCTTTCTCTATTTTATTAATGTCAGCATTCTATAATATAAAACTTCCCCTAAGAACTACTTTTCCAGCATCCCATAAGTTTTGGTAGGTTGTCTCATTATTGACACACTCTTGAATGAAGTAATTGATTGCCTCTACGATTTTCAGTTTTATCTAATCATTTTACTTTTTAAAAAATTACTTATTTTCCATTTTCAACAGTCATTTCCAGAAATTTTAAATTTTCTCCTCCTACCTCTCCCCTCCTTCCCTGAGATGACCTGCAATCTTCTGTGGGTTCTCCACATGCATTCTTTTTATACACATTTTAACATTGCAGCGTAGAAAAATTAAAATAAATTTCTAGAAATCAGGAGAAACCAAAACAAAAGATAACACAATAAAAAATAGTCCACTTCATTCTGCATCCTTACTCTATAATTCTTTTTCTGGATGTGACCCACTCCTTCTTTAGGTTTAGATTATTTATTTTCCAATTAATTTTTGGTCAGTCTTTACATGGCACTTTATTACATATGGTTTTCATTGTATCATGATCTTAAAAAGATGCATTGACTATCTCTACATTTCTGCACTGGATTGTGAGGTTTTTATTTCCTAGTACATGATCAATTTTTGGGTATCTGCCATGTGCCACTGAGTAGAAGGTATATTCCTTTCCATCCCCATTCCATTTTCTCTACTGATTTGTCATATCTGCTTTATCCAGAATTATATTCACCTCGTTAACTTCTTTTTTGCTTATTTTGAGGTTAGATTTATCAAGTTTAGAGAGGGTGAGATTGTCGTCCATAACTAGTAGAGTTTTGATTTCTTTTACTTTCTGTAACTCCCTTAACTTCTCCTCTAATAACCTGAATGCTATACCACTTGGTGCATATAGGTTTAGTTATGATATTGTGCCATTGTCTATGGTGTCTTTTACCAGGATATAATTTCCTTCATCATCTCTTTTGATTAGATTTAGTTGTGTTTTTGCTTTGTTTGAGAATAGAATCGCTACCCCACCTTTTTTTGACATCAGTTGAAGCATAATATATTCTACTCCAACCTTTTACCTCTACCCTGTGTGTATACTCCTGTTTCAAATGTGCTTCTTGTAAACAACATATTGTAGGATTACGGTATTTAATCCATTTTCCTGTCCACCTCTGTTTTATGTGAGAGTTCATTCCTTTCACATTGAGAGTTATGATTACTATCTGTGTCTTTCTCTCCGTCCTATTCCCTCCTCTGTTTATGTTTTTATTTCTTCCTTCTCTTTTCCCCTACTCAAAAGTGTTTTTCTTTTGACCATCTCCCTCAATTTTCCTCCCCTTCTATCAGCCCTCATGACTTTTTTCCCTTTTTCTCTTACTACTTCTTCCCTCCCTTTTAACCCTCACCTTCCCTTTTCTTTCCCCTTTCTCTTCCTACTGCCTGTGGGGCAAGTTAGTTTTCTATACTTAGCTCAATATAATCTTCCCTCCTTGAATCAAATTTGATGAGAGTAAAGCTGAAGCAACACCTATGTCCCTCCCCTTATTCCCTTTACTATGGTATGGTTTTGTGCCTCTTTCTTTGAAGCAATTTACTTTTTTGTACCTCCTCCCTTTCTCTTATGCTATTACCATCCCTTCACACCCTTTAAGTACATTTATTATCATCACATCATTGAATTCATACCCATTTCACCTATCTATGGATATCACTTTTAAATGTCATTATAAATATCCTGTTTTCAAGATTAATATGTATCATCCTCCCATGTAAGGATGTAAACAGTTTGCCCATATTGAATAACAAGTTGTTTTTTTCCCCCTCTCCCGTTTACCTTTTTATGGCTCTTTTGTGTCCTGAATTCAAAGATTAAATTTTCCATTAATCTCTGACCTTTGTATCAGTAAAATCTGAAAATCCCTTATTTCATTGAATATTAATCTCCGTACCTGAATGATTATGCTCACTTTTGATGAGTAATTGATCCTTGATTGTAGTCCAAGTTCCTTTGTCTTACAGAATATCAAATTCTAATCTTTCTGATCTTTTAATGTAAAAGGTACATGTTCCTGTGTCATCTTGACTGTACGTCCCTGATATTTGAATTCCTTCTTTCTGACTACTTGCTGTCTTTTCTCCTTCATTTGAGAGTTCTGGAATTTGGCGCCAACATTCCTTGGCATTTTTATTTTGGCATCTCTTTGAGATGATCAATTAATTATTTCAATGAATATTTTGCCCTCTGGATCTAGGACTTCAGGGTAGTTTTCCTTGATAATTTCTTGGAAGACATTGTCCAAACCCTTTTTTTCACCATATCTTTCCAGTTCACCAGTAATTCTTAGATTTTCTCTCCTGGATCTGTTTTCCAGGTCAGTTGCGTTTCCAGTGAGATATGTTACATTTTCTTCTTCTTTTTTTTGATTCTTTAGATTTTCTTTAACGGATTCTCGGTGTCTCATAGAGTTGTTGTCTTTGCTTTGCCCAGTTTTAATTTTTAATAAATTATTTTCTTCAGTTACTTTTTGTAATTTCTTTTCCATTGGCCATTTTTCCCAGTTATGTTTTGGGCTTCTTTACCCATTTGGTCCACTTTACTTTATAAGGAGCTGCGCTCTTCTGTGAATTCTTTTTTTTTTTCATTTTCTCAATTGTACTGTTAAAATCATTGGCCAATTTTTCTTCTAGCTCTCTAAATCGGCTTTTGAAATCCTTCTTTAGCTCCTCCAAGGATGTTTTGTTATGTTTTTACTTTGGTTTGAGACCAGTTCATACTTCCTTTAGAAGTTCCAGATGTGGCTATATTATCAGTGCTTTCTTCTTCTGAAGTCATATTTTGGTCTTCTCTGTCTCCATTGTGAGATTCTATGGTATTTACTTTTCTGATTAGCTTCCTTTTCATTGTGATTGCCCTCTTTTCTGGGTTTTAAAGTGGATCTCTGCTTCTAGGATACAAATGGCTCTGTCCCACAGTTCTTGGCGATGACAGCTTGAGGCCTGGTTACAGGTTTTATATTTTGTGGCCTCTGGTTATTTCAGCTCAAAGCTTCATAATGCTGCAACTTACTTGTTGCTGAGCTGTCTGGTATGTGCCAAGGTCAAGGCCAGGTGAAGTCTTTCCGAGTTTCCCTGGGGTTACACTGAAGCTCACCGTGTGAGTTATGGGGGAGGAGTGGTCTGGCTGCAAGAGTTCTCCTCTTCCCCTAGTGCTGATGTACAACATATGCAGGCTTAGAGGTTGGTGAACCCCCTCTGTACCAATGTTTACCCAATTCTCCTGGTTGTACTGAGGCACACCTGGGTTCCTTGTGTTGCTGCTTAAGGGCTCCACATTCCTGGGACTCAGGATATCTTCCTGGTCCACTGAGATGAGGCTTGCTGTAATACCTCTGGTCTTGCACTTGTCCCCTTTAGCCACAGCAAAAAGCAGTCTTCTCATTGATCTCCCTAATATGCAGAGCTGAGAAATTATTGTTCCAGTTCTATTGGTTCCACTATTTTAGAATTTTCCTGAAATATTTCCTCGAAAATATTCTCTGGATTTTTCAAGGTCAGCAAGAGGAAAGTGAGGGCACTTACAGTCTTCTCTGCCATCTTGGCACCCAGAAGTAAAGCAGAAAATTTTTTTAAAAATTAGAGTGGGGGGGCGGGACGAAGATGACGGAGTAGAAAGACTCACATACGCTACCTCCAAAACCACAGCCCATAGATTTTCTCTAAAAAGAACTCCCAACAAATTCTGGAACAGTGGAAGATGCACAGCAACACAGTGAAGGAGATTTCTGTTCCAGAGAGCCTTGAATAACCGATGCCAAAGGTCCATCACACATTGGACAGGAGCGGAGCCCTCCCCTGCTCTGCCCTGGACATGTGGCACTGGGAGGAGATCCGAGCAGGCTTCTGGGACGGAATCTCCAGCAGCCACGAAGGTCCCTCCACCCACAGACTCACAGGTCAGTGAGAGAGATGGGCTGAGAGGGGAGTGGGGGGTCTCCAGGACTCAGACCCCCTCAGGAGGCAGCAGCAGTGGCAGAGTGAGGCCAGAGGCTCCCGGAGCAGGCAGGAGCTCGGGAGCAGCAGTTCCATTACAAAAGGTTTCTGCATAACCCTGGTGATGGAACAGAGCCTGGGAAGCAGCCCTGCCCCCACCTAAGCACCAGAAATTAAGCTCCCATTGAATAGCAGCCAGGCTTGCCACCAAAAGCCCTGAGACTGGGGAGCAGCATTTGAATCTCAGAACCCAAGCACTAGCTGGGTGGACTTAGGCCAGGGGTGGAGCAGACTCTCAGAAGTCAAGTACCTGGCTGGAAAAATGCCCAGAAAAGGGAAAAAAAAAAAGACCATAGAAGGGTTTTTCTTGGGGAACAGATGATTGTGCCATTCCTCTCTGACGAAGAAGCAAACTGCTTACCAGTTAAGGCCTCTTAACCAGAGTTAAGGCCTCTCTATTCCAAACATCTGAAATAGATATCCAATGGGCTCAGGCCATGGAAGAGCTCAAAAAGGATTTTGAAAATCAAGCTAGACAGGTGGAGGAAAAACTGCGAAAAGAAAAGAGAGAGATGCAAGAAAAGCATGAAAAACGGATCAATACCTTAATAAAGGAGATCCCAAAAAATGCTGAAGAAAATAACACCTTGAAAAATAGGCTAACTCAACTGGCAAAAGAGGTTCAAAAAGCCAATGAGGAGAAGAATGCTTTCAAAAACAGAACCAGCCAAGTGGAAAAAGAGGTGCAAAAGCTCACTGAAGAAAATAGTTCTCTCAAAATTAGAATGGAACAGGTGGAGCCTAATGACTTTCTGAGAAACCAAGAAATCACAAAAAAATAAAAATTAGAGTGGATGTTGGGGAGGGAGAGGATCAAAAGAGAGAATAGTAACAATGGGGGGCAGGATAGGATGGAGGGAAATATAGTTAGTCTTAGACAACACGACTGTTATGGAAGTCACTTGCAAAACTACACAGATATGGCCTACATTGAATTGCCTGCCTTCCTAAAGGGAATGGGTGGGGAGGTAGGGATGGGAAGAAGTTGGACCTCAAAGTTTTACGAACAACCGTTGAGTATTGTTCTTGCTACTCGGAAATAAGGAATACAGGTAATGGGGAATAGAAACCTATTTGGCCCTACAGGACAAAAGAGAAGATGGGGTAAGGGAAGGGAGGGATAAAAGAAGAGAGGGCAGATTGGTGATAGGTGAAATTAGAATGTTCGGTGTATTGGGGTGGAGGAGGGGACAAATGGGGAGAAAATTTTGGAACCCAAAATATTGTGAAAGTGAATGTAAAAAGTTAAATAAATAAATGTATAAAAAATAAAAGCATTGTGTTAAAAAAAAAATTAGAATGGAGGAAATGGAAACTAATGCCTTCTTGAGAAATGAAGAAATTATGAAACTAAACAAAAAGAATGAAAATATTAGAAGAAAATGTGAAATATTTCACTTAAATAATAACTGTCATTGAAAATAGATTCAAGTAAGATAATTTAAAAATTATTGAACTATCTGAAAACCATGATTAAAAAAGTCTAGACATCATCTTTCAAGAAGTTATCAAGAAAAACTTCCCCGATAATCTAAAACTGGAGGATAAAATAGAAATTCAAAGAATCCACTGATCACCTTCTGAAAGAGATCCCAAAAGGAAAACTACTACGAATATTGTAGTCATATTCCAGAATAACCAAGTCAAGGAGAAAATATTACAGAAAATCAGAAAGAAAGAATTCAAGTTCTGTAGAAACACAATCATGATCACACAGTATTTAGTAACTTGTACATTGAGGGATTATAGAACTGAGGATATGATACTCCAAAGGTCAATGGAGATAGGATTTAAACAAAGAATCAGCTACTCAGCAAAAATGAGCGTAATATTTCAGAGGCAAAAACGAAGCTTCAATGAAATAGAGGACTTCCAAGCATTCTTGTTGGAAAGACCACAGCTGAATCGGAAATTTGACTTCCAAATAGAAGAATGAAGAGAAGCATGAAAAGGCAAATAAGAATGAGAATTCATATGAGACTTATTAAAGTTGAACTATTTACTTTCCTACATCAACAGATGATATTTGTATGTCATGAGACCTTTCTCAGTATTTGGATAGTTGGAGGAAACACATATTTGTGTGTGTGTGTGTGTGTGTGTGTGTGTGTGTGTGTGTGTGAAGGTGTTTTTGGCTGCTCTTTCCCATGTTGCATTGGGTAACTTCATCACAGCCTTGGTTCTGAACATGGCATTGATGATTATAAAATCAAAATATCGATCCACTCAGAAAAACATCACAATGCTCTATATCCTGCGGTGTCAAATATTCTGCCAAGATTTAATTCTTTATGCAAAACAGACAAGCACATTCATGTTGTTAGTATGCTTTTGTCTCCAATAAATGCCAAAATAATATGTATACTGAAGAATTGTTTTGAAATAAAATTTCTTTATGATTTGTTATCAGTAAATGATTGATTTGTATACCTATTTTACATAATCAAATACTCAGGGTCACATAAAAGTTTCTCAGGCAAAAATGAGTTGTGAGTGAAAATGTTTCAGAAGTCTGATCTATATAGGAAGATCTCTGAAAATACTTTTGCAAAGGAAAATGTTGGATATTGGGAAGGTTGTGGTAAAACTGGGATACTAAAGCATAATTGATGGAGTTGTGAACTGATCCAACATTTCTGGGAATCAATTTGGAGTTATACCTAAAGGGCTATAAAACTGCATACCTTCTCATTCAGGAGTACCACATAGGTCTATGTCCCAAAGCAAAAGAAATGGAAAGGTCCAATTTGGTTTTTTTTTGAGCTTTAATGTTTGTAAATAATTTTATTTTCCTCATAATAACCCTCTGAGCTAGGTATCGAAATATATTTTCTGTGTTTTACAAATAAGGACATAGACTCAGTTACTGTACGTTTTCTGAAATCACACAAATACTTAGGAATTTAAGGCAGGATTCAAGCAAATGTCTTTCGAGTACAATATCCAATATGCCATACCACTTCTTGATTTTTAGAGTAATATACATTTCTCTTTCAATCTAGTTTTGAAAGGCGCACAGTTAAACCAGTCCTTTTTGTATTTATTTTTTTAAAAATTTTATTATTGGGGGGGCGGAGCCAAGATGGCGGAGTAGAAAGACTCACCTATGCTAGGTCCGAACCCACAGCCCATAGAATTCCTGTAAAAAGAACTCCTGACAAATTCTGGAACAGTGGAAGCCGCGCAGCAACACAGTGAAGGAGATTTCCGTTGCAGAGAGCCCTCAAAAACTGACCACAAAGGTATCCCGGAGTACTGCCCGGGCCGAGCACTCCCCTCCCACGCCCCGGCCACGCGGCA
This sequence comes from Potorous gilbertii, assembly GCA_028658325.1. Taxonomy (NCBI): domain Eukaryota; kingdom Metazoa; phylum Chordata; class Mammalia; order Diprotodontia; family Potoroidae; genus Potorous; species Potorous gilbertii. Next base: position 202,141,651 of record CM053773.1, on the reverse strand, counting down.
CTGAGAGGAGCCAGCAGAGCCAAGCGGGCATCAGGGACCTGAATCTCCGGGCGGCCGTGAAGGTCCCACCACCCACAGACTCACAGGTCAGTGAGAGAGACGGGCTGAGAGGGGAGCGGGGAATCTCCGGGACTCGGACCCCCTCGGAAGTGGCCTCTGCGGCAGAGGCTGAGACAGCTCAGCCAGAGACTCCCAGAGTGGGCTGGAGCTCCACCCCAGCTCCACTACAAAGGATCTCTGTATAAACGCCCTGAGGGAACTGAGCCTGAGAGGCGGCCCTGTCCCCACCTGAGAACCAGCAGATAAGCCCCGATTGAAGAGCAGTCAAGCCTGCCGCCAAAAGCCCTGAGGCTGGGGAGCAGCATTTGAATCCCAGACCCCAAGCACTAGCTCAGCAGATCTAAACCAAT
>CM053773.1:202112755-202131595 GCA_028658325.1 Potorous gilbertii | reverse complement strand
TCTTGGGGAGGGACAGGATCAAAAGAGAGAATAGAAGCAATGGGGGACAGGATAGGATGGAGGGAAATATCGTTAGTCTCAGCAATTTTTGTCAAACAGTGAGGTCTTATCCCAGAAGGTGAGGTCCTTGGGTTTATCAAACAATATATTGCTACATTTATTAACTGCTGTCTCTGGAATACCTAGATTATTCTATGGCCTACCCTTTGGTTTTTTAGCCAGTACCAAGTGGTTTTGCTCATTTCTGTTTTATAATACAATTTGAGATATGCTAGGGCTAGGCCACCTTCTCTAGCGTTTCTTTCATTAGTTCCCTTGATATTCTGGACTTATCGTTCTCCCAGGTGATTTTGATATTATTTTTTCTAGCTCTAGAAAATAATTTTCTGGGAGTCTGACTGGTATGGCACCAAATAAGTAAATTAATGTAGGTAGAATTGTCATTTTCATTGTATTTGCTCAGTCTACTCATGAGCACTTGATGTTTCCACTTACTTAGATCACACTTTATTTCTGTGAAAAGTGCTTTGGAATTCTGTTCATATTGTCCCTGGGTTTGTTTTGGCAGGTAGATTTACAGATATTTTTTGGTGTCTACTGCAGCTTTGAATGAGATTTCTCTTTCCATTTCTTGCTGTTGGGCTTTGTGAGTAATATATAAAAGTGAAGATGGTTTATGTGAGTTTGTTTTGTAACCTGCAACTTTGACAAACTGTTTATTGTTTCAAGTAGTTCTTGTTTTTTGTTTTGTGATTCTCTGGGACTCTCTAAATACATCATCATATCCTCTCCAAAGGCTGATAACTTAGTTTCTTCTTTGCCTGTTCTAATTCCTTCATTTTCTTTTCTTCTCTTATTACTACAGCTAGCATTTCTAATACTATATTGATTAACAATGATGATAATGAACATCTTTGTTTTACCCCTGATCCTATCAGAAATACATCTAGCTGGTTCCCATTGCATATAATGCTTGCTGATGGTTTAGCTAGATACTGCTTATTATTTTATGGAAGGTTCCATTTATTCTTATGATTTTGAGTGTTTTTAATAGGAATGGGTGTTTTACATTCTCAGGTTTTACTGCATCTATTGACATGATCACGTGATTTCTATAAGACTTGTTGTTGATACAATCAATAATGCTAATAGTTTTTCTAATATTGAATGAGTCCTGCATTACTGGTATAAATGCCACCTGATCATAATGTATTATTCTTGTGATAAGTTATTGTATTGTTTTTGCAAATATTTTATTTAAAATATTTGAATCTATATTCATTAGAGAAATTGGTCTATAATTTTCTTTCTGTGTTTTAAATGTTCCCGATTTGGGTATCAGAACCATATTTGTATCGTGAAAAGAATTTGGTAGGACTCATTCTTTAGCAATTTTCCAAATAGTCTATATAGTACTGATATTAAATGTTCTTTAAATATGTGATAGAATTCGAGGGAGGAGACAAGATGAAGGAGTAGAAAGACACACATAGGCTAGCTGTGAAACTACAACCTATAAAATATCTGTAAAGAAGAACTCCTAACAAATTCTGGAGTGGTAGAAGCTACAGAACAAGGGAGTGGAGGAGATTTCTGTTCCAGAGAGACCTGGAAAACCGTCACCAAAGGTCCGTCATGCACTGGACCCGGGGCAAAGCACAGCCTTGCCTTGACTATGTGGCACCAAGAGGAGCACAACTGAAGAGGCTTCAGGGACAGAATCTCCAGCAGCCACGCAGTTCCCTCCACCCACAGGTGCAGAGGTCAGTGAGAGAGACTTTGTTGGGCCAAGAGGGGAGCGGGGTGTCTCCACAACTCAGACACCCTCAGGAGGCAGCAGCAGAGATAGCAGCCGACAGGGGCACCCAAAGCAAGCAGGAGCTTGGAGCACAGATCCATTGTTTAAGGTCTCTGTATAAACCCACTGAGGGAACTAAGACTTGTGTGGCAGCCCTGCCTCCCTTGAGAACCTGAATTTAGTCTTACCCTGAGTAGTAGCTGGTCCACCACTGAAAGCTCTGAGGCTGGGTTGAGCATTTGAATCTCAGACCCCAAGCACTAGCTAGGCGGATCTAGGCAGGGGTGGAGAGGATCCTCAGAAGTCAAGTAACTGACTGGGAAAATGGCAAGAAAAGGGAAAAAAATAAGATCGTAGAAGATCACTTTTTGGTGACCAGATGTTTCCTCCGTTCCCTTCTGATAAGGAAGAACAATGCTCACCATCAGGGAAAGACATACAAGTCAAGGCCTCTGTATCCCAAACATGTGAAAAAGATACCCAATGGGCTCAGGCCATAGAAGAGCTCAAAAAGGGTTTTGAAAATCAAGTTAGACAGGTGGAGGGAAAATTGGAAAGAGAAATGAGAGTGATGCAAGAAAAGCATGAAAAACAGATCAATACCTTGATAAAGGAGACCCCAAAAAATGCTGAAGAAAATAATATCTTGAAAAATAGCCTAACACAATTGGCAAAGGAGGTTCAAAAAACGAATAACGAGAAAAATTCTTTCAAAAGCAAAATTAGCCAAATGGAAAAAAAGGTTCAAAAGCTCACTGAAGAAAATAGTTCTCTCAAAACTAGAATGGAACAGATGGAGGCTAACGACTTTCTGAGAAACCAAGAAATCACAAAACAAAGCCAAAAGCATGATAAAAGGAAAGATAATGTGAAATATCTCGTTGGAAAAACAACTGACAAGGAAAATAGATCAAGGAGAGATAGTTTAACAATTATGGTACAACCTGAAAACCATGATCAAAAAATGAGCCTAGACACCGTCTTTCATGAAATTATAAAGGAAAACTGCCCTAATGTTCTAGAATCAGAGGGCAAAATAAGTATTCAAGGAATTCACTGATCACCTCCTGAAAGAGATTCAAAAAGAGAAACTCCTAGGAACATTGTGGCCAAATTCCAGAGTTCCCACGTTAAAGAGAAAATACTGAAAGCAGCTAGAAAGAAACAATTCAACTATCGTGGCAATATAATCAGGATAACACAAGATCTAGCAACTTCTACATTAATTGATCAAACGGTGTGGGATAGGATATTCCAGAAGTCAAAAGAACTCAGATTAAAACCAAGAATCACCCACCCAGCAAAACTGAGTATAATACTTCAGGAGAAAGTATGGTCTTTCAATGAAATAGAGGACTTTCAAGCATTCTTGATGAAAATACCAGAGCTGAAAAGAAAATGTGACTTTCAAACACAAGAATGAGAAAAAGCATGAAGAAGTAAACAGCAAAGAGAAGTCATAAGGTACTTACCAAAGTTCAACTGTTTACATTCCTACATGGAAAGACAATATTTGGAATTCTTTAAACTTTTCAGTATCTGGGTAGTTGGTGGGATTACACACACACATACACACACGCACACACACCTGTACACTCGTGCACGCACACACACATAAACACATTCACGCACACACAGAGACAGAGAACACAGAGTGAATTGAATAGGATGGGATCACATCTTAAAAGAAATCAAGGTAAACGGTGAGACAGAAATATAGTGGGAGGAGAGAGGGTGAAATGGAATGGAGTAAATTATCTCTCATAGAAGAGAAAAGCAGGAGACTTTTTAGTGGAGGGAAAAAGAAGAGAGCTGAGAAAAAACAAACATAAAGTTTACTCTCATCACATTTGAATAAAGGAAGGAATAAAATGCACACTCATCTTGGTATGAAAACCTATCTTACAATACAGGAAAGTGGGGGAGAAGGAGATAAGCAGAGTGGGGGGGATGATGGCAGTGAGGGCAATGGGAGGAGGGAGCAATTTGAACTCAACACTCGGGGAAGGACAGGATCAAAAGAGAGAATAGAAGCAATGGGGGGCAAGATAGGATGGAAGGAAATATAGTTAATCTTACGACTGTTATGGACGTCATTTGCAAAACTACACAGATATGGCCTATATTGAATTGTCTGCTTCCCAAAGGAAATGGGTGGGGAGGGAGGGATGGGGAGAAGTTGGGACTCAAAGTTTTAGGAAAACTGTCGGATATTATTCTTGCTACTAGGAAATAAGAAATACAGGTAATGGGGAATAGAAAGTTATCTGGCCCTACAGGAAAAAAGAGAAGATGGGGACAAGAGAAGGGAGGGATGAAAGAAGAGAGGGCAGATTGGTGATAGGAGAAATTAGAACGCTGGATGTACTGGGTTGGGGGGAGGATACAAATGGGGAGAATATTTGGATCCCAAAATTTTGTGAAAATGAATGTAAAAAGTTAAATAAATAAATTTATTTTGAAAAAAATTGCCTTGAAATTTTTGTCTGTTAAAGATAGTGGAGATTCAGTTAAAAGACACATATGATAACAGAAAAACATTTTCAGTGAAGAAAATATCAAAGCTATTAGACTAGATTGGAAAATATGTATGGAATCAAGAAAAGATGCCCCACCATAAAAATTGATAAGTGAAAAAATGGTAAACTAACATTTTTCAAAGCAGCGGAAAGTATTAATAACCATATGGAATCATGCTCCACATAACTGAAAATAATAGAAATGTGAGAGAAAAGAATTGATAGTTTTCATTTCACAGATGACAAAAGATAAGAATGCCCAATGCTGCTGGTTCTATGGGGAGATAGGCATGGTTATGCCCTTTTGGGAGAGCTGTGAAGTGCCCCAATATTCATTTACAATTCAGAATTATTGAAGATATTTGACTAAACAATTCACATCCTTTATCTCAGATATCTCAGTACTGAGCATGTATTCTAAGGAGTGGAAAGGCAATAATAAAAGTCTAAGTGACACAAAAAACTTCATAACAATATCTATGTAGTGGTAAATACCTGAAACCAAAGAATATAAATGAATATTCATCCTGGAAGTTTATTATAATTTTGTCTTACTCTAAGAAGCACCTCCTTTATAGCTTTCTCTTAACTTTATAGATGAAATTTAAGGACCAGGAATGGTACAACTAGAAAACAGTGAAGAAGAATTAAAACCAGGCATACTGACTCCTAATTCTGTGCTCTATCATGTCAGAATCCTTGGTATACAGATGAAAAGGTGAAAAGAGTGAATTTCAAGGTAGAGAAATGTAAGTGGAAAAAAGTAATTGGAAAAATGGAGCTCACTGACCACAAAGAGGTCATAATCAGACCTATATTTTATTTAAAATAATACTTTAGATTCTAGATAAAAATAAAGTATAAGCCATCAGCCTAGGTTTGTATTTAGTTGATTTTGCTGGAGAAGTGGAGTAAAAAATGACTGTAGTGGTCATGGATTGTGTGTCTAATGTTTATGGACCAGTCAATTTGAGTTGAGAAAATTTCCTCACCAGATTGTTCATAGAATGTTGTTTTTTAACCACAACAGCACTTAAATGAAGTACAGAGGGATTATAATCTGTATTAGTGGAGGGAGTGCTTTATACATGAGATGATGGATTATTAAAGTACTGTAGTTACTGGAGAAGTTTAAGGTTCATTCAGGTATCTCTATCATTTTTGACCTCTAAATTTTATTTTTATGAGTGTAGTGCCATTTCCTTGGTTTTTTGATAGTTTTTTATCCATGCTGCCATGCTCCAGTGTAATCCTTTGTACTGGATGAGAATATTTAGATCTGGAGAGAATACCAGCTGTAGGTATGAAGCACAGAAAGATTCCTCCTTGTCCTTTGTGCAACACCTGATAACATGGTACTGCTTTAAAAAGATTTATAGTATTGATTATTGCATATTTCCTTTGTTTCTGAAGAAGAACATGCCATCAGAGAAATGATGACATAACTTCCACTTGACATTGTTTTGAGTGAGGGAGAGCTTTGCAGGTCACCAACCTCAATTCTCCTCCAGAGCCATCTGAATTCAGTGATCAGTTATACATCAGGATGACTGTAGATGACCCAGGACTAGGATAACTTGGCCCCTTTCAGGCCTATCACATACTTACTTAGGGTGAGATAACACCCATTAACTGAATAGGCCTGACATCTTTCTTTTTCTTTGCGTCATTAAAGTGGCCATGTCCTAGCTACTTCTTGAACAGGTCATCTCCTCTGCTCTCCTCTCCTCTCCTCCCCTCTTCTCTCCTCTCTTCTCTTCTCCTCTCCTCTCCTCCCTTTCCATTTCCTTCCCTTACCTTTCCCAAAATCTTAAATCTTCTGCACTCTGAAGTTGGGTAAACACTGGGCTCCTGCCTAGGGGCTCTCTTCTGGACCCTCCTGGCATCAGAGTGATATCAAGAGTAACTATTACTGTTTCCCTCCCAGCCTGAAGTCTTTTGTTTTTCTTTGCCTCATTAAAGGTGCCATGCCCTGGCTACTTCTATAGCATTGATAAACATGTCAGAGAGCACCAAGTTTCACATATGCTCAATCATTTCTGTATTAAAAGAAACTAATCTAGTCTGAGATTATAAGACTGCAATAGCAATAGTCACTCATGTGCTTCTTTCCTTTGAAAGCAGAAATTTTGCCTTGGAAATGACCAGAGCTACTGAATGATAGAAATACTTAATAGTGAGCCCACATCTGATTAATGAGGAATACATTGGTGTATACACCAATGCTATCACTGTGGGAGCTTTGGGATCCTGGTATTTAGACCACGGATATTGTTTTTGAGTCTAAAAATTGGGTTGAGGTATTTCAACCTCATGGGACATTATTAAGTGGTTTAGAGATAATATGCATAGAGAATATCATAGAAATGAGAAAGCAGAGTACTTGAACACTTATGGACAAGTATATATGCATGTGTATTTTAACTGAGAAGAGACTTTTTGCTTTTCAGTTAAGATCTTGTTGATATTCTTTTTATTGCTTTTCATTTTATGTTACTGTATGAGATACCCCCAGAGGTAGTAGGAAATATAGGCCAGTAAATGTTAGAGGAGTTGAGAGCCAATAATTCACAAGTGAGAATAACTAGAGCCCACAGTCAAGCTAAGACCATGGCCTCAGGAGTCTATAAAAATGCACAATGCATAGGGGAAGAGCAAGATGAATCCTTGTATAGGATGTACATTTTAAGAGACTTGATTGGGAGAGATTCATGGCCAAAATGACTTTGTAAATGTGCATCTCATGAATAGGACAAAAGTGATAAAGAGATGGAGAGTCAAGTAGCATTAGATATTTAGACAATATACTTAAGGGAGGAAATGTAGGGAACAGATGGGAGGAAAAACGTGGATTCAATTATTATTGCTGTGCAGTTGATTACCAAATCCTGTCAGCCTTCACCTTTCCCTTGATCTTTAGTGCCCCAGCTAAAACTGCAAACTGGACATCTTGACCTGGATGTCCCCTCTTTTGTTCAGTTGTTTCAGTTGTGTTTGACTCTTCTTGATCTTATTTGGGATTTTCCTGGCAGACATACTGGGGTGGTTTTTCATTTCCTTTTTGATCTCTTTTTACAGATGAAGGAACTAGGGCAAACAGGATTCAGTTACTAGCCCAGGGTCATACAGACCCTTTACAGCAAGTTTGAGAGACCAGATACCTTAACTCCACATAGTCAATACTTAACTCATTATCTTCTTCTGTGTACCTAAACCCCCTTTTCTTCTGAACTTCTTCATTATAGTTGAAGGAAGCACCATCCTCCCAGTCACCATTCCTCACTCTCGCTCACCCCACTCCAGCCCATATAAATATTTTTGACAAGTCCTATCAATTTTAACTTTGTGATGCCTCTTTTATTCACCTCCTTCTTCTCTGTGATGCTGACCTCGTTTTGGTTCAGTCGCTCCTCACCTCATACCTGGATTGTTGCACTAGGCTGCTGGTTGGTCTTGCTGATACAAGTCTCTCCTCATTCCACTCCCTTCTCCACTCAGAAATCAACTTGATCTTTCTAATGTTCCAGAAACGCCATGAAACTTCTCTGCTAAGAAAAAAAAGGTCCAATGATTTTCTATTATTTCTAGGATCAAATATTAAATCCTCTATTTGATTTTCAAAGTATTTAATCACCTGATCCTCTCTTATCTTTCCATTCTTCTCACACCTTAGTTCCTTATACCCTACCTTTTGTGATCCAATGACTTTGACCTCTTTGCTGTTCTTTACAGAAAATACTTCATCTTCTGCCTCTGGGCATTTTCACTGGTTCTCCCACATACCATTCACTACCTCCTCATCTCCACCTTTTGGTTCTCCTGAATTACTTTAAGTCTTGGTTAAAATAATGTCATAGGCTCAACCATATGTTTTACTCACATTGGAATAGAAATCCCCTCTGGAATATTCTTACAAATGGTGTCACCTCTGCTTAAAAAACCTTCAGAGATAGGGAATCCACCACATCTGAAGGACTGTTCCATTTTTTCTTACATCTAGCACACATATCTCCCTGCTCTCCACAGTAATATTCTGATAGACTTTGTAAATGTTTTCTAAAATATAGATGACCTAAATCTATTGCTTTTCCCAGAAACTCACCCCAAGTCTTTCTGGTTCCAAACACTCTATTCTATTTATTAGATCATGCCAACTCTAAGCTGTTACTTGGAGTTGTGGAGAGGAAATCCTTCATTGTTCCCTTAATCTAATAGACAGAAGAAAGTTAATTATGTTGTTCAATATGAGTGTTTTCAGGAGTGAGGTAAGACAGCAGTTTCTGAATGTGACAGTTTTTGAATCCCTTTCTGGTAATTGAATTCCTTTCTGCATTTTAAAGCTGAGAAACAGAGTCATCATTGTGTGAGAGAAAGAGTAGTGAAATGGGACTCAAGAGACATAGGTTCTAGTACCAGATCTTCCACTAATAGATTCTGTGACAGTGACCAGTTTTTGCTCCTTGTAGCTGAGTTTGCACAAGTTGGTCTTTAGTTCTTCTCCATGCACATTAGTCTGTTATATAAGGTCCCATCCAGCTCTGCTTGTCCAGCTCTAACATTTCATATTTTCTGTTTTCTGGTTCTTTTCAACTCTAGAATTCAGTTTCTCAGAGTGGGAGGAGCCAAGATGGCAGAGGAGAAAGACTCACATATGCTAGCTCTGAAACCACAGCCCATAATTACCTATAAAACGAACTCCCAACAAATTCTGGAACAGTGGAAGGCAGGCAGCAAGGGTGTGAAGGAGATTTCCGTTCCAGAGAGCCCTGAAAACTGACCCCAACGGTCCTTTGAGCACTGAACGAGAGTGGAGCCCAGCCCTGCCCTGGCTGTGTGGCACCGAGAGGAGGAACAGATCCAAGCAGGCTTCAGGGATAGAATCTACAGCGGCCACGAAGGTCTCTCCACCCACAGACGCACAGGTCAGTGAGAGATACATCTGGACAGGCTGAGTGGGGAGCGGGGTGTCTCCATGACTTGGACCACCTGAGGAGGCAGCAGCAGAGGAAACGGGCAGACAGAGGCTTCCGGATCAGGCAGTAGCTGGGGTCCATTATGGAAGGTCTCTGCATAAACCCCGTGTGGGAAGTGAGCCTGGGAGACGGTCCTGCCCCCACCTGAGCACCAGAACTTAAGCTACCATTGAATAGCAGCCAGACCTGCCACCAAAAGCCCTGACAATTGTCTAAAATTCTCAGTTTCAGTGAAGGGGTTGACCTGCTTTGGTAGAGGAACTTCTCTCATCTGGGAGGTTTTGTTTCTTTAGTCATATTTTAGTCATGTCTGAATCTTCATGACCCTTTTTGGGGTTTTCTTTACCAAGATACTGGAGTGGTTTATTATTTTGTTTATCAGCTAATTTCACAGATAAGGAAACTGAGCCAAATTGGGTTAAATGACTTGCCCACACAGCTATTAAGTATCTGAGACTAAATTTTGACTGAAGAAGAGGTGTCTTTCTAACTCCAGACCTCACTATCTCTTCAAGAATTCTATTTTTTTATTTTCATCCAATAATAGTTCAAGTCCCTAATTCTTTACCTATTAAAAGTGAGCCAGTAGAAGAAAAGAAGGCATCAAGTGGTGAGCAGTGTGTTAAGAAGATAGTTTCCTTAAATGAAATTTTAATTTCAACAACAAGGCTATTATATAAGTCCACATATATAACATATAAAAATGTCTTTTGACCAAAGATGAAGTCAGTAAAATATCACCACATATATGTTAACCACTGATTATGTTCCAAGCATTGTGCTAAATTCTGGAATTACAAAGAAAGGGAAAGGCAATTCTTGCCCTCAAGGAGCTCACAGTCTGGTGGGGGAAACAATTTGCAAACAACTAATCACAAATAAGTTATGTACAGAATTAATTGGCATTAATCAAAAGAGGGAAGAAGGTAGCATTGATGGGGATCTTTAAAGGTTTCTTTCAGAAGCTGATTTTAGCCAGTACTTGAAGGAAATCAGGAAGGAGAGATGAAGGGGCAGAGAAATAGAGGCATGGAAGATAGGCACTGAGGAGACTTTACATCTGTAAATGGTGTGTGTTGTGGGAGAAACAACCATCATTAGAATATACAATGCATGTGTGTGTTCATGGAAGGGAAGACAGGAGAATAAGATACAGGAAGACTAGAAAGGTAGGAATTAGGTTAGGAATGTTGAATGTCAATATCATATTTGATTCTGGAGATGATAGGGGCCACTGGAGTTTATTGAGTGGTGGGAAGGTGGGAGAACATGTCATAATCAGATCATTGCTTTAGTAAAATCACTTTAAATAAGAAATTGAGGTGACTGAAAGATGGACTGGAGTAGCACAAGTTTCTGAGACTCCCCTTCACAACCTTACTTTGAATGAGATTTTCCTCTTAAAATGAAGAGAAACTGATTTTTGCGGATGCAGTTACTTGGGTCTTTGGTTTAGCTTTTCTGTTCATTTTCTGATGAACCCAGCCCTTTTCCCTTTCCTATTCCCTTTTTCACAGGAGACTTGTCCAAACCATGAGTCCTTCCAAGATAGAGAGGGTTTGAGAGTTTAGCCGATATGCTGTGTGTCATAGCAGGCATCCACTCTGTCCCCTAGGATTAGTGTAGGAGGTTATTGTCAGAACTTTTACAAAGACTCTCTGGACTCTGGATCATTCTTCACTGAGCCGATTGTTAGAGAGAAACACCAAAGAATTCTCAGTTCTTCACTTTGGACTAAGTACAATTTTGGATAGTATTTGACCTAAGTTTTTTACTTTATTTTTCACAAAATTTATTTTTTGCAAACTAGCTCTAGGGTCCATATGCCTTTATTCCCAGGCAGATATTCATATACATGACAACACAGTGTTCTCTTTTTCCTTTAGTGTTATTCTTCTTTCCTCTCTTGTGGTTGAAGAGAAATAAGCTGGATTTGCATTTTAGAAAATAGCACCTTGTTATAAGAAGTAATTGTGAAAGTAATATTAAATCTATTGACATATTCTCTGCCTGTTGGAATTCTCTGTTTCTTTTCAATTTCAGCCTGACAACTTCTTATGTGAAACCTCTCCTGTTGTATTGAGCAGCCAGCTCAGCTAGTTGTCTCCTCCCCTAAACCACTTTTCCCTTATTTTGATTTCTTCTGTAAATGCTTACATACATCCAAGCCATCACCACAGCTATAATGACAGCTCCTTGAGGGCAAGGACTATTTTAGTTTTCTGTTGTGTCCCCAGCAGTTTGCACCTCGCTTGTCACATAAGAGCTGCTTAATGAACATTTACTGAGAGATTGAATCTGAGTTCCCTCCCACTTTTAAATTTGGTTTCTCTAAAAAGCTTTCCTCTCCTACTAGGACTAACATTTTCTTTTCCAAGTTCTGAATTTCCTTTCAACGTTAATATTCTATGAAATATGTATGATTTCCATCTTGGACTCTGCTATTTTATCTCCTACATTCTAAACTCCCTCCCAGTTTCAACATTTTATGATCAAATAAGCTTTTCAGTCAGTCAGTCAGTGAGCATTTGTTACTACACGGGAAGCTCTGTATTAAGCACTAGAAATACAATAGCAAAGAAAAATCTGCTCTCAGGGAGCTTGTACTCTAATAGGGGAGACAATATGTAGACAACAGTGTGCAAACCAGATATATACAGGAACAGTTTTTGGGAGTCTCAGTGGAAAACCACTAAGATTACAGTAGACAGGAAAAGGTTTCTTCTAGAAGAAAGGAGGTTAGCTGAGCCTTGAAGGGAGCCACGGAAGCTGGGAGGTGGAGATGAGATTGGAGAGAGTTCCTGTCATGGAGACCACTGAGTGAAAATGCTTATTTTCAGAGTGGTTTTTATGAGAGGAAAAACAAGGAGGTCAGTGTCACTAAATGTCAGAGTACCTGCAGAGGTGTAAGATGAAAGAAGTTGGGAATGGTAGAAAATGTTCAAATTTTAAAGGATTTGTAAATTTAAGGAGAAGATTTTATATTTGATCTCAAAACCAATTCAGATTCAGTTGAATAGAGGAGTGATGCGGTCAGATCTCTAGTTTTGGGGTATCAGTTTGACAATTGAGTGGAAGATGAACCACAGCAAGGAGAAAATTTAGATACGGAGACTAACTAGCAGTCTATTTACTGTCCATTGGAGCTTTGAAATTCTATGTTCTAAATTCCTGTTCAGTTTGAATATTCTATATTTTAAAATCTCTTCTAGGTCTATTCATAATTCATCCTTTATTACTTTGAAATCCAATTTTCTATGTTCTAGTAGCCCATTCTCATAGTTCTGACATTTTACCTTCTCAAATCTCTCTTAGCAATAAGTTTCTGAGATTTTTGATCCACGTTGCCTATATAACTTTGTATGAGACTGACCTTCAAGTGAACAGAAAGTACCCTCTGCCTATGCATCCACTTCGTTGTTTAGACTGGATCTTCTCTTCTGCTCTTGAAGGACCAAGCTATTGCCTTCCCTGGGCCTGTACTGGCAGAGAAATTTCAAATAGATAACCAGCCCAAGCTGTGGGGTTCTCCTCAGAGCAAGAGGGCTTGAGTCTTTGACTGAGAGGTGACGCGCATGAGATAAAGTGTCTATTCTGTTTCCTAGGAATGATGCATGGGGTCCATTGTAAATACTTTACAGGGAGTTCCTGGACCCAGGGCTCCAATTCCCTGAGGCCCTTGGTAGAGCAAATCCTAGGAAATTGCCCACACCTCTATAGGTTTCGCTTCCATTGGGGAGGAAGTCGACTTAAGGTTTAAAATTTATTTTCACCACACTTCTCTCCCAGCAACATTGGGAGCTCCATGTGCTTCTAGGTCTCTTCTAGGAAAGGAAGTTTAAATCTTGGCACACAGAAAGTTTGAACTGATGCGGATCTTACTACAGAGAGTATAAGACCTCACTACTGGGAAAGTCCTTAAAATATAGAATATATGTAACCTCCATATCTGAGTCCATTTTGGAATACAGCATCCTGTGATCACAGATCTAGCCCTGGAAGGGAATTAAGGGACCATCTATTTGGTCTACATTATTCATTTCAGAAGTGAAGAAACTGGATTTTAGGTTAAGTGATATGCCTAAGATCAAATAGACATACCAGCTAGTTTCAGGATCAACGAACTCTGCCCTGAATCTCATCCTCTCACCAAGTCTTGTGCCAGAATCGCTAACAGCCTGGTTGCAGTTCCAACTTTTTATTTTTTCATTTCATTCCTCTTACAATGATAACCTGGGAATTTCTCTCTTTCACAATTCTCCAACTCAAATGTAATGACCAACTTCCCTTCTTAGGTCACAGATTCACAGACCTGAATATATAGGCTGATAAAAATCATAGATTAGTGTTCAAAAGAATGTTAGAGTGATCATGTTACAATTGAAGAAACTGATCCCTAGAGAAGTTAAAGGAATTGCTAAGGTCACATAGCTCAGAAGTACAAGAGTTAGGTTTCAAATCTTTCTCCTCCGAGTCTAAATCTTGGGTAATTTGAATTCATATCAGAATTTGTAAAATATAAAATTATTATTCATTAATAAATTTCTCCCATAGTCCTGTCCAATTGCATTTATTTATAGGTTACCTTTCCATATTTGTGCTCTCTTTTATGGTTTCTTTCTCTTTGCAAAGCATGGATTTTAAATATTTCTATTAAGATTATTGCAGTACTCCTAATTTCCAAAAGGTGACCAGAGATCCCTTTCTCAGTGAACCAGCTCTTTGCATCCTCAGTGAGCACAGCTGAAAAATGAAAATGTAGTTTCTTTGTTTTTCTTCTTTGTTTCTTTCTTTTTTCTTTCTTCTTTATTCCCTTTTGTTTCCTTCTTCTTTCCTTACTTCTTCTTCCTTCTTTCCTTCCTTCCTTTCTTTCTTTCCCTCTTTTTCTTCTCCCTCCTCCTCATCGACTTCATTTCTTTTCATTAATAAACATCTGCTTTATTTAATTCTGAAATCTCCAAAAAACACTATTGTCTCATACCCGAAAACGAATATACATAATCAAGTAAACAAAAATATCATGACCCAAATATATGTCTCATTTTGAGTACATAATCTATTTTCAACAGAAAGTGAGTAGATAACCTGATACATCATTTGTCTCCTTTAATCATTTCTTGTCTTTGTGATGAGGAAAAATTTAACCGTTGGAAATCTGTTTTGGTTTCAATATTATCATTATTATCTAAATTGTATTCCTAGACTTTTTCATTTTATCATCCATTAATGCATTTTAGGATGCTGTGTAATCCTGTTAAATAACTGAATAACTCTACTGTCACAGACCTGGTATAAGGAGTAGTTTTTCTCACAGATGTATAATAAAACAGCATCATAAGAATAGTGGTGAATGTGAAGGGGACGCTGACCAAAGACAAGCTTATGAGGAAGAAGTACATGAGCGTGTGAAGGTGGGAATTAGTTCTGATCACCAGGATGATGAGGAATTTCCATAGCCCTGTAATCAGGTAGATAAACAGAAAGAGGAATAGGAGCCGCTTCTGCTCTGGCTGGTGTGAAAGTCTCCAGAGGAGGAAGTTGGAGACTACTGGCTGATTTGCCCTTCCCTGGATCTGTTAATGAGCAAATGTGGAACACAAGATGAAACAAGAATTTAAGAGATTCTATTCAAATAGGTGGGGAAAAGATTGGAGAAAGAGGGAACTTGGAAGAAAAAAATGAATTTTATAAAATAAAAATCAACACACCCATGCACACACACAACGGGAATGTTGGCTCCCCTCTTATGCATACTGGTCTGGCCCATCTTTAAGTGCAATGTGAGTGAATCGCCCAGTATTCTCATCCTGGACCATTGTGATGATGATGACACTACACGAAGAAATAGGGCAAATTTGGACATTCTTGGCCGTATGGTAAAAAACAAGGTAAAAAACATATTTGTAAATCATGTTAAAAACTCAGGAAAAGCCAAGGTATGGTGGTTCAGTAAGATTGCTAGTAAGTTAATATAAGAAAGTAAAACCACGACAGGAAGGAAAGTTAGAAGATGGATCCCAGGTTACAAAATAGAGTCCAGAAAATATAAAA
This sequence comes from Potorous gilbertii, assembly GCA_028658325.1. Taxonomy (NCBI): domain Eukaryota; kingdom Metazoa; phylum Chordata; class Mammalia; order Diprotodontia; family Potoroidae; genus Potorous; species Potorous gilbertii. The sequence goes on along the minus strand of CM053773.1, from coordinate 202,116,254 downwards.
GAAACACTCAATCATGTATGTTTCTGCTATATCAATCTGTCCTTGCAGACATATTACATGGAACTTTCTTGTGCCTCTGGGGTCTCCTCTTTAATTGGCAAAGTCCTCCTGGAAAATTAAACTGAAGTTTAAATCACAAACCTGATGTCACAGACTTCAACAGATTGTGTGACTTGCATGTTTCAAGCAAACAGTGTCAGACAGTTCAAGATAAAGTCTAGGGGACAGATGTTCTCAGCACAGTGACAGCAAGAAGTCTGAGCAAGATATTCTCTTATTTACACTTGAGTTTGTTTCCTTTGTAAGGGAATCTTATTCCTACAGTTAGCATTCCTAGTACTGTACTGAATACTAATGGTGATAATGCATATACTTGCTTTATCCTTGATATAAATCTCTAGGTTATCCCCATTATAGAAAATGTTGTTCTTGGTATTAGATAGATATGAGATATCAATTTTTAAAAAGTGCCATTTCTTCCTAATATTTCTATAGTTTTTATGCATCTATTGAAATAATAATTATTTTTATCATTAATATGGTTAATATAGATTTGATACATTTCCTAATATTGACCTATTCTGGTATTGCTGGTATAAAGAAAACTTGGTCACTGAGTATGTCTCACAGTCTTCCAAGGAAAGGCCTGGCTTCCCGATGAGGGGTATCACTAGGGCTGCTTTCATGTCTTTGACTGTAGATGAAAGGGTTACACATAGGCGTGACCACAGTGTACATCACAGATGCTGCTGTGTATGGTTGGGCTGTGAGAGTGTATGTTGGGTTGAAGTTTATTCTAATATTTTTCCCATAAAACAGAGAAATCACAGTGAGGTGGGAGGTACAGGTAGGGAAAGCTTTCCACTTCCCCATAGTAGATGAGACCTTCAGTAGTCACACAAATTCAGGTTTAGGAGATGAGGATCCCAGTGAAGGGGATGATATTTGCTAGTGCCTCACTGTGTGGACCATCAGGTTAATGATGAGGGAAAATCTGAGAAGGCCAACTTTAGCAGGGGACTGAGGTCACAGAAGAAACGAGTGATTTTACTGTGGCCACAGAATGAAAGATGGTTCAGTAGAACAGTGCACAGCAGAGTAATAGCCTAGGCCCAAAACCAAGACACTACTATAAGAAAGGCATAGACCTCTGTGGTTATGATCATGGAATAATGTAGTGTGGCACTGATAGTCCCATCACATTTACAATCCAAGGCAATGAGAAGGATACAATTTACCCCCATGAAGCAAATAAGAAATACTCATATTAGAAACCCAGCATAAAGAATGACTTTGCTTGCAGATATGTGATTTGCCACCATCTTGGGGAGAGTAGTGGGGGTGAAGTAGATATGGACCAGGGAAAAGTTGTTAAGGAAGAAGTACCTAGGGTTATGGAGACATGAACTGGTCCTGATGGTCAGAATGATGAGCAGATTCCCTATACCTGAGATCATGTACATAAGAAGAAATGAGAAGAACAGGAGTGTCAGCTGCTCGGACTGGTCTGCAAGTCCCTGGAGGATGTACTTATAGACTCCAGACTAATTTCTTTCTTCCACGGTTCTGTTGGGAAACAAACCTGGAATAAGAGATGAAACAAGAATTTAAAGATTCAACAGATTAATGGTCTCCAGGGTGAGATCAATTTTGATACATTATTTAAAACTATGTATTAAATAATTATGTTGTAGATTAATATACTATATCCATTTAATAAATGCACGAGGTGAATTGACCTGCACTTCTTTTGTTCCAGTTGAGTGTAAGTTCCCAGATGTCAAGTACTATTTAACTTTTGTCTTTGTATCCTCACAGTCTCGTACAGTGATTAACACATAAAAGAAGAATTTAATAAATAGTTTTTATTGAATTGATTCATTCTGGACAGTGTATACGCATTTGCCTTAATTTAGTTTAAAACATTTATGGGGAGAAATGGTGTTGTATTTGGAGACACAGGACCTAATTTTGAAGCTGGTTTCATTGGCTCATCCTTCAGTAAACTTGATTAACTCACTTATCTCATGTGCTCCTCATTTTGTTGATCTGTAAAACCAAAAGGTTGAACCAAATCACTTCTACAGTCTTTTCAAGCATCAAATCTGACATCTTTTGAGCTCTTGCTATCTCCCTTTGTCTCTTCAAGCAAAGTTAATTCCCCTTACTGATAACTGAGGCAGGACTCTTCCCATCAATATCCTTTACTTTGAAGATTACACTGATTGCTTTTCATTTTTTCTGCTAGGGCAAAGCAGAGCAAACCCAAACTCCTTTGTTTGTGACAAGCCTTCAAAAACCAGAACCCAGGGGACAGAGCCAAGATGGCGGAGTGGAAAGACTCACATTTGCTAGCTCCGAATCCACAGCCCATAGATTTCCTGTGAAAAGAACTCCTGACAAATTCTCGAACAGTGGAAGCCACGCAGCAACACAGTGAAAGAGATTTCTGCTGCAGAGAGCCCTGAAAAACCGACCACAAAGGTACCCCGGAGGGGAGCGGAGTCCTGCCCTGTGGCGCGCTCCCTTTCCCCGGCCCTGGTCACGGAGCTCTGCCTGGCCACGTGGCACTGAGAGGAGCCAGCAGAACCAAGCAGGCAGCAGAGACCTCAATCTCCGGCAGCCGCGAAGGTCCCTCCACCCACAGACGCACAGGTCAGTGAGAGAGACAGGCTGAGAGGGCAGCAGAGGATCTCCGGGACTGGGACCCCCTTGGGAGGCTGCAGCCGACGCGGCAGAGGCAGAGGCTGCTCAGGCAGGAGCTCCACCCCAGCTCCATTACAAAAGATCTCTGCATAAACCCCCTGAGGAAACTGAGCCTGAGAGGCAGCTCTGCCCCCACCTGAGAACCAGCAGATAAGCCCCCATTGAAGATCAGTCAGGCCTGCCGCGAAAAGCCCTGAGGCTGGGGAGCAGCATTTGAATCCCAGACCCCAAGCACTTGCCGGGCAGATCTAGTCCAGGGGGTGGAGAGGACTCTCAGAAATCAAGTAACTGGCTGAAAAATGTCCAGAAAAGGGAAAAAAACTAAGACCATAGATGACTATTTTCTTGAGAAGAGCATTGCTCCATTTGTCTCTGAAGACGAGGAGGTCTGCTTACCACCAGGTAAAGACATGGAAGTCGAAGACTCTGTATCCCAAATATCTGAAAGAGATACCACATGGGCTTGGGCCATGGAGGAGCTCAAAAAGGATTTTGAAAATCGTCAGACAGGTGGAGGAAAAACTGGGAAAAGAAATGAGAGAGATGCAAGACAAGCATGAAAAACGGGTCAATACCTTAATAAAGGAGGCCCAAAAAAATGCTAAAGAAAATAGCACCTTGAAAAATAGGCTTAACTCAATTGGCAAAAGAGGTTCAAAAAGCCAATGAGGAGAAGAATGCTTTCAAAAGCAGAGTTGGCCAAGTGGAAAAAGAGGTGCAAAAGCTCACTGAAGAAAATAGTTCTCTCAAAATTAGAATGGAAGAGATAGAGGCCAGTGACTGTCTGAGAAAC
>CM053773.1:202062289-202112255 GCA_028658325.1 Potorous gilbertii | reverse complement strand
TTGAATTGCCTGCCTTCCCAAAGGGAATGGGTGGGGAGGGAAGGATGGGGAGAAACTGGTACTTAAAGTTTTAGGCCCAACTGTTGAGTATTTTTCTTGCTACTAGGAAATAACAAATACAGGTAATGGGTAATAGAAAATTATCTGGCCCTACAGGACAAAAGAGAAGGTGGGGTAAGGGAAGGGAGGGATGATAGAAGAGAGGGCAGATTGGTGATATGGTTAATTAGAATGGCCAGTGTATCGGGGAGGGGGAGGGACAAATGGGGAGAAAATTTTGGAACCTAAAATCTTGTGAAAATGAATGTAAAAAGTTAAATAAATTTATTTAAAAAAAGAAAAAAAAAACCAGAACCCAGTTATCATGTTCTTCACTGATCTTTTCTTCTTCAGTCTACATATTTCCAATTTCTTCTTTACATCTTTGTGTGTGGAGAGCAGTGTTCTCATCACTGTTTCCATGAAACTTGGTCTAATTTTTTCCTTAACCAACATCCTTAAAACTAATGACTAAGCCTATGGATATTGGTTTCTGGTTCCTCTCAACACAAAAAATTTTACGAGAAATTCTAGGTGCTTACTAATTTTTGTTTGGTGGACACCAAGTGCAACTCAGCCCAGGAAATTTAGTTTAGATGAATGAACTTGTGTCCTCCATGCTTATTCTTTTTTGAAAAAAACTAATTATTTTTAGTTTTCAACAAACACTTCCGTATGATTTTGAGTTCCAATTTTTTCCTCATCTCTCCCCTCTGACCACTCCAAGACAGTGTGCATTCTGATTGTCACTTCTCCCAATCTTCTTTCCCTTTTCTCACACCACTCCCTTCTCTTATCCCCATACTGTCTGTACGCCATTGCCTGCTTACCTTATTTCCCAGTTATGTAAAAACGATTTTTAAAATTCATTTCTAAGACTTTGAGTTTTCACTCTCCATTACTCCTTTTCCATGCATTCCCAAGGATAAGGCAAGAAATTCAATATAGGTTACACGTGTATGTTTGCAATGCACTTCCATTTCAGTCAAATTTGGAAAGACTAACTCTATTTACCTCCATCTTATTCTGCTCCCCTTTTATTCTGTTCTCTCTTTTGAATCTATCACTCCTCAAAGTGTTTACTGCTAAGTACCACCTCCTCTTATTTGTCCTCCCTTTTATCATCACCCCACCTCCACACTTATCACCTTTCCTCCCTAATTTCATTGCATGTAAGATATATTTTTATATCAAGTTAAATGTGCATGTTAGTCCCTCCTTAAGCCAAATGTGAGGAGAGTAAAGTTCATTCTTTCCCACTCACCTCCCCCTCTTCCTCTGCATTAAAAATCCTTTTCTTGCCTCTGTTCTGTGAAACAATTAGCCCCATTCTATCTTTCCCTTTCTTCCCCCAATATATTACTCTCTTTTTCCTTAATTTTATATTTTTGTATATCACCCCACCTGTTCAAATCACTCTATGCTTTCTATCTGTAGTTATATAACATCTATATGTAAATAATCTATATATGTATACTATGTATGTGGTGCTCAGAGAAGACTTCTAATTTGTTCACATGAATTCTTCCGGTAGTCAGTTTGCCTTGGTGTTCTCACTTTTGCTAAATGAGAATATTTAGCTTGGAAAGGATAAGTCTGGGACCAATGCAGCACTCTTCACCACACATTAACTTTGTCAGTCTCACATCTTGTCTGTTTCTTCTCCTTACAATCACACAGTCTATTAGATGTCACCGTTTGCTGGAAGGGTTCATCCATGAAGTTGTATTGCATTTAGGTAAATGGTAAACCATGTTGGTAATACAAAGGTAATGTGATGCACAAGTCTTCAGCAGTAAACGATCATTGCTGTTGCTGTTTCCAAATTCATTCCTCCCTAGGATCCCCTGCCAAGTTCAGTATTCTGAGTGTTCTCCAGCATTCAGAATTATTAATTTGTCTTCTTTGGCACACTCACGATAAGGGTCTCTGGGTCTTCGCAAAATTTGTCTTTGACCTCATCGGGGTTCATTCGCATGGGAGCATAGGCACTGAAAAGAATGTCATGGCATTTACTTTCAAATGGCAATTGTATTTGCAAGCCTATCATTCACTCTTTTTGGCAGGCATACCAGCTTCTTTACTAGGATAGCTTTGATTGCAAAACCTAGCCAGTTTGACAGCACTCACATTCACAGCAGCTACTCCAGAAAAAAAGTGTATCTAGCTCAGACTTCAGTAAACTTGCCTTCATTTGCCATTGTTGTTTCACTCAGGGCTGTTATTTGGTTCCAATACCTGTTGAGTTCTCTTGCAAGAAGAGCAGTTCTTCTTTCAGGTCTACCGGATTTTGTGTTGCATATAAGTGTGCACATGTTACATGTGTTGATTGTGAGTGCAATCATCTTTGCAGATACTTGTGTACTTTTTGTAGATTTTTTTGTGTTTTGATCACAGAGTGAGATTCACCACCTGCTACTCTAATCAGACCACGGTTCAGTAAGCAGACTAATTTTTAGGGCACCTATTCTAGGCCCCTTCCTCACAACAGGAGGTCAGTAGTGCTATCTTTAAAAAGCTGCTCAGACACCCAGGGAGTTCCCAAGTGCCTCTGCTGTTTCCAGGGAGAAATGAACCTATGGCTTGTATGTGGTGTTGTGACTATATCTCCCAGTGTATCTGCACCTACTGCTTCATCACTTGCCAGTCACTGCAGGACTTTGAGGAATAATTGTAAAATGGTATGAGTGATGTCTTTTCATTTGTGCGTAAATTGTATTTAAGAGAGTCAGAGTTGCATGAAGTCATCAGGCAATAGCTCAGAATACCAGGGATGATCTTGGCATCTTGGTTGTGTAAACAACCTATAAGTGTTCCTCTATTACAGCTGCCTTTATGGCCATTGGAACAAATTGTTCTAATCTTCCACTCCCACCAGGAGAAGTCTTCACATTCTTGGGGTAGACACCCCAACAACACACAGCAATTGGTTTGTTATCCCTTGATTACCCTTAATCTGGGTTGGCATGTCTGCCAAAAATAGTTTACTGGGATGTGGTTCCTTCATATACTGCAGTTTCTTGGAGTCACAGTTGAGAGTTGCGTGGAACAGGTGGCCAGAAAAGGTGGAAAGCAGCATTGAAAAGGACTCAGCAGTCATCACAAGAAAGGAACAGGCTTTCTCTGAATGCTCCCTACATGATGCCAAAGATCTGGAGAGTACAAAAAGCTCTTGTGCTTTCCCAATCATCAATGGAGTGAAACAAGGCAATATGTTTGTTTCCATGCTTTTAAGCATGATGTTTTCAGTAATATTTTGAAATGCTTTCAATAAGAATGAACATAGCATCAAGGTAAATTACTCTATTGAAGGTAAGTTTGTCAATTTTAAAAGGCTACAAAGTGGAGGGAGTGTTGATTCATGATTGCCTGTTTGCAGATGATTGTGCACTCAAGGCATCCTCTCAAGCTGATATGCAACAAAGTGTGGATCAATTCTCTGCTGCTTCTGCTAATTTGGGCCTAATAATTAACACTAAGGAATCACAGGAGTTTCATTGGCCACCACCACACCATTCATATGTGGAACCATCAGTCAAAAAAAAAATTGAGCACTTTTGAATTCCGTGGATAAGTTCACTCACCTTGGTGGTGTACTTTCCACGATGTACACATTGACAATGAGTTTGATGCATGCATTGCCAGAGCTAGCGCAGTGTTTGAGAGGCCCTGAAGAAAAGTATGGGAGAGAAGAGTTATTGGATCGACTACGAAACTGAAGGTCTACAGAGCTGTTGTGGTGACCTCATTGTTGTACATCTATGAAACATAGACAGCCTACCAGTGCCATGCCAGGAAATGGGATAGCTTCTATTTGAATCATCTTAAGAAGAAACTGAAGATCACCTGGCAGGATAAGTTAACAGACACTGACATTTTTGTTCTAACTAAACTGACAAGCATTCAAACTATGCTTCAGGGAGTGCAACTCCCATGTCCTGGCCACATTGTTTGAAAGCAAAATGTACACTTGCCAAAAAGACTATTTCATGGAGAACTTTCATGGGGCAGGTGATCACATGGTGGCCAGAAGAAGTGATACAAGGACACTCTCACGGTCTCTCTTGAGAAATTAGGATTTGATTGTTTCACATGGGAGACACTGGTTCAGGACTGTTCCTTATGGAGTGCCCACATCAAAAACTGTTCTGCGCTCTATGAGCAAATCAGAATTAAAACAGAACAAAGGAAATATAGAATACTCAAATTTGGAATATCCCCCAAATGTTCATACAGACTGTGCTTAATCTGTGGTAGAGCATTCCAAGATTGTATTGGTCTTATCAGCCACAGTTGTACACACTGAAACTTTACTTTATCATGATGATGTCATTTTGGTCCTCTTTGAAAACAAAAGACGACAACCACCCTATATAACACTTCCAACTCCCTTAATACTGAGAAAAGTCTCAAGAGTTTTAAATATATTTCCATGTAGGAATGTAAGCAGTTTAAACTTAGTAAGGTTCTTATGATTTCTTTTTCCTGTTTGCTTTTATTCCTTCTCTTGTTTCATATGTTTGAAAGTCAAATTTTCTATTGAGATCTGGTTGTTTCACCAAGAGTGCTAGAAATTCTCTATTTCGTTTAATAAATATTTTCCTCCATGAGGTATTATGCTCAGTATTCCTGATGACTGACGGTTTTACTCCTGGGTCCTTTGACCTCTGGAATATCATATTCCAAGCACTCTGATTTCTTATTTATTTATTTAATTTTAACATTCAATTACATAAAATTTTGGGTTCCAAATTTCCTCCCCATCTCTTGCTTTCCCCACCCCAAAATGCCAAGCATTCTAATTGCCTCTATCACCAGTCTGCCCTCTCTTCTAACATCTCACCCTTCCCTAATCTCCATCTTCTCTTCTGTCCTGTAGGGCAAGATAAATTTCTATAACCTATTACCTGTATTTCTTATTGCCTATTTGCAAGAACAATATTCAACAGTTGTTCCTAGAACTTAGACTTTCAACTAATCTTCATCCCTTACTCCCCATCTATTCCCTTTAGGAAGGCAAGCAATTCAATATAGGCCATATCTGTGTAGTTTTTCAAATGACTTCCATAATTGTCATGTTGTGTAAGACTAACTGTATTTCCCTCCATCCTATCCTGCCTCCCATTGCTTCTATTCTTTCTTTTGATCCTGTCCCTCCCTGAGTGTTGACTTCAAATTTCTCCCTGTTCCCATTGCCCTCCCTTCCATCATCCCCCACCTTGCTTATCCCGTTCTCCCACATTTTCCTGTATTGTAAGATAAGTTTTCATACCAAAATGAGTGTGCATTTTATTCCTTCCTTTAGTCAAATGTGATGAGAGTAAGCTTCATGTTTTTTCTCTCACCTTCCCTCTTTTTCCCTCTACTGAAAAGTTTTTTGCTTGCCTCTTTTACGGGAGATAATTTTCTCCATTCCGTTTCTCCCTTTCTCTAACCAATATTTCTCTCTCACTACTTAATTTCGATTTTTAAGATTTGATTCCATCCTATCCAATTCACTCTCTGCTGTGTGTGTGTGTGTGTGTGTGTGTGTGTGTGTGTGTGTGTGTAATCCCACCAACTACCCAGATACTGAAAAAAGTTTCAAGAGTTACAAACATTGTCTTTCTATATAGGAATGTAAACAGTTCAACTTTAGTAAGTCTCTTATGACTTCTCTTTGTTGTTTACCTTTTCATGCTTCTCTTACGTTTGAAAATCAAATTTTCTTTTCAAGTATGGTCTTTTCATCAAAAATGCTTGAAAGACCTCTATTTCATTGAAAGACCACATTTTCCCCTGAAGTATTATACTCAGTTCTGCTGGGTAGGTGATTCTTGGTTTTAGTCCTAGTTGCTTTGACTTCTTAAATCTCCCATTCCACACCCTTCGATCCCTTAATGTAGAAGCTGCTAGATCTTGTGTTATCCCGATCGTATTTCCACAGTACTTGATTTGTTTCTTTCTAGATGTTTTAATATTTTCTCCTTGACCAGGGAACTCTGGAATTTGGCCACAACGTTCCTAGGAGTTTCTCTTTTTGGATCTCTTTCAGGAGGGGATCGGTGGATTCTTTCAATATTTATTTTGCCCCCTTGTTCGAGAATATCAGGGCAGTTTTCCTTGATAATTTCATGAAAGATAATGTCTAGGCTCTTTTTTGATCAAGGCTTTCAGGTAGTCCCATGATTTTTAAATTGTCTCTCCTGGATCTATTTTCCAGGTCAGTTGTATTTCCAATGATATATTTCACATTATCCTCCATTTTTTCATTCTTTTGGTTTTGTTTTGTGATTTCTTGGTTTCTCATAAAGGCATTGGCCTCCATTGTGCCATTTTAATATTTTTACAGACAAAGATAACAAAGTGGAGTAAAGATTCACTCTCTTGGGTTGCCTCTTAAGGAATCTAAACATTTCTGATGCTTGTATTCACAAGAGGGCCAGATAGAATCCCAGTTAGACAGAGTCTGAGCTGGATTGCATTTGAATGCCTTCATGGAGGTAAGGTGGGACTTAAATACAGAAAAGAGTATAGGAGGGATGGGGAATGGTATTGGGGGGTTCTGGTAGTCTACAGTGATCCGGGAAAAAGTTCAGGAAGGGACTCCAAGGAGGATGAAAGGCTGGAAACAACTGGAGGCTCTCAGGTGATAGCAGACAATAATGGGAATCAAGTGGGGCAAATCAGAGTTCTTGATAGGGGCAGTATGGGAATGAATACAGATCTTGATGAGCTTCCAGGAGAATGCCTGAACAAAGGGGAATATTAGATTTGAGTAAGAGAGGCCAGATTAAGTGGGAAGATTCAAGGGGAGCTCAAGGAGGCTCCCAGAGTCTGAACCTCATCATTCTCCCCTCAAACAGTTTGAACCCAAATTCTTTTGGGGTACAGGGCGAAGATCTCAGCTCCTGAAAGTTCTTCCTTCTAGCAAGGGGCATAGAGCTGTCCCTCCCTTGATAGGTTCTGTTTAAGGGCTCAGACTTCAGAACCTGGGTGGTACCAGGTCCAGTGGGCTGGAGACCTTGGATTCAGACGTAGATTGGTATGAAGCATGGGCTGTTATCTGGAAGTTGATGGCTTGCACTCTAGAAAAGACAAACCTGGCAAGGAGGTTAGGCAAACACACACCAAGCAGGTACAACAGAAGTATAAAGAAAAGACAATTTCCCTGGCATAAAAGACAATTTCTTTGGAGAGAATTAAAGACGATTATGGCAAAGCCAAAATATAGAAGGGCATGTTTGATAGGGGAGGTTTTTTCTGTCAGATATTCCCTTTCTTTCCAGATTACTCCATACATATGTAGAACGAGGAAAGCATACTCTGAGCAAATAAAAACATCAACTGGCTGGGGTCAGGTCCTAAGGAATGGATTAAGACTCCCAAAACCTGTCCTCTTTTTTCATCCACATACATTGTGAAAGGTTTTTCCAGACTGGGCAGGTCTAGTGATGGAGTGGTGGTCAAATTAGTTTTTCAGAGTGTCAAAAACTTTAGCCTGGTCTAAGTTAGTGCCCTGAATAGGGTCATAAAGGGGTTTAGCAATAAAACCAAAATTAAGAATCTAGAATCTACAAAATCCAGTCATTTCAAAAAATGCTCAAACTTGTTTCTTAGTGTCTGCAACAGGGATAGAAAGGGTTGTCCTTTTTCTCTCAGAGGTTAAGGTTACAGAGTTCTTGGTCCAGATACTTTATGGATTGGCATGCCATCTGGGCTTCGTCCCAAGAGACCCTATAACCTCGAATGCTCAAGATATTAAGGGCTTCTGTGGCAGCAACCAAAGAAACTGCTTGGGTGGGACTTCAAATAAGAATATCATGCACCTTCTGAATGAAGCTACTGCCTAATAGTTTCTGCTGCCTTAAATCCCTTTGCAAGGACTGGCCAAACAAATGAGTGTTATCTCGAAAGCTTTAGGGCATGACTGTCCCTGTTAGTTGATATGGACTTGATTTCCCAGAAAAAGTACATCCAAAAGCAAAAATAAATTGTGAGTATTCTCCATTAGACTTTTTTGGAGGAACAATTGCAGTGTTGCATGGAGATGAACAAGGGACAAAGATTCTATACTTAAAGAATATTTCATTTAAAGGTTGTAGACCTTCCCAGGTCTCAGGCTTAATCAGATACTGGCTGATATGGGAAAGCACATTAAGGTATGGGAGGCTGACCATGGCTGGGGTGGCAGTAGTAACTCTCTCTGAAATTCCAGTGTCCCAAATATTTGGCCTGGCTGCCTCTCACATTCTCAAGCAAACAGGAGAAGATGTATTGAACAGAGGCAAAAAGGAGATGGGAGGTTTAACTAGGGAAAATTGGCTCCCCAATTTCACCATCAGGTCCCTTCCCAACAAGGGAACAGGGTCAGAGGAAGACATAAGGAAGGAATGTTTAAACAACATATCCTCAAGCAAGCTGGGGAGGGGTGTATGACAGGACACATTCCTTAGTTTCCCCTTCAATGCCTATGACCCAAGGGGTCAAGGGACGAGTAGGGCTAGAGTAACTTGTTAAAGCAGAGAATATAGCCATGTTAAAGTGGACAACCTTACCTTCAGCCTTTTTTGCCCAGGGCTTAGTGAGAGAGGTGGAGAAAATGGGAGCACTGCCAGTACCCAGGCTTTCCCATTGTTCCAAGTCTTGAGAAGACTGGAGGACATGGTACTGGGGGGCAGCTCCACCACTTTTCTAACCTTAGGGGCAACCTTTCCTCCAATGTCCCTCCTGGCCACACAGGCATGGTTCCACAGGCACTCCTTGGGCCAGTGACCCACCTTGTGGCAACAAAAGCAGGTTTTCCCACTGCCCAAGTAACCAGTCTTCCTCCAAGGGGGTGCCCGGGAGGGGTGCTCCCTGGATCTTTTCCTGGCCAAGGCAGCAGCCAAGAACTGAGCATGATGCCTATCCCTGGCCCTTCTCCTTTATTCTGCTTCCTCTGCTGTAAGGAAGACTCTGCTGTTAAAAACTCCAAAAGCCACCTCCAGTAACTGGGCCTGAGGTGGTTGGGGTCCCATTGCAAATTTCTGCAGTTTCCTTCTAATATCTGGGGTAGACTGATTAATAAAATACATGCTAAGGATCGCTGCCCATTCTATGGAGTCAAGATTCAAATTTCTATGCATTTTAATAGCTTCTTCTAGCTGGTTTTGAAAGAGGGCAGGGTTTTCCTTTCCTCCCTGAGTAATTTCCCCAATTTTTTGAAAATTTGCTTGTTTTTGAAATGCAGTGTTTAGGCCTCCTAACAGGCAAAGTACCATAAAGTCTCTCTTTGCCCTGTCCTCACTCTTTTGATAGTCCCATCTGGGGTCACTTGTGAAAACAGTAGCTGTTCCTGGGGGTTATTTTATGGAATTATTGCTATCCATACGATCCCCAAAGTTTTGGACATGTTCCCAAATCCTCCCCTTCTCCTCAAAGGTACAGCAGACAGAGAAAAGAATATGCAGATCCTTCCAAGAAAGTTCAAATTGTACAGATATGTTCCTAAATCCTTCACTAAATGTAGTGAGGTCTTCCAAATATTTCCTCAGTTTCTCTTTACTCTGGGTGAGATCTGAAAGAGAGAGGGGAACACGTATCTTGGTTGTCTCACTGGGTGGGGTAGGCACTTCTCTCCAGGGAAAAAGCCCTGATGACCTGTGGGGACAGGAACTTCTGAGGAAGATAGGAAGCCCTACTTCTTATGAGGGAGGGGCTGGGGAATGCTTGCTGAACTGGATTATGCTGCAGGGACAGGGGATTTGGCTGGTGAGGGGAACGATCCTGTGATACATGAGGAAGAGTAGGGATCAAAGGGGGAGATGCCCCAGTGAATGCCATGGGAGCAGGGCCTAAGGCCTGAGTGAATATTGCCCCAGCGAGAAGGGCTGCAGAGGGAGGCACCCCAGCAAGGCCTATAGTTGGGGCCTGAGATAAAGTCCCCAAGAAGGTGTGGGTCACGGGCAGTGACACTGTAGAGAATGCTGTGGGGGTGGGGCCTGAGACTTGAATGAGTGTTGCCCTAGCAAGAGGGGTTGCAGAGGGAGATACCACAGCAAGCAGCTTGGCTGGGAACTGAGCGAGGGTTGGGAATAGAGACAGGGGAGGAAGGAGGCTGAGACCCTAGAAGTCATAAACAGGGGTCATCCAACACATTCAATTCACCCACATTTCCCTTTTGTGAGATAGCTCCAGCTACAAGCATCTTACAATCTGTGCTGAGAATGGGGTCCTGAGAGAGTTCGACAAAGGCCCTTATGTAAGGTATTTCTACCCATTTTTCCTTTTAGAGGCAATATAATTGTAATTGCAAAAGGATATTACATTGTAAAGTCCCAAATATGGGCCATACTTTGCTGTCCTCCATTTGATACCGAGGCCAACGTGTGTCGCAAAAGAATATCAACATTTTCTGTTTAAGTTGTTTAGAGAAGCTATTTTTTTTCCAATTTTGGAAAAGACAGCTCAAAGGTGAATTCTTTGCAATTGATGAATTTTGACCCATTTCTTGTTTTGGGGCTGGAAGTCCCCCCGATCCCACCTCTCCTTAAAGGAGGACATGGAAGTAAGCCTTGAGGAAAAAATAAAAACAAGAAGACAAAAATAGCTGAGTTTTCCGTGATTTCCTTGCACCCAGGAAATCCAGAGAATTGAGCACCCATTAAACTGATGTTTCTCTAACCTTCTAGTACCCAGAAAGGTCAGAGAATTGTGCTTTGGACTGTATGCCCAGATCCACGGCCTCAAACAGGGCCACTGGATAAACAACCTGAGTCTCTAACATTCTAGCATCTCGAAAGTTCAGAGACTTAGGCACACACTAAAAAGTAACCAAGTTTTCCCCAATTTCCTTGCACCCAGGCAATTCAGAGAATTGGGTACCCACTTTATGCCCAGGCCCACTGCCTAACCACTGGACTCACAATCTGAGCCTCTAACTCTATAGCACTGAGAAAGTTCAGAGACTTTGCCTTATATTGGGGCCTGAAGCCAAGTCCAATAATCCGTTTCCAAGGATCTTGGAAAACAAGTACGGAATAGGGAGGGGGGAGGCTTCCATACTTCCCAGTTTTAGCAGAAGAACTTGAGATTAGCAACTTTCATGGTCAGTGAACCATAAATGAAGAGGTTCAGGGATGATGGGAACCCCAAAACACCGACAATCTGGGTCATGCTCAAATGAATTAGACTCAAGGCTTCTTAAAACCAAAGAAAACAAAGTTTATTAAAGATTCAGCAATTTGGGTTGCCTTTTAAGGAACCTAAGCCTTTGAGACACTTGTATTCACAAGCAGGCCAGACAGAATCCCACCTAGACAGATTCTGAACTGGATTGCATCTGAGCCTCCATTCTAATTTTTAAAGAACTGTTTGCTTCAGTGAGCTTTTGAACCTCCTTTTCCTTTTGGCTAATTCTCCTTTTTAAAGCATTCTTCTCCTCATTTGCTTTTTGAACCTCTTTTGCCAATTGAACTAGCCTATTATTACAGGTGCTATTTTCTTCAGCATTTTTTGGGTCTCCTTTAGCAAGGTGTTGACATGCTTTTCGTGCTTTTTTTGCATCTCTCTCATTTCTCTTCTCAGTTTTTCCTACACCTCTCTTATTGGATTTTCAAAATCCTTTTTGAGCTCTTCCATGGCCTGAGACCACTGAATATTTATGTTGGATGTGTGGGATACAAATTAGTTTACTTTTATGTCTTTCCCTGATGGTAATCATTTTTCTTACTCATCTGAAAGGATGGGAGGAGATATCTGTTAACCAAGAAAGTAACCTTCTATCGTCTTATTTTTTTCCCTTTTTTGGGCATTTTCTCAACCAGTTATGTTTGGTTATCTTTTTGAATTACAGAGTTTCTGAGCCAGATGTCAGCTTCCCTGAAGAAGAAGACTTCTTTAACAGTATACTTCTCAGAGAAAATTATCACCAGCAGCTGTATCATCCTGTAACTGAATGACTAAAGAAAGTCACACCCTAGGGTTACCATGAGAGCTATAAACTGTGTTGCTTGAGGAGTATACACCCAAGATGAATACAAAATATGAGTTTCCCAGTCCCATAAAGTTCACATGACTCTCTATGGGTTATAGAATGAATTCAATAGGCCCTTTGACATGTTCCATGTTTTTCATTTATTCATTTATTTAGTTCATTGTGTTTTTTTAGTTTCTGAGGGGAAGGGAAAAAGTCATAGTCCTTTACTAGATACTAACATTTCAAGTTGAATGGCTTTGAAAAAGGTAATCTGTTGCTCATATATGGCAAAACATTAGCGATGAGCCATAACTAGCTTTGTTTTACAAATATTCTGGGGAGGGGACAGTAGAATCAATGAGACAGATGCCTGATTCTCCTCTTTGGGGTTAGGTCACTTAAGTGGGGATTTGGCTTCCTGAGAACCAGAAATCTCTTGAAAGCTGCTGCATATGCTGTAGGGTGCATATAAATTCAAAGGGCTTATATCAGGAGAAAGTGGAATACCTAGGCAGTGGAACATAGGCAAGGGAAGAAATGGGGTGGTAGGAAGAAACCCTTCTACCATGGATAAATCACATATGGAGTATTGTGTTGAATTACCACCACAGAAGCTCAGAGATTGAAAGGCTTTCAGAAACCACATAATATCACCCCACTTTGAATCACAAGTCCTCTTTACTGTATTCTCATAAATGACCAGACTATCTCTCCACTTAAGAATTTCAGTTCTGCACAGCCCTTTTCTCTTGAAGGTAGTACTGGGTAAGAGTGATCTTACACTGAGGCTTGGAAAGTTAGAGTTTAAAATTTTATAAGTGGTCCAAGACTAAAGAGAGGAAGACAGTTACACTAGTTCAACAAGGAATTAAATGGAGAAAAGAGGAGATGGTGGCTGGTGGAAGAATGAGGACCTGGGACACAAGTGATAGTCTGAGGGATTAGAGGTCACAGGGTGAACAAGAAGTAGGATTTGGTAAGGGAAAGCTGAGGAAGAGGGAGAATGCCAATAGATTATGGTCACATAAGTGGATTTCAGGTTTCTGAAACTTGAAGATCGTACATTTGTAGGTTAGAGAGGTGAAGGAAGTGAGTAGGTCATTGTGCTAGAGAAAGTTAATATGTATGTTATATTATGGCAGAATTTAGAGGAGAGAACAATTAACAGGTAGTATTGAACTCATTGAGGAAGGAAGGAAAGTGGCATGGACATGTGTAGACAACAGCTAATAGGATTTTGACTAGTGGAAAATGTTGATTCTGTGGATCTCAGAGTAGGAAAGGTAACTTGGAGGTCGGGTGAAAACATGGAAGTGGCAATGGGGAATAAAGTACTACAGTCCCTGACTTTGAGTGCCCACTTACATAGTAGTGTGTGTGAAAGTGCAGACAGTAGATGAAGCCAGGAAAATTGTGTCATGAGGAGGAACCAAGGTCTTGGTGACTGCCAGAAGACAGAAAGAATGAGAAATAAAAATATTAAGGTGGATGGAAATTTGTTTGCTTATAGGGCATAATGGAAGGAGTGAATTGGTCGTGTCTTGGGATAGGAGGTTTGAGGGAGGTAGAAATAAGGAATCATGTGGTGGAGGAATGGGGTTTGGATGATGACCTACAGTAGCCCAGAATCTCTGGAATGTAGAAGGCATGACCATAACATGAAAATGTGACTCCTCATCACCTTTCTTCTTCCTCTTCCCTTAGAAGACACTCACAGCAGATTGATGTTCCACTGTCTGGGAGATTACTTGGGGCTGAACTCTAAGAAAGACCTCAGGAAACTGGAGTCTTAGTTCTCAGGACTCCTCATCACAGTGGCTCTCCTTATTGCAGGTGATGGGAGATCAGACTGGGAAATGCAGCAGAGGCTAGAAGTTGCTTTGCATTGGCAGAGATGAAAGGCTCACCAAGCCCCCTGTACAGCCTTCCCTCAGGAAACATACACAGCTGTGTTATTATCCATTTGGACCCTCAAAACAATCTTGTGAGGCAGATACTATTATTATCCCCATTTTATAGCTGAGAAAGGTGAGGTAGATAGATTTTAAGTGACTTTCGCACAGTCACACAGCTGAGAATTTGAGATGAGATTTGAATTCGTCTTCCTGACTCTAGATGTACCATGTGATCCCATAAGATTGTGAGTTCCTTGAGACCAGAAAGTACTTTTGTCTTTCATTGTGTCCCCAGCACCTAGCACACTGCCTGCCTGCCTTATTTATTGACTGACTATCCCTTCCTATCTAAGCTGTACGAAGAGCACTGAATTTAGAGTTAGGGGACATGAGTTTGAAGTTAAACTCTAATACTCCAAGCTATATGACCTTGGACAAGTTGACTAGTTTCCTATTGTTTTATTTCCTCAACTGTAAAATGAAGGCATTGAAGTAAATGATCAGTGGAGAAGTTGGTTCACTACTCCTGATGTGGGGTGGTGTTTAATGCTGAAATTTTCGGTTTCCCTGAGTGAGAGGAATGAATCACAAAAATGAGAATAAAATGCAACCTTAGACCATGAACATGGCTTGGGAAGAAAGTGTGTTTTATATATTTTTTTAAAGAAATTATATTTTAGAGAGAAACTCACTGATCCTGAACTCAGAGATCATGGTTCCAAATGAGTGCTGTAAGCATGAGATGCTTGTCTGTTTGACCTTGCGTAAGTAATATAACTGCCCCCAAATTCATTTTCTTCAATTCTCAAATGAGTGATTCAGACCATATATATAGTCTCTGAGTTCCCTTCCAGCTCTTAGCCCATGACCATGTAGTGCTGTACCCAAAAATACCCTCTGCTATGAAGGTTACTTATATTATTTGTCTTAAGTTCCTTCTCTGCTCTGATATCCTGTATCCTGCAAACTGAATTCCTTTTGAGCTGCTAAGTTCCCTTCCCTTGAGGAGAACTAGAAACTCAGGGAGTCCTTAGCATTCCTAACTCAATAGTATTGTGAAAGTAAATTAGACAGCTTCACTCAACTTCGTCTCCACAGGAAGCTGAGCCCAAAGAGTGTGGAATGGAAGATGGACAATTATTTGGCATTAATCTCTAACAAGGACCTCAGGGAACTGGAGCTTTGGGTCCAAGGACTCTGTGTAAAAGAACCTACAGTGATACTCACACATCCTTCTTGGTGGACAGACAAGACACTCTGTAACCCATGTCCCTTCAGCCAAACCCTCAAGCCCTCTTTCTGCTGGAAGGGTGCACGGATTTGGCTAGTTCTCTGATCGATCTATGGGAAGGACACCAGGGAAGATAACAGAGCTTGGACAGAATATTCTGACCAAACACCCCAGCAGGTGATTCTGTAGAGGGCAATTTTCATTCATTTCAAGGGAGAAAATGAACAGAAAGCAATGTGGTGAATGAGTAATAGAATCTTCTTGCAAAAAGGGACTTGAGAATACAGAATGTCAGAATTGCAGTCCATTTTTTTCTTTGATATTTATCGTATATTTGTTTTCGTTCCTTTTATCTTTATTGACAGATTTGCAAAGCACTTCCCCGTGTAATCTTTTTCTATAATTCGTCCAAAAGGAAACAAAATATTTTACATACCAAAATCTAATAAAAAATTTAAATTCCAAAATCAATTTTTCTCAAGGACATATTAGTTATTTTCAACCATAATGAAACATAACTTTTGATATTTATTTTCCAAATAATGTTATGAGAATTCATTTTATGACATTAACAAAACCTAAGCAGAGATATGTAAAGGAACATTCTTGCTTCCATTAGAGAAATAAAATCCTAAGTACCCTTTTGCCACCCTTCAAGAGTATATGGTTTTGATAATTATAAAATATTCTGCATATAGACAACTTAGCATTAAACATTCCTTTAGTATTTTGGAGTTCAGTTGAAATAGTCCGTGTTGCTTGAGAGAAAAAGGAATTCTTCCCAAAATATTAACAATATTAAGGCTTCATGATAATTGTATAAAATTTTTCTGGCTCTAGGACAAAATGTTCAACTTTCTCAAAGTATCTCTAACAAGGTATGTGTTTGGATAGATTTGCATGAAAGTAGATGATAGAAAATTTTCATTAAGGAATATTTAAATACTTATCGGGACAAGTATCATGTAAAACCACTATATATTGTACCAACGTCATGTAAACTATTGACAGACCAAAAATAGAAATAGTTTCAAATATAGATAAGTATTCCAAAGTTCATTTAGGGAACACACTGGAAAGAGGTAAATTCCTTGTGTGTGAGAGATGAGTCCTTAGCATTCCTAACTCAACAGTATTGTGAAAGTAAATTTGGCAACTTCACTCAACTTCTTGCCCACAGGAAGCTGAGCCGAAAGAGTCTGGAGAGGAGGGTGGAAAATTACTTGGCATTAATCTCTAACAAGGACCTCAGGGAACTGGAGATAAATATATATTGTATATAGAAATATATATTGTATAAATATAAAATGGAGATAAATAATTAGAGATGTTTACTAAATGGAGGTTAAATACCTACTTCTTGTCTCCATCCACAACAGATACATATATAGATCACCAAATGTTCAATAAAGGTGTACAAAAGATATAGTGAATATTATTAGTTTTGCATCTTATGATAATAACTGGTAATTCGTCATTACTTTCATTTGACTAACCACCAAACAGTAGTTCTGCCAAACAGAACTTCTCACACTCAACAAACCCAGGAAGGCAGTCTCTTTTCGCTTTTAACCACTTTAATTCTATGGAAGTTCATAAAGTTTAGCCTTTTGACTGATCTGTTTTCAAATGTACTGTAGGTTATTTGCTCGCATTATACTCAGTGATGAGAAATGCAACATGGGGAATGACTGAAATTAATCAACATTTGCTAAAATTAAAAAACAATTTATATTATTTTGCACCATATATTGATGATGCCTGTCTGATAGGCAACTGAAGAAACTTACAAAATTGCAGAATTCCAAATTTGAAAAAAAAAAAGAACAAAACAAAACACATGCACACTTTGGCCCATAAACCTGAAGTTATAATATGAACATAGTTAAATTCTTTTCCTCATTGTCCAAAATTTCAAAGTCATTATTATACAACATCTTCCCTTTTCTGCCTGGATGAAAGGTTTTTCCAAGCATCTGAGTAGCAAAGGAGGCACGCATGTGAAACTGACTAACAAGAAATTCTCTTGAATGGCATTAACTTATGAAAGTTGATCAACTTTTGTACCAAGATAATTAGTTTCAAAAGCTACTTTTGGTTAAATATGCATATGTACATCTATAAAGATTAATGTTAATATTCACAGTTTTCAACCTGAAAACAATAAATTGTAATTCTAATGAGTTGCCCATTCAGTAGAATCCTTATACGAAGCATAAAAACAATTTTGTAATTAAAAAAATCTCTTCCTATTCAACTTTTTGAGTTTTGTTTTATCTTTAAATTTGTTAGTTCAGAGAAAATATACTGAATAAGCAGGTTTCTGACCCATTCCAGCATGAGGACTTGGAAGTCTAAATATCATCTGAATAGTGGATCCAAAGAAACTAACAATTACTTATTTAGCTTTGAGTTGTTAATATTCCAGCACTTTGCAGCTTGGGTTGACGCCCTAATGCGTTAACCGATCAAAATTAAAGTTTGATTATGCCATTCAAGAAAAATCTCTGCTTCATTAGAAGTCATTACGGTTCACTGATCCCCTGCATGAAGCTTTGTTGAGGCACAAATGTATTTGCCTCTGGTGTCATTTGCACTGTCAAGGTGTTAGACTAAAGAGGGGTAGAGATTGTCAAAACTAAAGATCTGTGATTGGAAGGCAATAAATAGTTCCAGTCAGTGCGCTGACATAATCTGCTGAAAACTACTGAATGTGCTTGGATTTAGAATGGGGAAAGGGGGTATTCCAGTAATACAAGAGTGATTGTATTACTGTGCAATGAAGAAAAGTGCGTATAAAGGTACCCTTAAAACAGATTAAAATTAAGTTTTCACTCTGAAGACAGAAAATTTTTATTTTCTTCTTCCACCTATACCCATGATAAGTCATATTTCTTGTTTTGTGTGAAGTAATATCAGTGCTTCTTAAGGCATCTGCTCCTTGCGAGACCAAAACACATTTTCTCCAACTTCTGTTATTTAGAAAATTATATTGATAAACATCTTTTCTCTCAGGTTGGATCTTACTTCTTTATTGTTCTGAATAGTCAGTCACCACTAGGAATTCTCAAATGGGGGTGCTGTTCTGAAAAATATGAGTCAGATTTGGGGACTTAGGTAGTTTCAGAGTTTATAGGAGCTCTCTGTATTCCTATGATAATAATAGCCCTGCTTAAAAGCTTCTGATTCCTAGAAGTAGATGTAAAAGAACTCAACAAAGGAAGGACCACTGATAGCTTTGATTTTTCCTTCTAGTAATAAAAGCTATTCCTTCCACTTCAAAATAACATAAAAACCAATTCTTCAATTTTTCCTAAACAATGTTTTCTGAGTTAAAAAAATATTGAAGAAATTTTATTGCATTTTTTGGTTTACAAAATATTTTACATATGTTAGCTCATGTGATTCTTACAACAGACTTGTAAAATAGATGCTACTTTCCCATTTTGTAGTGGAAACAACTGAGAGTCAGAAATATTCAGTCATTTTCCCAGGGATATATGGCTAGTAAATGTCTGAGGCAGTATTTCAACTCAGTCTTCCTATCTCTAAGTTCATAACTATATGGACTTAGAGATAGGAAGACTATATTTACTACACCAGAAATCCTAATCCTCCAGAGGTTATGACCTATATTCTATTCCTAAAGCCATATTCAACTTAAGAATAGGCACTTTCTAGTGATTATGTTGAATTTAAAGAAGGGAGCAAAAACTGAGTTTTAGTCTGTAAGGATTTTAATCTTCAAGCATCCCCAAGAGTGAGAATTCCCCACAACCACATGAAGTAATACTGCCTCTGCATCTGATGAAATCCCCTTGGTCTCATGGTGGTCACTAAAAAGGAGGCTGATGATATTGGTGGCCAAGACTACTGACCATTGATATACCATTGAGGGAAGACACCTCTGTGTGGACCAACTTAGATATCCCTAGAACTAGGGACGTCTGGTGGAGGGGGGAGTCTGGAAATGGAAAGGCTGAGAAAAGAAGGAAAGTCCCACAGGAAGAGAAAAGGAAGAAGATGTGGAGGAGGAGGAGGAGGAGGAGGGTTATAGTAGGAAGAGAAGAAACGAATCAACAGCATTTTGGAATTCAAAAACAGAAAGGATTTAATATATAAATAGGCTAGAAGCGATATTAGAGTAAGCAACATTCAAGCTGAAAAGTAAACTGGAAGCTACAATATCAAGAGTTGCAAAGGGCTAAAAATATCCAACCGAGTCTCCCTACTACTTGTCTTCCCTCATGCCAATCTATCCTCCACTCAACTATCAAGTTGATCTTCCTCTAGCATAGGAATGACCATGTTACTCCAGTTCCCAGTTTTATAAACTCCAGTGGCTTCTTCTTGCCTATAGATTCAAATATAACATCTTCTGCTTTCCTACCTTTCCTGTATTCTAAATCACCCATCAATACTCTGTAATCTAGTGACAGTGGCTACCTTGTTATTTTTCACACAAGACCCTCCATCTTCCAACCTCAGAATTTTTACTAGCTGGTGACACAAATGGTATGCGTATAAGTTTAGGCATGGCAAGAAATTTCACAGAAATAGTGTGTAGAGTGATGACAGAATAGGATTTCAAAAAAAAATCCACTTGAAAAGATACAATATAATGAAAAAAGATTTATTTGTAATTTACTAATAGTAGTAGTAAAAAAAAAAAACAATCATGGGAAATCCTACTCCTTTGTTCCATAAAGCAGCTGCACAAACACACAGATGTGTCTAGACAGTAGTTTCACAGGAAAAAAGAAAGATGACAATAAAAGGCAACCACTAGCCTAGTACTGAGAAGAAAAATGGGCCATGATTTGAGTACTAGGCCTGGAGTCAGGTAACCCTGAGTTCATATGCAGGAGCATTATTCCACTTTGTGGCATTCTGTGACACCACTACCTTCCTCCACAGTCTCTCAAAGATCATTGTCTCAATATTGACATTCTCCAGGACTTTCAGGATGCTGTTATGTAGTTTATCCAAGCCCCTAATGTTAAATTCACCAAGGATAGTCACCATCCCCTCATTTACCTTGACTTTCAGCTTCATATTAAACATTCTTGTTCTCATCTTCTTAACCCACTCCTTGTCTAACATCCATTCATACATTTTAGCAGAAAAAAGTGAAGTAGTATTTCATAAGTCTTTCTTATTTTTGCATTTTCATTTCCACACCAAATGTTCATAAGAACTATTTCTATTCAAACTGTGATAGAGCCTTTTGAGCTCCATAGATCTGATCACTGACTTTGACATAATGTAAATTGACCTCAAAGTGGTGATATAATTTCAGTCCTTTTCAAGAGGGAGGACAGCATATAAATAGGCATTTTCATTATTCCTTCTACTCTGAATGGCCTTCCTATTCCTTGTTTAGTCTTCCTCTTTTGCGAAAAGGAGATTAAAAATTCTTTTTATATTTTTTGGGAGGAGAGGCCACCTAGGTGGCACAATGAATAGAGATAGATCTCTAGAGATAGGCCTACAGTAAAGAAGGGTGAGTTCAAATCCAGTATCACTTACTAACTGTGTGACCCTGGACATTTCACTTAATCTTGTTTCTTTCAGTTCTTCTTCTGTAAAATAAGATGGAGGAAGACATAGCCAACCATTGTAGTATCTTTTCCAAGAAAACCCCACATAGGGTGACCAAGAGTTGGGCATGACTGTGAACAACTGAACTCTTCAACAAAAAACCAAAATACCCTCCTCTTCAGTGGCTTCCAGAAGAACAAGGATAACTCGTTGGACATAGAAGTGGCACTCCATCATGTGGTATGGGAAATAATTACTCTTGTGGCTCCTTGAAGATTAAAGTTCTTACAGAGCAAAAGCCAGTGCTTGCTACCTTCTTTAAAGCCAAGATAATTTATGATTGGATGCCACCACCATACTCAAATTATTCTAATCTCTAGCACTGCTGATAACAACATTCATGGGAGTGGAGAACCCATCTATATTCATCTTCCATTACTTGCCCTTGCTTTTTCTATCTTCTGAAAAGCTATTTCTGAAATTCGTGATGGTCAGGGCACTCCTTTTGCACCTTTTTCAATTTCTTTAGACTTTTGTTTCTTCTCTTTCTCATCACAGTAGCTTGTGTTTAAAGAATATTCATTCTTGAGAATTTCGAACAACCACCTTCTTTCTAAATCCTTTCAAGTTTGTTTGCCTGAAATCCATAGTAAGCATCATATAATATTTACTTTGACTGCCCTCTATCACAAATTTCAAGTGAGAGTGGTCACATCCTCTCAAGGTTGTTGTTTCAAGGTCCTATTCTTTCAATTTCTGCCTTAAAAATCATTTTTCCACATTGGTTATAATCAGGTTCAGACTTATATTCCCCCTTGCCTTATGGTTTCCTCCCCACATTTTTGACACCAAAATTACTATTATAGCAATCCAAAAAAATATGTTGGCTTTTATACTTTCGGCCGCAAACGACCACCCCCATATGTACATAATTATTAGCTTTTCATGTCTCTTCATAAGGCTTATACTCAGTTTTCCAAATCCTTTACATATTTATTCCTTCTTGATAAGTAGTCTATCCTGTACTACTACCAAAGTGTTGTTTTTCCTTCCCTTTCCATTGATCCTCAGCAAAGTGGTATTAGTCAGCCAATAAGAATGTTTGAAGTATTTGTTATTCATCAGGCATGGTTCTAAGCACTGGGGATACAAAGAAAGATTTTTTAAAAAACAGTTTCTGCTCTCAAGAGACTCACAGTCTAATCAGAAGGCAACATGAAAACAACTATGTCCAAACAAAATATGAATAAAGGATAAAGTATAGATAATCAATAGAAAGAATGCAATGCATTAGGCCAGATAGGGAACAGGTGAATGCAGAAGATGGGATTTTAGTTAAGACTTGAAGGAACCAAGGAAGTCAGAAGGTGAAAATAAGGAGAGAGAGAATGAAATGGAGGATTACCAGTAGAAGTGTCTGGAGGTTGGAAGCAAGCAGAACATCTTATATGAAGAACAGTAAGATGACTCTTGTTACTGGATCACAGGGTATCTTGGGGAAGTGTGATTTAAAAAGACTGCAAACATGGAAGAGGGAAAGTCTATGAAGGGGTCCTTGAATACCAAATAGATAATATCTTAGAGGGGATATGACTCTACTTGAGATGATTGTAAAATGGACTGACATGATATTTAGGAAGATCAGTTTGACATCTGAGTGAAAGATGAACTATAGTGAAGAGAAATGTAAGCTATGGAAACCAACAAGCAAGTGCTTCCATTAATCAAGATGTGAGGTGATTAAAGCCTTCAGCAAGGTGGTAGAAGGTCAGAGGACAGAAGAAGGTGTATAAGGGATATTACGAAGGAAAAACAACAGAACGTGCCAAAATTTTGGATACTAGGGTGGGAAGGGTGAAAGAAAGTAGATGATGACAGCTAGGTTCGGAGCCTGTGAAGGTGGTATCTTCAACAGTAAAAAGGAAATCGGGAAGAAAGGAAGTTGTTTTATGGACAGATAAATTCAGTTTTGGATACATATGAGATTTTTGATAGTCTATTGGAGAGATAAGTCCAGAGGTGAGAAGTTAGAGGTAGGGAAATAGGTTTGATAATCATTTACATAGAGATGATAGTTGAATCCACCATATTTCCTTTATCTGGTTATTAGATTTCTTCCAATAAGTGTATTGTCAGAAAATATCGTGTTGGATAGCCATCACTCCTTCACCTATTTAGTCCTTTTACAAAAAGATAACTTTTCAAAGTAAGATCTAATGACATATTTGTAAAATATGTAGCATAGGGCTCTGGCCCAGTACTAGGTCCTTAGTACATGCATATTCTCTTCTCCCTTTCTCACCCTAAGTCCAAACCACTATGTTTGGATTCCTTTGTATCTCTGTCAATGGGGAAGTCTTTCTCTCCAAAATCCTTCCAATAGTCAGCAGTTTTATCTTTTGTCATATTTCCAATTTGCAGAGTATGAGGTGAAATTAGAGAATATCATTATTCATGATATTGAACATTTTACAGTTTATAGTTAACAATTCACATTTTAAAAAGGATTTCTTCCTTTGACTCATTGTTTATCAGGAAATATCCCTTATGCTACACATCTCTTCTAATTCCCCATATGTTTTGGATCTCAGATTATTAGCAGTGTCGTTCTCTTTAAGGCAAATATTTGCCTATTATTCTCTTTCTCTTTCAATTATATCTTTACTGATTTTGTTCATAAGAAAAAAGTTCAGACCAACTTTAAATGAAAGCTTTAGATTAATTTCCTTTCCCCATGTGCTTCCCAGTAGAACTATGGAAGGAGGAAATCAATCAAGCATCTCCGAGTTCATCCTCCTGGGCTTTTTCAAACCAACCTGAACAAGAGAGGCTTCTGTTTTTCCTCTTCCTTGTTATGTACCTTGTCACAGTGCTATGGAACATACTTATCATTCTGGCTGTTATAACTGACACCCACCTTCATACCTCCATGTACTTTTTCCTTAGCAATTTGTCCCTTGTTGACATCTGCTTAGCATCCAACGCTGTCCCAAAGATATTGATTAATCACGTATCTGGGAACAAAGAAATTCTTTATATCAGCTGCTTGGCACAAGTGTTCTTCTTCGTTTTGTTTGGAGGGGTAGAGAGTGTCCTTCTCACTGTCATGGCCTATGACCGTTATGTGGCTATCTGTGCCCCATTATACTATACTATGATCATGACCCTAAAAGTCTGTGTCCGTCTAGTAGCAGTGTGCTGGTTTTGGACCTGCATTCAGGCTCTCATTCACATTATCTTCTTGACTAAACTTTCATTTTGTGGTCACAATGAGATCCATCATTTCTTCTGTGACCTCAGTGTGGTGATAAGGTTGGCCTGCTCTGATACCTTCCTCAATGACTTGATGGTCTACACAATAGGAGGTCTCACAACTGCCATATGTTTTATTGGCATCCTCATCTCCTACACACGCATTTTTATCGCTGTCCTGAAGATTCCATCAGCTCATGGGAAACAGAAATCTTTCAACACTTGTGGCTCCCACCTCTTTGTGGTCTCTCTGTTCTATGGAACAATCATTGGAGTGTACTTCAACCCCACATCCACCCACGCGGCACAAAAAGACACAGCATCAGCTGTGATGTACACTGTGGTCTCTCCTATGCTGAATCCTTACATCTACAGCCTAAGAAACAAGGAGATGAAAGCAGCCCTGACCATGCTCTTCACCAGGAAACAAGGCAACCTCTCTCTTTGACTGTAGACATCCTCTTGGGCTTGGGTTCCTGTATTTCAAACAATAATCCAATGATTTAAAAAGTTTTCAACAAACGTCTCAAGTATAATAAATGAAGTCAGTTGCTCACCTCTCTACTTACACTACTGGTGATGTACCATCATAAGAATATCATAGGATCTTTGCTTCTTCTTCTGGTTCTACCCACTTCTCAGTTGAACACTCTTAATGTCCTGCTCCTCAGTTCCCTCATCTGGAAAATGAAGGGGCAACTACACATGGAATAATTTATAGAAGTAAATAAAATGAAATTCTGCAATTTACAGGGTTACTTACCTGGAGCATTGAATAGTCTCAATTGTAAGAGGCCTCAGGCCTTCCTGGCAAGATCTGACCCTCTATTTACTATGTAACATTGCCACTCTAAGAAAATCTGACAATAAAGAATTTAGACAAACAAAGGAGGGCTTTTAGGAAGTAATGCAGAGCAAAGCAAGCAGAAGCAGGAGAATAATATTTATATATAATAAATAATAATGTAAATGAAAAAAACTGAATTCTGGGTAATTATGGGAAATATTTGGGGACACATATTGCCCTCTCTTCTGTGCATACATAGGAGACTTTGGGTGTGGAATATTGTATGTACCATCTTAAATCTTCATTACACTTTAAAAAAAATGTCCACGCCCAGAAAACAAGTATTTATTAAGAACTTACTAGGAAGGAATGATCTAGTAGCTTGAAGAGGCTGACAAGAAGCAAAGAGTGGGGATATTAGTGTGGGAAATATGCTAATGAAAGGAAGGATTGGGATTTCTTGTGCTTTTTGGCTTTGTCAAGTCTCATCATTTGAGAAAGCAGTAGAAGGAGAAATAAATGTAGAAGACCACTTGGTGAAATGTGGTGACAAGGAGGGGAGAAAAGAGAGTTCCTTCAGAAAAATTTGAGGCAAGGTTCTCATTTGGTAGGGTGGCAGGAAGAGGAGCCTTCTGACGTCTGAGAAGGAATGAAAAGGTTGAGAAGTGAGTGGATAGTGAATTAGTGAGGGGTGAGCAAAAGGATTGCCTTGTACTAGTGAGGAGCCAATTTAAGGTATGTAACCAATTTGCATGCTTAGGTTACACTTGCTGATTGATTACATGATCTTTTATGTCTTTGTTCATCAGCCTGATAAGGTGGGTAAAGAATAGAGGAGAAGAGGACAAAGTGCAGTTTAACTATCTTGTTGAGGAGTCAAAAAGAGGAATTAGACCAAGGATGATGGCCTAAGAGAGAACTAAGGGATCAAAAGATTAGAGGTCACAATGAAGATGAAGGGCAGAAAGGAAAAAGGAATACTAACAGATTGTAATCAGATAAGGGAGTCAGAGATGAGCAATTTCAGTGTTTATGAGCCAAGAAAAAGCACAAAAAGAAAGCCAAAAGAGTGATGGGGGAGGAACGTAATATACCTGCTTGGGAGACATGGTGGCACAGTTCTGAGAAACTGAAATATAAATGGAAGGGAAATGACACCTAGTCAGCCTTGATATTTTCCAAAAATGAAGATCACAGGAGGCACTTACCAATAGTAGGAGAATGGCAGGAGCAGTTATCTCTCAGGAAAAGTAGGCTGCTGGTTCTGAGGGAAGTTCCAGTTTGAGAGGGCAGTTGAACCATAATGAGAAAGCTCAAAAAATGCGAAACAGAGCCAGGAGAAGAACAAAATATTCGGGATTTTTCCCTTTCTTTCAAGGGAAAGTTCAATGAGAAGATGTAGAGAAACAACCAGAAATTAAAGTGACATAAAACATAAAATCAACAAAAAATAAAAATTTATTAAATACAATGTGGTAGGGAAAGGAGGATCTTTTCAAGGTCCCTTTCATCTTTGACATTTCCTTATTCTATGATTTAAGTTCAAGTGTTTCGTTGATCACTCCTTAGCTGAATGATTGAGTGATTCAATTTTCTAGGTCTCCATTTACAAAAATTACAGAATATCCTCAACATAATGGATTTCAGTGATCGTAGATTCTGACTTCTTCTAGAATCCTCCATAGCACCAATTAATAAGATTCTCTTAAATACCTTCCTAAAAGTACTGTATGTACCCCTCACTGTATAGACAAATAGTGGAACATGAATATAATGGAGTATTACTGTATTGTAAGATTTAATGAATACAGAGATTCTTGTTAAAAGTTTAATCTAGTTATGAAATAAAATGAGTTAAGAAAACATTAAAATTTTTACAACAATGTAAATGGAATGGATGCCAAATTCAAAATAATAAAAAATGAATGCTAAGAAATTACAAGAAAAAAAGATCAACTCCAAGAAGAAACAGAAGACAATATCCCGCACTGAGTGTGGAAAATGGGTCAATGTTTGTAGAACATGGCACAGAATATTAGATAGTTTTGATGTACTGATTGGTTTCCTGATATTTTTCAATTTTTTTTTTTTAAAAAAGAAGAGTTCACTACAAGGGATGTCTCTCTGGGCTGGGTAGGAAGTCACGTTAAGTCAATAAGCATTTATTAAGCACCTATGTGACAGGCACCATGCTAAATGCTAGAGATACAAAGAAAGGGGGAAAAAGTCCCCACTCTGAAGGAGATCATAGTCTGTTGAGGGAGGCTACTTGAAAACAAGTATGGACCAACAAAAAAATGTGTATATACATGTATGTATGTATGTAGGTATATGTATACACACAAATACATGTGTGAAATTGCAAATAATCAGCAGAAGGAAAGTGCTGGCATTAAGGAAAACCATGACAGGCTTTTTGCAGAAACAGATTTTAGCCAAGACTCAAAGGATTCGCAGAGGTAGACATGAGAAAGGGGATAATGGCAAGGGGAATAGTCTATAAAAATACTCAGTCTGCAGGTGGAGAATCTTGTGTGAGGAAAAGCAAGGAGGACAGTATTATTGGATTACGGAGAGGTGAGTTCAATTCCAATACAGCAAAACTGCTAAGGTAGTGGAGCAGGTTAGGAAAGGCTTTGAATAACAGACAGGATTTCAGATTTCATCCTGAAAGCAATAAGGAGCCCAGAATTAAAAGTGTGTGACAAGTTCGTATCTGTGCTTAAGGAATATAAATTTGACAGCTGAAAGGAGGAAGAACTGAAGTGAAGAAAGACTTAAATTAGGGATAATAGTCAGAAGGCTATTGTAGTACTTTAAATATGCTAGGATATTGAGAGTGTACAAAAACAAAAGGTAAAAATAAAATTCCATTTAAAAAAATATATAAGAAGGTCAATAGCACTTCTAGATTCATACAGTGTTGATGAATAAATATATTTGACCCTCGTAAGAGTAAAAAGGTAAATCAGCCTAACAAATTAGATAAGGGAGAACATATAGTTCGCTCTTATTGTCCATTCTTTGTTCTGAGAGACCTACTGTGAACTACAAAATTATGGCATCCTCCAGCTCATGGACCTGACTTTTGAGACCCAGGATTTGATCCTTCCAAATTGGAGTGGAGAGATATAGAAGAGTGAAGCCTCGGATTTCTGGTCTTTTTTCTACCACATTCTGTTACTGTTTCAGAGAGCCATTGAACTGTTTTGTTTTTTTTTTATTCTGTTTCTATTTTCATTTTCCTTCTCTTCCTTTAGTGCTATCTATATCAGGGTTTTTTAAACACCAGAGGTCCAAGTTGACCATAAACATATCTAAAGTCATGTAAGTGGTGAAAATTCCTTCTAGTAATACTTAAGGACCTTACAACCATGGAGTAGCATGTGGTAGGGGCCATACACTAATCCCTGTCTTCATTCAAATCAGGTAAAGTATTTTTTTGAAGGTATTGAAACCATACTTGAGAACTGAATAGCTTGTAGGACTAAATGTTCAAGTTGTTGATATCACTTCTTTGTTAAAACAGACATGAAGATCTCCAGCCCAATTTTGACTCTTGGCCGACCACAATTGGTAACTCAGGCAAATAAGCTTCTCTCACTTGTATCAACTTGGAATATCCTCAATGTATAA
This sequence comes from Potorous gilbertii, assembly GCA_028658325.1. Classification (NCBI taxonomy): domain Eukaryota; kingdom Metazoa; phylum Chordata; class Mammalia; order Diprotodontia; family Potoroidae; genus Potorous; species Potorous gilbertii. The sequence goes on along the minus strand of CM053773.1, from coordinate 202,083,936 downwards.
CATTATTAAATGTCCTCTTACTGCTATGCTAAGTAAATTTCCTTTCATTGACTACTGAATTTCTCATGTGTGCTTCAAGTTCTTCCAATATGAAATCTAAAATGCCAGGTTACTGGACTAAGTCTGGCCCCTTGCAAAATTTTTAAAATCATATTACAATAATAAGTTTGGAATGGGTAAACACATTGAAGGAAGCAGAAGATAAACAGGTGTATTCCAGGATTGAGGAAAAACCTGTGGAAAGACTCAGAGATGAGAGGTGGTCAGATGTGTGAGGTAATGTGTGAGGGATGGTAAGCCCAGGTTGGCTTTACTGAAGAGTGCATGAAGTGTACCAATACGCTAGAGTAGTAGGTTGAAATCAAGTTCAGAAGTGATTAAAAACTAAATGGAGGAATTTGTATTTTGTACTAAAGATAATAATAGCCACTTGAGTTTATTGATCAAAGAAAATATGTGGTAAATTCTGGAGTCTCTTGATTTCTCACTTTATCATGTGTATGGGATGTATAATATGTTAGAAAAGAAAGAAATGAAAGTTACAGTAACAATAGGGCTGTTTGTTGTTTGTGTAATCCTGCCGAGTTAGCTGTGAAAACAATGGGATTATAAAACTTTAAGAATGAGACAGTGCTTCCCTAGCCCAAATTGAGCAGACGCCATGTTAAGCAAACAATTCAAAGTTAAGAGTCATGTAAAACGAAGAAAACAAAATAAAACACAAAGGAACCAGATCATAAAAAGCAATTGTGATGACAAGGAAACTCAAGATAAATTCAGAAGAGGCAACAACATGAAAATATTATAAGCAGAGCTGATAGAAACCTAACAACAATTCCTAGAAGAAAAAAGAACAAAAATCATTTTAAAAATAAAAGCAGTAGTAGAAAGTTTGGGGAAAAATAAAACACCTAACATAATTATGAAAATAATGAAAAGAGAATTAACAGCTTGATAAAAGAGGCATAAAAATACTAAAGAATATAATTCCTTAAAAATTAAAATTGGTTAGGTGGGAGCTAATAACTGCATGACACATTAAGAAACAACAGAACAAAGTCAAAAGAATAAGAAAATAGGAGAAATTGTGAAAAAAACTCATTAAAAAAAGAATTGACCTGGAAAATAGATTAAATAAAGACAATTTTAAAATTATTGGACTTGAAAGCCATTCTCAGAAAAAAATTCCATACGTAATAATGAAAGAAATTATAAAGGAAAATTGACCAGATATCTTAGAACCAGAGAGCAAAAAAATAAATTGAAAAAATTCACTGCTCATCTCCTAATAGAAGTACCCAAAAGGAAACGTCTCAGGAATATAATAGCAAAATTCCAGGTCATGCAGGTCAAGGAGAAATTACTATAAGCAGCCAGGAAGAAGTTTTTCAGTACTTTAGAGCTACAGTGAGGATAACACAAGATTTAGCACCTCCCTCCCCCTCCTCCTTATTCTTCCTCCTTCTCTTCCTGTCTTCTATTTCTCCTCTTCCTTCTCCTTCTCCTCCTCTTCTCCTTTCTTCTCCTCGTGCCTCTCTTCCTCTTCTTCCTCCCTGTCATCTGGGAGGTTTTTTTTAGTCATATCTGGGGTTTTTTTTGGCCAAGATACTGGAGTGGTTTACTATTTTCCTTTTCAGGTAATTTTACAGATAAGGAAACTGAAGCAAGTGGGGTTAAATGAATTGTGCACACAGCTATTAAGTATCTGAGGCTAAATTTGAAGTCAGGAAAAGAAGTATTCCTAACTCCAAGCCTGGTACAGTCTGCATGAATTTTGTTGCTTAGCTGCCTTCCGGGAGTTTTCTTATATTCATCAAATAATAGTTTATGTCCCTAATTCTTTGCCTTTCTATTAAAGGTGAGTCAGTAGAGGAGAAGGAGACATTAGGTGGTTAACAGTGGGTTAAGAAAAGAGTTTCCTTATATGAGATTTGAATTTCAAAACCAAAGTTGTTATATAAGTACACGTACATAATATATAAAAACGAGTTTTGGCCAAAAATCAAGTCAGTAAAAAATCACCACATACTTGTTAAGCGCTATGTCCCAAGCACTGTGCTGCATTCTAGAATTTCAAAGAAAGGGAAAGATACTTCGTGCCCTCAGAGAGCTCACAGTCTGGTGGAGGAAACAATCTGCAAACAACTAATCATAAACAAATTATATACAGGATTAATTGGTGTTAATCAAAAGCGGGAAGGTAGTAGCATTGATGGGGATCTTCAAAGGCTTCTTGCAGAAAGTCTGATTTTATCCAGGACTTGAAGGAATTCAGAAAGGAGAGGTGAAGGGGCAGAGAAATTGATGCATGGAAGATACGAATCAAAGGGACTTGACATCTGTAAATGCTGTGTGTTGTGGGAGAAATGGCCATCATTGGAACATAAGATGCGTGCGTGTAGGTGGAAGGGAAGACAGGAGAATACAAGAAGACTAGAAAGGTAAGAAAAAGGTTAGGAAGGTTGAATGCCTACATCATATTTCATTTTGGAGATATTAAGGGCCACTGAATTTATTGAGTGGCGGGATGGTGAGAGAACATATTATAGTTAGATCTTTGCTTTAGCAGGTTCACTTTAAATAAGAAATTGAGGTGAGTGAATGATGGACTGGAGTGACACAAGTTTCTGAGACTCCCCTTCACAATCTTACTTTGAATGAGATTTTCCCCTTAAAATGAAGAGTAACTGATGTCTGCTGATGTACTTACCTGAGTGTTTGGCCTGGCTTTTCTGTTCAGCTTCTGAGGAATTCAGCCCAACTGCCTTTCCTGTTCCCTTTTCCATAGGAGACTTGTCCAAGCCATATGTCCCTCCAGGATAGAAGGGGCTTGAGAATTCTGTACACCATAGCAGGCATCCACTCTGTCCCCTTGGATGACTATTGTGAGTTTTTGCCAGAACATTTACAAAGACTCTCTAGACTCTGGATCGTAATCCCCTGAGCCCATTGTTAGATTCTTCACTCTAACCCTTTGGACCAAGCACAGTTTTGGATAGTGCTTGGCCTGAGCTTTTCAATTTATTTTTCATAAAACAGTACTTCCAGCAATATGCGGAGCAGCATGTATTTCCAATTGACTTCCAAGGACCAGACCTTAGAGTTTGAAGCATGGAACACCAGAACTGGAAGGCAAGTTAGAATATAGATCAGAAGATATGAGCAGTGAGAAGAACCTTCAGAGACAGAATACATATTTTACTTGTGTCCAAGGTTCGCATATGAAACATTATGAGAGTACTGGACAGATCTGGATCCTAATGAAGCTTTATCAGTCATCTGGTTCCAACTTTTCTTTTCATATGAGGAAACAGGAACAGACAGATTAAGTCACCTCCTCAATCTCACACAGTAGGAAGTAATGGAGCAAATATTCAAACCCAAGTCCTTTGATCCCAAATCCAGTGCTCTTGGGATTCCCATTAAAGTTCAAAGAAAATGATACCACTAGTGAATGCCATTTCCTCATAATGCTACGTGTGTGTGTGTGTATATATATATATATATATATATATATATATATATATATATATATATTATATGTATACACATATATGTATCTATATAACATTATATCTACATATACATATATCTATCTGTCTATCTATCTATATCTATATCTATACATCCATATATATACAACTTCATTCCCATGGATGTTTGGAGGTTGTTCCTCCATCTTGCTGCTCCCTCTTGGTCGCCCTTCATGAGCCTTGCAAATTTGATTTCTTTGCAGCTCAGGCTTCTTGCAGCTGCATATAAAAAAATTCTCTCAGAGGTCTAGCAGAAGAATTATTCCTCTACAAAATTGTGTTACATATATAGGAGGACTAGCACCTCTCTTGTGAGGGCTTGCCATTATATGAGGGCTATTGATCCATTTTTGCTGTCCAGCTGGCACCTATCTCTCAGCTGTGGTTCCAAGAAGCTGGAGCAGGCACAGCATCCACACTCTGGTAATGCATCATAGCAGATGGGCTAAATCAATTTGACAGGAACCAACAATTCTCACACCTGTTGGAGATTTAGTGCTATGTCTACCCTAAGCATATGAAGACTTCCCTTGCTGAAATGGGATGAGAAGAAGAATTTGTTCCAATGGCAATGCAGGCACCTGAAGCAGGCACTGTGGAGTACTTAGATTTTGAAGATTCCAATCATTCACTGCAACCCAATTTTTGACTTGTCACTCAACTTCAATGACTCTGGAGGAGAGAGTGAGGCTGACAAGTGTGCATCTTTGCCTCACTTGAAGCCAGTTCCTGGAGTCAAGACATCACCCATAATATCATGGGTCTTCTTCACAACTGAAGGACGACCAAAAACTGTATTTCCTTGCATTTTAGAAGTAAGTCTCCTTCCAATTCTATTTTGCTTCATCTTTGCTTAAAAGTCTCAAGTACCTTTTATTCCAAAATCTGGATCATGTCTGTCCTACCCGTATAATGTAACACCTCAGGTGTGTGTCACAACAAAAAAGAAACATTTATATAGTGACTACTAGGTGCAACTCACTCTGGAAAGCACTGTACATATGTCACCTTTGATCCTCACAATAATCCTAGGAGGTAGGTGATATTATTATCCACTGTTTAAAGTTGGAGAAACTGAGGTAAAGAGAGGTGTAAGTAACTTGTCAAGGGAGGTACAGATAGTAACTGTGCAAGGACCAATATGAACTGAAGATTTTCTGACTTCAGACTCAGCTCTTTCCACTGAGTTGCCCATCTGTCTACACACTAAAACTGCTATCACTTCTCTCTCTCATGTCTTCTCCAGATTCCTCATATTCCACTCTAATAATTGGATAACAAGGGTTTTTCTTCAACTTAATTCGGCCTTGCAAAAGTTCTAGGAAAAGAAGGGAATAGCCCACTCACACTCCCCTCAACTCAAGCGATGTTCCTAAAAGAAAAGTGAGATATTTGTATTTGCTGCAGTGTTTACAATTTCACTGCTTGCAATATTTTCTCTTTACCTGGAAACTCTGCTATTTGGCGACAATGTTCCTAGGAGTTTCTCTTTTTGGATCTCTTTCAGGTGGTGGTCGGTGGATTCCTTGAATACTTATTTTGTCTTCTCGTTCTAGAATATCAGGGCAGTTTTCCTTGATAATTTCATGATGGATGATGTCTAGGCTCTTTTTTTGATCATCACTTTCAGGTAGTCCCAAAATTTTTAAATTCTCTCTCCTCGATCTATTTTCCAGGTCAGTTGTTTTTCCCGTGAGATATTTCACATTATCTTCCATTTTGTCATTCTTTTGGTTTCGTTTTGTGATTTCTTGGTTTCTCAGATAGTTATTAGCCTCCATCTGTTCCATTCTAATTCTGAGAGAACTATTTCCTTCAGTGAGATTTGGAACCGCTTACTTCACTTGGGTAATTCTGCTTTTGAAAGCATTCTTCTTCTCATTGGCTTTTTGAACCGCCTTTGCCAATTGAGTTAGCCTCTTTTTCCAGGTGTTATTTTCTTCAGCATTTTTTTGGGTCTCCTTAATCAAGCTATTGACCCGTTTTTCATGCTTTTCTTGCATCTCTATCATTTCTCTTCCCAGTTTTTCCTCCACCTGTCTAACTTGATTTTCAAAATCCCTTTTGAGCTCTTCCATGGCCTGAGACCATTGGATATCTATTTCAGATGTTTGGGATACAGAGGCCTTGACTCTTATGGCTTTACCTGATGGTAAGCACTGTTCTTCCTCATCAGACAGGAAGGGCAGAATCATCTGTTTAAAAAAGTAACCTTCTATGGTCTTATTTTTTTTCCCTTTTCTGGGCTTTTTCCCAGCCAGTTACTTGACTTTTGAAATTACTCTCCACTCCCATCTAGATCTGCCCAGCTAATGCTCAGGGTCTGAGATTCAAATGCTGCTCCACAGCCTCAGGGCTTTAAGCGGCAGGCCTATCTGCTATTCAATGTGAGCTTAAGTTCTGGTACTCAGGTGGCCCAGGGCCACTTCCCAGGCTCAGTTTTCTCAGGGGTTTTGTGTGGAGACCTTCAGTAGTGGACCCAAGCTCCTGCCTTCTCTGGGAGCCTGTGGCCACCCACTGCCTCTGCCGCTGCCTCACGAGGGGGCCTGAGTCATGGAGACACCCCGCTCCCCTTTCAGCCCATCCAGACGTGTTTCTCACGGACCTGTGTGTCTGTGCGTGGAGGGACTTTCGCGGCCACTTAAGATCCCATCCCTGAAGCCTGCTCGCATCTGTTCCTTTCAGTGCCACGTGGCCAGGGCAGGGCTGAGCTCTGCTCCCATCCAGTGCACAACGGACCTTGGGGGTCGGATTTTCCAGGGCTCTCTGGAACGGAAATGTCCTTCACCCCATTGCTGTGTGGCTTCTACTGTTCCAGAATTTGTTGGGAGTCTTACCTGTATAATCTAACACCTCACGTGGGTATCACGACAGATAAGAAACATTTATATAGTGACTACTAGGTGCAACTCACTCTGGAAAGCACTGTAAATATGCCATCTTTGATCCTCATAAGAATCCTAGGAGGTAGTTGCTACTATTATCCACTTTTTAAAGTTGGAGAAACTGAGGTAAACAGAGGTGTAACTAACTTGTCAAGGAAGTTACAGGTAGTAAGTGTGCCAGGACCAATAGGAACTCAAAATTTTCTGACTTCAGACTCTGCTCTTTCGACTGAGTTGCCCATCTGTCTACAGCATAAAAGTGCTATCATTTCTCTCTCTCATGTCTTCTCCAGATTCCTCAAATTCCACTGTGATAACCTGGTAACAAAGGTTTTTTTTTTTTTTAACTTAAGGCTGCCTTGAAAAAGTTTTGGGAAAAGAAGGGAATAGCCTCCTCACACTCCCCTTACCTCATGCATTTCCTAAAAGAAAAGGAGAGATTTGTATTTGCTGCAGTGTTTAGAATTTCATGGCTAGAGGTGACTTGATTACCAAGAGCATAGCTTTTTAGAGCTGAAAGGGATTGTAGGCGTTATGACACTAAAATATCAAGACAGCCTTATACATATAATTTCAGAGTTGAAAGATAATTTTGGTTGTTGTTGTTGTTCAGTCACATCCAGTTTATCTTGGCCCTATTTGGTGGCTTTCTTGGCAAAGATGCTGGAGTGTTCTGCTGTTTCCTTCTCCAGTTCATTTTACAGATGAGGAATTCAGGCAAACAGGGTGAAACGCCATGACAAGGATGAAATAGGTGGTAACTGTCTGAGGACAGATTTGAAATTGGGAAGATGTCTTCCAAATTCCATGTCAAGTGCTTTCTCCACTGAGCCACTGAGGTACTCCAATGGGTGAGAATGTAGAGTGTCTAACCTGAAAGAAACTTCAGAAAAAAGACCACATAAAGTTAGGATACACGCACACACACACGCAAACAAACAAACATATACATGTATATCTGTATTTATAGAAACATATATGTATATGTGTGTGTGTATGCACACCATAAAATGTTGGAAGAAAACCCCAGAGATAACTTCAACTGAGCTCCTTGTTTCAGTGCCCCTTGCAGCCCAGGCAGCCTCTCCTTAGAATAGACTCCTGCTCCACACGTAACTACATTCAATCCTAGGTGATCTGATGCCAAAACAGGTGACCATACTGCTTTCTCTCTGGTTCTGTGCTCTTTCCCTCACAGAAGTTCCTGGACAATTTCCAAAAGAAATTCAAAGACTCCTTTCTAGTGTTTTGCCACATGTGAACAAAAAGTATCTTTTCTAAAGCTATTTAATGTACATTGTTGATATTTAGTACAGGAAAGCACCTTTCCCCTTCTCACCACAAAAACTCTGAAAGACCTAATGACTTGCGCATGAAGTCATTGTATGAACAAATGGGAAGCATAAAAAAGATAGCAAATGACTCATTTCATTCATTATACTCCCCATAAATAGTAATGTCAACTTTGTGATACTTCTGAATGCTTATTTTGCATTCCCCTCAGATCTGTACTGTCCAAATAAGGTCCAGATATTAGGGTCAACCTAGGGGATGACTTTTGTTTTAGTCCTTCAGTGATTGGATGATCGTTCTATTGGTGATCTTTTCCTCTGAGAAGTGTATTGTTTATGAAGCATTCTTACCCTGGCTCAGAAAAACTGGAATTCAAAAAGACAACTGGATAGAACAGATGCCATCACGTTAGATATGAAATCAAGAAGATCTGAGTTTGAATTTCATTTCAGACCCTTTCTAAACATGTGACCTTGAATAAGTCACTTTGCTTTTCTCTGCCTCACTTTCCTCATCTATAACATGAAGAAAATGATGGCATCTATCTTACAGGGCTTTTTGGAGGGTCAAATGAAATAACATGGGTAAAGGACTTTGTAAGGTTCAAAGCACTATTCTAATTATTAGCTAACTCTCCTTCCATCTTCCTCCTTTCCCCATCATCTCTGGGTCCCTCCATCTCTCCTGCCCTTCTCTGTCTCTCTATCTCTGTCTCTCTTTCTCTCCCTCTCTCTGTCTCTCTGTCTCTGTCTCTCTCTCTCTGTGTGTCTCTGTCTGTCTGTCTGTCTGTCTCTCTCTCTCTCTGCCTGTCTCCTATATCTACCTGGTGACTCTTTCCTTTCAACCTGTCTATTTCTACTGATGATGATTCTGCAACCACACTGTCAGCAGCGAAGCTACTACTTAATTTTCTAAGGACACAATTCCACCTACTTTTCAGGAGTTCACCAGTTCTTGTGCCAAAGGAAATAGCCCTATCATGAGCATAAGATTATTTTGGCGGATATAATCTCTCAGTTTGTGTCTCCAAGAGGGATATGCATCTGCTTCTCAAGCTTCCTGATAACTCAGAGACATATTATTGAGTGTTGTGTCTGGCAAGCAAACAAGCTTGAGTGACAATAACCCTCTTATGTTCACCACTGAATCACAGCTTGGAAGCCCATAAAAAGATTTTTCCTTAAAAAAAATATAAACCCTTGAGTCATCAATGACATTCAAAGGATAATTTTCCTTGGAATTGTGTTAGTGTGTGTGTGGGAGGGGTACGTGTGTGTGTGTGTTTTGATGTGTGTGAAAGGACCCTTCTACTACACAAATCTGTAAACAGAGTCTCAGGTTCAAGGACTCCTCATGACACGGGCTTTCCTCATTGCAAATGATGGGAAATTTGACTGGTAGTTGCAGCATATGTTGGAAGATGCCTGGATGAAAGGGTCACCAAGTCTCCTTTACAGCCTTCCTTCAGGAAACATATCCAGCTTTGTTATAATCCAGCTTTATCCTCAAAACAATCCTGTGTGGTAGATACTATTATTATCCCCATTTCACATTTGAGGAAGCTGAGGTAAATTTTAAGTGACTTCCCGCAGTCACACAGCTGAGAATTTAAGTTTGGATTTGAATTCATCTTCCTGACTTGAGACCCAGTGCTCTATCCCATTTGATTGTGAGCTGCCTGAGACCAGAAATTGTCTTTTGCCTTTCTTTGTGTCCCTAGCACTTAGTATACCATCTGATTGCCCTAATTGTTGACTGACTATCCACTGCTACCTACACTGTCCAAAGAGCACTGGATTTAGAGTCAGAGGACCTGAGTCTGGAATTTAGCTCTGATACTCCAAGTTATATGACCTTGGGCCAGTCCACTAACTTCCTAGAGCTCTGTTTCCTCAACTGTAAAATGAGGACATAGAACTAAATTATCACTGACAGAGTTGGTTCACTATGTCTGGTGTGTGGTGGTATTGGATACTGAAATTCCTCGTTTCTCTGGGTGAGAGAAATGAATCACAAAAGTAAGAACAAAATGCAAACATGGAGGATGGACATGACTTGAGGAGTCAGTGTATTTTTTGGGGAAACTCACTGACCCTATACTGATAGAACATGGTTCCAAATGATTGCTAATACTTACCTGATTGACCTTGGGAAAGTCACATAACTGTCCCAAAATACAGTTTATTCAATTCTGAAATGAATGACTCAGACTATATATATGATCTCTGAGTTCCCTTCCAGCTCTAAACCCATGATCATGTAGTACTGTATCCCAAAGTAGCCTCTGATATGAAGGTTACCTATATTCTATTTCTTAAGTCCCTCTCTGCGCTGATATCCTATGGTCTGCATGCTAAAATCCATCTCAAATTTGTTGCTCACTCTTCCAAGATTCCCTCCCCTGGAGGAGAACTAGAAACACGGGGAATCCTTAACATTCCTAACACAATAGCATTGTGAAAGTAAATTAGACAACTTCACTCAACTTTTTCCCCACAGGAAGCTGAGCCCGAAGGGTCTGGAGTGGAAAATGAACAGTTACTTTGGGTTAGTCCCTAACAAATTCCTCAGGGAACTGGAATGTTGGGTCTAAGGACTCTGTGCAAAAGCACCTACAATAATACCCACTCATCCTTCTTGGTGGACAGACAAGCCTTGCTATAACCCATGTCCCCTCAGCCAAAGCCTCAAGTCCTCTTTCTCCTGGAGGAGCTCATGTATGCGACTAGTTTTCTGATCAATCTATGGGAAGGAGATCCGGGAAGACATCAGATTTGGGTCCTTCAGGAACGGAACAGAATATTCTGACCAAGCACCCAAGTAGGCGAATTTGTAAAGGGCATTTTTCATTCATTTCAAGGGAGAAAATGTACACAAAGTAAGGTGTTGAATATGTCAAAAAATCTGAGAAACGTCTTTCAAAAAGGGACTTGAGAATATAGAATGTCAGGATTGCAATGCAGAGTTTCTTTTTGATTTTACCTTTATCATATATTCCTCACACATGTGCAAAATATTCTCCCATGAAACCTTTTCCATAATTCATCCAAAAAGAAAACATTTTGTCTCCTAAAATCTTAAAAAAAATTAAAATTCAAAAGTGAATTTTTCTGAAGTACATGAGTTCTTTTAAATCACAATGCAACTTACTGATATTCCTTTTGTAAATAATCTTACGAGAATCCATTTTATGATGTCAAAAGAATTTAATCAAAGATTTATAATGGAAAGTTCTCTATTTCCATCAAGGAAACAAAATCCTAAGTACCCTTTTACCACTCTTCAAGCGTGTATGTTTCTTATAGGAATTAAATATTCAGTATATAGACAATTTAGTTTTAATCATTGTTTTAGTGTTTTGGAGTTCAGTTGAAATGCTATATTATGTTTAAGAGCAAAAGGAATTATTTCTAAAACATTAACAATATTAAGGCTTAATTGCCCCAGAATAAAAGTTTTCTGGGCAGTCAAAGTATTCAAATACCTCAAAGTGTCTCTAACAACACATGTGTTTGGCTAGATTTGCATGTTTGTTAAGAAAATAGATGATAGAAAATTTTAATAAACAATAATTTCTTAATAATGGGCACAAATATCAACTAAAATCAGTACATTTAGTAATAAATCCATGCAAACTATTAGCAGACCAAAAGTAAAAATAACTTCAAATAGAGGTGAGTTTTCCAAAGTTTTTGTAGGAATTCATTGGAAAATAGTAAATTCTTTGTGTATGAGGGAAAAGTCAAGATAAATAATTAAAGGTGCTAACTAAATGGAGATTAAAATAAATATTTAATTCTTTTCTCAGTCACGACGAGATGGATTTTTATATCACCAAATATTCAGTAAATGTGTCCAAAAGATCAAGTTAAAAAGTGATACATTTTTTTTCATTATAACTGGTAATTTGTTATGAATTTCACTTGACTAACCATCCACCAGTAATTTCTGCCAAGTAACTTCTCACACTGAACAAATTCAAGACGGCAGTTTCATCACATTTTTACACCACTTTAATTCCATGCAAGTTCAAAAAATTTAGCATTTTGTTGTCTTTTTAAGTATATTGTGGGTTACTCATTAGCTTTGTACTAAGTGTTGAAATATGTGACATTAGGAAAAATAAAAATTGAACAGCAGTTACTAAAATAAATAATTTGTTATTGTGCACAGTACATAGTTGATAATTATGTGCCAGATATGCAACTGATAAAATTTCCAAAATTGCAAAATTCAAACTTTGTAAAAAGAACAAAAGCACACTTTGGCCCACAAACATGAAGTTATAATTTGAACATAGTTAAATGCTTTTGATCATTTCCCAGTATTTCAAAATCATTGTTATAGAACAACTGCACCTTTCTGCCTGGATGAAAGGTTTGCTAAACATCTATGAAACAAAGGGGGCACAAATGTGAAACTGACTAACAAGCAGTTCTCTTAAGTAGCATTAACTTATGCAAAGTTGGCAAACTATCATACCAAGATAATTAGTTTCAAAAACTACTTTCTGATTGAATATGCATATGTACAGGTATAAAGATTAATGTCAAAATTCACAGTTTTCAATGTGAAAACAATAAAATGCAATTCTAATCAATTGTGCATTCACTAGAGTCCTTATAGGAACCATAAAAAATAATTTTGTAGTTAAAAAAAACCTCTTGCTATTGAGCTTTGTGTTTTGTTTTACCTTCATTTTTTTAAGTTCAGAGAAAATGTAGTGAGTAAGCAGGATTCTGATCCATTCTGGCATGAGAGCTTGGAAATTTAAAGTTAGTCTAAATGGTGAATTCAAAGAAATTAACAACTACTTACTTAGCTTTGAGTTGTTAATATTACAGCACTTTGCAGCTTGAGTTGACCACTAAATGGGTTAACCAATCAAAATTAAAGATTGATTATGCCATTCAAGTATAAGCCCCGTGCTTCATTAGAAGTAATTACGGTTCACTGATCCCCTGCACGAAGCTTTGTTGAGGTACAAATGTATTTCCCTCTGGTGACATTTGCATTGTCAACGTGTTAGACCAAAGAGGGGTACAGATTGTCAAAACCAAAGATCTGTTATTGGAAGGCAATAAATAGTTCAAGTCAGTGTGCTGACTTAACCTGCTGAAAACTACTGATTCTACTTGGATTTAGAATGGGGAAATGGGCCTTCCAGCAGTAGAAGTGTTAGCTGTACAATGAAGAAAAGTGCATTTAAAGGTTCCTTTGAAACAGATTAAAATTAAATTATCACTCAGGAGATGGAAAACTTTTATTTTCTTCTTCTCCCTATGCCCATGGTCAGTCACATTACTTTTGTTCTATGGGTTAATATCAATGCTTCCTAACACATCTGCTGTTTATGAAACTCAAGCACATTTTCTCCAACTTCTGCTTTTTAGATAATTCTATTGTTAGAATCTTTTCTCTCAAATTTAGTTTTACTTGTTTATTGTTTTGATTAGTCAATCACCACCATGAAATCATAGATAGCAGTGAGTGCTGTTTTCAAGCACATGAGTCAGATTTAGGGACTTTTGCCTATGTACTCCATGAGTTCACAGGAGTGCTCTGTACTCCTATGATAATAATAGTCCTGTGTAAAGGCCTCTGATTCCCAGAAGCAGAAGAGCCCAGTAAAGGAAGGACCACTGATGGCCTTGATTTTTCCGTGTAGTAATAAAATCTATTCCTTCCACCTCAAAATAATGAAAATATCAATATTTCAATTTTTCCTAAACAAATTCTTCTGAGTAAAAAAATGCAAAAGAATTTATATTGCACTTTAAGGTGTGCAAAACACTTTTCATATGCCAGCTCATTTGATCCTCACAAGAAACCTGTAAGATAGATGCTATTTTTCCATTTTATAAATGAAACATCTGAGACACAGAAAGGTCAAATGATTTTCCCAAGCAAGCAAATGTCTGAGGTAGGATTTGAACTCAGTCTTCCTATCTCTAAATTCATAACTATATTTACTACATTATAATTTCCAGTTCCCCATATTCTCATCCCAAAGCCACAGGTGCTTTCTACTGATTGTGTCAGCTTTAAAGAGGGGAGAAAGCACTCAGTTTTAGACTGTAAGGAGTTTAATCTTCAAGCATCCACAAGAATGATATAGGCCCATGCCCACATGAGGCAATACCACCTCTACATCTGATGAGTTCCCCTAGTTCTTGTGGTAGTCATTGAAGAGGAGGCTGGCGAAAGAGGTGGCTAAGGACATGGCCATTGACCTAGCATGGAGGGAAAGGAGTCTGTGTGAACCAATTTAGGGATTCCTGGAACCAGGACAGTGGATGAAGTAGAGAGTCTGAAAATTGGAAGGCTGGGAAAAGAGAGAAGCATCCACAGGAAGAGGAAAAGGAGGAAGAAAAGAAAGAAGAGGAGGTGGAGGAGGAGAGACTCAACAGAACATAGAATTCAAAAACAGAGAGGATTATGTATATAAATAGGCTAGAGAAGATGTGAAACTGTAAAATGTACAAGCTCAAAAGTAACTTAGAACATAGAATGTCAGGGTTGCAAAAGGCTAAAAATAGGCAATTGAATCTCCCTGCTACATGCCTCGCCTCACCCGAATCTATTGTCCACTCAACTGTCAAACTGATCTTCCTTTAGCATAGGTCTGACCATGTAACCCACATCCCCAATTTGATAAACTACAGTGGTTCCCTATTACTTCTAGAAACAAATATAAAAGCATTTGTTTGACATCATAACCTTTATAGATGGCCCATTCCTACCTTTCCTCTCTTCTTACTCACCCCTAAGTACTCTGTGATCTAGTGACAGTGGCTACCTTATTATTTCTCAAAAAAGACGCTCTGTCTTCTAACCTCAGAATATTCACTGGCTGGTGAGAGAAATCGTATACTTATAAGTTTAGGGATGGAAAGAATTGTCAGAGAAATAGCATAGCTGTTGATGACATAATCTGGTTTCAAAAATAATTTGAAAAAATTGAATATAATAAGAAAAAATATTTGAGCAATTTACTAATACCAATAGTAAAGAAATTTGCTAGTAAAGTAGAAATATACTAGTAATTCAAATAAAACTCTACTCCTTTGTTCCAAAAAGCAACTGCACAAAGGCAAATGTGTCCAGACAACAGTTTCTCTGAAAGAAAGAAAAGATATAGATATAAGTCAACCACTAGCCTGGTATTGGAAGCAAGATGGTGTCATGGATGGTATACTAGAAATGTAGTCAGATAAACCTGAGTTCAAATGCAGCATTTTTCTTCCTTATGCAATTCTGTGGTACCACTCCCTTTCTCCACAATCTCTCAAAGATCACTGCCATTGGCTCAATAGTCACATTCTCTAGAACTTATCAGGACCCTGTGATGTAGTTCATGCAGGCAGGTTCACTGGAAAATTCACTAAGGGTAGCCAGGTGCTCTTTTATCATCCCCTCATTTACCCTGACTTTCAGATCCATATTAAACACGCTTGTTCTAGTCTTCTAAACCCGCTAATTGTCTAAATACCTTTCACTCAGTTTGGCAGAAAAGAAAGTAAAGTAAGATTTCATAACTCTTTCTTTCTTTCTTTGGGAATTATCATTTCCACCCCAAATGTTCGTATGGACTACTTGTGTTCAATGTATGGTAGAGCCTTCTGAGTTCTGTAGATGTGATCAGCCAGCCAGACACACCGTAATTTGACTCCAACACAATGCTATCCTTTCTGTTTTTTTCGAGAATGGGCAGCCAGCTAGGCATTTTCCTTATTCCATCAACCTTGAAAGGCCTTCCTATTCTTTATTTAGTCTTCCTCTTTCTCTAAAAAGAGTTTAAAAGTTTTTGTAGGGGTTGGGGGCAGGTAGGTGGCACAGTGAATAGAGATCTAGGTCTAGAAGAAGGAAGACCTCAGTTCAAATCCAGCCTCAAACATTTACCATCTCTGTGACCCTGGACAAGTCCCTTAACCCTGTTGGCTTAAGTTCCTCATCTGTAATACGAGCTAGAGAAGAAAATAGCAAATCACTACACTATTTTCTCCAAGAAAACCCCAAATGGGGTCACCAAGACCTGAACATGATTATAAACAACTGAACTCTTCCACAAAAATGACTCTTCAATGGCCACTGGAAGAGCAAGGAAAACTCATCAGACATGGAAGTGGTGCTGCTTCATGTGGTATGGGGAATACTTACTCTTGTGACTCCTTCAAGATTAAAGTCCTCACAGAGTAAAAAATCAATGCTTGCTACTTTCTTTAAAGCCAAAATAACTTATTATTGGATGTCATCACCACACTTAAATCATTCTAATTTCTAGCACTGCTGATTAAATATTTTCATGGGACTGGGACACACATTTGTATTCATCCTCCATTACTTGTCCTTGTTTTTATATTCTGAAAAGATATTTCTGAAATCTATGCTGGTCAGGGCATTCTCTTTGTACACTTTTCAGTTTCTTTAGACATTTATATCTTCTCTTCCTCATCACAACTGCTTACCTTCCATGAATTTTCATTGTTGAGAGCTTCCCATTTCTCCTTTCCCTACAATATTTTAAGCTGTGGGATATAGGCCTCCTTCTTCCTGAACCCTGTGGAGTTTGCTTTTCCAAAATCTAGAGTATGCATCAGGTAATATTTACCTTTACTTTCCTTTATGACAAATTTCAAGTTGGAGTGGTAACATCCTCTCAAGGTTGTTGCTTCAAGGTCACATCCTCTTATTTTCTACCTCAAAAACCATTTTTCTACATTGGTTGTAATCAGGTTCAGAATCATATACCTTGTGGTTTCCCCTCCATATTTTTGAAGCCAAAATTACT
The DNA here is from genome assembly GCA_028658325.1 of Potorous gilbertii. Taxonomy (NCBI): domain Eukaryota; kingdom Metazoa; phylum Chordata; class Mammalia; order Diprotodontia; family Potoroidae; genus Potorous; species Potorous gilbertii. The sequence continues at coordinate 202,067,434 of CM053773.1, read as the reverse complement.
GTTAGAGCAATCCAAAAAAATGTATTGGCTTCTGTGTTTTGGGCAGCAAAAGAGGACCCATATACGTAGATAATTATGATCTGTTCATGTCTCTTCACCAGGTTTGTGATCAGTTTCCCAAATCCTTTATGTATTACTTCTCGATAAGTAGTATATTATTGAGAACATTGTTTCTCTTTCTTTCCATTGTTACTCAACAATATGTTATTAGTCAGTTAATTAACATTTATTAAGTATTTACTGTTTATCAGGCACTGTGCTAAGTGTTGAGGACACAAGGAAAGGTTTTTTTAAAAACAATTTCTGCTCCCGAGGAACTCACAGACTAATCAGAAGACAACATGAAAACACCTATGTCGAAACAAGATATGAATAAAGCATAAATTGTAGAAAATCAATAGAAGGAAGGCAATACATTAGGGAGGGTAGGGAACAACTTAATGGAGAAGATGGAATTTTAGTTAAGACTTGAAGGAACCAAGGAAGTCAGAGGTGGAAATAAGGAGGGAGAGAACGGAATGGAGGATGATCAGTAGAAGGATCTGGAGTTTGGAGACAGAGTATCTTGGGTGAGAAAGAGCAAGGTGACTGGTGTCACTGGATCACAGGGTATTTGGGGGAAGTGTGATATAAGAAGACTGGAAAGATGAAAGAGGGCGGGTCTATGAAGGACCTTGAATAAGAAACACGTGATATCTCAGAGGGGATAAGGAGGTACTTGAGCTGTTTCAATAAGGGAGTGACATGGATTTAGGAAGATTAGTTTGACATCTGAGTGAAAGATGAACTATAGTGAAGAGAAATGTAAGCCAGGGATCCCAACAAGCAAAAGTCTGCAATAGTCAAGGTATGAGGTGATTAAAGCCTTCACCAAGGTAGAGGAAGGTCAGAGGAAAGATAGTGTATAAGAGATATTATGAAGGTAAAATCAACAAGACTTGACAAAATATTGAATATAACGGTGGGTGTGGTAGAAAGTAGAAGATGACAGCTAGGTTAGGAGCCTGTGAAAGCTCCTAATCCTTCAGAAGTAAAAGCAAAGTTGGGAAGAAAGTTTTCGGGGAAATGTAACATACTCGGTTTCAGAAACCTTTGAGATTGCTGAGAGGTAACTGCAGAGATAAGCCCAGAGCTAAGAAGTTAGAGGAAGGTAAATAGGTTTGAGAATCATTTGCATAGGGATGATAATTGAATCCTTAATACTTTCTCTATCTGGTTCTTAGATTTCTTATCATAAATATATTGTCTAAATATACAGTGCTAACTATTCATCACTCCTTTATCTATTTTATACGTTTAAATAAAGTATAAGATCTGATGTCACAATATCTGTAAAGTGCGTAGCATTTGGCCTGGTCCAATAATAGGTCCTTAATAGATGCTTATTCTCCTCTCCCTTTCTCCCCCAAAGTTTACAACACTATGTTTGGATTACTTTGCAGCTCTGTCAACAGGGAAGCCCCATGCCTATCTTCTCAAAATCCTTCCAACAATCAGCATTCAAATATTTCCAAATATTTGGAAATTTTCACAGTATGAGGTAAAACTACAGAGTATTATTTTTCATGATTGGGAATATGTTGTAGTTTATAGTTAAAAATTCTATTTTAAAAATATTTGTTTCCTCCCTTTGATTCCTTGTTTATCAGGGAATGTCTCTTATGCTATACATCTCTGCTCAATTTTCTTTATGTTTTGGATCTCAGGCTATTAACAGTGACATTTTCTTTAATGCAAATATGTTCCCATTATACTGTTTCTCTTGTAATTATATCTTTGCTGATTTTCTTCATATGAAAATGTTCAGACCAACTTTTAATGGGATGTTTTACTTTACTTTACTTTTCCCATGTGCTTCCCAACAGACCTATGGAAGGAACAAATCAATCAAGGATCTCTGAGTTCGTCCTCCTGGGCCTTTCAAACCAGCCTGAACAGGAGAGGCTTCTGTTTTTCCTCTTCCTGGTTATGTACCTCATCACAGTGCTATGGAACCTGCTCATCATTCTGACCATTAGAACTGACTCCCACCTTCACACACCCATGTACTTTTTCCTTAGTAATTTGTCCCTTGTTGACATCTGCTTCACATCCAGCACTGTCCCCAAGATGTTGGTTAATCACATATCTGGAAATAAAGCAATTTCTTACACCAGTTGCCTGACACAAGTCTTCTTCTTCAGCTGGTTTGCAGGATTAGATAGTATCATCCTTGCCTCCATGGCCTATGACCGCTATGTGGCTATCTGTGCCCCATTACATTATACCATGATCATGACCCAAAAAGTCTGTGCCCGTCTAGTAGGAGTTTGCTGGTTTTGGGCCTGCATCGATGCCCTGATTCACACTATCACCCTGACCCGACTTTCATTCTGTGGCCACAATGAGATCCGTCATTTCTTCTGTGACCTCAGTGTGGTGATAAGGTTGGCCTGCTCTGATACCTTCCTCAATGACTTGATGGTCTACACAGTAGGAGGACTGACAGCTGTCATGCCTTTTATCGGCATCCTCATCTCTTACACACGAATTTTTGTGGCTGTCCTGAAGATCCCCTCGGCCTATGGAAAACAGAAAGCTTTCAACACTTGTGGCTCCCATCTCACTGTTGTCTGTCTTTTCTATGGAACAATCATTGGAGTGTACTTTAACCCCACATCCACCCATACAGCCCAAAAGGACACAGCATCAGCTGTGATGTATACTGTGGTCACTCCTATGCTAAACCCTTTCATCTACAGCCTAAGAAACAAGGACATAAGAGGAGCATTGAGGATGCTCATCACCAGGAAACCAGGAGACCTCTCTCTGTGACTGTATGCATCCTCTGGGCCTGGGAATCTGGGTATTCAGTGGAATGATTGAATACATTTTCAATAATATTTCACAAATATCATAAATGAAGTCAATTGTTCATTTCTCTACTTACACTAGTGGTGATGTACCATCATAAGAAAATTATAAGATCATTGCTTCCCTTCTAGATGAGCAATCATAATCTCTTGTGCCTCAGTTTCTTCATCTGGAAATTTCAGGAGCAGCTACACAGGGAGTACTTTACAGAAAAAAAAACAAAATAAAATTCTGCAATTTACAGGCTTACTTGCCTGGAACACTGAAAAGGTAGCCTCAAATCTTCCTGGTTTCAAGACCTCTCCCTCTATTTACTATGCCACACTGCTGCTCTAAGAATAATTGAAAATAAATAATTTAGACAAACATGGAAGAACTTTTAGGAATTAATGCAGAGCAAAGGAAGTAAAAGTAGAAGAATAATATTTAAATACAATAACTAATAATGTAAATGAGGAGAAAAAACTCAATTCTTTGTAAATATGGGAAAAAGTTTGGAAAATGTATTACCATCTCTTTTTGGCATACATGGAAGACAATAGGGGGGGGAATATTGTAGGTACCATGTTAAATCTTCATCTTGCTTTCATTAAACTTTTTGTTAAAATTTTCCAGGCAACAGGAAGCAAGAGTTTAAGCACTTACTATGAAGGAATGGTCTAGTTGCATGAAAATCTTGAAAATAAGGTAAAGAATGTGGATGTTAGAGGGATAAATATACTAATGGAGATGGGATGGGATGGAATTTCTTGTGCATGTTGCTTTGTCCAGGGCCACATCATCATGTGAGACAGGAGTGAAAGGAGAAAAAGTGGTAGAAGGCATCTTGGTGACATGAGACAATGATGAGGGGAGAAAAGAGAGCTCCTTATGAAGAGTATCAATTTTTTTCAATAAAATATGAGGCTAAGTGCTGATCTGTAGGATGACTGGAAGAGGAGCCCTGAGAGGTCTGAGAAGGGATGAAAGTTTGAGAAGTGTGTGGATAGTGAGTTAATGAGGGATGGATAAAAGGATTGCCTTGTAGTAGTGAGGACCCAATTAAAGTTAGGTAACAAATTTGCATGCCTAGGATACTCTTGCTGCCTGATATATGATCTTCTCTGTCTTTATTCATCAACCTGATACTGTGAGTAAAGGATACAGGAAACTAGAACAATGTACAGTTTAACTATCTTGTTGAGGGGTCACAAAGGAGAAATAGACCAAGAGTGATGGCCTAAGAGAGAACTGAGGGAAGAAAACATTAGATATCACAATGTAGTTGAAGAACAGGGTTTGGTATCAGAGGGTAGAAAGAAAAAAGGAAGACTATAAGATTGTAATCAGATAAGGGAGTCAAAGTAGAGGAATTTCAGTGTTCACGGGCCAAGAAAAAGAACAAAAGGAAGGCAAAAGAGTGATGGGGAGGAAGGTAATATACCTGCTTGGGAGACATGGTGGCATAGTTCTGACAATCTGAAATATAAATGGAAGGGAAATGACAACTACCCCGCCTTGATAAGTTCCAAAAATGAAGATTCCAGGATGCACTTAGCAATGATTGGAGAATGGCAGGAGCAGTTATCTCTCAGGGAAAGAAGGCTACAGGTGCTGAGGGAAGTTCCAGGTTGAGAAGGCAATTGAACCATTATGGCAAAGCTCTAAGAATGAGAAACAAACCAGGAGTAGAATAAAATATTTGGGATTTTTCCCTTTGTTTCAAGGGAAAATTCAATGAGTAGATATAGTGATACAACCACAAATTAAGGTGACAGTTTTATATACGATAAGATCAGCAAAAAATAAAAAATTTAGTAAATAAAATGTATTAGGGAAATGAGGATATTTTCTTTTTTTTTAAATAATTCTCACACACTAGTGCTTTCTTTTTTTAATATAAATATATTTATTTAACTTTATACATTCATTTCCACAAAATTTTGGGTTCCAAATTTTCTCCCCATTTGTGCCCTCCCCTCACCTCAATACACCCAATATTCCAATTTCCCCTATCACCAATCTGCCCTCTCTTCTATCATCCCACCCTTCTCTTGTCCTCATTTTCTCTTTTGTCCTGTAGGGCCAGATAACTTTCTATTCCCCATCACCTGTATTTCTTATTTCCTAGTAGCAAGAACAATACTCGACAGTTGTTCCTAAAACTTTGAGTTCCAACTTCTCCCCATCCCTCCCTCCCCACCCATTCCCTTTAGGAAGGCAGGCAATTCAATATAGGCCATATCTGGGTAGTTTTGCAAATGACTTCCATAATACTCGTGTTGTGTAAGACCAACTATATTTCCCTCCATC